>CM061172.1:5000-605000 GCA_030763345.1 Mythimna separata
TGGAGTGCTCCCTCTTGATCTCCGAATTCGGGAGGCTGCCTCACTGTATGAGGCCAAGAGGGGGTTACCCCATCCAGCGCTGGGGGACAGGGAGATCGAGCGAGTGGCATCGGCACTAGAAATGCCACATCCAGCCGAGCAGAGGGCCATTGAACTGCAACGCCTGGTAGACGAGGAACATTATAACGAGCACCGCAATTACGCGGTGCGAATCTTTACGGATGGCAGCAAAATTGAGGGCAAGGTCGGGGCCGCACTGTCCGTGTGGACCGATCAGGCCGAAGCCAAAGCCCTCAAGCTAGCGCTGCCGTCATATAGCACCGTCTACCAGGCCGAGCTTCTCGCCCTCTGCGAAGCAATGAAAGAAGTCCTCAGAAGGACCGAGACGGCGTTCGCCATCTACAGTGACTCCATGGCAGCCCTCCAGACAGTCGCGAACCCCGAAGCCCTCCACGTCCTCGCAGTAGAAACGAGGGACGCCATCCGCCGCAGCAATATCCAGAACAAGAGCGTCTCCTTGTTCTGGATAAAAGCTCACGCGGGGCTGGAGGGCAACGAGAGAGCCGACTCGCTCGCAAAGGAGGCTGCCCTAAGGTGCAAGCGGCAACCCCACTACGATAAGTGCCCGGTTTCATTCGTCAAGCGTATGATCCGTATGGATACACTGAGCGAATGGAACCGGAGGTATCGTACTGGGGAAACGGCGGCCACGACGAAGTTATTCTTCCCATGCGCGGTCGCTGCGTACAAGACATTGCGAAAGATCGGGATGACCCAAGAGCTGACCCAGGCCCTAACAGGGCACGGTGGGTTCTCCGAATACCTGACTCGCTTCAAGTGTAAGGAGAATCCAGCGTGCGCCTGCGACCCCGATAAGCAGGAGACAATCCTCCATCTCCTGACGGAGTGCCCTGTGTATTCTTCCCACAGGCATGATATTGAAATGAGGATTGATATGGAAGTGAAGAAGGAGAATCTGAGACTTTTGATTGCAGACAGAAGGAACAAAAGTAGGTTCCTAGACTTTATAGTTTTTATTGTACGATCCGTCAATAGACGTAATAAGTAGCTGACGAACACATGCATAGTGTGCATCTAGATATAGAGAAATTTTAACCTATTTATTATTATTTATTCAAAATTGCCACAATATTGAAATGTTTTACCTAATACTGACATTGAGAAATGACACTATCTGAGTTGATTATTATATAATTTTATTTATTCTTTTATTACTCTATATAAATTTTTAACTGTACTGCAATCGACCTACAGCCCAAGAAAAGACTCTGCGAAACCTATAGGCAGGGGGCCCTTCGCATGGCAGGAGTGGGTTTTTAGCCGGTAAGAGTCCGGCACTACCCAGACTGCCCTACCAGTGGGGCAGTCTGGGTGTCCATGAGGATTTTCCCACTCCTGCCACAAAAAAAAAAAAAAAATAAAAAAAAATAAAAAAAAAAAAACCTAACCTAACCTAACCTAACCTAACCTAACCTAACCCAGTAACCGATAACACGTCGTCAATATAACATCGCCTCCGCGTTAAAAATTCTTTAAAATTCAACGCGTTGAGTTACGTGCGCAAAAAAGTTAACAGTGGAATTGTGCAGTGCTGATTCACCAGGAAACGTGTGGGCAAGTGTCTGGCTCATCTGGTTGCGGAGCAGCTCGCCTTAAACTTTGGAGGGGAATATTTCAGCCAAGGTCAGTGGAATATTTGTACCCACATAACACCTGAGAGACGCGGCAAAGACCTATCCAGCGACACCAAGAACAGCGAAATCGGAGCACGGGCTTGAAAGTTATTAGAGCACGAAAAACGTCAAAAACACGTGGTTTAATAACCAAAATAACCTCACTTTGGCCACACGTTGTTTGCGCCACGAGGTGTGACGTCTCGACAGCCACTTAAGCCCGTACTGAAGACTCCGTTGCCGGCCGAAGAATCTGCCAACGAACAAGCCATCAGCGTGTCGACTCCGCGGCCTTCATCAGCAGGTTAGCCCGAGGGAACTCCTCAACCGCTGGTCCTATCCCCCCCGAGTTTAGGCTTATCTGACTTGGGATTCCAGGACCTTTTCAAAAATCCTTCCCCCCCCCCCCGCCATCTTAATCTCCCTTACCTCACCCCCCCCCCCTTTGCCACAGTTCCCCTTTGCCATCTTACTTTCCTCATTACGTCATACACCCCCCCCCCCTCATACCTTACCCTTCCACCCTTAAGACCTCCCAACTCAAGAACTCTTACCAACCCACCCCCACCCCCCACCCCTCGTAGTAGATCCCTGTAATAGTCCCCCCACGAGACACCCCCCCCCCCCCAACCCCCCTCAGGGCGACCTCACCCCCCCGCAGCGTAACTTCGTTCCCGTTGGAGCTAGAACACCGAGTTTGGGCTCATTTGAAAGAGCAGAGAAAGCTCTTCAACTTGGCCCCAACAGAATCTCCAAATTCGGAACCCACACACGCAGCCACCTTGCAGTGCTTCACTGTTTCACTGAAGACTACCATCAGTGCGCACTTAGGGCTCAGATCATCGAGCTCTAGCAGTTGTCGGGCTCCTCATCGGACAGCAGTCGCCGAGCATCTGCGACGGAAGCTTCCGTGAGTCCACCTCATTATAAAAAAAAAAAAAAAAAAAAAACACAATAATAATAAAAATATATATATATATACCTATAATTACCATTTATATTAAAACTAGCAATAAGTACCTAGACGTAAAACTAGAAATAAGTTCACAAAATGTCATCGCAGCAATCTACTTCCTCCCTATCCACTACCCGCAAAACAACTGCAACTGCGGGAGCCTCCACAAACCTCCGGAAGAAACTTCTTCGGAACACTGCCAAATCGGCGGTGTCCGAAAAGGCGGCGCATCCATCGGAGCCGCCCAAGTTCTCTGCCCCGATTCCGAGGGCGTCGTCGGAGCCACAGACAGCGGGCTCTGATGTGTCGGCATGTACGACACACATCTCGGACACTACACCATCAGGACCCGAGATGCGAGAGAGCAAAAATGTTTCGGAGACCATCATTGACTGGGAGCAGTGTGGAATATCCCCCCCCCGCCAAATCATCTCAGACGACGAGAGCTCGGTGGCCTCTTCAGCAGGTCATTTAAACAGACCCGAGCGTCAGAGCATTTTATACCGTACCCCAAGAAGGGGTACAGGTGTGCAGATGGATTTGGCCACTAGGGAAGCTAACGACCTGCTTCAGAAGGGGAAAAACGCCCTAGAGTCGGCGGGGAACATGAAGCGAGACTGTAAGGTCACCGCCCATGAGTGCCTCCAGGGTCTCTACGAGACCGTACTGTCTTTGGCGGACTCGCGGAGCCGTCATAAATATAACCTCGAGAAGGAGCGCTCTCGATATGCACAAGAGCTCGTGCGGGTCGAGAGGGCTCACACTCGAGACGTTATGACGTTGAAAACAGAACTCTCGCTCATGCGAACCGACCTGACTGACACTAAGAAAGAGGCTAAGGGTATCCGCGACTGGCTGGGCCACGAGACTCTTGAAGCTTTTAAGAGTCTAAAGGAGGTCAGGGAAGAAGTCAAGCTGGCCAGCATCAAGAACTCCAAGGAGCACGAACAGACCAGGCAAGATATAGTGAAGACACCTGGGGATCCCAAAGGGGAGCTCTTGAGTGGGGGATTGTCGCGCCTGGAGTCATTGGTTTCCAGCATTTCAAACCAGCTGGACGTGCTCCGAAAAGAAATGGAGAAGCTGAAGCCTGACCCCATCCAGCCAGTAATAGATCTAAGTCAGGCGTCCGAAGACATTTTAACTAAAACCCGGTTTGATGAGGAGATGGAGATAGTAAAGGCGCGAATAAAAGAAGTCTTAATTAAACCTTCACCCCCCCCACCACCAACACAGACACCTGACCTTAAGTCGCAACTCAAACCAATTGCGGAAAGGTTGGACCTGGTTTCAGCGGATATCCGAGTCCTGCGGGATAAGGAACCCCCCACCCAGATCACTGCAGCTCCAAACCTGGACGCTGAACTGGCTGTTGTGGAGGTCAAGAAGCACCTCCAAAACATAGAGAAAGGGGTAGCAGACTTGGGTAAAGTGGATAGACTACCACAACAAGCACAAGGCCCAAGAACCTTTGCTCAGGTGACTAGTACACCGAAACCCCCCTCTAAGCCAAACCAACTACAGCCGAACCATACCCTTATCATCTCGTCGACGGACCCCAAACACACGGGGGATAACGTTATCGAGAGGATCAGGACTGCCCTGGACCTTAAAACGACCGGAGCCAAGGTAGACGCCGTCAGGAAAGCCCGAAACCAGAAGGTAGTCCTGAGGTGTGCCAGCAAAGCCGACTTGAATCTGGTCAAAGACCAATTCAAGAAGAACGGAGGGCTCAAGGTCCAGGAGTCAAAGCCCCAAAACCCCTTAGTCTGCATTAAGGGCGTGCTGTCCAGCTACGGTGACGGGGAGATCGTTGATCTCCTATTAGCGCAGAATAAACATCTTCTGCAAGACGTCGCCGTGGGTGAGCAGACGGCTAGGGTGCGATACAGGAAGCGCGCGAGAAATCCCCACGAGTGCCACCCGGTGTTGGAACTTTCTCCGAAGATGTGGCTATCCCTCACCCAAACCCAGAGAGTACACGTGGGCATCAAGCGGTGCTCTGTCGTTGATCAGTCCCCACTCGTTCAGTGCACAAAATGCCTCGGATACGGACACAACAGGTCTATATGCGGGGCGGCAAAGGAGTCATGCTTCTTTTGCAGCGGTGCGCATGACGGCAGGGACTGTAAGAACAGAGCCGAAGGCAAAGAGCCCACGTGTATTAACTGCAAGGGGGCACAGAAAAAAGGAAGCGACCTGGCACACACCGCGTTCAGCGAAGACTGCCAGGAACGCCAAAAATGGGATGGAATAGCACGATCGCGCGTTTCCTATTGCTAAGGGCGACCCGCATGATAACCACCAACAAGGTCCCTCTCAAAATGCACATAGATCGACAGCGAGATTGAAGTTTATCCAAGTCAATCTCCAGCGCTCCAAGCTGGCCACAGATGAACTCCATCTGCTCAGCTCAGGCAAAGGGAATTTCTGTTGCGCTTGTTCAAGAACCTTACGTGGGGAGAACAGGTGTAATGAAACAGAGTCCTGGCACACAAGTCATCCAGTGCAGCCTCAACCGCCAAAAACCAGTGAAGGCGGCAATAGTGATCTTCGGGAGCAGTTTGGAAGTCATCCATGACCCCCAACTTGTAACTGAGAACATTGTGGCCGTTCTGCTGAAGGTGGGTCAGCTTAGTATTGGAGTGCTATCGGTCTATTTTGAGGGAGACCAAGAATTACACCCATACCTTTCCGCACTACAACACACAACACACAAACTACACACAAACAATATTTTGGTGGGAGGTGACGTAAATGCCTGGAGCCAATGGTGGGGCAGCGTGTCCGAAAACCATCGGGGGGCCGAGTACTGTTCCTTCCTCCACGAACAGGATTTCCAGATTCTAAACTCTGGTCAAACACAAACTTTCGAGATTTACAGGGGCGACAGGTGGTGCACGAGCATAGTAGATGTGACTGCATGCAATCTGTCGCTGCTGGGTAAAATGGAGGAGTGGCGAGTTGAAAGAGGTTTGACCTCATCCGACCACAATGCAATCACTTTCTCGATGCGCTTGGAGAAAGCCTTAGAGCCTCTAAGACCAGTCTCGACGCGCATCTATAACACAAGGAAGGCAAAGTGGTCGGATTTCGGCTCGCATCTCAAGGCCAACCTGACCGAAAAACAAATAACAAAGGTCAGGGTCTCGAATGCCCTGGGCCCGGAAGATCTGGAAAATATCCTCGAGGAATACACGAACGCCATCCATCGCTCGTGTGATGAGGCGATTCCAAAGCTGGGATCCCCTAAATACAGTGCAAAGCCCCCATGGTGGAATTCCACCTTAGACCTTCTCAAGAAGGACGCAGTGAGGAAAAAGAGAAGGATTCGGAACGCAGCCGCCCACCGGAGGGAATACACTATAGAAATTTACGTCACAGCAAAAAACAAGTACACCTTAGCAGCGACCGAAGCTGCCACTGCAAGCTGGAGGGAGTTCTGTACAAGGCAGGACCGAGAGAGCATGTGGGACGGCATCTACAGGGTACTAAGGAAGACAGCCAGAAGGCAGGAAAACACTCTCCTGAGAAATACCGCAGGTGAGACCCTTAGTCCGCAGCAATCCGCGGACCTACTGGCAAAAACCTTTTACCCGGATGACTCGACAGATGGCGAAAGACCGTACCACAATGCACTGAGACAACTTGCGAGGGAGGAAAATCCACAGGGATTGTCCGCCGACGATCCGCCCTTTACCACCACAGAACTGGAAAAGGTCCTGCAAGACCAAAATCTTAAGAAGGCCCCCGGCCCTGATGGATTAACGGCGGACATCTGCACAGCGGCAATAAACTGCGACAGGGAAGTGTTCTTGGCGATAGCAAACAGATGTCTGTCGCTGTCACACTTTCCGAGGCAGTGGAAGGTCGCCCACGTGTGCATCCTTCGCAAGCCAGGTAAGGACGACTACACCAGCCCAAAGTCGTACCGGCCAATAGGTCTCCTATCGGTCCTCGGGAAAATCGTGGAAAAACTCCTTGTAGGCAGACTCCAGTGGCACTTCTATCCAACGCTTCACAAAAGCCAGTACGGGTTCATGCCACAGCGTGGTACCGAGGACGCCCTCTATGACCTAATGGGGCACATACGTGCCGAAATCAAAGCAAAGAAGATTGTGCTTTTGGTGTCATTGGACATAGAGGGGGCCTTCGACAACGCATGGTGGCCTGCATTAAAAAAACAGATGGTAGCCAAAAAATGTCCCAAAAATTTGTACACTCTCGTCGCTTCATACCTGGAGGATCGCTACGTCAAAGTTAACTACGCCAGAGCGACTAGCGAGAAGGGAACCAGCAAAGGATGCGTCCAAGGCTCGATTGGCGGTCCGACGTTCTGGAACCTGATCCTAGATTCACTCCTTCACAAATTGGCTAGTTTGGGGGTATATTGCCAAGCCTTCGCAGACGACGTCGTCCTGGTATTCTCGGACCATGAGACCGGTCCCCTGCAGCAGAAAGCCAATGAGACGCTGGACATAGTGTCGAAGTGGGGCGCCCGAAATAAGCTGCGTTTCGCCGCGCATAAGACCAATGCGATGGTGTTAACGAAAAAGCTGAAATACGACGACCCAGTTCTCCACATGTCGGGCACAAGGCTCGGCTTAGTCCCAGAGATAAAGCTGCTAGGTCTCATTATTGACGCTAAACTCACTTTTAATGCACACGTGTCCGCGACCTGTAAAAAGGCTACGGACATTTACAAGCAACTAGCATGTGCAGCGAAGGTGACGTGGGGCCTCAATAGAGAGATAATCAGGACGATTTACGTGTCGGTGATAGAGCCTATCGTGATGTATGCAGCGAGTGCATGGGCACCGGCAGCTGAGAAACTGATGACACGAAATCAGTTTGACTCGCTACAGCGAGGTTTCGCGCAGAAGATCTGCAAAGCATACCGCACGGTGTCTCTGACATCGGCACTGGTCCTGTCAGGTCAACTCCCATTAGACCTCCGGGTGATTGAAGCGGCGACCCTCTACAAGATCAAGAAGGGCCATTCCCAAGAGTTCCTACCACCAGGCCGCGAGCTGGAGCGGAATATAAACTTTTTAAGTCACCCTCATCCAGCGCAACTCATAACAACAGAGTACGCACGCCTGGAAGACTGGACTCCCGAAACTTTAGAGACTCACCGAGTTACCGGCCCCCAAATCTACACCGACAGCAGCAAGATAAGAGGGAAAAGTCGGAGCTGCCCTAACTTGGTGGGAAGGAGGAAAGGAGTCCATGTCCAGTACTTTTGGTCTAGAGCCTCACAACACTGTCTTCCAATCTGAAATGTATGCACTCTTTAGAGCTGTCAGGTTGGCTAAAGAGTCTAGAGCGGCCTCCATAAGCATACTGAGTGACTCAAGATCTTCGCTCGACTTGCTGAAGAGGCCCTCTGTTACTCACCACCTGGCACTCCAGATAAAAAGCTGCCTGAGTGAAATCAGAGAGGAGGGAAGAAAAGTGAGGCTGTTCTGGCTCAAGGCCCACGTGGGAACTGCCGGGAATGAGAGAGCAGATGAGCTGGCAAAGCAGGCAGCTCTAACAAAGGAGACAGCGGACTATGACAAAGTCCCCGTATCATACGTGAGAAGGAAGATACGGGAGGGGACTGTAAAGAAGTGGCAAGCGAGGTACGAGTCCTCGAGTACAGGCGCGGTAACAAAGGTGTTCTTTCCAGACGTCCTAGCGGCTAAAAGAATCCTTAGGGACACAGTCCTAACACCGGCCCATACTCAAATCTTGACAGGACACGGAGGCTTCGCAGCATATCTCCACCGCTTCCATCTCAAGAACAGTCCCTCGTGCGTCTGCGACCAGAGCTGCGAGGAAACAGTTTGGCACCTGCTCTTCGAATGCCCAAGGTTTTGCCTTGAAAGAATGGAACTGGAGCAAAAAACAAGGCTCCAGTTAAGTCAATCCTCACTCCACAATTTCATGGAGAAACCAGCTTCGAGGACGCCATTCTTAGCATTCGCAAGTAAAGTTGCCGTAACCGCAGCGGGGCCGAACAAATCAGATGCCCCCGCACGAAGTCGAGTCCGTCTACCATCTACCCGTACCCCAACCACAAACACAACACAAACTCCAAGTACACAACGTCCATTACCCACAACAACACAGCTGAGTGCAATCACAACACAAATTACACAACACCTATCTCCCACAACAACACGACAGAGTACAAACACAAGACAAACACCAATCACACAAAACCCGTTACCAACAATTACACAACAAGGCACAAGCACACAACCACCACCAGTGACAGCGTCAGCGGCACCAACTACAGAAACAGATCAACCAACAATGCCAACCAACATGCCAGTAGCACACTTCCTGGCATGTGGAAGAAACGGAGTCCCAGGCATCAGACTCCGAGGGGTTGCCCTGTTCATGAACAGGGAATCAGAAACGCTGGGCATAAGTTTCTGTATTGGATCAAGCCGCGCTGGAGCCCGAATTACCATCTCACCGGGTCTAGCGGCCCTGATCAAAGGGAGCACATCAAAAACGAGCATCAAAGGAAGCAGGTACGCCGCGCTGCAGCGGGTGGAGATCGCCGCTGACAAGTGCCGTTTAGTGCGATTTAAAGGAAAGACAATCGCACTATTCGAGTGGAGAGCGGAAACCCCATTTGCCCAGGCGAGCTCGTTGCTCCAAAAGATTAGGGAAGCAGGTGAAAATACGTGCATGACATCCTGCACGATCAGCATAGACGCTATGGCGGTTGGCGGAGCAAGAGGAGACATCGCAGACCGTTTTGGCTGCCTAAAAGCCTCGGAACAACACGAGGTCGTGGTCTACGAGGACAGGGGGGAAACTCTAAGTTTCCTCAAGGCCCCCAGAGATAACACAGGCAGCACGATGAACCCAACCGCCATGACCGGAGCTGAAAGGGCCCAGCAAAAATTAACGTCTGAAAAGGAAAGGAAGGAAAAAGGCACAAGCATCAGCCCGGAGGACCGTAACCGGTCCAAAAGCCGTTTCAAAGCAATCGGCTCCTTCCTTAGCACACTGCTCCCGAGCACCAGCCGCACATCACCAACTGAGCGGCAAGAGTCAGCGGTTATGAGGTTTCTCAGGCCGAAGCCCAGGGAACCACATACTCCAAAGCCCAAACCGACCAGAGCCGACAAAGGGCAAGTCAGCCCGCCGACCCTCGCTATAAACTCAGGTATCACGGACCACTATCGGAGCGCATTCCTCGAGTATGTAGCAGTCGTCAGGGCAACCAGAGAGGTAAACCTCGCGACATGCAGAAAGATTCTGGAGACCTTTCATTGGCAAAATGAGGGTCTGTTAGGGGTCTTACTCGGGGAGGCAGAGGCGGCCGTGTACGACAACGTCAAATCCCAGGTTATTGCTGGAGAAATGGCGGGGTCGTACATGGCAGCGTACAGCGCGGAGGGTGGTTTTGTGACCCTGAACGAAGAGGAAACGGAGCGCTCAGGGAGAGTTACGTTCCACACACCCGTAGACGACCCGTTGGTGGTTACCGCCAAGTGTACCAAAATTATGCTGGACGACAGGATCCTCGAGATGGCGCAATCCATTTCAGAACCCTCTGATCCCCCGGCATTGGAGGTGCATTGGGCGGTACCCAGTATCAGGTGGATAAACGGGGTTCCAGGATGTGGCAAGACAACCTGGATGGTGAACCACTTTGACGGGGAGAGCGACATCGTAGTGACCACAACAACCGAAGCTGCCAAGGATCTCAAAGAGAAGCTGGCGCACAGACTAGGAGATCGAGTCAAGGCAAAGGTGCGCACTATGGCCTCAATTCTAGCCAACGGGGTCAAACCAGAGGACAAATGTCGTCGCCTTACGGTAGACGAAGCCCTCATGAACCACTTTGGGGCCATAGTCATGGCAGTGAAGTTGTCTGGAGCGAGCGAGGTCGTTCTCATCGGAGACGTAAATCAGCTACCATTTTTGGACAGGGAGAACCTATTTGAGCTGCGGTACACCCGCCCAAACTTGGTGGCTGGCATCACCCAGGAGTTACTCTGTACGCATCGGAACCCGATGGATGTAGCACTTGCCCTGAGTGAGGTATACCCCGGTATATACTCCTCCAAGACATCGCTGTCGCGGGTCCACTCTCTGAAAGTGGAAAGGTTCACGGGAGCGCGCATACCGCTCACCGCCCAGAACACCCTATTCTTGGTCCATACGCAGGAAGAGAGAGCCTCTCTTGCCGACCAGGGCTATGGTTCTGGCGATGGGTCGCGTATCCTCACTATCCACGCAGCTCAGGGGTTGACCTGCGACAACGTCATCATAATTAACACCAAGTCGAGGAGGCTCCAGATCCATGATAGCGTCTCCCACGCAGTTGTCGCAGTGTCGAGACACACGGTCAGCTGTGTGTATTATACCGACGACGCCGACGATGCCACGGGCCGCTTCGTTCGGAAAGCGATGGATGCGCCGACTAAAATGGTCGTCGAATATAATCTTAAGACGGCCATGCAGCATCGAGACACCGCAGTCATAGGAGCTCTGATGGAGATTGTGAAGACTCTCGGTTGAGAATTCTGAGAAACCCAACCCAATCCTACCCAACTTTCACCCACATACCATTAATACATACTACAGAATTGTGTATAAAAACAAAAAAAAAAAAAGGGCTTAATTGTAATTTATGTACCACACTTGATTAATTTAAAATATAAGTAATTTTGTATTTAGATAAGATATAGCAATAAGAGTAACTATAAAGATAACATAATAACATAGAGATATCAAAATAACATAGAAATAAGAGAACAATATAGATAAAAAAAAAAAAAAAAATAAAAACATTACAAAGAACAAAAAAAAATATATATATACATATAAAAAAAAAACAAGAAATAAAAAAAAAAAAAGAGTCTGAGGTGGACTCGCGTAGATATAAGCTTAGTTCTTAAGAGAAAATTATCCATCGTTAAGATGAGGGCAAGACAAACTGCCAATTTGTAAAAAACTAAATGTAAAAAATTAAAACCCTGTAAAAAAATGGCGCAGGCCATCATGTCTGCGGTAGAAAATGATACGAAAAAAAAAAACCTAACCTAACCTAACCTTTTTTTTTTTTTTTTTTTTTTTTTTTCGGGGTGGAAATCCTCATGGATGTCCTCCACCCTGGGGTAGATGGAGGGGTCTGTCAGACTCTTACTGACTAAAAACACCCCGGTGTTCCCTCGTATATTGCGTCAGGGGCTATGGGTGCAGTTTGACTTCCGCTGCCCCAGACTAGTGGTGACCCGATTCGTGAGGGTCTCGTCCCATATTGGAGAGTTGCTCTCTCATATCTAAGAGAAGCGCGCGTGGAACACTACGCGACAACATCTCGGGTCCAGATTGATGGGCCGACGGATGTCCCCGAATCCATCGACCCTGGACCTAGTTTTAGGGGGGTTGGAAGAGGGCGTTGTCTGCCCGTCTTTGACGCCCAGAGCGCCTGGTTCGGGTTGAGAGAGAGCTCATCTCTCTTTCCCTTTCCGCAGCCTCCTTCTGCAACATGACATTCTCGCAGAAGGAGATCACTGCATCCCAAGATTTTTCACTGCCGAGCATGGACTGAACCACGACCGACAGCGACAGGTCGCTTCCGACTGCTGAAACAAGGGCACGGCGCGCCTCCTCCCATGCGATACACTCGGCCAGCGTATGCCACGCCGTGTCCTCCGGGCAGTGGACACAGTGATGGCACCGAGCATCCGGCTCTCTGTTTATGCGACACAGGTACTTCCCGAAGCAGCCATGCCCCGAAAGCATCTGCGTAGCCCGAAATGTTAAAGAGCCGTGTTTCCTCCCAAGCCAATGGTTGAGCACCGGCCGGACTGCCTCAATTGTTAAAAGACCGGAAGTAGGAAGCAGGAGCCTCCTTTGCCATTCCGCCACCATGACCTGATGAAGTTCTGACCGGTACAGAGTGATCTGTCGCTGCACTAGCCTCTCGCCTCGTGCTTTTGGTTCCTCGCGCCACCGGTGAAGTGTTGCGAGTATTTTCGCCTCCAAGTCCCAGGGAGGGGATCCGGCCAACACGCAAGCCGCCTCACAGGAGATCGTGCGATACCCCCTGATGACTCTGATGGCCATCGCTCTTTGTGGTTTACGCAGTATTGCGATATGACGGGCTGTCAGGTCACTGGCCCAAACCGGGGCTCCGTACATGGTCATTGATCGCACGATCCCTAGATATAACCGCCTACAGGCAGTACTCGGGCCCCCTAAATTGGGAAGCAGCGTTGATAAAGCACCCGCCGCACCCATCAACTTTGGTACCAGTCTCTGGAAGTGAGGACCAAAGTCCCAACGGCTGTCGAGCACCAATCCGAGATATTTCATGGTTGACTCGACAGCAATTCTAGTCCCCCCGACCATAATGTGTAAACCTGGCGGCGGCACCCGTCGAGGACCATGGAAAGCGATGGCCTCCGACTTATCGAGGGACACCTCCAGACCCAAGCGCCGAATGCGACTCACAACCTGTGAGACCGCAGCCGTAGCTAGCAACGCTGCCTCTCTGTATGAACTCCCCCGAGCCATGACCAGTGTGTCGTCCGCATAGCATGTAAGGTTCACCCCCGGTACGAGCTCACCCCTCAGTACCCAATCATATCCAATGTTCCACAGGGGAGGGCCCAGAACGGAACCCTGTGGAACACCGCATGATATCTCACGCTGGCCTCTACCGTCGCGTCCTGTGTAGGTGACACTTCTACCTGTCAGATAGGCCCCAATAATGTGGCAGAGGTAGGGAGGTACCCGATGGTAACGTAACCCCTCCTTGATTCTAGTCCAGGGCAAGGTGTTAAACGCATTAGAGATGTCCAAAGATACCGCCAGCATCACCTCGCCCCGAGACACTGCTTCGTCTGCCAGGTTTCTCACTTTCATTATGGCGTCAATGGTAGAGCGTCCATACCGAAACCCAAACTGGCTATTGGCAAGGTTCGGTCCCTCATTGCACAAATGGCCGATGAGGCGGGCCGCGATTATTCGTTCAAAAAGCTTTCCCACCTCGTCTAGCAGTACTATTGGTCGATAAGCAGACGGTGAGTCGGCAGGGCGTCCTGCTTTTCTAAGTAGTACTAAACGACCTGCTTTCCACTGAGTGGGAAACTGGCCCTGCTGAAGGCATGCAGAGAAAAGACCTCTCAACGGTGGCTCTAGTTCTTTGAGGGCAAGAACAAGAGCACGGCCAGGAATGCCATCGGGTCCCGGAGCAGTATTTTTAGCCTGAAGCCGCATCACAGCGGCCCTCATCTCTGACTCTGTTACTTCAGGGACACTTAAACCCTCCTCTTCTTGAGATTCTGCAGTTGTGGGTGAAGCCATCAGTAATGGCTCGTGCTCTGCTCTCATAGGGAAGAGAACAGAGACCACATCTTCTAGCAGCTGTGGCTCTAGACTCTCTGACAGTGGGGGGGCCCAGGGTCGCAGTTTCCCTCGAACCGAGTGGTAAGGGCGCCCCCATGGATTTCGGTCGAGGGTCGCTAACAGTTCTTCTCTCGATCGCGTCTTCGACTCACTAATGGCCAGCCACAAAGCCTTCTGCGCCGTGCGGTACACCTCATACAGCGCGGCCTCCTCTTCTGGATCCCGTCGACGTCTTCGCCGGTAACGCGTGTATGGGCGTCTAGCAGCCACGCATGCGACACGCAACTCTGCAATTTCTGCAGTCCACCAGTACACTCCACGCCTTGCAAACTGTGTATAGACGCGAGGCATGGACGCATCGCAGATTTGCGTCATTGCATCGCTGAACCACTGCGCCTCTTCTTCGACGTCGATGGGTCTGACTGTCGCTGAATCTTGGATCCAGGCCTGCACAATAGCAGCCTCTTCGAGAGCTTCTCTGTCAAGCCGCTTTAGCGCCCAGCGTGGGCCTTTTCTTTGTGGGACTGATCTGTTGGAGCTACCAGCGTTCGTTGCCTGCGTGGACACATCGAAACGTATGTATCGGTGATCTGATAGTGTTTCTACCTCCGTCACAACATGCCAACCTCGAACGCGTTGCGCGATAGCGGGGCTAGCGAACGAGACATCCACTATTGACCCACCCCGCTGCCGCACGCACGTATAGGCAGAGCCCTGATTTAGTATAACTAGACCCGTCGTGATGACCCAATCTTCCAACACCTCACCTCTGGGATTAGTAACAGGGGATCCCCAGGCAGCAGATTTGGCGTTAAGATCCCCAAGTAAAACTACAGGGCGCGGTTGGTACCGGCCCACGACGGCTCCCAACTGAAGTAGGAAGCTCTCGAAGTCGGCGAGACTCCTGTTGGGTGAGAAGTAAACCCCGATGGTGACGATCCCATTGACGAGGGCGGCAACCCACCCGTGACCCCGGGACACATCGATAAGGGTTCCGCCAGTAATGGCAACGAGACTGTCAAGGTCCCCCACCCAGTTATCTCGGCATGGGACGAAATATGGCTCAGCAACCACAGCCACGTGAATTGACCACTGCACCATGCTCTGGAGCAAGAGATCCTGAGCTTTGGTGCAGTGGTTGATATTAGCCTGAAGGAAATGAAATTGTGCCATCACTGGCAGTCCATTTCTTTGGCATCTCCTCCTTCCCCAGGCTGTGCGTCAGCCAAAGGGTTACCAGACTGTAAGGGGAGTGCAGATCCCCCGGCAGCCTTTGCCCCCCGTTTGCTCTTCTTTATGGGAGCGTCACAGGACTTTCCACCCAGCCTGTGTGTCGCAGATTTTCCTACACCTGCACAAAGACTGCAGTTTGGATCCTCAGAGCACTGGGCTGCCTTATGGCCTGGTCGACTACAGCGATAACAAAGATCACTGCGGTCAACCTCAGCAGTGCACTGTGCCCGGACATGCCCCTTTTCTAGGCATCGGTAGCAATGCATAACTCGGGGTGGTAAGAGTCTCACTCGCGCTGACACCCATCCCACCAGTAGTCGCCTCCCATCTGTAATCTGCTTTGCTGCCGCTACGGGACACCGCAACCAAATCGAACCAAGCCCACCAGCGTTAAACTTTATGTCTCCAGCTTTGACGTTTTCAGGCGAACACCCGCCACTACGGGCAATGGCTGCCACTACCTCTTCTTGGGTAACGGAGTCATCCAACCCGTCAATGTACACTTCAGCCGTTTTGATGGGCCTGGATACCTTGACTTCCTCCGGGTTGAGGACAGCTCGAAGCTTGGTGGCCAGAGCATCTGCCCTCTCGTTGCAGTTGGGACCGGAAATCTCATACATTTTGGCTCCTGTTGCTGCCGTTTTGTATCGGAAGCCAGCCGGAGTGCCAAAATCCGAGAACAAGATCTTGTCCTTTGCCTCTCCCAGAATCTTTTTGTACGTGATACCCCGTTTTTCAGCTTCGGTCTGTAGCGTCAACGTAATCGCCGCGGAGCGAGGAACACGGATATTAGGGGACTTCAAGCTGGCTGAAGGTCCCTGAGCCCGTTCCTTCGGAACCTAACCTAACCTAACCTAACCTAACCTACCTACCTACCTACCTACCTACCTACCTACCTACCTACCTACCTACCTACCTACCTACTCAACGTCGTCGTCAACTTCATGAACCATACCCTAAATGTAGCAATTATGCATACTTTCAGATAATTAACACCACAAAAAAAAAAACATTTATTTTGCAGCGAGGGGGTAACAAAATCATCTGCCTAGCCTTTTCCCAACTAAATTGGGGTCGTCTTCCAGTCAAGCCGGATTTAGCTGAATACCAGTATTTTACGAGAAGCGGCTGCCTACCAGACCTCCACAACCCATTAACTGGGGTAACACGGTACTTCATGGCAAGACTGGAGTCAGATTTACTGGCTTCTGACTATCCGTAACGACTGCCAAAGATCCAGAAATCCTAGTAGACCTACGGTTTGATGTGCTATCCGAGGCACGGAGGAAACTCGTTTTTAAGATGGTCACCCATCCACAGACCAACCTTGGCAAGCGTTGCTTAACCTTGAAGATTGATCTGTGCGGCTGTTATTATCTAGCCACGAGCTCCTCAAAGAAGGGGGAAACAAAATAAAGGTTGAAAATAATTGTTTAAAAATATCTCAGCTAGGGTCGACAGAAGCCCCAGCAGGTCATGCTATTTCTGACTGCAGGATTATACATGAAGGGGATTAGAGTAGGAAGAAACCCCTTATCCTATGCACCGCATTGTCGGAAACCGGAAGGACCGTCGACGGAGCCCTACTGGAAACCCAAAAAAAAACAACTTTGAAGGGATTTGAGCCCCCCTGCGCTCGAAGGCCCCTTACCTAACCTGACCGTGTCGGGGTGCCCTAAATTTCCAGTTGCTTCACTCGCTTTTGTTTTATCATTTTATTAATAATTATTTTGTATAATATATTCTTTTTTTAAGTATCACACACGGTGTCTACTTCTCTTTCTCTTCCAAATTTCCTTTCGCGGTATGCTAGAAGAGATTTCTTTAGAAATAAACATTACCTTTGTACCTATTTTCTGTCTCCTTTTTGTTTTATAATTCTTTTGTGTGTACATAAACGGTTAAATAAATAAATAAATATGAACGGAACCAATCAAAAAATTGCGAAATATTACGGTTTAATATATTGATATTATATGTTAATATATTGAATTTTTTATTATTTCTCTCACAACTTATTTATTTGCCAAAATATAAATTTTGAACAATTACTTGCTCATCTATTAATGTAATGTTTGTTTTTATTTTTGTTTATATTTAAGAGTTACCTTGCATGGAAAATTTCGCTGAGCTAGTCAACGCTACAATTAATTAATTAAATCAAATTCTCACCTCCATTTTACCGAGATCGCTCCGATTTTAATGATTCCATACCTATATTGTTCATATTGTTCAGTTGTCTAGACACTAGAGAGATTCACACCAATTTTCCATCACAATATCCACTAGGAAACAATTTGCGAATAATCTACATACACAGTCATCGCTCGAAAAATCCCGCATTCCCGAATCCCGCCAAGAAAGCATTGCAGTTTGAAATAGTTTTAATGACTTGTCAGTTTGACAGGACAGACCCAACAACCAAAAAACACTGATTCGCTAAAATAGGGATGCACGATACGAATATAATATCTACAAGCAACTATATGATACTTTCTTTCCGATTAGAAGTATTTTGCGTATCGATTTTCTTAAACGAAGTATCACGTATTATCGGTGAAACTACTATTGAATCGGTATGCCATGTTACGATAGAATTAAAACACGTTGTCTCATATTTTGTAAGACTCATAGCGTTGGGAACGCTTTCTTACCATGTCCGCTGATGACACTTCCCGCCAATTCGGATATGCGTTAATCGCTTCGGAGGGAAACAAAAAACGGTGCCGCCGCGCGCCGTACGGCCGGGCTCATAAATTATTTTTTTGTTTTTTTTTTTTTTTTTTTATTCTTTATTAATTAAAAGGAGTTTTATCACTTAGTGATAATGTTACTCCCGTTACAAAAACACTTCTAATTATACGCTAAGTACTAAACTAAACCTATAGTAAAATTATGTCACTCACACATCCATAACAATCGACACAATATCTTAGCCCCCTCCGACAACGGGGATGCTAAGATGCTATTACATGCCCCGATCTCAGATCCCAGAGCAGGCAGACCCTGTCTTTCCTGTATGTTCCGGTCACATTCCATCAAAACATGATAAATATCTTCTATGACTCCGCAAGTTTCACAATTTGGTGAGGAACTTTTACCCATAAGATATTTGAATTTATTGGATGGGATGTGGCCCGAACGCATCCTCAATAAAGCCACTACGTGTCTTCTATCTATCTCCATTCCCTCAAACCATGGGTAGCGAAGTGGTTCTGATTGAATGGTTTTATACCATATTCCTTTCATCTTGGAACGTTCGTTGAAATATTCGTGCCAGTTCTGTCTACACATGTCTTTGACATGGCCAAGCCAATCTGAATACAACGGCAAACATGAATAGTCAATGCCCTCATAAGATGCTTGTCGAGCTGCTAAGTCTGCCACTTCATTACCCATGATTCCTACGTGTGACGGTATCCATTGAATGGTGATGGATTTATTTAGGGATTTTAACTTACATATTAAGTCTAAAATGGTTATGGCTATCGGGCATCCTCGAAGACTCGAGGGTACCCGAGCCAAATGTTGGAGGCTGCTTTTTGAGTCAGAGAAAATGACAAAGTGGTCATGATTTATAGTCAGTAAATATAACAAGGCTTCAGATATAGCTATAAGTTCGCAATACATAATAGAAATCTTAGAGTTAATTTTGAATTTGGCTTTAGTATCACATTGAGGATCAAAATAAGCAGCTCCTAAATCCGACCCATCCTTGGACCCGTCCGTAAATATTTTATAGTGTTCACTAAACTTATTTACTATCATATTTACACAGGTATTGTTGAGATCAGTTACATTAATCAGTCTTTTTGCCCCGCTTACACCATCAATCTTAACCTCCACCACACCACATAGATCCACATTGGTTACCCATGTGTCTAAGGAATAAATATCTAGTATCGAGCTCGAGTGCAATGGCTTTTCTGAGTATTCTCTATGGACATCGATCAGTAATGGCAATTTTTTATTTCTCCAGTAAGGCCCATGGCATTGGTTGGACAGCTCTTCCAAGATACTAATAATAATATTATTGCGAACTGATTTCGATCTTAGATAGAATTTACCTGTTAGGAAGAGCCTACGGATAAATAATGGTTGGAGACATAGCTCACTTTCCATAGTATGGATAGGTGTGCTTCTTATAAATCCTCCCATTATTCTCATTGCTTGATTTTGAACTCTGTCAAGCTTAAGAAGATGACCGTTCGCACATCTACCGTACAAAAAGCAACCGTAGTCCATCCTGCTTCTTATTATAGCTATGTATAGTCTACGAAGATGAGAGGGATGTATACCCCATTTACCACCAGATAAAACTTTAAAAATATTTAAATAACGACAGATTTTTTCCCGGATTTCATTTATATGTTTACCCCACTTTAAAGAGCTGTCCAACCACATCCCAAGATACTTTATACAATCAACTTGGTCAATAAGGCTATCGTTAACATACAAATGGATTTTGGTATTCCTTCTCCCCCTACTAAACAGGCAAACTTTTGTTTTTTTTTGTGAAATGTTCAGTCCCAAATCTTTCATAATATTTTGGAAGATATGCAAAGCATTTTGGATATGAGATACCGAATCAGATAATCTCTTTTGTGTGTCATATATAACGAAGTCATCAGCATATTGCGAGATGAAAACATTAGAAATGCTTCTACAGACAGTTATTGTTGCCGCATTAAATAGTAAAGGGGATAAAGGGTCTCCTTGAGCTATACCCACACCAGAATGTCGACATATTAGGCTGTTATCATGTAGTTCGACAAATAGATATCTTCGATGAAGATACTGCCAAAGATAGTTACACAAAACATAGCCAATTCCCAAGTTATCTAAAATGCCCAAAAGGGATGTCACGCTTACATTATTATAGGCATTCTCAACATCTATGAAACAGCCAACAGTTGGGATTTTTTTAGAAAAACCGGTTTCAACCCGTGCAACCAACCTAGACAGACCATCATAACACGACTTGGATCTTCGGAAGCCTGTGGTATCTTGGGATAACAGTTCATTTTTCTCTAGAAACCATTCAAGCCTTCGTGTTATGATGGTGTGAAGTACCTTACATAAACAAGAAATTAATGCAATAGGTCTAACACCTGAATTTAAGCCTGAATCTATTCCTGGTTTCGGTACAGGAATAATTTTAACCTTTTTCCATTGCTCTGGAACAAACGCGGATAACAAAATGTTGTTGTAAATGGAAGTCAAAACTGTTTTAGCGTTATAAGGTAAATGTCTCAACATAGAATATGATATATTATCATGACCTGGAGCTGAATCTGTATTTTTAATTAAGTTAATTACTTCCTGTACCGAAACCGGGTTCGACAACTGCGTGTTACATGAAGTAAATGTAGGAGTAGGCGGCGTCACATAATCCGGAGTCAGACTTCGCAATAAACTTTCGGCTTTTTCTTTATCTACAAAAGATGCAGGTGCTTTGTACCCTTTGACCCATCTCATTCTCCTCCACATTTCACTTGAAGAGGTTACACTATCTATACTATTACAAAACTCCTGATAAGATTTATTCTTGGCCTGTCGTATTAGTTTTTGTGCTTCACTCACTTTATTTTGTAGAATTTCCAGATTATGAGGATTTGGATTTCTTCTGAAGGTTGCAAGTGCAAGGCGTCTTTGTGCCACAATATGTGATAACGAATTATTCCAATATGGTTTGGGTCTGAATTTATTCGCCTGAAGAGGGTTATTATTTGTTTTAATCATGGGAATATATTGGTCAGCTGCCGAGTTAATTATGTCTATAAATTTATTATATGAAGCTTGGTGATCTGGTGGAGAATTGAAGTTTGAAAAATCTGATTCGATTTTCTGAGTATAGCCTTGCCAATCAGCCTTTTTATAGTTTCTCCGCCGTTTCAAATTAATTGTGTTATGGTTTTCCACACAGATTTTAATCATCAAATGATCACTTCCTAGGTTTTCATTCATGACCCGCCAACTAATATTTAAAGCCAACTCTGTTGAAACAATAGTGACATCTGGAGAAGATTTTTGTATTGCCCCATTGACCAACTTTAATCGTGTATGTGAATTGTCATTAAGAGTACACAAATTGTTGTCCATGACTGAGTCGAAAATCTGATTACCTCTTGAATCCGTTCTGGAGGACCAGTTTGAATGGTGGCCGTTCATATCACCTGCAATAATTGTTTTGTGATGTGTAATTGAAAAAATCTCATCCCAATCACTTCTACGTGTGCGCACTGATGAGGGGCAATAAATAGATATTATGTTTTCTAAATGGCTGCAATTTAGCAATTTTATGTGAATAATTTGAATTTGAGAATTTGAAATGTTTACGTTACACTGAATGGCCTTGATAGAATTATGGATAAATACTGCTGTTCCTCCGTAACCATCATCGCGGTCTGCCCTGAATATGTGGTATCCACTGAGTCTACATGCGCTATCTGGATCAAACCAAGTCTCACTGAGGATGGCTATGTGAATTTTCTCCTGATGAAGTAAGGCCTGAAAATCGGTAATCTTCGGTCGTAAACTCTGTGCATTCCATTGTAGGATATTGATTTTCATATGCCTGTGTCCGTCGTCGCTATCCATTTTTTTATGACAGATAATAAAGGTAAGTCCATGATGTAATGCATTATAAAAGATGTAAACCACTCTGAGATAAATTTCGCGCAGTTAATTATTTTACTTTCCAAACTAGTCCCACTAACCCATATTTTTTCTTTTAATTTATCCCAAAACACTTTCCAATCCATCTTCTTCCTTTTGTCACTATCCTTTTTTTCTGTTTCTTCTTGTTGAGATTCAGAATTACTATCTGAAAATGCTGCCCAATTAATCTCGGAGTTTTTGTTTCGTTTGTCTTTACGATCGCTCCTGCCCTTTTTTCCTTGTGTTCGTGATGTTGTTTTCCCTTTCGAATTAGAGCCTGAGCTATACTCCTTTTCCACCGTTGTTTCTGTATTGTAAACTTGTGTTATAGGCACCACTTCTATATTTACTTCTGGGCTTAACACTTCATACTGTGTCCTTTCCATTTTTCGTTCTCTCGCTTCGGAAATATCATAATTTGGCTCAATTGGAATGTATAATGTTAAAGCTTTCTTGTATGTGCAATTGAACTCTGCCATCAATTCTCTTAGCCTTTTTTCTTTTATATATATTGGACAAGTACGAGATAAAGACATATGTTTTCCAGAACAGTTATTACATCTGAATTTCGTGGTGTCGCAATTGGGGTGGGACTCACTACATTTCGGGCATATATTTTTTATTGAAGAACATACTCTCATTGTGTGCCCAAATCTCCAGCAACGTGAACATTGCGTGACAGGGTATTGGTATGGACTCACTTTTACCCTAGACTCATAGATGTAAACGTAACCGGGAAGGGAAGATCCTCTAAAGGTTACTCTTACC
This sequence comes from Mythimna separata, assembly GCA_030763345.1. NCBI lineage: Eukaryota > Metazoa > Arthropoda > Insecta > Lepidoptera > Noctuidae > Mythimna > Mythimna separata. The sequence goes on from CM061172.1 coordinate 27,678, forward strand.
GACTCTCCCGGTTCCCACTGACCACTATTTGTGTTGCGGCGTTTTAATCTTTTAATACCTAAAATTTCTGTTTCACAATTTAATCCTTCAAGTATTTCTTCCTCAGAATAGTCTAAGTCGATATCTTTAATAACGCCAAAAGTTTCTCTAATTTCCAGTGTTTTCTGACATCTAAATCCTTTTTCCTTTATTAGTTTTGACTCAAATAACTTCTCCGCACTGTCTTCATTACTAAATTGAACTAGAACTTTAAAGGCATTAATATATTTTATATTTGTAATATCGGGAATATTTTCTGATTTCAACTTTGCTAAGCCAAACTGTTTTGGTAATTTTTCTAAAGAGGTTATGCTAATTTCAATTCGTTCCTCTGGTATACGTATCTCATCATGTACCTGACTAGCCCGTGCAAATCGTTTACCTCCTCTCGTAACGTTTGTCCATACTTCATTTTGATCGATCGGTCTATTTTTTCTTTTAATAGATCTTATTGCGTCAGTACCGCTATCTTTTTCTGTATATTCTTCTGTCAACTCCATATTCTCACTATTACAACTGCTCATCTCACTACAATGTATAATCTCACTATTCGCAATACCCGTCTCAGTTAATTGACATTGTTCGGGTTCGCTGCTATCCATTAGTAATACACATTTTTAAACTATGAATCATATACACGTCGTGCAAAGCGCGCTAAAACCGGTTTGTATTCAAACAGCGAACGCGTCTAACGATAGCAAGCGCCCGCGCGCAACTGATTTTTTTGTTGACGAGTTATAAACAATAGACGCGTCAAGTAATGTTTTTGTTCAAGCTTATGAAAGACTCTTTCAAGTGGTGTCAAATGTTTGTTAGTATTTCGTTTCTAATTTATTATACTTGGCGATAAACATTGACTTTAGTTGAAAAAAAACAATATTTCAACTTTTACAAGGTTTATTTTAAAAAGTAGATGGGTAACACATATATTTTATGGCTTTTAATGTTAGATGGGTTTTATTTACGTAAGATAAAATAAAAAAAACATACTTCATAGTGTAAAAACTATTTTTTTACAGGCATTAATCCAGCCAGGTTTTGTTTCCGACGGTGAATAATTAATCACTTAAATTAAATAATTTATTACAACCATACTTTTTAATGTAAATTAAAAATATTGGTACTATCTGAAAGAGAAGTTAATAATGTAACTTCTATGTAAGTATTATGCTGATAGGTTAATACAATTTGGTAAAATATGGAATTTATTGAACTGATTCCCACTTACGTAAAAATGGACTCGACATTTCTTGTCTATTTTTGTTCAGTGAAGTTTGAGTAAACAAAGTAGGTACATTAGATGTTACTATTTTCTACAATAAATACTCTTTTCAATGTGAAGTTTGATTAAACAAAATATATTAGATGTTACTGTTTTTTACAAGAAATACTCTTTGTTATTTCTACGCGGGCGGCCATTTTGTTTGTTTACTTTTCGTTTTGTTCGAGGTTAGGTTGCACAAAAAACGTAATCTTTACATAAATTTACAATATTTTGTATATGTTTTGGCTGAAAACTATTGTCGAGTAAATATTAAATGCTATAACTATAACTTTGAATACGGTACTAGTCTTACAATTTTGTAAATTACGAAAACATTCTGACAAAATTCTAACACAGTTACAAGCACACGTAAAACTACTTAAAAGTTGAAAGATACTTACCTCCAGGTTGAAACCCGGTTGCACACACATAGTCTGTATTATAATTAACCATTTAATCACTAGTTTATTTAAAAATATTCACCCAAAACCAATAAAATAATTAAACAGTAATAGAGCAGTTTTGATCGCGCGCGAAGTTTAACGACTGACGTTTGACTTTTTTTTTTAAATTGCAATGAACCATAGTGAAACTATTGTAGTATTTTTAGCATGAAGAATTTTATAAAGAATCGAGTAGAAAAGAGAAAAAGGATAAAAACATCATGTAATAGAATGAAATAGATGTATTATGACGACATATCGTACGGAAATGCAAAAAGGGACAAAAGTCACTTAGGAGCGCTCAACGGCAAAATGAAAAAAGGGACAAAAGTCACTTAGGAGCCATTTACGGGAACAGTGGATCTTGAGAAGAAACTGCCAGTGAAGATTTTGATTTTAGGCTTTATCACAAATACCTAACTTGCTGTTGCGTTGACCAAAAGTGGTAGTGCGCAAACTCGAAAACTGATGAAAGTTCAACTTATTTAGCTAATTCAAACTGAGGATAAGATTTTCAATCCCTTCAAGTTTTTAAACAATTCATTTTATTTAATCTAAGTATATTTTACTCCATACTTTATTGCATTTCATATTACGAACATAAATGGATGGTACAAAATGATTGTCAAAATCAATATGGATCCCATCGGGAGCAGCAAAATTAGGACACAGGAAGAGGGCTAAGTAGCATTTCACTGAAATCAATTTAATGCGATATCTTTATTGAGGATCATAGGTAGGTACATAAAATAGATCAGCTACGTCCCTTCCTTGGGGCATACAGTAGTCACTTAAAAATATAGGTTAGTACGTCATTTTTCCAAATTATGAATATTTCACATAGGTATAAAAATATACCATGAAATAAAATTAATTAAGGTAGGCAGGCACATAACAGTAGGCTTCTGAACATCATGAATGAGGGGAACTATATTGGAGAAGTGATTTGTCTAATAAAAGTCTTTAATAGAGTATTTTTCTCTTCCTGCTCCATATCGACGATCTGCTGATGCCCGGTATCTATGGGTATGCAGATGATAGCACAGTTGTAGAGAGGTACTTGCCGCTTACTCGGGCCAGTAAGGAGCAAATCCAGTCCGAAAGAGAGGCCATGGTAGAGCGTATGAATGACTCACTACAGGCAGTCTCCAAGTGGGGCGAAGCCAATTTGGTGGGATTCAACGCCGCCAAAACACAAGCGTGTCTATTCACCGCTAAAAGGAGCCCGTTCACCTTGGCTCCTGCTTTCCGGAATGTATCCCTGGAATGCACCGACCGCCTTCAGCTCTTAGGAGTTGAAATTTCCTCCGACCTCAACTTTGGGCGGTTCATTGAGTCCAAGGCCAAAATAGCTGCTAGGAAACTCGGCGTTCTGGCAAAGGTCCGGCGGTACTTCACATCGGGACAGCTTCTAATGTTGTACAAAGCGCAGGTCCGATCGTGTGTGGAGTACTGCAGCCACATATGGGCTGGTACTGCGAAATGCCACCTGGCAGCTTTGGACTCAGTGGAAAGGCGTGCGAAGAGGCTAATTGGAGATCCAGATTTGGTTAAGACCAATTTACAAAGCCTTGAGCACAGGTGTAGGGTAGCCAGCCTTTCGGTTTTCTATAGGATGCATTTCGGAGAGTGTGCGCGGGAATTGCATTAACTGATTCCGCCATCCCCATTCTACCATCGGACAAACCGTCGTACGGCGGGTATTCATCCTTACGTTGTCGAAACCTCTACGGTCCGGACTAAGCGTTTCGCTTCGTCGTTTATACCGCGTACTTCGAAGGACTGGAACAATCTGCCTGCTGCGGTTTTCCCGTCCGATTATAATTTAGGTGTCTTCAAGGCTAGAGTGAATAGGCTCTTAATAAGCTAGTGCGCCTCACCATCAACGACTGCATCGCTGCTTACCATCAGGTGGGATCGCAGTCAAGCACTAGTTTATAACAATTAAAAAAAAAAATACTTTCGAAGATACTTTTTTTTTTACTGGCTACTGTACACAATTTGTCTGTACGTCGTATTTGAGCAATGAAATAGCGTTCTTTATCTGTACTGTTGCCCCAGAATATTACGCCATATCTTAGGATAGAGCTAACGTATCCATGGTAGGCTTTTAGTAAAGTTGCCTGATTTACTATTTTCCCCAATCTGTGAAGTGCGTATGAAAACTGTCCCAACTTTTTGCATACATGGTCAATATGAAGTTTCCAATGAAGTCAAAAATATCAATTTTTATTTAATACAAGTATCAATGGATTCTTCGTAACATTTAGTTACAATTAGGTATATCGTTCGATTCGAGTAAGTATCGATACTTTTCAAACATCGCTGATTCAACTAAAAATGAAAAAGATGGTGTCGATTCATCCCTAGGGATGGATCAAGTATTTTAAATAACTCTGGCCAATTTGGAAAGGCTAAAGTCTTAAATCATACTGCCTCATCATCAGTACAACACTCTTTTTGAGTTCCATTCCATTAGAAAACACATTAGACACATAGTGATAAGTTGATAACAGATGCACAAAGAGCACCTTGAAGCACACATTATTATAAGGGCCTATTTCACCACCTATGATTAAGTTGCCAATAACTTACTTGGCAGATAATTTCATACAAATTCTGTTCCATTTTCGAATTTATCCGGGAAGTAGTGGAAACAGGCACTCAGTGTTTTACAGTTCTGAGTAGTCTTAAAAAAATTGTTGATATCACATAGTTTTACTCAATAGGCGAATTTCTAGATAAAAAGACATGCCTATTCTACCACTTCACTGGAATGCTTTGTAGTTAGTGTTGACAGCTTGGCAAAATAGTCTAGAAACGGAACTAATTTTTTGTCCGTTGGCAACATTTCCAAAATAATGACGTATCATTGTAAACAAACTTTAAATTTTTATTTTCACTACCAAACGACGTATAAATATAATAAAACCTTTCGAAGTGCTGGCAGGGAGGTTATTTACAAGGTGTAAAGGCGATGTCTGCGAAACATGAGGCCTAAACTTTACCAAAGAACTGCTGGTATGACCGGTGTGTATTACTTGTTGTTTTTAGTTAAATCAAGTGTTAATTGATTAACCCAAAGCTATTTCAACATGCTGGTATACAGAATAAGTAGTTTTGTTAATGTTATTTTACATTTTGTTTGCAATGCTCTGGTGTACCGCGCCTACATTAAGCTGCCGAATTGAGCGAACGACTTCTACAGGACAGGTAGGAATGAAGACATGTTTCAGGGTCTTGTGTTTTTACTTCACAAGTTCGTAGTTTGAATAGTGTCATTCGTTCAAAAGTTTTGTTGTTTCGTAAGCGGCGAGACGATCAGATGATACTTTATTCGAGTTGAGGGCTATCCAGTTTGTCCTGTCCAACGCGGCGTTGTTTATAAAAGTAGTCTTTCAGTCATTTGTGTTAGTTTTTTAAATTTAATATTATATTTAGGTATCTAATCTAATCATTGATTTATTGAGAAAAAGGATAATGACGGAAGCCTTAGTCTTCCGTTATTGCCGACTTAGGCATGAAACCCTAAAAACAAACATTTCGCTACACAGGAACTACAAGATAACTAACAGCAATACGGGCAAGGCACGCAAGAACTCTTGCATTAGAAACACCTACCCAGCGGGAGTCCTGACGTAGTTTAGCACGGCTCGTTTTTACTCCGTACGTAGCCACTGTTAAATCGCCATCCGTAAGCACGGCACACAGTGTTGTATGGATCACTGAGAGCTTGTTGACACAAACGGCAAACGGCGACGTTACGTGTTTCATCAGTGTTGTATCGCAGTCTATGGACTCTTGTTCACGGTATGTTTTAACCGTGGCTACGTACGGCGTAAAAACGTATCGTGTACAAGAGGCATGAGAGAGCTTGTTGACACAAAGGGCGACGCTACGGAACGGTGACGCCACCGTGTGCGCCGCGCGCCGTGCCTACGGACGGCGAGAATTTCATCAATGTCGTACAGCTATCATTATATCCAGTAATGCTAGTATGGCAGTCTTACTAGAGTTGTGACTAATATATTCGTAATAGGTACAGATATTATATTCATAATATTATGAATACACGGATAAAGAATATTAGGCTACCATGTATTAGTCAGATATTAGCAATCCAAAAGATACGTCACTCCCGCCCACGATTCCTTCGTATTATGGTAGGTTTTCACTATTCAATGGACACGGACTTTTTACTTGTAGTCCGTCTAATGAAAGCGCGACCTGAGAAAAAGAGGTTAAATCCAATAATTTTGTATGTTACTTGTCATCAATCATTCAATCAATCATCATCACAATTTTTTTATCAATTTCAATCATTGTCACAATTTTTTTTATATCCTACAATTGCGACTGAATAATGTTGCCGAATTATTTTTTTTTTAAAACTCCAGTGCGCTTTCATTAGACGTAGGGCTGCCATCACCTAAATCGCCGGCGCCGGACAAAAACTTCGAAAACCCCGGACATTTGGATGAAATTCAGTTTTTCCCCGGATACCCAGAAAAAAAATATTACAATAAAAATAAAATGTATTCAATTAAGCAGCTTGTTTGCTAGTTATTTATCGACCGTCATCGGCTATTTTGAAGCGTCGCCGTCGGAGTTAGCTTAGTTGCGGTTACCAAGAATTTTTAACTAAGATTTGTTTAGATATCGCTTATCTTTTAATTAATCGGGAATGCCCCTGACACTAAAAGCGTCCGCCCGGACGCTCCCCGGACGCCCTCTAAACTAGGACAAATCCGGGGAAACCCGGACGGATGGCAGCCCTAATTAGACGCGCTCTATTGAACAAATACCTACCGTATCTAGGTACGTGAATATGTAAACCATAGTATTCACAAGAATATTGTATTCATGTCAATATTGATTAGAGAATAAATAAGTTTAATTCATGAATCAGAAATTAGGTTAATATCAATATCAGATTCGTGTAGCGAATATTTCATGAATCCCCGACCGGTCTCATTGGACTGCGCTGTTATTGTTTTGCTATTGTCTCGTTTCGCGGGTATTGATAGGGAGAATGAAAATAAATCGAGATCTCTTTTTTAACTGTAAGTTGTTTGTTATTCTCGTCACATTGCGTGTGTTTATGTGTGCCAAATAATTTTTTATTTATTTATTTATTGCCAATTTACATTTACGGTATACACCACACATATAAATTACAGGCATTCAACAAAATTGCTAAAATTACAATATCAAAAACATTAGAAAAAAAAAATTAGAAACATTAGAAACTTTAACATAAGTAATATGTGTGAAAATAATGTCAAAAATAATGATAATTAAAATAATAATTAAAATCATGTCAAAAATAACAATTATTAAAATCATGTAAAAAATAATAATTAAAACATGTCAAAAATAATAATAACGTCAATAATAATAATAAAAACCATGTCAAAATAATATTAATAATAATGTCAAAATGAAAGATTAACAATCAATACAATAATATGACTAAAATAAGGTTCTATTAGATATTGTGCTCGGGGTGGCAATGGACTCCAGATAACGAGCCGCAGTGTTAAGGAGTATATTATTATAATATTTTTCTATCTTTCATAATTACTTTGATTTAAGAAATTAATAAAATTGTCTTCGTCCTCCCTAAGTTGATTCTTGATAAGCGTATAAAATCGGCCAAATTCATCGTTTTTAGGGTTCCGTACCTCAAAACGAAAGAACGGAACCCTTATAGGATCACTTTGTTGTCCGTCTGTCTGTCTGTCAAGACCCTTTATCTCGTGAATGCGTGAAGATATCTAACAACTTACTAAAGTCCGCAATCAAAATAAATCAAACTGTGCAGAAATGAAACTTGTAAGTTGACGGGAAAAAAGATACGCCCGTTTATGTTGAAAAAAACGTACATTTCGACACACACAGCAATCAAAATTCATAGGGTACTTCCCGTTGACCTAGAATCTTGAAATTTGGCACGAAGCAAGGTATTATTGTTTGAATCCCCGACCGGTCCTATGAGACCGCGCTGTTATTGTTTTACTATTGTGTCTCGTTTCGCGGGTATGTGATAGACTAAAGCACTTTTATAGGGAAAAGTCAGATAACTCACAATTTGTAGTTACGTCACAAGATTTTTTTTGTGAAAATCTTCAAGATTCGATTCGAGAATTGAACTGTTTTCATAGGTAAGTTGGTACGGAACCCTCAGTGCGCGAGTCCGACTCGCACTTGCCCGGTTTTCTTTTAAATCGCTGGTAGTATTTATGTCGCAGGAATATGACCGCCTGCTACTCCTCCTCGCTCCAGACCATGTGACCGGCGGCCACGGGGCCTCTGGGGAGCATGGAAAATCCGAAAGGTTGTCACCGTGTCCCCCAGATCGAAGGCAACGAAGGAACGGGGTAGGGGTTTAGTCAGTAAGAGTCTGACACGCCCTCCCGCTCCGCCCTAAAGCGGGAGAAGTCATTCTGATGATTCCCCTACCGAAAAAAAACCGCCATAATGATGTGTCCAAAATTAGCTTTGTCCTGAGTCTGAGTTTTTTTTTGTGTTATGAACTCAAGAGAGGATAGAAGAGGCGATTACCGCGATTGTTCTTATTTTTTCTATTGGTGATTTTTGGGATTTAATAATACTGATTATTATAATTAAGTAGGTAATCTTACAAAATATAGCCATATAAAATACCACAGAAAAGTTATTTTTGTTAGTTCATTGAATCAATTTTGGGATTTGTTCAAATCACTAGATTTCTTTAGAGGGATTGGTCAAATCACCAGATTTGTATAGAGAAATGATAACATCGTGTTGTTATTGTGTGATTGTCTTTCCGATCAAATCCCTGTTTTTATCATACGAGTATCCCTGTTTTTATGTACAACATGTAACATAATTAACGCAAATCCTCTTAGGGAGTCATTGTACTCATCATTATGAACAACTTTTACTATGGGACCAAACCGGAAATCGAGAAAAAATTATCAGCTGTTCCATAAATTTTGACGAAATAATCGTTCATAAATCCGCGACGGTAAGTATATGTCTTTCTTTTAAGGTTAGCTCTCTAAAACCTTTTATTATGTTAACCAAATCTGTTCTAAAATAATGCATTATTTGCGAAGGTGTTTTTATAAACATGATTGTTACGTACTCTTTGGTTTTTTATACTTTTTATTTATTTTTCAAATTTAAATTGTCTCTTCTTTTTTATGTTTGCTGTTTTTCAGTTGATTTTTCATTGTGCTGTCAAAAACTATGATTTTCTCATAATTTTCTTATATTCATTAAAATAATAAAATAAGGTGAGTATTTCAATTCAGGATTACAGCCCACACCCTCATCTTTTTCATTGGTCCTTCGATTTAGTTTTCAGTGCCTATTTTTCATCACAACATAGTCATCCACTTATTAATTTCGTTCCATTAGCTTTCATCCACGTAGTTAGGTATGATCACCCGTGGCAAAAGCAAAATTATGGCGGCCAATCCCGCCCCCGGCACAGTTATACCTCAGCCTCATAGCTCCGGTTTGCCGACCAAAAGCGTACGCAGTGAACACACCGCGCAAAGCCGCTCATCACATTCGTCGGCAACTGTGAGAGCACAAAAAGCAGCGGCAGAAGCACTCGTCCTACGTCGCCGCCTGGAGCGCGAGCAGGAGCTCGCCGAACGTGAGCGCGAGCGCGAGCAGGAGCTCGCCAAACATGAGCGCGACCGCGAGCAGGTACTCGCCGAACGAGAGCGCGAACGCGAACGTGAACTCGCCACATTGCAGCACCAGGTCGAGGAGTGCGAGTTGCAAGCCGAGCTGGCGGCTATCGATGCCGACGCTACAAGCGCAGGAAGCCGAGCGAGCCATCGGAGCTCTACACGGGTGAGCGTAGATAGAACTAAAAAATGGATAGAAAATCATAATCTTGACAGCTGTGTTGATAGAGACGTTACTGCAGTAGGATGTGATCAAGGTTCTCCTGGCACACCCCCCGGTCACTCGGTACACCCACCGATGACCACGCGGACAACTGCACTCCCTATTAACCGTCTCACTAAACAAACCCAACTCTTACGAAATGTCACTAAAGCATCCGAGGCGGTTGGCTGTACGTCCCCGCTCATTTCCACGGAGCTTGACCAACCTGTCACACTTTTACAAGCTGTAGCTGATACCGCGGCCGCCGCAAAGTCTCTGGCCTCTGCCGTCGGTGTAAAGAAACTGGAATTGCCTCAGTTCAACGGCAATACTTTGCATTGGCTACAGTTTAAACGTATCTACAATGTTACAAAAGCTAATTTTTCTCCGCTAGATAACATAAACCGACTTGACATTGCGCTGCGTGGGCCCGCGCGTGAGGCCGTGGCGGCGCTGTTGATGTCGACGAGTGACCCGGAGGAAGTCATGCGCGCCCTCGAAGATAACTTCGCGCGCCCCGAGCTCATCGTTTACAAGGAGGTTAATTCGTTGAAAAACCTTCCACGCCTAGGTAACGATCTTAAAGAACTCGGAATCCTTTCTAATCGGGTACGTAATTCGATATCCACAATAAAGTTATTGAACCACTGAGAATAGAATATCTGAGTTCACCTGAGTTGTTCCACGCCGTTCTTGGGAAACTTAACCCCACTATGAAAATTCGGTGGACAGATTTTGCGGCACAGGACACTACAGGACGTCCGAAACTCGAAATTCTGTCCGACTTTTTAAAGCGTGAGTTAGATCAACACATTCGTTTTGGTATGTCACCCGAGTTTAGTGCGACACAACAGCAACTAAATATTTCTTTTGACAAACCATTAAAACGTGAAAATGTTCACAATGCTGTTATGAAGTCAAAACATACTCCTAAAGCCGGGTCCACCACAAAACAAGAGTGTGTATTTTGCAAAAAAGATCACAATATTAAGGAGTGTACACAATTTAAATCTTTGCCCATCGACGATAGATGGCAGTGGTTGCGTGAAGCAAAGGTTTGCTATAGGTGCTTAAAGGCTAGTTCACACCAGTGGAAGACGTGCAAAGTGAATCCGTGTGGCGTTGATGGTTGCCCTTTCCGGCATAACGCGCTTCTTCACCGGCAGCCATCACCACCGCTCGTCAATACACTTAACGAGCAAGCCATAGATACCGTTACACATCCGTTAGCTGTTGAACATAATACCTACACACCCTACGTCAAATGCTTCTGAACCGACCGGTGAAAAAGTGATTGTGTCTACAACCTTGACAGGTGCACAAAAACCAAATACTATTTTAGCTCTTCGCCCTCGTGCTTATTTAAAAATGATACCAGTTACAGTCTCGGGTCCTGCTGGAACCTGCAACGTGTACGGGCTCCTTGACGACGGAAGCACCGCGACTATCATAGATGCCAGCATCGCCAAACTGATAGGGGCGACCGGGCCACAACAGATCATAACGGTAAATGGCATAGGTGGTCTCGAGCGAAATACCACAATATCATATGTAGACTTTTTCATTAAAGGTAGACACACACAGAAAACGTTTTTAGTAAAAAATGCTCGATCTATGGAACATTTGTGTTTGCGTCCGCAGTCGGTCAAGCGTGAAACGATTGAGTCTTTTTCACATTTGTCCGATCTGCTTGACGTTCTGACATACGAGGACGCAACTCCAACTATCCTCATTGGAGCTGACATTTGTCAATCAACCGCGAAGTTCGAGTTGGTAGAAGGAACGAACCTGTTGCCTGTTTGACAGCTTTGGGCTGGACTTTATACGGCGTTGCTTCTAGCAAAACGAAGTTGATTGAGTTCGTTAATCATACGCACATGTATACAAACAATGATGACAATTTAGAATCGTTGATTAAGGAACAGTATAAACTCGACTCTATAGGCATAACTAAAACGGAAACTCTGCATAGTAAACAAGACCAGCGCGCAGTCAACATTTTGGAAGCGACTTCCAAACGTTTGCCTACTGGTCGGTTTGAAGTTGGCATGCCGTGGCGCGACAATATACAGCGACAGCTACCCACAGGCGATGTCACGTTTTTTAAGTTTAGAACGACGTATGGCTAAAGAGTCCGAGTTTGCTAAAGCATACAATGCGTTCATGGACAACATGATCGCGAAGGGTTATGCAGAGGAATGTGCTCCAGATACATACTACACACACTGTGGTGTCAAATCTGACGGCTTCCGTGACAGCAAATCTGGCGGCTTTCGTCTTTATCTACCACATTTTGGTGTGTACCACCCTCAAAAACGAAAACTCAGGGCAGTTCATGATGCAGCAGCCAGGAATGAAGGTGTCAGCCTGAATTCTTTACTGCTCTCCGGTCCTGACCTACTCCAGCCGCTACTTAAGGTTCTATTTCGATTCCGGGAGGGTCGCATCGGAATGACCGCGGATATCAAAGAGATGTTTCCTCAGATTCGGGTTAGAGAGCAGGACAGAGACGCTCTTCGGTATCTGTGGAGACCTGATAAATCACATGTCATAAAGGAGTTTAGGATGACATCTGTCATTTTCGGTGCTTGTTGTAGCCCCTTTATAGCACAGTTTATAAAAAACAAAAATGCTCAAGAGCACGCACATAGATATCCAAAAGCCGTGGACGCTATTTTGTTCAGTCATTATATGGACGACTACATCGACTCACAAAACAGCGTTGACGAAGCAGCCCAGTTAGCGGCAGATATTGTGACCGTGCACAATGCAGCTTGCTTCGAGATGCGAGGATGGATTTCCAATGAGCCAGGGGCACTAAACCTTGTCGCTGAGGAGCTTAGGGCCACTCAACCGTTGGAAATTGATCTTGGCGAATCTAATAATAGCATCCGAGCCCTAGGTATTGCATGGAACCCTACCGCCGATGTTTTGGGTTTTCGAACAGGCTTAATTGAAACAGTCTCTAGTTCACTGACAAAACGTAAGGTGCTGTCACACGTTATGCGCGTTTACGATCCTTTAGGTTTATTAGGACCCATAGTCGTCAAAGGACGGATACTGTTTCAACAAACCTGGAGATCTAATATCGACTGGGACACGGAGCTCCCACAAACAGAAGCATCCAAATGGTTCGAATGGTTTCAAGACCTGAAAAAAGTCTCTTTACTGAAGATACCGCGTTGGTATGCAAATGCGAAAGGCTATGAGCCTTCTCACAGAGAACTTCACGTCTTCGCAGATGCAAGTGAGCTTGCTTACGCCTGCGTTGTCTATTGGCGTTTGATGTACCCTGACGGCAGCATCAAGCTCACTCTCGTCGCAAGCAAAGCCAGAGTCTCGCCCTTGAAACCAACGTCGATCCCACGTTTAGAACTTCAAGCTGCTTTGATAGCTTCTCGATTGGCACTTGTCATTAAGGAGAGCCATCGAAAAAAGCCAGTGCGTACATTCTTCTGGACTGATTCGATGACTGTCCTCCAATGGTTGCGCAGTGATGCGCGAGTGTTTAGACCTTTCGTTTCCCATCGACTAGGTGAAATTTTAGAAAATTCTTCGGTCAAAGATTGGCGATGGGTACCGACAGATCTGAATGTCGCTGATGATGCAACCAGATTGCGCCCAATTCATTTGGAACCTTCACACAGATGGTTTTGCGGCACATCATTTCTTTTAAAATCCCCAGAGGACTGGCCCACGGAGCCACTTAGCGTCGCACCAGTTCGGGAAGAGCTTAAGTGTCAGCGGAACGAACTGGTGGGACTGACTTCACTAAGCACAGCCTTACCTACTCCTGTCACGGCGCATTTAGCTCGCTTTAGTGACTGGCTACGATTGTTGCGTGCCACAGCCCGGGTCCACCAAGCTGCGGCTGTTTTTGGAAATATTTTGGCAACCATTCGAAATTTTAAATCAAACAGTGGGACAACTCACCCTCGCCCCCACTTTTCACCAACGTCGACCACTCTTACACCCTTGAATGCCGACCTAATAAAAGCCGCTGAAAGGCACATATTGCAGCGGGTTCAACAAGACAGCTTTTTGCAAGAAATTCTCTGCATTTTGAACAAGAAACCAATTCCTCCAAGCAGCCGCCTCCTCAAACTATCGCCCTCTCTGGGAGAAGATAATCTTTTGCGTTTGGCTGGAAGGATAAAGGCCGTAGAAGGCATCGATCCCGACTCCCGTTTCCCGATCCTACTTGACGGTCGCCACCCAGTCGCACGGTTATTGGTAGAATATTACCATCGCAAAGCAGGTCACGCAAATCATGAGTCCGTGATAAATGAGATAAGGCAAAGATTCTGGTTGTTGAGACTACGCAGCATGGTCAGAGCTGTAGCAAACCAATGCCTCTTTTGCAGAATTCGTAAATCACAGCCGCTTAATCCAACCACTGGAGATCTTCCACCACAAAGACTAGCTCATCACCAGCGAGCGTTTACCTTTACTGGTCTAGATTATTTCGGTCCTGTCAATATAACCGTTGGACGCCGCCATGAAAAGCGATATGTAGCCCTTTTGACGTGCCTCACGACCAGGGCCCTCCACTTGGAACTGGTACACATCCTATCTGCGGACTCTGCAATCATGGGTCTCAGGCGTTTCTTTGCCAGACGCGGAATCCCGCAGACTATATATTCGGATAATGGAACCGCATTCGTTGGCGCAAACAGGATTCTACGCGAATTTTACACAAATGATGTGCAAGATTTTGCCGCCACAAAGGGCATTAAGTGGAGCTTCATCCCAGCGGCGGCGCCTACTTTCGGAGGATGCTGGGAACGCCTCGTCAGGACGGTAAAAGTAGCGCTGAACGCTACATTGAACGAAAGATATCCCAAAGAGGAAACATTTTTGACTTTGTTAGCAGAAGCCGAGGCGATCGTAAATTCACGCCCACTCTCGCATGTGTCCACAGATCCAGATGACCCAACCACGTTGACACCGTTCCACTTTCTTATCGGGTCTTCATCGAACCAAACCCTGCCAAAGACATTGAAAGACCGTGACCTGATCGGACGCTCTGAATGGAAGAAAGCATTAAAGTTATCGGATCACTTTTGGAACCGCTGGGTGCGCGAAGTGCTGCCGACTATGCAAACACGAAACCAGGTTAAGGGAGATCATGGTCAAGACCTCCGGATTGGAGACGTGGTTATAATCGTCGACGAATCGCTACCACGAGGGACATGGCCACGAGGTCGTATAGTGAAGGTGTTCCCTGGAAAAGACGGCGTTAATAGGGTGGTGGACGTTGCGACGGCCGGAGGTACGTTACGCCGGCCCCTCAAAAAACTTGTAAAGCTTGCCACATAAGGCTTCTTTAACCCTTGACTGTTGGTGCAGTGCTGCACGAGGGGCAGGATGTTACGTACTCTTTGGTTTTTTATACTTTTTATTTATTTTTCAAATTTAAATTGTCTCTTCTTTTTTATGTTTGCTGTTTTTCAGTTGATTTTTCATTGTGCTGTCAAAAACTATGATTTTCTCATAATTTTCTTATATTCATTAAAATAATAAAATAAGGTGAGTATTTCAATTCAGGATTACAGCCCACACCCTCATCTTTTTCAATGATATTAATCCTTATCGAAATAAATACCTTATTCATCACAAGTATTTAATTTAAAACAAAATTGCCCTGTACATCATTCGATTTAAATGAATATCTTAGGAGATATCGCAGTTTTAAAATAACATCATAGCAAAATAATGTTCGAGTACCTACTGCGCGCACAATGTGCAAAGCTTAAGTTAGCGTTAGCCCAAGTAACAATTCCACGCGGACGAAGTCGCGGGCGGAAGCTAGTACAAAATATACGTCGACGTATTCAAAACATGTTGGTGCAAGCAGCTCGTCGGGCGGCGATGTGTGTCGTGAAGCTTGCGCTTGAGGGACGTTAGGCAGAAATGAAACTACAAGGTTCTATTACTCTCAAAGAGTTTATTGAATTTGTTCTTAGAACGGTGACTGAATAAATTCTTGAAATCTTTCGCGGCACAGCAACCATCACATTCATACATAGTACATCACAATCGTTAGATAAACTTCCATATTATAATGACATAATATTTATAATTTATTTTATTATCTTCAAAATATATTTATTACTTAGACGTATTAGTAGAGGATCACAAAATAATGGATAAATTCTACACGAACCGAGGAGCAGAGCACCGCGCGCCGCCCGAGCTCACAGCTGGCGAGCGCGGCGTCGCGGAGCTCAGGCACCGCAGTGAGTAGCCGAGCTACGAACCGGGTGCTACGCAGCGCTGCGCTGCTAGCCGAGCTACGAACCGGGTGCTACGCAGCGCAGCGTTGCAACTTTAGCTACGGTTCGGGTGCTACGCAGCGCAGCGTTGCAAGTTTAGCTACGGTTCGGGTGCTACGCAGCGCTGCGATGGTAGCCGAGCTACGAAACGGGTGCTACGCAGCGCTGCGTTGGTAGCCGTGCTACGAACCGGACGGTATGCAGCACAGCATTGGTAGCTTAGCTACGGACCGGGCGCTACGCTGGTAGCTGAGCTACGAACCGGGCGTCACACGCCGTGCGCCGCCTGCTCCCTAGGCCAGTTAAAGCTTGCTTCTTAAACCCTTAATGATAAAGTAATGATAGTATCCTAACTTGTACTTCATTTCCTACAAATAAATAGATCGATGCTTACTTCTATGCATAGCTATCACGTTTTGTTACTCTTTAGTCCCTACAAGTAAAATTTAAGTTTGATATTATAGTCGAATGTCTGCTTTGCTCTCGAGAGAAAAGCATGAGCGACACATGCACACCTCACATCATACCCATAAACTTAAGTGCCCCGCGGCCCGCGTCCGCCCCCCTCGCTCGCGCTCGGGCGGCGCGGGCCGGGGCCATCACAGCTCGCACAGCCATAAGCTCTCAGATTCTATCGTCTACAAAATATAAGTATCTCTATGTATGTACACAACAAAACTATTTTACATCGACGCGTCGCGCGCCGATGGTGCAGCGGCTCGCGCGAACTGGAACGTATTTACAGTCCGCTACTTCAATATACATATAATTACTATTCTTACGTGTATAATAATAACGTCTCGTTTTATCTAAATATCACACTCCATCAAGTCAATCTCAAAAAATATGTTTTGAATTAGGTAGTAGCGTAGCAGAGGGTTCAGTCTAGGCGTGCGCCGGCGGCGGCTTGGTGGGCGCGAGGCGCTCGTCGGCGGCCAGCAGCCGGTCCAGCTCGGCGTCCTCGTAGAACACCACGAAGTGCTCGGGCTTGGCCACGGCCTCGAAGATGGAGCACACGGACGGCTTGACGTTGTAGAAGTACAGCGGCTGGCGCGTGGCGTGGAAGTCGGCCGTGAGCTGCTCGATGCTCTTGGCGGCCGTGTAGTCGGCGCTGTAGATGTGCGTGCACTCGATGACCACGGGCACGGAGCTGGAGGCGGCGTGCTTGGTGACGAGGCGGCGCACGTAGTCCACGGACGGGAACATGAGGCAGCGGTCCGGCGTGATCATCAGGTACTCGACGCCGTGCTCCGTCTGCAAGGCACACGCACTCGTCAGCACACGTCTCTCGCGCGGCGCGCAGTCGGCCACTCTCGCCGGTACTCACCTTGAGCATCTCCACGGAGAGCTTGGGGCGCGCGGCGTGGTACAGGATGAAGATGATGTTGACGATGACGCCCGTGAGGATGCCCAGCTCGATGGGCAGCGTGAGGCACAGCACGAACGTGCCCACGCCCGGGATCAGGTCCAGCTCTGTAAACAACACAAAGGTTCACTATCATGAGATACCAATCTTCGGTCTCGCAGTGATCCCACTTAACATTACCTATATTTATTACTAGCTCTCCTGCGGTTTGACCCGCAGTTTTTTTACTGCTCAGCTCCCGTGGGTTGTAGCGTGATGATATATAGCCTATAGCATTCCTCGATAAATGGGCTATCTAACACTAAAATAATTTTTCAAATCGAACCAGTAGTTCCAGAGATTACCCCCTACATACAAAACTTACAAACCTACAAACTTACAAACTTACAAATTTTACCACTTTATAATATTAGTATAGATTTCGTTGGTTCTCGTCATACATAGACAATGGGACACAGGCTGTGGCTTTACGTGGATACTCTTCTGGTTGGAATCTGTTCCATCAGGTGTGCCTCAAGGGTCAATCATAGGACCTTTATTGTTTACCATATTTATTTCGGACATTGAAACTGTTTTGTTAATTCGCAAATCTTACTGTACGCTGACGACATGAAGGTCCTGAAGTCTGTACGAACAGTGCCTGCTGATACCGAGCTACTTCAGTCTAAACTTGATAAATTCGTTTCATACTATAAAATTGCTGCAACTAAATGTATCCAAATGTTTCGCGTCAGAAAACTAATATCGGCTCAGGATACATTCTAGATGGTACACGAAAGCAAATTACTTTTTGATGATCATAATAGAAGCCATTGTCAAGAAAGCTTTCAAAACCATAGGTTTCATTACTAATTAGAGCATGTTCTAACTTTCGGTTCCTACAATCAATTAAAGTTCTACTTTCCTGTTCCCTCGTGGTCGTACCTTGCCTTATCTTGTCTTACTCGGATAAAGACGTTTGTATTTATTTATTATTATGATGTGCATGCCTGTCGGTAATTGATTTGCTTACACGGAACTATCGTGGACATTTTATCGAGATTCATTTGTAAACTGGTTGTTGGTGTGCCTTATTAATTTAAAAACCGGCCAATGCGTGTCGGACTCGCGCACCACGGGTTCCGTCCAACTTAATTAAAAATTAGTCGTCAACTTAATTACGGTTTATGATTTACGACGTATTAAAAAAAAATACTTCTAGATCTCGTTCAAAACAATTTTCGGTGGAAGTTTGCATAGTAATATACATCATAATATTTTTTTTCTGTTATTTTAGAAGTTACCGGGGGGATACACATTTTTTCTTTTTGGAAGTGTCTCTTGCGCAAACTATTCAGTTTAGAAAAAAAAACCGGGCAAGTGCGAGTCACACTTGTGCTCCTAGGGTTCCGTACCTACTTACCTATGAAAGCAGTTCAATTCTCGAATCGACTGTTGAAGCTTTTTCAATTTTTTTTTCTTTTGGTTTGGCCCAACTACAAATTTTCACTTTTCAGATTTTTCCCTTTATTTGTGCTATAACACCTTGCTTCTTGCCAAATTTTAAGATTCTAGGTCAACGGGAAGTACCCTATGAGTTTTGATTCCTTTGACGATGTCAAAATGTACGTTTTTTGCAACATAAACAGGCGTATCTTTTTTTCCCGTCAACTTACAAGTTTGATTTTTGCACAGTTTCAAGGGACCGCAGACTTGAGTATATAGTTTTAATTTCAACTTGATACCTTTACGCGTTTCCGAGATGAAGGGTTTTAACAGACAGACAGACAGACGGACAACAAAGTGATCCTATTAGGGTTCCGTTTTTAGGGTTCCGTAGCCAAATGGCAAAAACGGAACCCTCATAGTTTCGCCATGTCTGTCCGTCCGTCCTCGCTTAATCTCTGTGACCGTTAGCACTAGAAAGCTGAAATTTGGTACCAATATGTATATCAATCACGCCGAGAAAGTAGTAAAATAAAAATTAGAGAAAAATGTTCTATTAGTGTAGCCTCCCTACATGTAAAGTGGAAAGTGTTTTTTTTTTTATTTCAACCCTAACGTGTGATATATTGTTGGATAGATATTCAAAAATGAATAAGGGTTTATTAAAATCATTTTTTGATAAGTTGAGGACACTTATTGTGACGGACGAGAAACTACGGAACCCTATACTGAGCGTGGCCCGACACGCTCTTGGCCGGTTATTCCTTTTGAGGTACGGAACCCTAATTAGAAACATCAATATCATTTTTGAAGACCTATCCGTAAATAGGTACGCCACACGTGTGGTCTTGATTATTTTTAGATCTATTGTGGCTTTTTCTAGCCACCCCTATTATTTTGTAACCGTGATGTTGCCAGGCCGTGCTGTGTACACCGAAGTGCTCGTATCATACCGCGCCGCCCGCTCCGCTCCCCAATCGCGAACTAGCTCGCGCCAAACATGCCAATGCGCTAATACGCTTCGCCAGAGCGTATTTGTTTATTAATTATTGTAACTTAAATTATTATATTTAAAAATGCAAATTCATAGTTCACTGTAAGTTGGACACCTCACCCTATATAAGTTAAATGTACGCAAAAGTAAACTCACTTTTGGCTCGCCACATGGGCTTGATGACGTTGTACTCCACCATGAACAGTATGGCCGACACGATGACGGCCGCCAGCGCCGCCTTGGGGATGTACTCGAAGTACTGCGTGAAGAACTGCAGCGCCAGGATCACCATCACGCCTGCGGACACACAAGCAGGCGTCAGCACCAGGCTGCGTGCACTCGGAGGACACTGAGCACACACCATAGTGGCACTCACCGGTGTACAGGCCGTTGAGCGTGGTCTTGACGCCCGAGCCGTTGGAGACGACGGAGCGCGCCAGCGAGCCGCCGCCCGGGTACGCCTGCATGAAGGAGTTGGCCACGCTGGCCACGCCCAGCGCGATCATCTCCTGCGTGGCGTCGATGGTGCGGCCGTCCGAGAACGCCTTGCAGATGGCGATGTCCTCCAGCAGCACGATGAGCGGGATGACGAGCAGCCCCGAGCCCAGCTCCGACACCATGTCCAGGAAGTCGGCCGTGGAGTTGTCGGCGCGCACGTAGCTGAAGGGCGGCAGCTGCGGCAGCGGCACGCCGGACGGGATGGCGCCTGCAACACACGCACTCTCAGTGTCCGCGCTCTCACGCGCTCGCTCGCGCACACTACTGCGCACTGGTGCTAGCTACTCTACATGAAGTTGAACGATGACGTGAGGATTGCTACTAGCTACGCTACTAACCGCTGCGACTATTCTCGGCTGGCGTTTGCACAAAAACAGAAAAAAATACTTGAGTTTGGGAATCTCATAGGAAGTATCTGTACGTATTGGAGCGGCACGTACCCATGAGGCGCACGGGCGGCTGTCCGTAGGCGGCCACGAACCAGAAGCCCAGCACGCCGGTGGCCACCACGATGATGGCGTTGCGGCACGTGCTCACCATCCACAAACACTTCATTATCACCTTCTGCCTCGTGCTTGGTCCATCTTCCGACTTTGAGCCCAATTTTATCATACCGATTTTCTGAAAAACATAGACGTCAGCACAGTTATTAATCGTGATTGAAAGTTAGTATAGCAGTGACAGTAAGAAGTGGTTTCAGTGGTGGCACTCACCCTCATGAACAGCAAGAGCGCGATGCACGAGAAGCCCAGCACGGGGTCCCACAGCGAGGCCGCGTGCAGGTTGCGGAAGATGGAGATCCACTGCTGCAGGAACGTGGTGCCGCTCACTGAGATCGCGAACAGGTCCTTGACCTGCGAGGTGGCGATCATGAGCGCGACGGCCGACGTGAAGCCCGAGGACACGGGGCCCGACACGAAGTTGATGAGGAAGCCGAGCCCGAGCACGCCCATGAGCAGCTCCACCAGCCCCGCCAGGAAGTTGAGCAGGATGGCCTTCTCCACCACGCCGCCCGCCACCTGGAACGTGAGCAGCGACGCGATGGCCGTGGGGCCGGCGGGCACGGCGCGGCAGCCGCCCAGCACGATGTACACGAAGCAGCCCAGGAACGAGCCGTACAGCCCGTACTGCGGCGGCAGCCCCGCGATGTTGGAGTAGGCGAGCGACTGCGGGATCACCGTCAGCCCCACCGTGACGCCGGCGATCAGGTCGCCCACCGCCTTCTCCGCGTTGTACTGCGGCAGCCAGGCGGTCACGGGCAGGCGCTTGTGCAGCGTCTTGCGGTTGAGGCGGCGGCGCAGCGCCGCGCGCCAGCCGCAGCGGGATGCGCTGTCGGACACTGCCGACAGAAACCACAAGTCAAGTCACTGCTGCGGGAAGTTAACAAACCGAGAGCAGCTCGGCACCGGCGTGCCCAATAAATGATATTGTGTGGCAGTGAGAGGTCGGTCGTGCGCGCGCGGTCAAGTTCAGGGGCGCGCGCCGCCGGCACGCGCGCTATTTCACACTTGATCAGCTGCTGTTCCGCCAGTCATCGCCGCGCGCCGCGAGCGAGTCGAATCGCGGCACTGAGTGCAAGCGACTCTCGTCACTCTGCAGCTCTAACTGCGCACAACTCTCGGTTACAACTAGAAGGACCGGTTGACCGTAAAAGTAGAAACTCATCTTGATACCCAAGTTCATAAATCATTTGGCAGGTAATTAGGTATCGACTTGTTGATTGTTTAGGGGGTAGGGGAGAGAGAGGAGAGCGGCACTCACGGATGTAGTCGTTGCTGGCGTGCTTGTCGTCGGGCGGCGGCAGCGAGCCGGAGGACGCGTTGTGTTTGCGCCGCGGGATCATCCTGCAACAGAGGCCACACTTAGGTACTCACGGCACACTAACACGCTGCTTCACACTACTTCACCATCGCCCGTTACGTTCTATACGAGTTGTCGGAGGAATTCATTGTTGCTTTCAGCGACTTCTGCAGATCATAGCAATATTACTAGACGATTAACGGTAAACCACGTAATTGCCTAAATTGTGAACTAAGTTGACACCTATTTTATTTTTTGACACCAATAATGTGTGTAGATAAAAACACTTGAAAAAAGCAAGAAACAATGTAAAAGTTTGTGCCGTGCACAGCGCAGAAAATACAATTTAGAACAAATACAAACTATTATAAAATAACCACAACAATAGGTAGGTATGCGAGCACTTCTGTCAGATCACGAGCTGTACAGTTATCGAGACACGTGTTCACAGAGGCAACGTGCTCGTCCACCTGCAGCCAGGGCTGAATGTATTCATCTTGTTCTCGTTGCTCCGAATACTTAGTTGTAATAAGTCATTATAAATTAACTCTGTTCCGAAAACAGCGGGCAAGTAATGAGTCCAATACAACAAGTGCTACGGTCCGGAACTCCGGACTAAGCGCTACGATCCTGACTAAGCGCTTCGCTTCGTCGTTTATACCGCGTACATCGAAGGACTGGAATAATTTGCCTGCTGCGGTCTTCCCGTCCGATTATAATTTGGGTGTCTTCAAGGCTAGAGTCAATAGGCTCTTAATAAACTAGTGCGCCTCACCATCTACGATTGTATCTCTGCTTATCATCAGGTGGGATCGCAGTCAAGCACCAGTTTATATACTTAACTTAAAAAAAGTGCAGATAAAATCCTGAGTTCCAGACCAATAACATCCGCTAACCTAAATAACAGCACTTCAACAGCAACTTGACAATCACAATTTTAGATTCTAAAGGTTTCTCCGACATTTTCTCCATTGTTCTCTGGAAGATCTTCCAGCTCTGATCAGCTTCCCGAACCGAGATATGAATTTCTGATTATACGACTGAAATAATTACAAATATTGATATCGAGAGACGCTTCGAGCTTGTAAGTAGGTACTCAATTTTTGTTATACTTGTAAACTTGTAAGGCAGCTAAATCCTTACACATTAGCAGCAAGGTTAAATCATACAAAAAAAACTAAGTTTAGTATTTTCGGAACGAATGTCGGTGGCAGGTGGGGCTGGTGGCGAGTGAGGGGCTGGTGAGTCAGCGGAGACGAGGTCAGGCTGCGCCGTCGGCGCGGGACCGCCCCGCACCGGCGGCACATGCAGACCTCGGACGACAGGCGGTCAGGCCCAGGGCTCACTACAGTACATTCAGTGCCAAATTAGTGGAACCTACCTCCACATTAAGTGTTTATTTGAATTATTTTCCTTTTATTATTTTAGTAACTAATAATAATTATACTGTCTCTTATAATAGCTATATATTGTTTTAACATCGGTGATTCCGCCCTGACATGTTGAATTGTTAGTGTCACACACACGACACAACACAAAAAGCTCACATTTGTCTGTGAGTAACGTACCGCTCCAGGCGTCCGTGGTCTGCGTGGAGCGTAGTGCCGCAGCGGACGCGGACTGCCTGACCTTCGCCAGTGACAGTAGTCAAGATTTCTGGACAATAAGTTTAATAGTTCTTGGGAGCCGCACAGCCCCGCTGCGCTGGAGCCACATTCTCGAACGGAAACCATTCATACGGTTTATATAAATAAGACATGACACTTTTTGTATAGCTGAGCCCTTTGTAAAGCCACTAAGCAGAAACAAAGATTCACAAAACTTTGAGTTTCATAATTCTTAAAACGACTGGACGGTTACATCGTTGAAACACCTCTCAGACTTTAGTTGACTAGAACCCCCTGTGCTCCTCCTGGTCCTATTCGGACGGCGAGCTACTCATTGGTCCGCTAAGGCCAAACCTACGGTGGCCGAGAATAGTGCAGCGACTCCTGACGCCTAGGGCATCTGTGATGGGGCGTGAAGATTGCCTCTCCCTCATATTTTCCTCTGCCTACAGAAGAAGACGACTGCTTCCCATGCCCTCTCACTCCGTGCCACAAACTAGGGCTGAGCGCGAAAGGTCGCCGTCCCCGAAGTCTTCCACAAGGACACGGCGGCGGCGCTGCATCGCTCTAAGGGGGTAGACCGTAGATCTCCATCATTAACTGTGTCGGTCTATTGGCCTAGTCATCTACATAATAGTGTCATCTGGGCCAGCCGAGTCAGAAACTGGGACCTCCCGAAAAACCCTCGTGAGGACACTGTGGCATCACTCTCACCACTCCTCAAAGAGCGGATTGTGATATGAGGCGTACCCTCTCGTCCACGGCCAAAAACTTTTTTGTCATTTGGCCGTCAACTTGACGTGGCCTAGGAATTTAGGTCCTCGGGTCTTTCCATGATAAAATATAAAAGGTATGTAATAAATAATAAATTCAATAGAGTAATGTATCTCGCTCGCTCGATAGGATCGCGCGCGCGCTGTACGAGTCATGTGTTTACAATCAACAAGGTCTCTGTATTGCGGCTCGCGACGTCGTTAAAACAAACTGAATTACTTTAAATTTAAATGGCAGTACATTTGATAGTGGCTGCGGCACGTCAGCGCGTCACATGACTGCGCGGGGGCGTGCTGCGCGCGGCACGGCATGGCGGCGACACGCAGCCCGCCACGCCGCGCGCCGCGCTCCGTGCCGACTACACAGCACACGCACACTCATGTTCTAGCTGCTGCCTGTCACATTGTCTCATTTCAAACACTTGCTCACTACTTAATAGTACAATTTCATGCGAATATAATAATACATAATATATGTATTTACTAAAAAGCTTTTACTTGGACAAATCATTACAAACAGACAATTCTATGTTAAGTATATAAGCATATGTGTATAATGGATACATAATAATGAATACATGTGCATGTATGTATAATATTATACTCGTGTGTATTGATGTAGTACATTACGCAGGTGCATAAATGGTTCCGTTCCTAATAAAACATAAGAAACCCCAAAGTTTAAAGTACTTAACTAGGTACTATCCCGGGACGCTAGGACAACGCCACGCCACGGCACCGGGATGCCTGAATAAAGAGACATCGGGACGCCTGGACAACGCTCGCCGCGGCACCGGGACGCCTGTACAGCGCGATTCTGCGGCACCGGGACGCCTGGACAAAGGGACGCCGGGACGCCTGGACAACGCACGCCACGGCACCGGGACGCCTGGACCAAGGGACGCCGCGACACCGGGACGCCTGTACAGCGCGATTCTGCGGCACCGGGACGCCTGGACAAAGGGACGCCGGAACGCCTGGACAACGCACGCCGCGGCACCGGGACGCCTGGACCAAGGAACGCCGAGACACCAGGACGCCTGTACAGCGCGATTCTGCGGCACCGGGACGCCTGGACAAAGGGACACCGGGACGCCTGGACAACGCACGCCGCGGCACCGGGACGCCTGGACAAAGGGACACCGGGACGTCTGGACGCCTGGACAACGCTCGCCGCGGCACCGGGATGCCTGGACCAAGGGACGCCGAAACACCGGGACGCCTGTACAGCGCGATTCTGCGGCACCGGGACGCCTGGAGAAAGGGACGCCGGGACGCCGGGACGCCTGGACAATGCACGCCGCGGCACCGGGACGCCTGGACAACGCACGCCGCGGCACCGGGGGTCTGCGACGCGACGGGAGTGCGCGTCGGGACGACGAGACGTGGTCAGTTTCGCAGCAAGAGTTAAGTACAGTACGGCCGTTAGCCGTTATAAGTTGGCGAGTCTGAAGTTAGGCTCTGCGAATTTTGACGCTTGAAATCTCGTACAAAAATAAAGGTTTAAAAAAAAAATGAAATTTGCAGTTGTTATTGCTGTTAAAAATGGCGGCCGTACTGTAAGTTCATTTATTATTTGTAGCTATAAATAATAAATGGTAGATTGTTTCGAGCGCCCGCCTCGTGACAGCTGACGCACTAGCACACACAGGCACACGGCGCGGCGGCGTCTGTGCCGAGCGCGACACCGTGCCGGTGCTCTGTCACCGCGCCCACGTACTCTTGTAGCTTCGAGCTGCGTTGTGGTTTTGCTTGTGCCCAAGTCACCTGCAGGAATCACGAATAGAGGGTAAGTTGTATCTACCATCGGTGGCCAAATTATTAGGGACAGTACCTAGATTTCTTACGAGTATATTATTATTAACTTTAATTGCATTTTGCAGGCAAATGGTTGGTTGTAGGTCCGGCTAATATTTTTTATTTAAAAACTTTATTGATTGAGATAATAAAAACATAAAATTTGAAATCAAATTCATTTATACATTTTTGAAAAAAAAAGATACATAATATCAAATGTTGAAAACAAAGTCAACAAAGTTATAAATCTCACTTTATAACTATAAGCTAACCGAGGATTTTTATAAGATTTTCTTATTTGATATTATTAGGGTTTTTAAAACCAAAAACTGAAAACTGACGATACCAATGCCTTTTTGTAGCGATGTAGAAGCGATAGGTACTGTCACGCATTCGCATCGATACAGTCGCTTTCTGTTTGCTCTCGCCCACATCACGATTCTCAGTCGCGAGGCAAACGTGATATTGTCGCGCATCTGTCGCGAAGCAAACGCGATACAGCCACGATGCTGTAGCTCGTTGGTCGCGCGTTGGCATCGCTTCTGTAGCGCGTGCCGACTGTCGTGCGTTTACGAAACGCGCGACAGCATCGATACAAAATATTGCCATCAGATATCTACGAGACACGACGGACGCAGCTGGTAGGTAGTCACAATGTTTGAGAATACGAGGCAAACTATGGCACAGCTTCATGTGCGTGAATAAGATGAATATTAGCCGAGGCGCCGAGGCCGAGGCGCGGCGCGTCTCCGAATCAATCTCAGCGCGCCACACTGGATTATCCGCATTACCGATAAGTGATAACGCACGCACACACGTACCACGGGGACGCCACTCGGACAACTCGCCGCTGCCACCGACACATGATTCAGTGCCGGAAAAAAGAAAATTATTAATAATCATATTTTTCAATAGACTTCCTCGAAAACTGACTCTTATCGCACTACGATTAGGTTCAACATGTACGAGCATATCACCCTCGTGTTGTTATTTTTCTTTCCTACTTCGTCACGGTCAACGGTGATTATTTATTTATTTTTTTAAGCAAAAAGGTTTTTAAAACGTCGTAAGGAAACCGGCGAACAAGAAGACACGTGATATGCAGCACTCCGCCCTGGGCTCGCAGCGCAGATTATCCTAGACGTATTGGGATACTATAAATGATTTTATTAGCAATGTACTAAGCCCAACTAATTAGCTACACATAAACTAAAAAAAATCACATAACACATGTGCAGTCGTGTCCCGCTCCGGCGGCCCGGCTGTGCGGCCGTTCAATGCCAATTGTTTGGGAACAACGAGCCGGCCTGTAGGGAAGAGGCTGTCGTGTCACAACTTGTCCACTGCTTCGGTTTAGTTGTACTATAGGCTAGCACGACTTCACTATTAAATAAAAATATACTGAACCTAATTTTCACTTTGCAGTGTTTTTCAATAGAGGTTTCTTAGACGATAGCGTCCCCCAAGACTAAAGTTTTCCAGCGTCGCATAGAATGACCCTTAATATGGTAGGTACTAGGTACGCGTCCAAATCTCGCCACCACTAATTGGGCTGAGCTCAGCATACAGACAGATACAAGGGAATGAAGCTACCGACACGTGCAATACCCTCTTCTAGACTCGTCGCGTTGGGGAAAATAGGTTGGTGATTTAGTAGTAGTCTGTAGTTATGTGGGGC
Organism: Mythimna separata; assembly: GCA_030763345.1. Classification (NCBI taxonomy): domain Eukaryota; kingdom Metazoa; phylum Arthropoda; class Insecta; order Lepidoptera; family Noctuidae; genus Mythimna; species Mythimna separata. Next base: position 55,524 of record CM061172.1, read on the forward strand.
GGCACGCACGCCGCCGCCGCGCACGCCAGCCCGCGCGGTGCTCCGCACGACTTGGTGACTCCAGAGCCTGCAGCGAGGGGCGAGGGCGCGCCAGGCGAGAGCCGCGCGGGGCGGGGGCGGCGCCCCTCGCTGCCCAGCAGCCTTCCGAACAAACTCTAGTGTAGCCCAGATCAGGCACATTTCAGACAACGCTATAAGTTTCGCATAGGTATAGTTCACAGCACAAAAATATCGCTCGTCGTCCATTTAAGATGAAAATAAAAAAATGCTTTATTCAATAACAAACAAAGTTCGTTTTATAATAATATATAGTATAGCAAAGTGTGAACGTGTTCTTAATAATTGTATGGTGAGCAATATTGTTGTGCTTCGACTGCACCGCATTCAAGCACGAGCTGGACTCGCGAAGGCTGGAGTGACACTATCACTTGTATGAACTGCAATGATATGTGACTATTGACTCTCGTAGAACTGTTCACACAACAACAGTGAGCACTCGACGGTGGCTGCCGCCCGCCGCCGCACTCGCGTTCATGTCGCACAGATCAAACACAAGGCATGTCAATGTGTGTCCTATCACCTACTTGATTGGCAGCGCACTAATTGTATTCATTAACCTTATCTCTTGGAGATTTTCAGCCGTCTTAACTCTTAAAAGGCCCTGAAGGGACGCTGCAAAATAATATCTTTAGATAGGTTAGGATATGAATTTAGTTCTCGAATAACGGCCTAAAGGATTTTTCGAAAAAAATCCTAAAAAAAAACTGAAATGTCTGAAAAAACATGTGAGGATACGTAAACCCTTTGCAGACTTTGTAGACTACCCGATAATGGACAACTACCTATGAATATTCCTACATAAGATATTAAATAAAAAATAATATGAAATAAAAAATACTGCAATATCGTTACCTAAAATAAAATTCAGTATGTAGCAGTAGGTGCAACAGCTCGTATATGTAATTTGAAAAGGCAAAGGATAATATAGCTCTCACAAATTAGTTTGATTCAACAGGCTTATGATACCACGTTCCCCGCATTATAATTTGCCATAATTCTGAAAATTCCATAAGAAATCGACCAGAAATTATGTAATTTTATAAGAAAAACTCAAAATCTACAATACATCAAAACACTGCACGACTATTCTTTATTTCGATATAAGCGAAATAACTTCTACAGTCATTGAAAAACCCCTGTTGACCGATTTGTCAAAAAAATGGCTGTCAGTATCACATAATAAAGGATAGATGAGTTAGCGAATTGGGAACCATAGAATATACATTTATTTTAAGGATATATTTTGACAGATTGTGGGCTTTCCACAATTAAAACCTTCAACAGCTTCGCAAAATCCGAAACCGATCGTGTCTGTCGAGCGCATGGTAACATTGAATGCTGCGTAGTACTTGAGCACTTCTGGCACTGTACTGTCACCTCTTGCAGCGCAGAGCTGCTAGGCACGTTTAGCCTCTGTACAAGCATCTGTCGGCTGCTCTAAGCAAGCCACGGTCAGCTTTTTAACATGGGGCTTACAGTTACCGGGCCGGATCATTTTATTCATACTTTCTTTCAATGTCACTCTTCTTCTTTTCTTTTCTATCACTTCTATTTATTCTCTCTTGATCTTTTATATTTATCCTTGGCATGCGATTAATCCATGATCTTTTAAACCCCAATGACGAATACATTTTAGACGTTTATTTGTTTAATGTTGTAGCTGCCAAACACGGCTTTTTCGATTCTCGTTGCGGATTAAGTAGGAAATGGTGAATATATTCTGATCACTGAAAACACGTGTAGTGTGTATAAAAAGGGGGCAACAGGAGGTTTTAACTTAGGCTGTCCTAGGCGGTCACTCTTCCAAACAAACGTAGTAAGTACAGCTATAAATTTGTTGACGGTGTAAGTCATTTCAAAACAAAGTGATATGGATTTTTTTCGTCATTGTCCAGTATAGTATAGTGAAGGAGCTCGTGGCTGGATAATAATAGCCTCACGTGTCGATCTCCAAGGTTAAGCAACGCTTGCCAAGGTTGGTCTGTGGATGGGTGACCATCTTAACATACCGAGTTTCCTTCGTTCCTCGGAAACCACGCTAGGCCGTAGGTCCCGGCTGTCATTTGTAGATCTTTGGCAGTCATTACGGATAGTCAGAAGCTCCATCCATCTGACTTCAGTTTTGCCATGAAATACCGTGGTACCACAGTTAATGATTTGTGGAGGTCTGGTAGGAGCGGATCCTCGTAAAATACTGGTAATCTGCTAAATCAGGCTTGACTGGAAGCCGACCCCAATATAGTTGGGAAAAGGCTGATAGATGATGCTTGTCTAGTCCAGTGTGAAAGCAAAACCGCAACAACTATAAAATGTTAAGTGAGTCGAAACTGCCATAATATGTTGACACTAATTAGCGCATCTTTAGGCTTATGGAGTATGAATAAATATAGTTAAATGATTCCGAAACACGGATAGATTATATTATTAATTCGAAAATTTAATCAAATTCTTTTAATTTTCAATAGACAAATTGGCTTTTCATAATATCTAGAGACTCAAAGGTCTGTTTATATAATTATACGAGTATTATGTATCATCGTTTATGTTACATGGGAGTGTATTCGAGTGAGCTCTAGCTTTTGATTGCCCATCCAAGAATGTCTGTCGTGCATGGTGTTGGGTGAGACAGCATGCTTGTCAGCGTCGCCCATCATCGGGTTAGAGCCGTGGACGAGTGCATCCTTCATTTGCAATTTAACAACTAGTTATTTTCGTCATCCACATACAATGCATAAATTGTTCGATCTCCCAAAAATTTTCTACTCCACGAATTTTGAGAGCACTTATTTACACATTTTTGTTATTCCATGGTATGGTTCGCTTCACCAAATAACAGACTAAAATTATTCTCGTATTCGTTAAAAACTGGTCTGAAGAAGGAAAAGAACGTAACGTTAAGTGTGTTGCGCCGTTTATCCTCAACAGCTCGGCGCGAACCCGTTCCGCCGCGCGCCTTCGTCTGCGGCGCCGACGATCAGCCGCCAGCCGCCACTGTGCACTGCTGCCACGGTCACTATTTCCAATTATATCACATCAAATATTTTCATATCAGTTTGCATAGTGACCGACTTTGTTTTTGGCCTTGCGAGCTGGCTCTGCCGGACTAGTGAGGCTTTCACAGTCAACTACAGCGAGCACAGGACATGAGGACGTGCGGGATGAGCGTGCGTCAAGCTGTCGTCGCGTCCACTCCTAAACAGCAGGCTAGCTAGACATTAGTCTAGCTTCAGAAATTTCTTGTTTTTCGAATATTTTATTGAACATTAAAATATTAGCGAGATATCAGAAAGTTCCGTAGCTGTAGCTACAATGCCGTAGCTAGGGCAGGCAATGGCGGCCAGGCACAGGGCGCAGAAATGATCAAATGTTTGGTAGTTAGTAGCTTTCACACATGCCTATTATTTATCGTATTCATAAAAGCATCGTAGACGCGCCCTGTCCGACAGGATTGCCGATTCTGTCACAAGAGGTAAACAGTGGGTGGCGGTGGTGGTGGTGGGGGCATTTGAAGCGTCTTGTAACGCGTATTGTTTTTATATTTAGTCATTTTTCTTTTTATTGTCCGCTTTGGGTAAGATATAAACTTTTTGAAAGAGGGGCAGTTATGAAAGCTCGTACACGGCTGGTGACGGCCGGCTCTGTTGCTGTACGCAGTGTGTGGCGTGCTGCAGTGCTGTAGCTCAGTAATGAGTCGCCAGCGTCGTCTGCGGTGTCACAGTGTTTACATTAGTCACGTATGTAATGTTGTTATGGTCAAGAAGTATTTTTAGTAAAACTATGTAGGTATCTGTCATGTAGGTAATCTCACCATCACCCTTGTTATAACGCATTACAATGTTTCAATTAAAACTGCACACTTGTCAGTTTTTCATATTTATCTTAATACAATTTTCGGTTTTTGATTTAACTGCTAGGGAATGGCTGGGAGAATGCTTGAACCTGTGGTGTGGTGGACCCTGGTTGCACAAGCGTGGCTCACTTTAGTTCGATACTTGAGTTGAAGAGCCTGGTTCTAGCCAACAAAGAGTGCGGAGGGTACCGCGAGAGCTGCGGGCGCTCGCCGCCGCCGGCTGCGGCTGCCGGCGCGCGGCGCGTGAAAGTAACGCGAGGAATTTGTAAGTCGCCTACCTGTGTCCACTCTCGCGCAATGCGATAACTCTACTCACTATTGAATATGGGAACTTGCCGATGAGGTACATGTGACATGTAAGCTCAGGTGGGCAGGCAGACCGCACGACGGTCGCCGACAGTTAACCGACTTCATTAGGATACGATGACGTCTCGCTTTCGCTGCACCTTTGAGCGCTCGTTGCAATTAACTAATTAACAACAACAATTTAAAGAGGATAATAACCAAGGAATGCGACCAACGCTGTGTGACTCACCTCGCTGTTATCCAACAATATTTTTTAACACAATTTTTTGCAGACAATGGTCACGGGCACCGAGGGGCTCGAAGCGATAACAAACGGCCAAGAGTCGGCGACTACCTGAGCAGCAACGGCGGCGGCGGCGGCGGCGCTGCGGGCCGGGCGCGCGCCACCGCCGCCGCCGGCGTCGCCAGCTCGGGACAGGGTGGCGGGACTCACTTGTACGGGTCGGAGTGCGGGCGGTGCGAGCGGTGCGACGGGCAGCGTCAGGGGCGCATGGGGCGAGCGCGGGCGTGCGGCGGGGGTCGCGGCGGGCCGGTCGTGGTGCTGAGTGTGTGTCGGGCGCGCGCGGCGCGGGCGTGCGGTCGGCGGCGCGGTCGGAGCGCAACTGGCGGTGCGGCGGCGTCGCGCGCGGAGTGTCGATGTGCCGCGCCCGCCTGCCGCGGCCCGCGCGCCCCGAGATGCGCGGAGGCTGCGCGCCCCCCGCCCCCCGCGCGCCCCGCACACTCACACTCCTCGCCTGACATTGTAAACAGCGCGCTCACATGTGTCGTTCTCATTATAGGTGCACTCAAAGCTCGCGGCACTTATGTAACTTATGTTTCCACTTCATCAATCAACTGAGTATTGTATCAGTAGCGCCGCTCGCACGGCCGGGGACGCGCCGGCTGGGTCGCAGCAGCACCAGTCATGTCCAACATCAGGCACGTTTACCACTTTTCTTTTGCCATTGACCGAGTCTTGAGAATGTTAGGTTGCATGACTGTACAATATTTTAAACTTTGGTTTTTATTACGTGGTAAGAGCAGTTATAACGAGCTCACATTTCAGGCAGGCTCACGTTCCGAATGGCCTGCCTACAAATTGACCGCAGATAAGATATTTGTACACAAGTGTTGTGGAGGCGCTTTATCTTGGTAGTGAAGTAGTGAGCCGGCCCGGCGGCGGCGGCGAAGGGGTTTTGTTTGTATTGCCAAACCAACGATAATGCAGACAAGAAATAAAAGTCACATCTTATAATTTTGACATTCTTAGATCCGTAACCACCGCTGTCTGACATCACACAATCAAAAAAAAAAAAGTCAATCAATCAATCTATACTAATATTATAAAGAGGTAAAATTTGTAAGTTTGTATGTAGGGGGTAATCTCTGGAACGCCTGGTCCGATTTGAAAATTCTTTCAGTGTTAGATAGCCCATTTATCGAGGAATGCTATAGGCTATATACCATCCCGCTATGACACACGGGAGCGGAGCAGTAATGAAAAATGCGGGTAACAGCAGGGGACAGCTAGTCCCAAATAATTTCATACCTGTATCCAGATCCGAAATGTCATAACCATGATATCCGTGGATCAAACCGCATCAAAATTAATTGCGTGCTTTAGGAGGAGTTAGCGGATAAACATACAGACGCAGAAAGCGTGTTTGTGTGACAATAGGTGAAGATAAGAATATCTGCGAGCAGACGAGCGGCCGCCCGCGCCCGCGCCCGCGTCCGGTACATGACACGCGGCCACGGCGGCGGCGTCGCTAGGGCTTCTTAGGAACTCACCGGAGTGGTTCATATAAAACTTTCTTTCAAAAAATTAAAACGATTCAAATAAAAGAGTATGAAAAACAATTGCAATATAACTTAGGTAAGTACATCACTTCGGAAGTCAGACTTTCTGTTTCTAGCCGACTTCGACTTCGACTAAGCAGGTTCTCAAGACGTCTGAAAAGTTTATTTTTAATATTTTTTATATGTTGTTCAGCGATATCTTCGCCAAATGTGCACACTATTTAACTATTTTTACTTCGAGGAGTTAGTCTTCCTGGTGGATCCGTTTCAATGAGGTGAAGATCTGATGAAGATCCGAAGAGAAACCAGAGAGAGCGCCCTGTTTAATAAAGCCGACAATCCGACATGTGTACAAAAGTATTTTTTTATTTCGTTTAATAAAACTTACGGGTGACTTGTCATGGTGGAAAATCATGACATATGAGGTATTGTCACGACAATCCGACATTGTTCTGTTTAATTAAACCTTTTGGAGCGACAAGCAACAGTTGGCAATTAGTCGTGAAAAACTTGACAAACCTGCTTTGTCTGACAATATATTGACATGCCTATACAATTTGTAAAATTGTCTGTGACAAGAGCGCTCCCTTAGCCGCGAGATCATATTGTGAAAGTTAATGGCAAAAAAGTGTGTTTATAAAAGCTTTAAAATTAAAATAAAGTAAGTGTTAGCACGGTTCTGCTAAATTAGCGACGTAGTATCGCGAAGGTATTTCTAGTCTTTATTGAAAGTAAAATGCTGTTAATTGTTCAGCTACTTCCTTATTTCTATTTTCATAGATAAGACCTAAAATGGTAAGTTTTTTGTGCATTTCAATTTTACACGCGAAACAAACAATCGCAGTTGCACTGGTGATTGATTCGTTTTTTGGCTTTGTTCATAGTTTTTTCTGTTTTATCCTCATTCATCATAGAATAGAATTATTTAGTAGACAAGACACGTCAAAAGTCAACAGAATTGTCGCGACAATACCTCCTTAAGTTGACTGTGACTTATTTATAATTAGGTATTTATTTAACTCTTTATGCACATAAAAGCACGGATGCCTTGAGGCATTCTCTACCAGCCAACCTTTGGGCGGTGGTTTGGACAATTGTCGAAGTCGAGTTTTAATAAACGAGTTTTTCAATGACAAAAATGACAAATATGTCAAGATTTCACCTGTCGCTATTTGACATATTTGTCCCTTTTATTAAAGAGCCTAAGCGCAACACTTCTCCAATTACGTCAGTTTTGGACATACTTATATTATGTCGAATTGTCTGCTTTATTAAACAGGGGCCAGGGAACACTTCACCAAATAGATAGCAAATCTTCCGGGATAGCTGCGATCGACGTCTGTTCATTGGTAACACCATCGCGCCAGTGCACAGTACGCTCTCTAGGGTACAGGGGGACAAAACTATTATGAAAACACCGTTTCTGAGGTTCAAAATGTTGTCTAGTGCAAAAAAACACTACGCCTGATGTATAAATTACAAGGAAATATCATTGTCTTATCAGCTACTAGCTGTCCCCTGCATTTTTCGTTACTGCTCCGCTCCCGTGGGTCGTAGCGTGATGGTATATAGCCTATAGCATTTCTCGATAAATGGGCTATCTAACACTGAAAGAATTTTTCAAATCGGACCAGTAGTTCCAGAGATTACCCCCTACATACAAACTTACAAACTTTACCTCTTTATAATATTAGTACATATAGATTTAGAAAGGTGATTGATGATTGTCAATACTTTTGCATGTGTGACAGGGAAGAGAAGAGTTGTATGGGAATCAGGTAAAATTGCGACCGCGTTAGTTAGTTTCAACTCTACGTCGTACAAGTTCGTGTTATGATAACTGGCTATTTGCCTAACTATTGACAAGTATCTTGTTTTTGTTCCCTACTGTGCCTTCCTAAATGTTCTTATCCTGAATACGCTGACATCATTTACTGTTACGGGCTGTGTGACGGTAACGCTGCTGAAGCGCGGCGAGAATATCAACTCCGCTTTTGTCACCTCGGACTCCTACACGTTACGTGTCTTCGGACCGACTTACCAGCGATTATCTGAAACTAGCGTCCAAAGAAGCCGGCGGCTTGACGCGTGTGCTTCCCTGAGCGAAGCTTGCGACTACTGCAGGCAGCGAGGCTTCGGTGTGCTGGCGTGCAGCGCGCGTTGAACTCTTTAGCAGGAGCGGGCGCGCGGCCCGCCTGCTGTAGCCGGCGGCGGCGCGCTCGGCGGCCTCGACGCATGTCTATCAGCTCTGATGACTTTTGTCTACGAACTTACGAGGGCTAAAATAATAGCGAAGTAGTTTATAACACCTTAGTTAATGCAAATATGAGTCCTAGTGTTTTCTACGAAAAAAGTATGTATTAAGATGTTGATGACGTGCGGGACTATGCACAGTCTTCACAGAACAGGTTTCTGGGACAGACCGGTCCCCGGGCGGCGGCGGCGGGCGGCGGCGGCGGGGTCTCACTCACGTGACGAGCGCGCACGCGCACATGCGCGCCGCGCGCACACCGCCGAGCGCGCGCGCCTCTGTGTGAGCTGCGATGCGATGCACTTCATTTGCGTCTCATGTGACGACCAGTTACATGGAATAGTAATGTCGCGATCCAATAAGGATTCAATGGCGCGCGACAGCTTCCTGGCCACTGACTACACTGCCTGCGCCGGGCGTGCAGCGCGCGTGCTGGAGCGGCGGGTCTGTACCCCGCATTAGACAGCACATCTAAGTCCAGCAGCGGGATGCACTCGCAAGGTCGTTCCCAAGCGGCACGTATGTAGTGCAAGGTAGTGCCGGCACCGGGTCAGGTCGTCGACCCGGCGCACGCGCGCGGCGCTCGTGGGGGGGTGCGCAGGAAAGTCGGCCGGCAGGCAGGAGGGGGGCGCGTCATGTGACTGCGGCGCGCGGGCGCGGGGCGCGGGGCGGGGGGGGCGGTGCCCATTGATGACGGCGCGTGCGCCACGCTGACTCAGCGGAGTGCCCCGCGCGCCGCGTGACGTCACGAGCGGGAGCGCGCCCGGCCGCGGTGCGCTGCTGACGTGTTGAGCTGGGATGGCACAACCGTACGGTCACTGCACCACTATTCATCTGTTCTTACTTACGACGTTTCGCTGATGTAGAAACATAAAAATGCAATAAGGCTAACGGTACGATGTCCCTAGGCTGACTGCTCCCGACTTAATTCCGGTCTCGGCAGCTACTCGTATATTCATTGTAATAGGAGGTATGTAATTAGAAGGGCTACAGACTATTTACACTAACTAAGAGGCGACTAGCTCGCCGAGCCCCGCTCCGCAGCGCCGGTGTCGCCGAGCTCGGCGCGCACAGCTCGCGCTGCGCCGGCGCCGGCCGCGCCCGCCCGCACAACTACCGCCATATTAGCTCAGTGACGCCGCCGCGCCGCACCGGTTTCAAATTCAAAAAAAAATCCGCAACTTACTTCGTTATTAGTAGAAATCCTTATTCTTTGAATACAAAGCCTTCACTGTACATTATATAATAAACACTTAAGTACCAAGAAATCTCAAAATTACTCGGCATATATGATATATCTATATTATACATATATCGTACGTATATCCAGTGGTACCGTCAGTTCTGGATCGAAAGCAGCTCCCAAATGTTCGTCAACGTCGATTTAGTAACAATACTATTAAGATGGCAAAGAGGAGCTCGTGGCTAGATAATAACAGCCGCACAGGTCGATCTTCAAGGTTAAGCAACGCTTGCCTAGGTTGATCTGTGGATGGGTGACCATCTTAACATAACGAGTTTCCTACGTGCCTCGGAAAGCACGTTAAGCCGTTGGTCCCGGTTGTCATTTGGAGATCTTTGGCAGTCGTTACGGATAGTCAGAAGCCAGTAAATCTGACTCCAGTCTTGCCATGAAATACTGTGTTACCCCAGCTAATGGGTTGTGGAGGTCTGGTAGGCAGCCGCTCCTCGTAAAATACTGGTATTCAGCTAAATCCAGCTTGACTGGAAGCCGACCCCAATATAGTTGGGAAAAGGCTAGGCAGATGATGACTATTAAGATGGCAACTGAAGATAGTGCAAAGAATTTAGTAATCAAGTATTGAATCCACCTCAATAAACATGAACCAGGCACCGCTTGACGCCACGGAGTCACGGTGACGAGCCAACCAATAATTAACTAGTAGTTGAGTTTACACAACAAAGTATCTCGTAGTGTACGAAGTACGACTAACAACCGCTCGATACAATGTAACCGCGGCTGCGACGACGCGGAGCCTGCGAGTGGGCTCGCCGCCGCGCGCCGCTCGGGGACTCCCGCAACACATGCTCAACACTATTTTATTGTTTTAAAATTTGTATGGAACTAGCTTTGAAAAATGTTATCATCGTTCAATTGACCCTAATTCCCTTGCAGGTGAGTAAACCTTGAAATATTTAGAATTTGTTAGCGTACTCCCCGCGGCAGCAATTGCTGCAATATTTTTTTAAAAATACAACCGACTTCAATTTAAAAATACCGGGCAAGTGCGAGCCGGACTCGCGCACTGAGGGTTCCGTACCAACTTACCTATGAAAACAGTTCAATTCTCGAATCGAGTGGCGTAACTACAAATTTTCAGTTTTCATACTTTTCCCTATATTTGTGCTTTTTACCTTGCTTCGTGCTAAATTTCAATATTCTAGGTCAACGGGAAAGTACCCTATGAATTTTGATTCCTTCGACAGTGTCGAAATGTACGTTTCTTGCAACATAAACGGGCGTATCTTTTTTTCCGTCAACTTACAAGTTTGATTTTTGCACAGTTTCAAGGGACCGCGGACTTAAGTATACATTTTTAATTTCAACTTGATACCTTCACGCGTACTTGACAGACAGACAGACGGACAACAAAGTGATACTATAAGACTGTTTTCACATTATCCGATCCGATATCGGTATCGGACTCCGATACGATATCGGGGTAAGTAAAATGTATGAAATGCTGTGCTCCGATATCCGATATCGGGTCGGACAATATGAAAGACAGGTACATATCTCAAACATTTACCTTACCCCGATATCGTATCGGCGTCCGATACCGATATCGGATCGGAATATGTGAAAACGGTCTAAGGGTTCCGTTTTTTCCTTTTGAGGTACGAAACCCTAAAAAACACCTTAAAAAGAACAAAATAACGTTAATTTCGGAAGTCGGTGTTTTTTTCTTTTTATAATCTTTATTTAAAGAGCTTTTTCGCTAGTGCGAATATGTCACTCTGTAGGCTTACAAAAAAAAATTACATATTTTCACAAAAAAACTAAGAAAGAAGGGCTTCCAGTGTATTCTTCCTTTTCAAACTTTGGCAGCTCCATTGAATGTTTTTTTTTTATTTTATGAGCCGTTGGTTGCACTAAATTGAAAACCAGGCAAATCAATTATAGAATCAATTGTATGAACCACTCTAACAGTATTTGGAAACAAGTTTTGATTTTATTCGATATCGAATCTTTCTTCTTTAAAATAACTGCCTTTATTTTTTCAAATAACTCCTTGATTTTTTTTGTTGTCGAAGCTGTTTTACTATCTTTAGATTTTTCTGTATTTTCTTCTTCTTCTTCTTCCTTTTTACTACTGTCACCATCCGAGTCTAAACATGTATATTCCCAGTCATAGGTTATACTCGTATCGTTGACTTTCTGACTATGAACATGTCTATTAGTTTTCTTTCATTTATTGGTGCGTGAAATGGCGGGGAATACCGGAAATGATGTATTATTAGATGCTTCAGTCGTCATCAAGTTGGGTGCACAAACAGATGAATATGACGGCCGTGGCGTTTTATGAAAAGGTGTTGAACTTATATGTTCAGTCACATATTGGCGATGATTTTGAGATTACAGAGCATGGTGTAGAATTAACAAAGTGAAAGGATTCTTTTTCAGGATTTGGAGACGATGATGGAACGTACAGCGTAAGGGCTTTTTTATAGGTACAGTTGAACTAAGACATTATACATCTTATTCTGTGCTCCTTTCTGTACACAAGACAAACTCTGCTCAAAGCCATGTGGTCACCTTTACAATTAATACACGTATATGAGGTTGTTTCACAACATTCGTGGTTTTGCTACATTTAGGGCATATCATTTTCTTGTTGGGATAAATCTTTTTGTAATTACCGAATTTCCAACAAATGGAACATTATGTGACAGGATAAAGGCTCCCCCACACAGGCGCGTTATTATCGGTCGATAATATCGCATGCGTTACTGCGATAATCTGTTTTCAGTACATTCTGTATTAGGATGGTCATATAGTTACACACTGCTGCGATAATAACGCTGCAATGGAAGTAGGACGTTGCGTTTCTCCGTCCTGCGATATTCCGATATAAGTTCTAGAATGTTTTGTATCAGGACGCAAACGACCGTACACACATCTGCGATAATAACGGCGCTCTCTCGTAAGAAATATCGGACGATAAAAACGCAGCTGTGTGCAACGAATCGGGACGCATTAACGCAATACCGCATGCGATATTATCGGCCGATAATAACGCGCCTGTGTGGGGGAGCCTTAAACGTACGGTTCCACATTTATTCTAACGCCATACATACTTATATACGTTGGCAATGAGGAACCTTTAAAACAAACTCTCACAGTTTCCCTCTCAGTCCATCCAGAACCACCTGACTGTCTGCGACTCCGCCGTTTAACAGATATTATTTCGGTATCAGACGATAAACTTTGCATTATTTCTTCCTCGCTGCAGTCAAGTTCTATGTTCTTTATTATCCCGTAACTTCGTTCAACTTCCATAGTTTTAAAGATAGCCCATTTCTTTTCCTTAAATTCTGTGCAGTTAATAAACTTTTGTAATTCTAGATCACTTTCGAATTGTATCTTCACTTTAAACTGATAGATGTACTTAATGTGTGAAATACGATATATATATTATTGAATTGTAATAGTTTAGCTAATTTAAATTGTTTAGGTCCCTAGACCACACTACCTAGACAAAACTATTATAAAAACACGGTGTTTTTATAATAGTTTTGTCTCTTCATTATTGAACACCGACTTCCGAAATTAAAGTTATTTTGTTCTTTTTCAGGCGCTTTTTTTAAATTGAAGTCGGTTGTATTTTATTTCCAAAAAGTTTTTTATTTTATACTTTTTAGTTTAGTCCTGTTTAAAATGAGCCCAAACACGACTGCGGTGCTATAATTTCTAGGTTTGTACTTCTTCTGATGATCGTGGCTTCAGCATCAGGTCTCTATGTACTTCGTGTTCCTCATTAACAGTACGTTTATCCACACATCGAGCCCTTTTCAATGAGCCTAAGACCGTTATCACATTATCCGATCCGATATCGGTATCGGACTCCGATCCGATATCGGGGTAAGTAAAATGTATGAAATGCTGTGCTCCGATATCCGATATCGGGTCGGACAATATGAAAGACAGGTATATATCTCATACATTTACCTTAGACCGTTTTCACATTATCCGATCCGATATCGGTATCGGACGCCGATACGATATCGGGGTAAGTAAAATGTATGAAATGCTGTGCTCCGATATCCGATATCGGGTCGGACAATATGAAAGACAGGTACATATCTCATACATTTACCTTACCCCGATATCGTATCGGCGTCCGATACCGATATCGGATCGGATAATGTGAAAACGGTCTTACCCCGATATCGTATCGGCGTCCGATACCGATATCGGATCGGAAAATGTGAAAACGGTCTTACTTACCCCGATATCGTATCGGCGTCCGCTACCGATATCGGATCGGATAGTGCGGAAACGCTCTAAACACGATATACCTGCTAAGTGCAAAAAATATTATTAGGGTAGCCCCCCTACATGTAAAGTAAAAAGCGATTTTTTTTTAATTTCAGCCCTAACGTGTGGTATATTTTTAGATAGGTATTCAAAAATGAATAGGGGTTTACTAAAATCGTTTTTTGATAATATCAATCATTTCGGAAATAATCGCTACAAAAGTAAAAAACAATGCCCCCCCCCCTCTAACTTTTGAACCATAAGGCTAGAAAATATGAAAAAAATCTGGAAAGTAGAGCTTTATAAAAACTTTCTAGAAAAATTATTTTGAACTTGATGGGACGAATAGTTTTTGAAAAGTTGGAGACACTTATTTTGACGGACGGGAAACTACGGAACCCTACACTGGGGCGTGGCCCGACACGCTCATGGCCGGTTTTTTTTTGTCGGTAAAAATCGCTTCCACGTACAAATACAGTGATGCTAAAAAAATAGTTGACTCAATACCCTCATTAGTTAAGTCGCAGAATGGACGTGAACTACAGTAATACTCCAACTCATAAGATAACGTTAACTAAGATCTTCACATAATTAGCTCTTTGAAAATGATTGTGTTATGATGATGTGGCGTGGTTATATGTAATAGCGCTCGAGTTCATCATCACCCGGCCGTGTAGGTTTTAAGCTATTAAGTTAAACATTTAATAATAAATATTTTTGAATATAATAAGATCTCTGAGCATTTCATCATCATCTGAATATAAGATAATAAGATCTCTGAGCATTTGCTGAGCATTAATGCTCTAAGTTCAAAAATGATTGCACCAGTGCAGTGGCAGCTTCGGGGTGTATGGTGTAGTGTAGTGTGGTGGTGTGCGTGTGTGATGTGGTGTGTGGGTACGTGTGTGTGTGTGTTCTTATTGGCACTGATTTAAAGAAGCAGTTGTAAATAGCGGTTTTGGTAAGTAAAAAATTATAAATGGCACGTTTAATAACGGTTTGTTCTTCGTTCGTCCCGAAGTTTTGTCACACATTCCAAAAAATTCCTCGTTTGTCCCATATCACTTTCGGAGTGGTGTTTCGTCCCACATTCCAAGTTCTTTAAAAGTACAGAAAACAAAAACACGTAAGGACTTATTTGTAATTTTTCATCATCTCTCTTCATTTGTAATTCTCATTTCCCAACTATATTGGGGTCGGCTTCCAGTCAAGCCGAATTTAGTTGAATACCAATATTTTACGAGGAGCGGCTGTCTACCAGGCCTCTACAGCCCATTAACTGGGGTAACACAGTACTTTATGGCAAGACTTGCTGAGATTTTCTGGCTTCTGACTGTCCGTAACGACCGCCAAAAATCTCGTCGTGTCGATCGACAGGGTCAATAGACGGCGCATCGTTCGCGGTACCGTAGTGCGGCACGGCGCCGCGCCATCCGCCGGCGGCGGTGCCGTACCGTTGCACGGCAAACGGCGCCGTACCGTAGACATGTGTCGGAATGTTACGCTGCGTAACATTCCGTAATCTGTATGGCCGTAGTGGAGGGCGGCGCGGCGCCGGCGACCGCGAGCGCGAGATAGCGCGCGACCCGCGCCAGGGCCGCCGCGCCATGTCAGCGTGGCGTTGTACATATCTAGGTACATTATTATCTATATACCATATAATATGCAATTATTTGAGACCCTTGCGCACATTCAGTGCCATAAAAAGTGTCATTCTGAAGCCTACTCCTCGGTAGCGAATAGGATAATTGGTTTAAAAAAATATAATAATTATAGATTCATGCATTATCAACATATGATTTTTCGTAGGCGGCCCGAGCGCTGGCGGGACTCTGCCCAGTCTCTACGCCTTAGTAGTTGACAATTTCCTAAACACGGCCACGTGGCGCCATGCTTCAAATCCTCGCGATTGTCCTCGTTGCGCCTGTGACGTGTCGTGTCGTGTCGTGTCGTGCCGTGTCGAGTCGTGCCGTGTCGTGTCGGTCCGTGTCGGGCGGGCGGTGCAGCACCGAGTGCGCCGGCGCCGCCTGTTGGCACTCGGCTTAGCGCCGCTCAATGACAAGCAAACACCTTCCCGCGATAAAGTTTATTACCGTAATTGTGCACTTCAATGAAAAGCGACTTCGTTGTTTGGAGTCGAGTACTGCGGCTCGATTATAGAACTAATCTTCTGT
This sequence comes from Mythimna separata, assembly GCA_030763345.1. Lineage (NCBI taxonomy): Eukaryota > Metazoa > Arthropoda > Insecta > Lepidoptera > Noctuidae > Mythimna > Mythimna separata. The sequence continues at coordinate 71,444 of CM061172.1, forward strand.
GTGAGATGGCACTCGGCACACTCGGCACTGGGGCGGAAGGACTGTTACAAGTACACAGGTACGGAGCCGCTCTAATGTTGTCAGGGCCCAGTTTGGCAGAAGTAGCGCTGCCGACGCCGGAATGGTCAGGTGTGATCCAGGCGCCTGTGTCGTAGTGTTGTGTTGACGCAGTAGTCCTAGTGAAACAATCGATACTCGTCAACAGTCAATAAGCGATTGACGCTTCATTTAGTCAAATGAATCTCAATTTACGGAGTCCCCCCCCGCGCCGCCGCCGCCTACCCCGCGCCTCCCCCGCCGGCGCCCGGCCGCGGCCGCTGCACTCGCTCTGTAATTCAGTTCAATTCATAGAATAAGATTTTAAATAAACAAAATTAAAAATACATATATACTTATAACAACATTTATCATTAATATTAAATGGAAAAATTGCTTCAATAGTTACCTATGCGGTTCAAAATAATTAGAATATATTCAGTCTTCAAAGAGCGATTTATCATATAAAAATCCATCATTAATATTAAGTAGGTACTTATAAGCTTTTTCTGTCAATATTTTATAAATGTTTCCTTAAACTTGTTTGTAATTAATCTCATAACACGGTTAGGCATATTGCTTGGCGCTCCGCATACAGCACTTGTGTATGGAGTGTGCAGTCTTATCTGCTGAACACGAGTTGTACTGTTATCCCGCCGATTCAGTTAGACAAATGTGAGTTAGTTTTAACAAATAGGGCTAAAGATATAGTTCCATAATACAAAGTGACGGATTTTATGGTTTGTAAGAAGTGGGCCCGCTCTCTCGCGTTCTGCGGTACGAACAGGCACGGGGGCACGGCTTCTGCATTATAATGACGTATCGTTATTTGATGAGTTACCTTACAAGATAATGCCATATCCGAGGAGAGATTCTACTAGTCCGTAACAAGCCGACAGTGACACATCAGTGTTGATGCACGGACCTAGTTGCTACAAAGTATATCATTGGCTACTGATTGTTTTACATAGTTTATGTGTTCTTTCCACTTTAGTTTACTGTCTATAGTAATTAAACCGAGAAACGGAGCATTCGCTACTTCATTGATATACTGACTTCTATATTATAATCGTGAATCAAGTTTACTTTGAATGGATTATGCAATCTTTGTGCAAAGTGCATTAGCTTCTGTTGGCTTTAGAGAGATTTGGATAAGGAACTAATTTAGTGTACCTACCTTGGTGACGCGAATAAAATGGGTATAGGTGAAAAGGGTGGCCTTTATACACTTGCTTTGAAAGCAAAGATTTATTATTACGTTATAATTATTACAAACTAGCTTCTGTCCGGGGCTTCGTCCGCGTGAAATTAAAGTAATTAACATCATTTATTTTGATAAATTGACCTTTTCACCTTTCAAAAGTGCCTATTGGAGGAAATATGAAATATTATTTATTATCTTCGTTGTGTGAGATAGTCCATTGAATTATATTGATAAAATATTATAGTATCTTAGCCGTGTGCAGCGCCCCTTACTGAACACCACTGCGCGCTGCGGTTGACGTAACCTACGACAAACTTATTATTTACGGTTGGTGCAGTAATCGGGATGGGACCGCAAAATTAAGCTTATTTTTTTGTAAGTACTTTTCCGGGATAAAAAGTACCCAGTGTGGTGCCCAGGATACTAAAGAATAATTATACAAAGTTTCATCGTAATCGAACCGGTAGTTTTTATTTTATTTTTATTTTATTTTTATAGAAAAGAACAACAAACAGCTACAATATAAGACTTAGGTACTACAGGTATGCAACACATCTAAACAATATTGTAGCCCACAGCGCTGCTCACAGATTAACTGTGGGATACTTAAATAAAATAAAATCGCTAGTATGACAGATAAAATAATACATAAAATAAATTAACTGTCGGGCATGAATAAAACAAATACAAATAGAAGAAAAAGAAAGTGAAGAAAGAAAGAAAAAACAAACAAATAATCAAAAATAAAAAAAAATAAAAATACTTATGAAAGTTCCTTAAGAATAAGACTTTTGAACTTACACGCGACACTTGAACTTTTTCGCGTGATGCCTGAACAAACAGACAGACAGAAAGACATAATTTTTTTAATCACATCTTTGATTTCAGTGTCGGTCTAGTAGCACCCTCAGCCATTATATTTTTTTATATTTTCTGTGTACAGAATTTTCACTTCTATAGATTTATTATAAGACAGTATAAGTATAAATAATTATTACAAATATCATCAATCAATACCAGATAGAAATAAACTAAAAATGATTGAATATAGCAAACTTGCTGATTCGTTGCGCGCCGTGTCATCTCAAATAACAAAAATTGCCGGAAAGTCAAATATTGGTGGATAGCTGGATTACAAATAATGTTTTAAAAATCCCCATCGATCCCATATGTGCTACCAAAGTTTTTCGGGGTCAAAAGTCAAAATATGGGTTTTTTTTGAGAAAACTTACCATTTTCGAGAAAAGTCCAAAAAACCTCAAATCATCGGAGCGATGGGGATTTCTTAATTCTTTTTTTAATTATATAAACTAGTGCTTGACTGCGACCCCACCTGATGGTAAGCAGTGATGCAATCTTAGATGGTGAGGCGCAGTAGTTTATTAAGAGCCTATTCACTCTAGTGAATAGGCTCTAGTATATAGTATATCTTTAGGCTCCAGTGGTGTCTTGAAGACACCCAAATTATAATTGGACGGGAAGACCGCAGCAGGCAAATTATTCCAGTCCTTCGATGTACGTGGTATAAACGACGAAGCGAAGTGCTTAGTCCGGTCCGTAGAGGTTTCAACAACATAAGGATGGATTCTCGCCGTACGACGGTTTGTCCGATGGTAAAAAGGGGATGGCGGAATAAATTTTTGTAATTCCTGCGCACACTCTCCGAAATGCATCCTGTAGAATACCGAAAGGCTGGCTACCCTACGCCTGTGCGCAAGGTTTTGTAGATTGGAGTGACCTTATTTGTAATGGCAAACCCTTAGGGTTTGCCATTGGTGGAGAGCTAGGCTAGCTCTCCACCACCAATATTTGGCTTTCCGGGATTTTTTGTTCTTTGACCACTACCTTTATGTCTAAATTGACCGGACTAGACACACTGGTTCAAGTAAGATAAAGCTGTCAGTGCAGCTATAGTAGATTTGGAGCTCGTGGCTAAATCATAACGGCCGCACAGGTTGATCTTCAAGGTTAAGCAACGCTTGCCAAGGTTGGTCTGTGGATGGGTGACCATCTTAATATAACGAGTTTCCTCCGTGCCTCGGAAAGCACGTTAAGCCGTTGGTCCCGGTTGTCATTTGTAGATCTTTGGCAGTCGTTACGGATAGTCAGAAGCCAGTAAATCTGACTCCAGTCTTGCCATGAAGTACCGTGTTACCCTATTTAATGGGTTGTGGAGGTCTGGTAGGCAGCCGCTCCTCGTAAAATACTGGTATTCAGCTAAATCCGGCTTGACTGGAAGCCGACCCCAATATAGTTGGGAAAAGGCTAGGCAGATGATGATGCAGCTATAGTAGATGATGTGACTAGGAGATAAAGCAGTCACTTTAAGTCGAGGGCGGCATTTTGAATTCCGAACGAAACGAAGGTTGCTAATTTTCCGATGGTCCCTAGGTAAAGTATCGAAAGTGAAAATCGCTACTTTGCAGGAGAGCGATTTAAAGTTTATTTTTTGCATAATTTTGTCACGGGTGATTAAATCTTTATAAAAATTAGGATAAACATAGTTGATAAACGAAGTTGTATTAAAAACATCCTTTAAAAAGAGCTCAAAACAGTAATAATAAAAAATTGCTATTTTTTTTGATTCGATACTTTACTTAGGGACCATCGTTTTAATCCCGAACGTCAGTGAGGAAATTATATAAGTAACTTCCGAGCATTGCGAGATAATTAGAAACCTGAGTGAAGTAAGGTACTCAAGCCGCTCAAGACAAAGACAGCTTCATCCCCGTGTTGGATACTCTACTTTTTACACCATCTGTGAGATAATTAGAAGTCAATTTACTAAAACAATTTACAATATTTTAAAAATATAGAGTATTATTATTTACAAGTTTATCTTAACAATCATTCATCAAGGTTTACTTATTCCAAGAAAAAGAATAACTAGAGAACAATCCTCAGATACATAGTTGTCCTTTCTTTAAGGTTGAGGTGACGATTTTATCCAATGACTTTTCCCGCTTTTGGGTGGACCAGGAGGGCGTGTCAGATTTGCACTGACTAAAACCCACTCCTATGTCCCTTGTTTGCCTTGCGTTCCAGGAGCTCAGGTTCTCCTGTCAGAAGCGGATCCGTGGTCTCAGTAGGCTTCGGCCCTCTTGGCCCCTACGGTTTTACTGACATCAGAAAGAAAGAAATAAAGAAGAGAGAGTAATAATTTATTTGGTACAGCACCAGACACAAATAAATAACTATTTAAATTAAAGTGACCAGAAATATCAAAAGCAACCAAAATGGTCAAGTTCAGCATGAAAGCCAAATAGTGCCTAACGTTTAGGAGTGTAATATATAGCGGTGAAATGTGTAAAGTGTGATCAATATGTATACGATGGTGTGATTGTTTCGTGTGTGAAAATAAATAAAAGACGAATAAACCAAACATTTTAACAAGAAAAAAAACCGGCCAAGAGCGTGTCGGGCCACGATCAGTGTAGGGTTCCGTAGTTTCCCGTCCGTCATAATAAGTGTCCCCAACTTTTCAAAAACTGTTTGTTCCATCAAGTTCAAAATAATTTTCCTACAAATAAAGCTTTTCTAGGAAAATTATTTAAAGCTCCACTTTTCAGATTTATTTCATATTTTCTAAACGTATGGTTCAAAAGTTAGAAAACAAATAATCGCTCCAAAAGTAAAAAACAATGTGCCCCCCCCCCACACATTGTTTTTTACTTTTGGAGCGATTATTTCCGAAGTTATTGATATTATCAAAATATGATTTTAGTAAACACTTGTTCCTTTTTGAATACCTATCCAACAAAAGATCGCGCGTTAGGGTTGAAATTAAAAAGAAAACACTTTCCACTATACATGTAGGGGGGCTACCCTAATAAAACATTTTTTTCCAATTTTTATTTTACTACTTTGTCGGCGTGATTGATATACATATTGGTACCAAATTTCAGCTTTCTAGTGCTAACGGTCACAGAGATTAAGCGGGGACGGACGGATGGACAGACATGGCGAAACTGTAAGAGTTCCGTTTTGGCCATTTGGCTACGGAACCCTAAAAAACGGCACCATAGAGATACAAAATGTGGGTAGGTACATCTCGAACGATTTAAGATGCAACGCGTGAGGTGTGATCTCCATGAGGTGCGCGTGGAACACTACGCCGCTGACGACTCGCGCTCGCTCCGGACGGCTACTGCTATTGCTTGCTGTCCTCAAGCACACAGAAGGCTGGAAACCGGTGCCGGATCCCGGCGGCTGGGACATGAGACAGTCCGTTTTAAAGGTGTGCGACTGCTCGCTCTGGACCGTGGCCTATACCAGAGCCCGATGCGAGAGCTCGTCGCTGCCGACCACCGTCACGTGGACACAGCGGTTCTCCACCCAAACGGTGCACACCTTCACCGTAAGCTTTACCGTGTCCTCCGGCCAATTCACATAAAGTTAACCCGGGCGTTTCTTCCGTACGAATCCGGTGTTCGAACCTCATAAACTTACCATTTCCGATGAAGAGCTGCGTGACGCGGAAGGCGAAGCCGTGACGTGTCTCCGGGCACTCCTCAAAGAGGAGACTTATTACCGCCACAATGATGGCGTGCTCAGATGCACCGATGTCCTGGGATCAGTACGTAGAGAGCTCGAATTAGGTATATAGATGGCCTGGGATACGAGCAGTCTGGGATCAAAATTTCTGTGTAGTAGAAATTCAAAGGTCCACAACTAGTCTATTGAATACTTTAGCTGTACACAGGGCCCGAGCGAAGCCGCGACGAAGAGCTAGACATAGATGCAATACGCACTTAGCTGCTAAGTATTTCCGCGTGTCGTAGCTAGCCGCCAGCGGCCACACGGCGCCGGGCGCACGCCGCGGCCGGCACAAGGTGACACGCGCACGTGGGCGCGGACGGCCACATCTAAACTATGAGGAATAGCGAACTCCTTTGAGCTCGGGGCCGACTGAGATCAAAACCAAAACTTGTTTTTTTTTTAATCAAGGTCTAATTTGCCATTTTTGTCACCACTCCCCCGTATTATATCCTTCTAAGCAACACTATCCAATTGAGATTGAAATATAGGTGTTTATCCCCCTAAGTAAGTGGGTTTAATTCTTTGCTAGATTTTTTCTCTAAATTCGAGATGAGATTGAGATTAATGAAATCGAGCTCGACACTCGTTCGAGTAGTTCCGCTACTGCGCTCAGTTCCGCACAGAGCCTTCCACACGCACTCGGAACCTTCACTCTGACATTAAGCTAATCGTACGCGAGTGGAAAACAATTCCGTGACTGACAGACAACATTAAAATGACCAGATTTAATCTGAATGCGCCAGAGGGACGCTTACTTATAATTTTTTATCCGATATACAAATAATATATAATATCTATAATATATAAATATATAAAAATCATGTTGTTGTCATTCCTGCAACCACTATACCAAAAGTAGTTCCTATAAAGTTATTTACAAGCATTTAATCAAACTTGAAATCAGCATCATTTCAGCCTAAAGGCGTCCACTACTGCACCTAATACCATGCTACACTGCACCATACCGTGCCACACCGCGCCACATCGCGCGACGCTGTCCAGTACCGTGCCACACCGCGCCACCCGCGTCACATCGCGCAACACCACCCAGTACTATGCCCCACTGCGCCACACCTCGCCACATCGCGTAACTCTACCTAATACCATGGTACACTGCACCATACCGTGCCACACCGCGCCACATCGCGCAACACCACCTAGTACCGTGCCACACCGCGCCACCCGCGTCACATCGCGCAACACCACCCAGTACTATGCCCCACTGCGCCACACCTCGCCACATCGCGTAACTCTACCTAATACCATGGTACACTGCACCATACCGTGCCACACCGCGCCACATCGCGCAACACCACCCAGTACCGTGCCACACCTCGCCACATCGCGTAACTCTACCTAATACCATGGTACACTGCACCATACCGTGCCACTCCGCGCCACATCGCGCAACACCACCCAGTACCGTGCCACACCGCGCCACATCGCGTAACTCTACCTAATACCATGCTACACTGCACCATACCGTGCCACACCGCGCCACATCGCGCAACACCACCCAGTACCGTGCCACACCTCGCCACATCGCGTAACTCTACCTAATACCATGGTACACTGCACCATACCGTGCCACTCCGCGCCACATCGCGCAACACCACCCAGTACCGTGCCACACCGCGCCACATCGCGTAACTCTACCTAATACCATGCTACACTGCACCATACCGTGCCACACCGCGCCACATCGCGCAACACCACCCAGTACCGTGCCACACCTCGCCACATCGCGTAACTCTACCTAATACCATGGTACACTGCACCATACCGTGCCACTCCGCGCCACATCGCGCAACACCACCCAGTACCGTGCCACACCGCGCCACATCGCGCAACACCACCCAGTACCGTGCCACACCTCGCCACATCGCGTAACTCTACCTAATACCATGGTACACTGCACCATACCGTGCCACGCCGCGCCACATCGCGCAACACCACCCAGTACCGTGCCACACCGCGCCACATCGCGTAACACCACCCAGTACCGTGCCACACCGCGCCACATCGCGTAACACCACCCAGTACCGTGCCACACCGCGCCACATCGCGCAACACCACCCAGTACCGTGCCACACCTCGCCACATCGCGTAACTCTACCTAATACCATGGTACACTGCACCATACCGTGCCACTCCGCGCCACATCGCGCAACACCACCCAGTACCGTGCCACACCGCGCCACATCGCGTAACTCCACCCAGTACCGTGCCACACCGCGTCACATCGCGCAACTCCACCCAGTACCATGCCCCACTGCGCCACACCTCGCCACATCGCGTAACTCTACCTAATACCATGCTACACTGCGCCATACCGTACCACACCGCGCCACATCGCGCAACGCTATCCAGTACCGTGCCACACCGCACCACATCGCGCAACTCCACCCAGTACCGTGCCACACTGCACCACACCACGCCACACCGCACTAAGCCACGCTCCTTCCGATTGCCGACTTCCTTAACGTCGAGGTTGGTCAACGGATTTAGTAAACAATCTCCTTTTAAGCAATCGTATTCATATGTTTTAGCAGTGCGGTCCACCTTGCGCGCTCTGCGTTTTCCTTTTCACTTATATGGTAGATGCAATCAAGTGAGCGTTGTGACTAACAGTCTCGTCGACGCCGACGCGGGATCAATGTTCAGACAAATTATTCTACACATACATAATTATTATAATAAAGTAGTAGGAATGTGGAGCGATTTTTTCAATTGCCTTAAAAACCACCATATTGACTCTATCTCTCTCACATTTAGGCTATAAACATGCATGCATGAACTGATTCCGCCATCCCGCTTTCACCATCGGACAAACCGTCGTACGGCGAGTATTCACTCTTACGTTGTCGAAACCTCTACGGTCCGGACTAAGCGTTTCGCTTCGTCGTTTATACCGCGGACATCGAAGGATTGGAACAATTTGCCTGCTGCGGTTTTCCCGTCCGATTATAATTTAGGTGTCTTCAAGGCTAGAGTGAATAGGCTTTTAATAAGTTAGTGCGCCTCACCATCAACGATTGCATCACTGCTTACCATCAGGTGGGATCGCAGTCAAGCACTAGCTTATAAAAATTAAAAAAAAAAAAAAAAAAACTATCAAGCTATTTTATAAGGTGGGTGAGAAATATCGAATGATGTCTGTATTCTTCGACACTTGACTCCAAGATCGACTCCCAGCTAAAGTTAATACTTAAGTATGTTTTAAAATTGAAATGGCAGACTAGTTGATTTTAATGCACTTCTACAATAATAAGGTATCAAATGGAAGGGCTTGCTTAGAATAACACCAAGCATAAAGTAACGTCACTCTGAATACAACTTGGTATCAAATGAGTTGATAGTAAAAGTTTTTAATGGAAAATAGTAGATTATGTGACTAATTAGATTAGATAGCTAGTTAGACTAGATTATAGACTAAAAAGCAGTGTACCTATGTAAGTCGCGGGCGGCATGTTGAATTCCGAAAGAAACAAAGGTTGCTAAGTTTAATCCCGAACGGTAATAAATATTTAATTAAAACAAAATAAATAAATATTTTAAAGAGTAAGTATAGTGACACAAATACAACATTCAGAATCACATTTTACATTTATTGTTATTTCCGTTGAGTTGTCTAAGCACTAACTGCGTATGTCCGCCTATAACAATCCAATGGCTATTAGTTTGAATAGTGCCACGCTATTATTTATGTCACTGACATACTTATGGCATGTCCTCCATTTAATATTCTGCACAGCGTCCGAGAGGCCAGTTCTATCGTCCTTCGGAGGCGCGCGGCGCGGTGCGGTGCGGCGGTGCGGTGCGGCGCGGCGGTGCTGTGCGGCGCGGCGCGGCTCGCGGGTCGAGCAGCCGAGCACGGCCACCGACTACGCGCCCCCACACTGCTGACTTACACTGCTACTTCCTTTTGCAGACCCTTGTAAGAAAATCCATCACTTCTAGGCAGTTTCTCAATCAATATGCAGATATGATAACACAATAATATATATAAACACGCTTGGCTCCCGACGGCATGACTATTTAACACGAGTTTTTTTTTCTGAGTGGTCTCTTGCCGGTGTACCTATATGTACGGGGTGCGAGGTCGTATATGATATAAAAGCACTGATTAGTTTTGGATAGTTTATTAAAAGTTCTTCAAATGTTATGTTAAATGTTACGTTAAAATGTTATGTTAAAAGGTTATCATAGTTATCATCTGCGTAACCGGACTTTTCTGTGGAGCCTTGCCCCCGCCAGGACTTTCAAAAACTTTAAACAATGTACGAGTAGGTAACTGCACGCTCGCGGCCGTCCCGTGGGGTACGGCTCTCGACTTCGCGCGTCGCTTGGCTCTGGTTCCCGACGGCTCTCCTGGAGCAGGGTGACCTCATTGAGCGTGAAGCTCTCTGGAGCCGTGCATTCTCCGCTCTCAGTGTAATAATAATGAATACGGAGTACGTCGTACAAATCCGTTCGTCCCAAACGCACAAATTGATTTTTCGATGCTATGTATTTATAGTGTAGTAGGTTATTGCGGCATAAGCGCTCGAATTACATTTGTTTTGCACGGCGCACTGCTAATGCTACGTACCACTTATAAATAGGTACCAATTTATCAAGGGTCGTTGTTTATAGTAATAGTTGTAAGGAACGAAGAAGAAGGAGGTAGAATAGTGTGAGCGAGCTGTTGGCAGTGAGGAACGCGCCAGTACAAGACGCGAGCGAGCCGGCGATAGTGCAGAGCGCGCCAGTACAAGACGCGAGCGATAGTGCAGAGCGCGCCAGTACAAGACGCGAGCGATAGTGCAGAGCGCGCCAGTACAAGACGCGAGCGATAGTGCAGAGCGCGCCAGTACAAGACGCGAGCGATAGTGCAGAGCGCGCCAGTACAAGACGCGAGCGATAGTGCAGAGCGCGCCAGTACAAGACGCGAGCGATAGTGCAGAGCGCGCCAGTACAAGACGCGAGCGATAGTGCAGAGCGCGCCAGTACAAGACGCGAGCGATAGTGCAGAGCGCGCCAGTACAAGACGCGAGCGATAGTGCAGAGCGCGCCAGTACAAGACGCGAGCGATAGTGCAGAGCGCGCCAGTACAAGACGCGAGCGATAGTGCAGAGCGCGCCAGTACAAGACGCGAGCGATAGTGCAGAGCGCGCCAGTACAAGACGCGAGCGATAGTGCAGAGCGCGCCAGTACAAGACGCGAGCGATAGTGCAGAGCGCGCCAGTACAAGACACGAGCGATAGTGCAGAGCGCGCCAGTACAAGACGCGAGCGATAGTGCAGAGCGCGCCAGTACAAGACGCGAGCGAGCCGGCGATAGTGCAGAGCGCGCCAGTACAAGACGCGAGCGATAGTGCAGAGCGCGCCAGTACAAGACGCGAGCGAGCCGGCGATAGTGCAGAGCGCGCCAGTACAAGACGCGAGCGATAGTGCAGAGCGCGCCAGTACAAGACGCGAGCGATAGTGCAGAGCGCGCCAGTACAAGACGCGAGCGAGCCGGCGATAGTGCAGAGCGCGCCAGTACAAGACGCGAGCGATAGTGCAGAGCGCGCCAGTACAAGACGCGAGCGATAGTGCAGAGCGCGCCAGTACAAGACGCGAGCGATAGTGCAGAGCGCGCCAGTACAAGAGGCGAGCGATAGTGCAGAGCGCGCCAGTACAAGACGCGAGCGATAGTGCAGAGCGCGCCAGTACAAGACGCGAGCGATAGTGCAGAGCGCGCCAGTACAAGACGCGAGCGATAGTGCAGAGCGCGCCAGTACAAGACGCGAGCGAGCCGGCGATAGTGCAGAGCGCGCCAGTACAAGACGCGAGCGATAGTGCAGAGCGCGCCAGTACAAGACGCGAGCGATAGTGCAGAGCGCGCCAGTACAAGACGCGAGCGATAGTGCAGAGCGCGCCAGTACAAGACGCGAGCGATAGTGCAGAGCGCGCCAGTACAAGACGCGAGCGATAGTGCAGAGCGCGCCAGTACAAGACGCGAGCGAGCCGGCGATAGTGCAGAGCGCGCCAGTACAAGACGCGAGCGATAGTGCAGAGCGCGCCAGTACAAGACGCGAGCGATAGTGCAGAGCGCGCCAGTACAAGACGCGAGCGATAGTGCAGAGCGCGCCAGTACAAGACGCGAGCGATAGTGCAGAGCGCGCCAGTACAAGACGCGAGCGATAGTGCAGAGCGCGCCAGTACAAGACGCGAGCGATAGTGCAGAGCGCGCCAGTACAAGACGCGAGCGATAGTGCAGAGCGCGCCAGTACAAGACGCGAGCGATAGTGCAGAGCGCGCCAGTACAAGACGCGAGCGATAGTGCAGAGCGCGCCAGTACAAGACGCGAGCGAGCCGGCGACAATGCAGAGCGCGCCAGTACAAGACGCGAGCGATAGTGCAGAGCGCGCCAGTACAAGACGCGAGCGATAGTGCAGAGCGCGCCAGTACAAGACGCGAGCGATAGTGCAGAGCGCGCCAGTACAAGACGCGAGCGATAGTGCAGAGCGCGCCAGTACAAGACGCGAGCGATAGTGCAGAGCGCGCCAGTACAAGACGCGAGCGATAGTGCAGAGCGCGCCAGTACAAGACGCGAGCGATAGTGCAGAGCGCGCCAGTACAAGACGCGAGCGATAGTGCAGAGCGCGCCAGTACAAGACGCGAGCGATAGTGCAGAGCGCGCCAGTACAAGACGCGAGCGATAGTGCAGAGCGCGCCAGTACAAGACGCGAGCGATAGTGCAGAGCGCGCCAGTACAAGACGCGAGCGATAGTGCAGAGCGCGCCAGTACAAGACGCGAGCGATAGTGCAGAGCGCGCCAGTACAAGACGCGAGCGATAGTGCAGAGCGCGCCAGTACAAGACGCGAGCGAGCCGGCGATAGTGCAGAGCGCGTCAGAACTTTTGGTTAATGCTGTGACTCGAATGTCTTAAACGTATTTTCTAACATTCATTATTTTTAGGGTTCGGTGCCTCACAGGGAAACTACACAGGGGACTCGCACACTGAGGGTTCCGAACCTACTTATTGTGGTTTACGATTTATGACGTATTAAAAAAAAACTACTTACCGGATCTCGTTCAAACCAATTCGGCGAATGTTTGCACTTACCAAGTTTCAACAGTTAGAAAAAAAGTGGCTGTGACATACGGACGGACAGACAGACAGACATGACGAATCTATAAGTGTTCCATTTTTTGCCATTTGGCTACGGAACCCTTATCCCTTCCCTTTGTTGTCCGCCCGTCTGTCTGTCTGTTTGTCTGCCAAGACTCTTTAACTCGGGAACGCGTGGAGGTATCAAGTTGAAATTAAAACCATATACTTAGGTCCGCGGTCCCTTGAAGCTGAACAAAAATCGAACATGTAAGTTAACGGGAAAAAGATACAGCCGAATATATCGCTAAAATCGTACATTTTGACGCTCTCTAAGGAATCAAAATTCATAGGGTAAAAAAATTATTGAAAAACCTCCAAACTTGATTCGAGAATTGAACTGTTTTGTTTGGTACGGAACTCTCAGTGACTCCAACTCGCGCTTGCCCGTTTTTTAGGGTTCCGTAGCCAAATGGCAGAAACGGAACCCATAAAGTTTTGCCATGTCTGTCCGTCCGTCTGTCCGTCCGTCCTGGCTTAATCTCTGTGACCGTTAGCACTAGACTGCTGTTTGGTACCAATATGTATATCACTCACGCCGTCGAAGTAGTAAAATAAAAATTGGAACAAGAGAATATTTAAAGTAGAAAGTGTTTTTTTTTAATTCATTCCTAACGTGTGCTACTAATACCTATCCTGTATTGAAAAATGAATAGAGGTTTACTAAAATCATTTTTTGATAATATCAATCATTTCGAAAATAATCGCTCCAAAAGTAAAAAATAATGTGTGTGTGTCCCTCTAACTTTTGACCCATAAGTTTAGAACATATGAAAACTACTCTACTCTACCCTAACTACTTTCTAGGAAAATTATTTTGAACTTGATGGGACGACCAGTTTTTGAAAAGTTAGGGACACTTATTGTGACGGAAGGAAAACTACGGAACCCTACACTGAGCGTGGCCCGACACGCTCTTAGCCGGTTTTTAGGGTTCCGTAGCCAAATGGCAAAAACGGGACCCTTATAGTTTCGCCATGTCTGTCCGTCCGTCCTCGCTTAATCTCTGTGACCGTTAGCTCTAGAAAGCTGAAATTTGGTACCAATATCTATGTCAATCACGCCGACAGAGTGCAAAAATAAAAATTGGAAAAAAATGTTTTATTAGGGTAGCCCCCCTACATGTAAAGTAAAACGCGATTTTTTTTTTAATTTCAACCCTAACGTGTGATGTATTGTTGGATAGGTATTCAAAAATGAATAGGGGTTTACTGAAATATTTTTTTAATAATATCAATAATTTCGGAAATAATCGCTCCAAAAGTAAAAAACAATGTCCCCCCCCCCTCTAACTTTTGAATCATAAGTTTAGAAAATATGAAAAAAGTCTGGAAAGTAGAGCTTTATAAAGACTTTCTAGGAAAATTATTTTGAACTTGATGGGACGAACAGTTTTTGAAAAGTTGGGGACACTTATTGTGACGGACGGGAAACTACGGAACCTTACACTGAGCGTGGCCCGACACGGTCTTGGCCGGTTTTTTTTAATGTAAATAGTGCCGGTCAGCAGATTTTTAGTAGCAAGGTAAGATACAGAAATAAGCGCTGACCTTTTAAAACCAGACATGTATCTGTAAAGCATTGTAGGATCATCAGGTCATCACCATCATACTACCCACCGCTTTTTTGCGGCCACGCCTAGTTTACTTGACGGTGCAGCTACCGTCTCCGTGCAGAGCTGACATCTGTCTATTCTGTCATCTGTTTGTTCGATAAGTTTACACCGCCAATACAAAGTAGGCATAATGCACTGACAATGACCCAATACTTATTATGAAACTGTAAGTTGTATTTGGTGTGGGAACCGGTCCGGTGTGCGCCGCCGGGTGCGCGGCGACGCGGCGGCGAACAATGAGCAATAACCAGGCGAGTGATGACTGTGGACACAGCGCAATAACGGAGAGCCGCGGGGGGCGCGGGCGACGCGCGGGCGCGGGCGGGGGCGCCCAATTCATTACAGCTTCATGACCGCACTACTAAGTACGTCAAGCACGCGCCTTGTTTCAACAGAGAGTAAACCCGGACAGTGACGAGACCCGGAGCACCACGACTGCAGGCCCTCAACATCCACTTGTGGCTCAGAACCATCTCGATGACATATGAGATGACTCAATGACAGCTGTTAAACAAAAGAAAACACAGGACAGACACACAGACACGTCAAACTCACAACATTTCCTCTTTTCCTTCGGGGATTAAACCTACACTAATTTTATGAAGAGGAAACGTAACTATTTTTGTTAGTTTGTTACGAATAAACTCAAAAACTACTGGACGGATTTCGATAATTCTTCCACTATTAGAATGCTACATTATCCTTGAGTATCATAGACTATATTTTTTACCAGAAAAAATAGACATCCCTAACCAAATTTCAATAATGTAATCCAAGGTATGAAAATAGAACATAAACATTTTCTACAATATGTACAATATGTAGTAACATGTTAACGTTTATAAAAAACCTCGCGGTCCCATATGCCCAGTCCATATGACTATTGTGCTTATGTCACTATAACTATACTACTTTCTAACGTTTTATAAGTGCCCATGTAGGCCTATGTGAAATAAAAAGATTTTGACTTTTGAAAAACCATACCATGCCTAACAGACCGTGTTATTCATGTGTTTATATTAACGTTTGAATCCCCAACCGGTCCTATGAGACCGCGCTGTTATTGTTTTACTATTGTGTCTCGTTTCGCGGGTATCTGAGTAATTAATACTTATCCAAATAAATTATTTTTAATTTATGATCGATGCAATACCTGTAGATAATTTTTTGAATTTTTAAAATGGGCCATTGCATTCAAAATATATTACGAGTTTAAAAATGTAAACAAAATAAGCGGCTCGCGTCGTTACGGCGCCGCGGTGCAGCGGTGTGGTGCGTGCGTGCGCGCTGACTGCACGATGAGTTTTGATTCCTTGAGAGTGTCGAAATCGAAATGTACGTTTTTTTTTTAAATAAACGGCCGTATTTGTTTTGTGTAAACTTACAAGTTAGATTTTTGCACAGCTTCAAGGGACTGCAGACCTGACTAAATGGTTTTCATTTCAACTCCATACCTCCACGCGTCCCCGAGATAAAGGGTCTTGACAGATAGAAGAACTACAAAGTGAGGGTTCGGTTTATAGGGTTCGTGTAGCCAAACGGCAAAAACGGAACCCCTATGGTTTCGCCATGTCTGTCCGTCCGTCCTCGTTTAATCTCTGCGACTGCTAGCACTAGAGAGCTGAAATTTGGTAACAATATGTATGTCAATCACGCCAACAAAGTAGTAAAATCATAATTGAAAAAAAATATTTTATTAGGGTAGCCCCCCTACATGTAAAGCGGAAAGTGTGTTTGTTTTTTTATTTCTACCGTAACGTGTGATATATTGTTGGATAGGTATTCAAAAATGAATAGGGGTTTACTAAAATAATTTTTTGATAATATTAATAATTTCGGAAATAATCGTTCCAAAAGTAAAAAACAATGTCCCCCCCCCTCTAACTTTTGTACCATAGGTTTAGAAAATATGAAAAAAATCTGGAAAGTAGCTTTATAAAGACTTTCTAGGAAAATTATTTTGAACTTGATGAGACGAACAGTTTTTGAAAAATTGGGGACACTTATTGTGACGGACGTGAAACTACGGAACCCTAGACTGAGCGTGGCCCGACACGCTCTTGGCCACTTTTTCTTTTGAGGCTCGGAACCCTAAACATGAACTTCCATGGAGTTTCTTTGGCGTTATTCTTTATTATCAGATTTAGTTTACGATCGAGCAACTACTTATTTCACAAACCTTTTGAAATAACACTTACATTCTTTAGTCGTCTCTGTGCTGTTTTTCATAAAACGCTTTTCTTCCTCACCATTATTGTGGTGTCAAATGTGTGCGGAAAAGGGTTTTTAATTGAAGGAACTTTGATTCACAGTAAATAACCCGTACCCATCTTTTCATTTTCCTCCCTACTAATAAAAGCATAGCGGAGGACCTGGTAGTGAAGTGCATCGCTCGTAGCATGGAGGTTAAAGCGCGTAACATGTATAAGAGACGGAAGTACATACATAGCGCGTAGGATGTTGCTCGTAGCGCTGACAGGTAGCGCGTAGCTTGTAGCTCGTAGCACCGACCATGTAGCGCGTAGCTTGTAGCTCGTGGCGGCGACAGTGTAGCGCGTAGCTTGTTACTCGTAGCACCGACAGTGTAGCGCGTAGCTTGTAGCTCGTGGCGGCGACAGTGTAGCGCGTAGCTTGTTACTCGTAGCACCATGCGCGTAGCTCGTAGCTCGTAGCACCGACAGTATAGCGCGTAGCTTGTAGCTCGTAGCGGCAACAGTGTAACGCGTAGCTTGTAACTCGTAGCACAGACAGTGTAGCGCGTAGCTTGTTGCTCGTAGCACCAATAGTGTAGCGCGTAGCTTGTTTGTTCGTAGCACCAACAGTGTAGCGCGTAGCTTATAGCTCGTAGCACCGACATAGCAGCGCGTAGCTTGTAGCTCGTAGCACCGACAGTGTAGCGCGTAGCTGGTTGCTCGTAGCACAGACAGTGTGGCGCGTAGCGTGTAGCTCGTAGCGGCGACAGCGTAGTGCGTAGCTTGTAGCTCGTAGCACGGTGGTTGTAACGCGTAGTGTAGGTCGTTTCGCAAAGACAACGGTACGCTATACTCGGTCGTCTCCGCGCTACGCATGCAGTCCGAAGTGCGTAATGAGTGTTTATTACTTAAACTAACACTTATTAGCTATCATAGGGGTTTACAAGTGGCGGCAGCGACTGAAAATTTAGGGTATCGTCGTTTGTCTTGACGCACACACGCAGGCGTTGTTGGACGCACGTTACTAAAAGAGTGCTAAGTAAACATGCAAGTGGATGGAGAGGGAGGCCAAAGAAAAAATAGAATTGTGTGAGGAATGATATTATGAAGGAAAAGGGAATTATTGATAGTATGACGGGTGATAGGACAGAATGAAAGAAAAAAAGTGAGGCGAGTTGTTAGTCGACATTAAGTAATATGGGACAAGGGCAGGAAGAAGTACCATAAACACAAACAATAATTGGTGTCCTGTTATATGCCAATAACTCGACCCAATCAATTAGGTTTTTAACACACCATAATAAATCATTTTCTCGTAAGTTTTTCTTCTCATAAGTCTTTCATTTCTATTAAGCAAAGTATTCCACCTCCTATGCCAGCTTAGGAGGCATAGGCGATGGAATACTTTTATTATCTTGTATACAACTAGTAGAAATTGATTATTTCGATAATAACGCAAATGAAATAATTAAAATAAGATCTGACAGAAAAGTAGTAAATGCATCAATCCCTCAAGGGAGTGTAATAGGCTGTTTATTGTTTCTTATCTATATTAATTACCTTCCTAAAATTATAAAAAGCCCATGTGTACTATTCGCGGACGATATCTCTCTACTCACCTCATGTCAGAATGAAAACAATGTAAACGCCGAATTGAATTCCCTACTTTCCACAGCTGTAAACTGGATGAATAACCATAATCTAGAAATAAATTTCTCGAAAACAAAATTAATTACTTTTCACCCCCACCAAAAAGCCCCATTAAAACTACATTTTATGTATAATGATATTAAATTAGAACAAGTAAATGAGTTTACTCTCCTCGGTTTGTCTATAGATACCCATGTAAACTGGAAGTCCCATATACAAAAGATTCGAGCAAAACTTTCAAAATTTTCATACGCCCTTCGTGAAATTAAAAAAACTACCAACCTACAAACTGCTCTTGCTACTTACTATGCGTATGCCCAGGCATGGCTTAGCTATGGGGTCATGCTGTGGGGAAATAGTGCTGATTCACAGACCATATTCATTTTGCAAAAAAAGTTAATTCGTATAATGATCAATATAGAACAAACAGAAAGTTGCAAACCATATTTCCTAAAACATAAAATTCTCACACTTCCCTGTTTATATATCTTGGAATTATGTAAATTTGTCAGAAAATATCCAGATTTTTATACAAATTGCGAAGAAACACAAATACGATATACTTCTCGACACAATAGAAACAAAATAAACATACCCCGATCCCGACTCAAAATGCACTCAACCGGCCCTTTAGTAATGTCAGCAAAAATTTATAACAAACTGCCGAACGATATTAGAGAAGTTAAAAAAACACACTTATTTATTAACAAACTGAAATAACTTCTGGAATCCAAATCATACTACTCGGTAAAGGAATTTTTAGAAGATAAATCGATTGCAAAATAAATGACTCCTGTCTTATTCACCAAAGCTAATGTTAAGACATCTATAACAATATTTAATATAATAGACTATAAAATATGCCAAATAAAATAAAATATAAATCCCTAATTAATTTCTTTTACAAAAATACTTATACATAGACATAATAATAATATTCACACATAATTAATTTAAATTTAAATTCAATAATAATGACGACAAAATATAAATAAAATATCTGACATGGTTATAATAATGATGATACACAGACATACCTAGTAATAATACACACATCAAAAGTGTCTAGGGATCAAGCATTTTTATGCGGATTTCTTGAGATTGAGATGTGGCTTTGTAATAAATTTATGATTTTATAAATTTATATGGATCCTTTTTGGTGCATTTCATAATTTGAATCAGGAACTGTGAATCAAATTCGAGTAAAAGATGAAAATCAGCTGTCAATATTTTCCCTATAAAAACATACAACGCATTGAAGACATTATTAGTGCTACTGTTTCCCTACTACTGATTAAAACCAACGTTATTATGGAGCGGCGACGTCATTTAAGCAGGGAAGAAATGCTCAGAGCCGTGGGAATGATAGAAGCTGGTTCCCGGCAACGTACTGTGGCTTTAGCTCTGAATACAAGTCAGAGTGTTATCAGTCGACTTTGGACACGTTACCGAAGCACTGGTACCGTGGCTGAGCGCCATGGAGGACGGTATCGCTGCACCACACGGAGACAAGACCGATACATTCAAATCTTAACTTGAAGAGCTCCAACAATAACCGCCATGATTTTTTTTTTTTAATATACCATAAACTAGTGCTTGACTGCAATCCCACCTGATGGTAAGCAGTGATGCAATCGTTGATGGTGAGGCGCACTAGTTTATTAAGAGCCTATTCACTCTAGTCTTGAAGATACCCAAATTATAATCGGACGGAAAGACCGCAGCAGGCAAATTGTTCCAATCCCTCGATGTACGCGGTATGAAGGACGAAGCAAACCGCTTTGTCCGGACCGTGCAGGTTTCGACAACGTAAGGATGGATACTCGCCGTACGCTGATGTTAGTCGTGAGGCTTCATCACTCTTCAGGGAACTTAATTAGCGACCAAACAGTCAGAAACCGCTTGCATGAAGTGAACCTTCATTCCCGAAGACCGCTACGGGTACCACCTGTAGCAATGCACAATCGTAGGATTCGATATCAATGGGCTCTTGAACACAGAAATTGGGCAGAAGAACAATGGCGTTTCGTGTGCTTTTCTGATGAGTCTCGTTTTGGTATGAGACCGGATACAAGACGTATACGACACTGGAGAACCCCTGGACGCCAACAGTGATTAAAATCCTGCCAGGAAGTCCATCCTTATAGTGGTGGAACCATCATGGTAGGGGCGGGTATTTGGATCGGCGGAAGAACTGAGTTGATTTGGATCAGAGGCAACCTCAACGCTCAAATTTATGCTGAGACGATTGTATCAGACGTCATCGTTCCTCTACAAGTGCAAATCGGTCCCTTATTTCAGTTAATGCATGATAATGCACGACCGCACACCGCAAGAGTTGTAAGACAGACTCTCGCCGCAGCTAACATCAATGTCCTGCCCTGGCCTGCTCAGTCGCCAGACTTGAACCCGATTGAGCATGCATGGGATATGCTACAGAGAAGAGCTCTGCCGAATATGGAGGGTATCCAGTCGCAAGAAGACCTTTTTTTGTTGTTGCAACGAACATGGGCGGCCATTCCACAGCGTGATTTGGATGAACTCATTTTGAGTATGCCAAACCGATGTTCTTGTGTTGTTAGTGTTCGCGGTAGAAACACGGATTATTAATTGTTTAAGTTACCCAATAAAATTTTAAAGAAAACTGTTATTTCAGTCTTTTTTTCGAACTTTAATGTTAGTGGTTCAAATGTCAAAAATCCCTTTATTAGGAAAATGGCAAATTTTTTTATTAATGCAAAGGTGACTTGGTTTATCGTTACTGTGACAAACGAAAACACTTTATTTGATGAATCCTTAAAGAAAATTTTAATTAATATCAATCAGGAGAAAAGTTATTGCAAAAATATATGTTGATCCCTAGACACTTTTGATGTGTGTATATATAGACAATTAATAGAAATAAATACATAATTTAATAACGATGACTATAAAAATAAATAATAATACCTGACATTTAATTTAATTTACTTATGCAATGACATAACAATAATATACATAAACTAATGAATTAAAATAACGACAATTTTATAATAATTATGAAAAAATATAAATAAAATATATGACATAATTTAACAACCTGATACACAGACACAGACATACCATTTATACATGACTAGTTTAAATAAATACATAATTTTTATAATGATGACAGCAAAAAATAAATAAAAATACCTGACATCATTTAGTAAAATAAAGACATTATAATAATGAATATAAATAAATAAAATATACCAATACTTAGACATAGTAATAAATAATAGCATGCATACACAATTTAATTTAAATAGGTACATAATTTATTAATAATGATGACAAAAATAAACTGAAATATCGTTATTTTATTAACCTTCATCCTCTCTCCTAGCTTTGCTGTGCCCGACAGGGTCCATATTGATCTTAACTATGTTTGTATACCATCTTTACTACATATGGAATGCAATAAAGTATTGAGTATTGAGTATCTGACGATAGTATTTTGTCGAACATAATATATGTTCCGTCGAAATAGAGATCCGTCGGACGAGTGCATTTCGAAGAAGGGATCTGTCGTAGTAATGGGTTTCGAAGTTATGTGTTGTCGAAGTATGTCCTGTCGGACTAATGCTGGTCGAATAAATGTTCCGTCGAAGCAGTGAGTATTCGAAGTAGTGAGTATTCGAAGTAGTGCTTTTCGCAATTCAGACTGTGTCGAAATAATTAACTGTCGAAGTTCAGGATGACACTCGTGCGCATCGCCTGCCGCGACGCAGCGTTAACATGGACGAGTGTGTTCGAACAGCACGCCAGCCGGCGCGCGGCGCGTCACCTGACACCATGAGGAAAATATCATGCTTACATAAATATTTATTGTTCAAATGAATATTAACATTTATTTTTCCAACGATTGTTTCTTCTGTGTCGCTTTTAGTGGTGTCTGCTTTATTTAGCCATTGTGTTGTATTATTGTCTCGTCGCCATATCTAATGGGAACGTTACGACGGCGACGCTCAATTGTTGCAGCCAGCGATAGTATTCAATAAACTACAATGGCTCACCCATTACACTGATAACTAAGTCAGCGTGTAATTCATAGTAACAACACCGGAGATCGACTATTTGGAGAAAACGCTACTGGAGGTACCTTTTAGGTAAAGTTTATCGCCATTCATCGTCAGGTAATAAATAATTTTAATTACATTTTGCACAGACTTTGTAAAATAATTACCTTTCTAAGTTTCATAAATGTACTGTCTTTGCTCTTCCCCTTCGTGGAAGTTATCACCTCTTGGACAAAATATATGAAATGATTCGATGAACGCTAAGATGTACCTCACGCGTAGCGCCGGGGAGCGCGCGCGGCTGCGGACCACGCTTCCTATTCGTGTTGGTGTGCTCGGCGCTCGGCGCTCGGCGCTCGGCGTCCACGATACTTAGTAGTTCCTTCGATAAGGGTGCATGGCGGTGCCGCGCGGAGTGGGCGCCGCGCACCCGCACACAATATGTCAGAGCAGTCCTTAAGGGAACATTAAATTGGTTTTGTGCTACATTCGTTTCAATCTGTTATATAATATATACTAGCTTATTTTCTATGTATTGAACGCACGCATGTACGAGTATGTTTCACAGCCTATGTAATATCTTCCATCCGTGTTTTATCTTTTTTAGGATTCCGTAGCCAATTGGCAAAAACGGAACCCTTAGGCCTGAAACTGCGTTAAGCGGGCACCCGCGCGGTTTCATACAAAAGTGCTCCGTCGCGGGGACCAGCGCGGGTGTCCGTCACGGGGAGGCGCGCCCCGCACCCACGCGACGGGGCCCGCCTCCGTGCGACGGAACCCGTCGCGGGGGCACGCGCGGTCCCCGCCAGGGAACACGCACGGGCTTGTTCAGGGCTGTCATTTCATCATTTGACAAAAATGACATAACGAATGTTGCCACTTTTTTGCAATTCTTAAATAGTGATGTACCTCAACCGTAAATTGCCGTTAGTAAAATCAAGTAGTATCGTTTTTTATAATATTTTTTCCTGAATAGTAGATAGCTATTTATAATGAAAAAATACAGAAGTAATAACGTATATTTTTATGTTAAACATTTAAAAAATATTTAATGAATGATAAATGATATTTATTTAAGCCAGTAAATCTGACTCCAGTCTTGCCATGAAGTACCGTGTTACCCCAGTTAATGGGTTTGGAGGTCTGGTAGGCAGCCGCTCCTCGTAAAATACTGGTATTCAGCTAAATCCGGCTTGACTGGAAGCCGACCCCAAATATAGTTGGGAAAAAGGCTAGGCAGATGATGATGATGATGATGATAAATGATATTTATTTTGCAAATAGGTTTTCACAAACACTTTTACACGTCAATTTTTTTGTTAGACTTTTTTAAAAAATATTCTCCCAAAATTGAAACAGAATGCAGTTATACTGATACTGTATACTGCAATCGGTTTTAATTTTGGAAGAATATTTTTTAATCAATCTTCATATCGATTAGAATTCATTTCCTTGTGATGGTCATCTAGCCCCTTTTTGCTTCGAAAACTAGTGCACCGCCATCCACGAAACTGTCTTCGCTTCCAAAGTGGGACAGTTTTTTTTTTGCTAGTCGTCGTTTTGCTATGTAATAATATATTAAGTTCTCCATCAACACGACTATACAAGCACACCGTTAAAATTGAACTAGCGACACTGCGTAAATCGGTCTCCGCGACGGGTCCCCGCGACGGGGACCGTCGCGTAGCCACGGAGCCCACGCGCGTGTCCACGCGCGTAGACACGCGACGGTTGCCCGTCGCGGGCGCCCGCTTAACGCAGTTTCAGGCCTTATAGTTTCGCCATGTCTGTCCGTCTGTCCTCGCTTAATCTCTGTGATCGTTAGCTCTAGAAAGCTGAAATTTGGTACCAATATGTATGTCAATCACGCCGACAAAGTGCAAAAATAAAAATTGGAAAAAAATGTTTTATTAGGGTAGCCCCCCTACATGTAAAGTAAAAAGCGATTTTTTTTTTAAATTTCAACCCTAACGTGTGGTACCTATATTTTTGAATAGGTATTCAAAAATGAATAGGGGTTTACTAAAATATTTTTTTGATAATATCAATAATTTCGGAAATAATCGCTCCCAAAGGAAAAAACAATGCGTCCTCCCCTCTAACTTTTGAACCGTAAGTTTATGGTTTAGAAAATATGAAAAAAAATTGGGAAGTAGAGCTTTATAAAGACTTTCTAGGAAAATTATTTTGAACTTGATAGGACGAACAGTTTTTGTTGAAAAGTTGGGGACACTTAGATTGACGGACGGGAAACTACGGAACCCTACACTGGGCGTGGCCCGACACGCTCTTGGCCGGTTTTTTTTTATTACTCCATATTTATTATGTAAAAGGTACAAGTAATATAATTATCATTATGTCAACTATAAATGAACCGGCTCTTATTTATTTATATAATTATGCACTGTTGGGGCGTGCCGTGGCTGGATCGAACGAAGAAGCTAGTGGAACTCGAGTGCACTGCACAAAAAGCTATGTAATTCGAACAACGAAGAAGTAAAAGGGAATAGTCGCGTCTCCGGAACAAACAAAGGGATTTACCATCACCTATCGCTAACAACGCAAACTAATCAATACAGAATACTCGTCATGTCGAGCTATGAGTGCTCGTAATTACATTCAATCAGTAGCAATAACGCCAATACCTACAGCAGCAGCGCACACACGAGACACGGCGCAGCCGGCCGCCTCCCGCCGCGCGCTGCCTCCTCGCCCGCCGCCCTGTACTGTACTGCGCCGTGTATACGGTATACAGTGTACAATGCAGTTTATTCTAGTATTTTGATTTCCATGTAAAATATCGATACTTAGTTTATCAGTCGGTCAATATTTTAAAATGAAAATTATATATTTAGCGGCGTTTTTTCCTTGTTCGTCAACAATATCCCTAAAAAGGTATATATGCAATTATATACTATTGAGAATCCATCTTTAAGTTTGAAATCAGTGAGTGCGCAGCGGCGGCCGCACGACGCGCGGCTGTCGCACGCAGTGCTCGCTGTGCCGGCCGAGCGTAAGTAAATAACTTACTCTCAAATTGTTTGAATACTTACATAAAGAGTTAACATATGGGTACCTAACGAGAGCCAATGTTGAGGTTCCTTTATGGAGTACTTAGAGGTGGTTATCACCTGCAGCCGCGGCGTGGCGAGCTCGTTAGCACGAGCACGCAGGCACGCCGCGCGCGCGCCGCCTGCACGCGCGCAGCACGACGCGGCGCGATGGACGCGCACGGCGCCAGGTCTGACCACCTGCTCGGCGTCCGCGTGTCCATAAACAATAAATGGTCGTTGGGACAAACATGGGGGAATCGTCGATCTCATGAACTTACGGCAAATTCAAATTCAAATCCATTTTTTTTTTTTTTTTCTTAGTATTAAAACATTTGAATTTTCATTAAAATGTATAATTAAATATGAAATACAGGCTATGCTGAGTGCAGTGCTGCAGGTGCAGTACTACAGACGCAAGCCTGGGTCGGTCGGGAGCTATGTGTTTGAGGCGTTTGGGTGGAGGCAATGAGGTCCAGGTGCCCACCGAGTTGTACGAGACTGACCGCCAGTCAGCTGGTCGCCTATTCACGGGACCAGAAGGCTGGGCTTTTTTGCCCAACGAATTAGCATTGTCATTCCACGTGGCTGAAGCAGGAGAGCACTAGACAACATTTTGTATGAAGTAATAACGAAAGTTACAAATAAATTAAATGTCTGATAGATATTTACTAAAGTTTTAGTCATTTGTGTAATTTTAATTACTAACAAACATCTGCCATAGCATTCTTCTTCTTCTTTGCGTGTCGATGGCAAAACTATTCAAATACCTTGCCTGGCCCAGTATTCGGCCACGGCAATGCCGTCCATTGATGCTGTCGTTAGGTCATGACGTGAACAAGTGACATGTGTGATGCAAGATGGATAGGTGGGACATGGTCTGCGGGGACACGCCGCACTAACACTGAATTTTTGAACCAACCGATCTGTGGAGATTGTCTTTGCTGCGCCCAACCTGGGTGAGAAGCCTGTTATAGGGCTTTCCAGGTTAGCCAAGGCGACTCGTATCCAGGAGAGGTTCTCCGACGGCTTGATAAAATCAACAGGAGGGCTGAACTTCTCTCGCCAGAGGTCTGAGAATGCCATGGCATTAAACGTGACAATAAAGTAAATCTTAAAATCTCAAAAACAACTGATTTTCGGTAGAACATTTGGCGGCTTGATTTATTGCATTTTAACCCTAATATGACTTCCTGCAAGGAATACGTCGAGTTACCAGTAACTCTGTATATAATATATACCTACGAGATGTACATATATTGCGATGCTTAAAAGAAACAACCCGTACTCGGACATCGTAATCCAGGATATTTAAAATGAAGCCCTACTAAATTGGCATATGGATCTGAGGATTTTTTTTTTTTTTTTTTTTTAAGTAAGGATCATTTGATGTCCGTTTGTCAAGACTGGCTCTGCTACCACTTGAACAAGTGCTATGTAATCAAATATAAGGCCGCTTATGCTCCGTTTTTGCGCATATTTTGCCACGTACAAGTAAATCAAGCCAGTGCCTTCTCGTTGATCTAGAATCCTGTTATTTGGCAAACAAGGTCTCATCAAAACGCACATGTACAAGCAAAAGTCTGATTACCGTTTTTATTTACAAAATAAGGATATTTTTTTTACGATTCGGAAAAATGTTCGAGACTCGATTCGGGAATCGAACTAAACTGGTGCACAATAAAATTAAGCCACCTGTACTGGTACTTAACACATTGTCGCGATTGTTTTCCTAAATAAAATCATTTTTCATTAATTGATTAGGTTTCTTTGTGAGTATCAACACCGTACGGGACTTATAATAAAAGAGTACTTGCCCCCGTTGTGCCAGAGTCTAGTCACGGGGTTCACGAGTAAAGTTTAATCTGACTGCTTAATGAGCTGCGGTTTAAATCATGTTCTGTAAGGTGTCTTCTTACTATCCAAATCACTTACAGTGACGCCCCGGCTTCGCACGGGTGCAAAATTAAATTATTAGTGTTGCCCTAGTATATTATTATACACTAGCTGTCCCCTGCGGTTTCACCCGCATTTTTCGTTACTGCTCCGCTCCCGTGGGTCGTAGCGTGATGGTACATAGCCTATAGCATTCCTCGATAAATGGGCTATCTAACACTGAAAGAATTTTTCAAATCGGACCAGTAGTTCCAGAGATTACCCCCTACATACAAACTTACAAACATACAAACTTACAAATTTTACCTTTTTATAATATTAGTATAGATGTATAATATAATACAATTAAACATTCCTCTTGAATCACTCTATCTATTAAAAAAAACTGCATCAAAATCCGTTGCGTAGTTTTAAAGATAAGCGCACATAGGGATATAGGGACAGAGAAAGCGACTTTGTTTCATACTATGCAGTAGTGATATTCTAGAATTCTGACACAACACCATCTAGTCCCAAACTAAGCAGAGTTTGTGCTATAGGTACTAGGTAACTCATAATCATACTTATATATTTCTAAATACATACACATAGATACATTACACCCAGCCAGATTTGTTCTGTACAAATGATCGTGCTCTTCACAGTTCACACAAACCAAGTCACAATCATCACAGTTTTGTAACGATGTTACGATTTAAACGTTGCTTCGCGTAGATCCATAGTTATCAGAGGAAAGGAAGTGGGAGGTGTAACTTAAATCAATAATACGTAAAGATAGTTTCTAATAGATTCCCAACGACATCACATTGAACGTAAGAGGAGTGGGCTCCTAAAAAATTCATTAAATGACATAGGGACCAAAAAAATTTATATGTGATATGTGTGATACATTTATAATAGGAGTGGTCTATTTTTTTTGCCCACCAGTTTATTTACATCGGTAAGGTTGAACGAACCCTCGGAGTACGACTCCGAATCGCCATTGACGCAGGTTTTTCTTCTTCTAGGTGTCTCAGATATGTATCAGTCAAATAAAACACATTTGAAGCTTATATATTAGGGCTACTAAAGGAACATAGGTAGGTTTCGGGCAGCGGAAAAAAAGGGACTCATCTAACGTTACCTTTGGAATTTAGCTGTTGAATTACTATTGAACATCTAAGCTCGCTCATGTGAGTGGATCTATCCAATAATTCAATCTATCTCGGAATGTAGAGTATGCTCCCGAGATTCGCAACCAAAAAATCAGTTTGTTGCCGTTGGTTGTATGTTTTATCTTGTCCGTTCGTCCTGAGGAAGACGTCCAAGCTGGCCATGTCTATAGAGCGAGACTGACCTGAGGTGAGCACATCAGCGAGCGTTGTTCGTGTCCGCCTTGAACCCGCCAAGCCATGAGGCCCCGTAAACAATACATTAGTGTCACGTCGAGTGTTCAGCACGGCGAGTGCCGCTTGCCGCTCGATACGGTCCATTCAGGTTTTTTTATCCGTATTGCGCATTCCGGCCGAGGCTGAAGGTCGCTTACCTCATTGTCTTACATTTAATCGACCTGGATCCTGGCGGAGGACGTTGCGACACGCCTCATGTTCTCGACAACCGCGACACTACACTACACGACACACTTTGGCACACACGGTGCCAAAGCCTATTTATCCACTGTAAAGGTACACCACTGTTTTCGCCCTGTGAACTGTAAGGAACATTTTGGTTTGTTTTTTTATACACAGTTTGTATTTTTGTTACTTCTTCACACTCGAACGGCTGGACGGGGTTCAATGAAACATGGGTAGACTATGTTGTACTATGTCCCTTGGGATAATATTGTAGTAGAACGCGGGCGAGGCGGCTGGCAGCAGCTAGTGCGTTACCAACAGTGCGCACTGGCTTCTAGCAGTGCGCGACGTCAACGATAGTAGGGGCTCACTACTGAAGGAACACGGGTAGGTTTTAGTCGGTAATAGTATGTTACTCCCATCGCTTCACCCAAGGTGGGAGGAGCTGCTCGAATGGGGAATTATCGCCACCGCAAAAAAGAGCCCACCGTTAGACCGTTTTCACATTATCCGATCCGATATCGGTATCGGACGCCGATCCGATATCGGGGTAAGTAAAATGTATGAAATTCCGTGCTCCGATATCCGATATCGGGTCGGACAATATGAAAGACAGGTACATATTTCATACATTTTACTTACCCCGATATCGGATCGGCGTCCGATACCGATATCGGATCGGATAATGTGAAAACGGTCTTAAACCTCATGGACAACAGAGGGTTAGACATTTGAAAATCGCTATAGTATCTTTAGTATTTTATAAAAATATTAATGTAAATCAAATAATAAACGTATTATTTATTATTATTTGTGGTGTTCACTTTTATCATTAGTCAGGGATTTGTAAATTAAACAACCAAGTCATCGGTGAGTAGGGTGTAGGGTGGGACAACCCAAGGTTGACGTCAAGTCGTTCCCGTTGACGGGTTAAGACTGTTATGATGACGTCAGCTACTATACTTGCTCTACATTTAATCTGTTTACCACATTATAAATATTTAATCACAATTCATATTGTTACGTTTGGAAGAGATAACCCACCAAACGTCAAGACATGTATCCCTACATTAATGCTCGCGCCTAGCCACGACACGCAAGCTCCCTAGGACGCGCGACGCGGCGACGACGCCGAGGCGCGACGCGCGACGGTGCGACACGGTCGACTTATGGTCGTTAGAAAGTTCCTCGATAGACAAGTAAAAACTAAATCCCGCCTAGGTACGACAAAATAAAGTCGACACTGAAAGAGCCGCATTCACACTTAAATAACGTGTGACTACGGCTTCTCATTTTTTGTTCTGTTCTTGTTTGTCCAGTGACCTTGCTTTATATTCAGCATCCTGAAAATTTTGTTCCACACTTTTTTAGCGTCGTGTTTTTTGTCGTTTGGGTTTTTTTAACTTTTTTATTATTTAAACTATTTTGGTGTTAAATCACTGTCTTTCTATACTATTGATTTATAATTTTTGATATCCGCATTTCTGACAGCTTGTTTGAGCCACATTTTATTATGATGATATTTTTGAAAGTACAAGTAAAACCCTTTCAAATAAAATCATACACGGTATATTTATCTTAACGTTTTTCTTAACATATGACTTGTGGTCGACTGGCGAATGTCACTTTGAGTTTTGTGACACGTCACGTATGTTCAGCGGTCAGATCTAACGATATCTCATTTATCGAGTACCGATAAGTAGTTTAGGAGCAATTTATTTAAAGTTAATTAAATCCGTAAGTAAATGCCCACTTAAAGAATTAACATAAAAATTTTAATATATAAAATAATAATAATATTTACTCGTATACATAATATTGGCAATAGTATGGAAGAGGGCACGCCGTCATTGAGGCGGTAAGTCCCTTCTTTGAGGAGTGGTTGGAAAGAGGTCACGGCGTCCTCTCGTTCCGTATGACGCAGGTCCTCACCGGACACGGTAAGTTCGGGAGGTTCCTGCATCGGATCAAGCAGGAGAGGACGCCCGGGTGTCGCCACTGTGTGGACCGCCCGGAGGACACGGTGGAGCACACGGTAGAAGTGTGCCCCGCTTGGGTGGAGCTCCGCCGTGCCTTGTGGAGGCTATCGGGGGCGGTGACCTCTCGCGCCGGGCCCTGGTTCAGGCCATGGTCCGGAGCGAGGAGGGGTGGCATGCGGTCGCCTCCTTCTGCGAAGCAGTAATGCTCGTGAAGGAGGCTGCTGACTGCGAGCGCGTGAGGGAACGGTCCTCACGCCGCCGCCGCCGAGATCCCGATCCCGATTTCCGACCACCGTAGGCGCGGGTTTGCAGACGGCGAGCACTGGGTAGCTCGCTGTCCGGCAGTCTGGAAATAATCTGGACCGAGCCCAGTCGTCAACGGCGCGTTCTGTTCCACGCGCGCCTGAAGGAGATGTCAGCAAACTGTAGGGGCCCGGCAGGGCCGAAGCCTCTGGGGGGAACACGTGGTATTCCTAAAGGTTGACACCGAGTCCCCCCCAGATCGAAGGCAACGAAGGAACGGGGTAGGGGTTTAGTCAGTAAGAGTCTGACACGCCCTCCCGCTCCGCCCAAGAGCGGGAGAAGTCATTCTGATGATTCCCCTACCAGAAAAAAAAAATAGTATGGAAGAGGATAGAATAAACTTTATTATACACCATACATACATAGCCTATATGCCTAATAGAAACAACTTTTTACAAAATTTGAGGAGACAGATGAACATTCATACATACATAGCCTGTCAGAATCATTACCCTCCTATGGCTTTGCCGTAGTCGGGTAAAATACCATGCGAATCATCTCCGATACTAGATTATTGCAAATTTAAAATCGGGGTATATGTACATATATATGGGTAGAAAAGAAACCACCCGTCCCCGACCAGTGACAATCTGCTGTGCCCTGATGTTCTTACTCAGTCACAAGTATGACATCTGCTGTGCTCTGATGTTCTCAATCAGTCACAAGTATGACATCTGCTGTGCCCTGATGTTCTCACTCAGTCACAAGTATGACATCTGCTGTGCCCTGATGTTCTCACTCAGTCGTAAGTATGACATCCGCTGTGCCCTGATGTTCTCACTCAGTCACAAGTATGACATCCGCTGTGCTCTGATGTTCTCAATCAGTCACAAGTATGACATCCGCTGTGCCCTGATGTTCTTACTCAGTCACAAGTATGACATCCGCTGTGCCCTGATGTTCTCACTCAGTCA
The DNA here is from genome assembly GCA_030763345.1 of Mythimna separata. Taxonomy (NCBI): domain Eukaryota; kingdom Metazoa; phylum Arthropoda; class Insecta; order Lepidoptera; family Noctuidae; genus Mythimna; species Mythimna separata. The sequence continues at coordinate 103,553 of CM061172.1, forward strand.
CAAGTATGACATCCGCTGTGCCCTGATGTTCTCACTCAGTCACAAGTATGACATCCGCTGTGCCCTGATGTTCTTACTCAGTCACAAGTATGACATCCGCTGTGCCCTGATGTTCTCACTCAGTCACAAGTATGACATCCGCTGTGCCCTGATGTTCTTACTCAGTCACAAGTATGACATCCGCTGTGCCCTGATGTTCTCACTCAGTCACAAGTATGACATCCGCTGTGCCCTGATGTTCTTACTCAGTCACAAGTATGACATCCGCTGTGCCCTGATGTTCTTACTCAGTCACAAGTATGACATCCGCTGTGCCCTGATGTTCTTACTCAGTCACAAGTATGACATCCGCTGTGCCCTGATGTTCTTACTCAGTCACAAGTATGACATCCGCTGTGCCCTGATGTTCTCACTCAGTCACAAGTATGACATCCGCTGTGCCCTGATGTTCTCACTCAGTCACAAGTATGACATCCGCTGTGCCCTGATGTTCTCACTCAGTCACAAGTATGACATCTGCTGCGCCCCGATGTCCCTGATCACCTCGAACCAAGTTCGAACCATATTATACTTATTGAAGGACAAACCTAACTACATATAAGTTCTAGGAATGATTTCCGTACAATATATGTTGTATTGGTTTTCCATCTGCTCCTATTGCACTTACTGTAGAAAAGTAGTTATATTATTTATTATTTCATACTAGATTATCCCCAAAAGAGGGAAATATTGTCGAGTGTAATTGTTGACAAAGCGGTAGAATCGGTAACCTTGCGTGGCGTTAAGTGGTTCGTGTTATCAGCAGAGTTTTCATTATTGCTTCCCTGGTATTGTCGTGTCATCATTACAATTAGTGTTGCGTTATCAGCGGCCACCGCGCGGGGTCACCGCGGCGGACTGGTGCGCTGGCGGTGCCTTGCGGCTGCCTGCGCCGGGTGACGTCAGCTCCGCAGGGACGGCAGTTTTATAGGTGACAATGATAATGAATCTTAAACTCAAAGCATTTATTTCAAATAACCAAAAACAAAAAAGTATCATCACAAATCAGATGTATATTAGAAATAGTTTTACGAAGTAGTAAACTTTACGAAAGTAACGCTGCACCAGGCGAAATTGAACTGATGGAAACTTCGGACGCCCAGCATTTTCCATGCTGAAGTCGAACAAGTTATGGACAATCAAAAGGAAGAAAAAGCACTCGGCCCACAAAATCCAAAGACAAAGCAAGGAAAAAGGCAAGTTACTGCCAAAGAGGTACTGGAGCGTGTAGTAACGCTGGTCAGCACCAGAATAAGAGCAAAACAATGAATATATGCACGTAACACTTACTTATAAGGAAAACGTTAAATCCAAAAATGTACTTAGAATTCACCTAGCATGTCTAATTTCGACGCAATAGAATTTTTCGTTTGTAATAGCATTTTTTATTAAAAGAAAACGATTCTATTAAGTTTTTTTCTTTTACTTCATGCAAAAAATTGCTAAACATAGTTACTTGTTTAATTTTGTTATCTAAGGTTAACGTTGACGAAAACTAACAAGTTTTTTTTTATAGGAATAACATAAACTAGTGCTTGACTGCAATCCCACCTGATGGTAAGCAGTGATGCAGTCGTTGATGGTGAGGCGAAGATCAATTAAAAAAGCTTACCTATTGTTATTTAGATCTGAAAATAGATAACCGAGAGAAAAGCTAACCAGCTTTTCTCTCGAATATCTCGGCCCAAGCTATGTTGAAAAACATGTGCAGTTACTCTGACTGGGGTCGGCTGTAGGCGTTTTTGCACCATGCATACTAGACGGTTTTTAGAATTAACAATTCTTGGTTGATCTCAATTGCGTTGGTAGCCCTGTGCACGCGCCGCTCGTAGGTCTGGTCTCGTGTGCATGCGCTCACACACTGCCATACTCCACTGCACGCCGCGCCGGGTGTATACGCGGCGAGCACCGTGCCCGGTTGCACGGCGAGCCAGCTCTAGCACTACTGACGACCACCCGTAGACCCGGTTTGACGCCGGGCTTAGCTCCGGCGCAAAACCGTCTCGTAGGCGTGAGCGCTAAGGGTTCAAAAAATAATCAGCTCACAGAACCACATAAACGACTGCTATTTTTGTAAGACGGAAATTAAAGGATTTTCTAGAAAGAATAAAATAAAATATTTCAACATTCCTTTGGCTCAAAGACCAATTCGTCGCAACAAAAAGCTGCTAGTTCCAGTTCCTCATTGGTATAGCAAATTGATAACGTATTTGATATAACAAAGTCACCATCTATAAAAAAAATATGCCAATAAAAAGGCTAAAAGAGCTAACAGAATGTATGACTTTTAGCCTTGTTCATCAAGTTTTTCACTTCTTGCATTTGCATTTAGATTTCTTCCCAAAGAGTGTTGGTGCCGTGTCTGATCACAGTGATCACTGATGAGCACGGTGAGAGACTATCGGCACTGCACACGCCGACTTTCGGTAGAGGAGCTGTCGCGCGTTTCGTAAGCGCTCGCCAGCATCGCTACTAACACGCGTTAGTCGCATTTGCAACGCTTTACAGCAGCGATAGTAGCGCGCTACAGCATCGAGGCTGTATCGCTGCGGACGCGCGAGTGCGCGACCGTGTCAGACGACATCGACAGGACGAAGGGAGGGTGGTGCGTGAATGAAAAACAGTAACAACAACCAACTATCGTTTCGCGGTATGCTGGAAGAGATTTCTTTAGAAATAAGCATTACCTTGTACCTATTTTCTGTCTCCTCTTTATTATCCATTTCATATGTGTGTGTACTAAATTGTTAAATAAATAAACATCTTAATGTTTGTCGCGTTTGCATCGCGACTGAGAATCGTGGTGTTGGCGAGGGCTTAGCTAATTGCTAGCGACCGCATCGCTAGAAAAAGTCTAAATCATAATTATGTAAAAAAGATTCAGCGCCAAATTGAGCCCACCGAAAACCGTAATATATTCCGATAAGTATTCCAAAAAGTTTTTCGTATTAAATTTTTTAAAGTCATAAAACAGTGTAACTGTTTTTATTTTGTAATATAATTATTATTATATCAATACCGGTATTTTATTTAAATGTAAAACTAGACGTGACAGCTGAAATCTGAAAATAGATTTGGACTTAACAAACCAAAGCCAATAGCAAGCACATACTTAGTAGTAAGTTTTGCTCCCGAACTTTTTTTATTTTTGTCGAGCAGTGTATGTAAGTAAATGCGATTGGCTTGTCGAAGGGCTTGTCTGTGGAAGTCCCATAACAGAACCTTATAACTAAATATCTTATTTCAGACCGTAGTCTATATTAAGTTAGTAATCACATCACACACATTAAAAAATTAAATTTAAATTTAAAACAAAATACGCAATTTTTATGACAAAAGGTTATAAATGCTAAACCCAATAAAATGCAAACTCACGTATGCTTGCAAGCAAACTGAGCGTGTAACAATCCTATCACACCTAACAAACGACCTGATGACCTTGAAGACCTGTACCGATTTCCACCAAACATAGCTAAGAACACTTTCGACTGATATACCTTTCAAACAAAAAAAAACCTCATTAAAATCTGATCATCCGTTTGGGAGCTACGAAGCCACAGACAGACACATATACATTTACACACACAGACAAGTCAAACGAACAAAACAGTCGTTTTTGCGTCGAAGAAAAAAGTCGTTTTTGCGTCGGGGGTTAAAAACTATGTTAGTAAAAATATACAACAACAGAGAGATCTTAATTTAAATATCATTACACAAATTATACACTTGATACATGACACTATATACAATACAGCTGACACACCGCGTACATGCACCCAGTGTGCCAAAGTGGCGCAACACGGCTTATCACTAATGACCCTCAGAATGCTGTTGCCGCTCCCGCGCAAGCTGCGCATCATGGACGCCACCCGCTTCCTTATGATGGCTTCAGAACCATCAATATGTGCGTCGCCAAATATTCCTGATGCACTGCACTAACTTGGGAGCCCCAACGACATCCTCAACGCATTGTTCTGCACTTTAAGGACGTTATATGCCGGCTGGATATACCGAACCCACAGAGTGCACGTGTACAAAAGATTGACAGAATGCCTTAAAAGACGATATTTTAACTTTTAGTGTACAACGCGCAAACCTGCGGGTCAACATTTTGCATCGGACGGCCAACGCCATCCGCTCTGTTTCCATGTCTCGTCTCCCAACGACTCAGTCACTATGTGCCGCGGGTACTTCAAATGTATCACCTCTGATGGGCCACACCTGCATCTTACCTGGCGGTACGTAGTTAAGTAGGCCGGTTTTTTGTTTTTCACTTTGAGAACCCGTAACCGTCGGTGGCGAGGGGCTTAAGAGAGTCAAGAGAGGTAATCGTCAATTACTCACATGTACGAGTATCATACGACGTTATTCAATACACTTGTGAAATAAACAATTTAGCTATCACCAAAACAGGACCTAGACAAGAAAAAAAAGTGTTGTGGCAGTAAAAAATTTAATATGTTTTCTTATGCCTTATTTATATAAAAAGGGAAGGCAAGGTCTTTTAATCATATTGCCTAGTTTTGCGTTTATGTTTCATTGCGTGAAAAGTTTTTAAGATAGGTAATGTTTTTCCTGCTGACAGCTCGTCTCGTTCTGCTGAGGAGCTCGTGGCTAGATAATAACAGCCGCACAGGTCGATCTTCAAGGTTAAGCAACGCTTGCCTAGGTTGGTCTGTGGATGGGTGACCATCTTAACATAACGAGTTTCCTCCGTGCCTCGGAAATCACGTTAAGCCGTTGGCCCCGGCTGTCATTTGGAGATCTTTGGCAGTCGTTACGGATAGTCAGAAGCCAGTAAATCTGACTCCAGTCTTGCCATGAAGTACCGTGTTACCCCAGTTAATGGGTTATGGAGGTCTGGTAGGTAGCCGCTCCTCGTAAAATATTGGTATTCAGCTAAATCCGGCTTGACTGGAAGCCGACCCCAATATAGTTGGGAAAAGGCTAGGCAGATAAATGTTTTTCCTGCTGACAATAGAATCCAGATGTAACATATTACAATAGTCTGTAGTATGTAATTTTATTACATTAATACAAACCCATAATTTCACTAGAAAAAAATACGCAGAAACACGTGCGCATCTTAAAATGGCGGCCATAGATAACAAAGCAAATACAAGTTTTATTCGAATTATTTATTTATTTATTTTTCGTTTTAAAACTTTTTGGGAATAAAGTGGTTTAACAAAAAGGTTTTAACCACGCGACCTGGAGTTTTTTTTTTAATTTAATTGACAACATTATTCAGCCGCAATTACCTATAAGATATAAAAAAAATTGTGACGTGTCAAGACATGATTCTCCTACTAGTTAGTAATACCACATACAAAATTTTTGGATTTAACCTCTTTTTCTCAGGTCGCGCTTTCGTTACACGGACTTATAGTGTTTACTGTTTATCAAAATGTTTTACCACAGTTTTGCAACAAGCGCTATTATATACCTAATTGAAGTGCAATTAGAATCACTTTCAGAGCCTACACACCTGTGTCCTTATGTTGCTCTTAGCGTTTTAGGACCAAGGTTTCCCTTTCAAAAATGTTCTGAGGCCACAGCGGGCACCTACAGCCCCTCTTCTCGGCTGTTTACCCTCGCGCGTGGTATAACCGGCGGCACATAACTTGGCAATGCGCAGAAATCGTTTTTTAGGTCTATTTGGTGGTCAAGCGGGACGCGGGGTACGAGGTAGCGCCGATCCGGCGCGCGATTGGTGCAGCATTATAATAGTAGTTTATGATTGGTGCGTTAGACGACTTTTGCCTCCGCACTGCGTTACGTCCTGTTCGCTCATTGGCTGTTTTGTGCACCATGCGCGAAACTTGCCAACGTATTTGCCGGGTATTATACACTACGCACCCTTGAAGACGTTCTCAGTTCTTACTGACAGCCGGATCGCGAGCTACCCATTGCTCGAATACGAGGTCAGCTTGCGGGCTGGTCACTCCGCAGCTACGGCACGCAACAACCATACACCACACAACCCTCGCGTATAGCCTCTAGCACGAGGCTTCTATGCATATCGGGCAGAAAGCACTAGAAGGCATTACGAAATTTCTGTAAACTCGACTGGCTACCGAGGACACGTCCTTGATACTTCACCGTGGACCTGACGCCGATATGAACCCCTCTTACTGTAGCCACCTCGAGGCGCACCGCCGCCTCCTCTGCACGAGCGTCACAGTCACAGCCCGCGCGCCGCCAGCTCGCCGCCGCCTGCTGCGCGCGCTGCACGCTCGCCCGAGCCGAGATGGGAGTTTTCGATTGGATATGATAAATAAATTAATGGGTGCTTGGGGATGGCAAAGTGCTGAAAAAGAAATCATTCCTAATTGGAATTCGCACTTGTAGGTACTTTCCTACTTTGTGTCTGAAGACTGTCTTGTTTTTATTTGTCGTGTTTGTTTTTACAATATGTTGAAGACATCGTGCGTTGCACAAGCACTGCAAATGATTAAAGGTGCTTAACATCGTACTCCTGACTTCAGCCTCGTGCGTGACTAGATAGCTGCAGGCACGGCGGGGAGCGGGCGCCGGCACGTGCGCCTGCACCTGCTCGCAGTGATGTAAGGCGGCGTTATCGCGTATTCACCTGTCCGCTCGCAGCGCAGCTACCCGTGCAGCGTTATCCTCTACATCGCTAGAATCGAACACGTCACGCAGACGAGGAGCTGTCAAGTATTGAATGAGTGACAGTTTATCTGCACGATGGGGCGATACGCGGTGCGCGGCGATACGCAGCGACAGGCGACTAGATTAGCGTTCTTACGCGACTGACATATCAGTGTCGGCACATTCATCCGCGATCCTCAAGATAACGCTCACTAACTCGGAAGGAGTTGATGGATTACAGAGTCCTTGGCGCGGTTCAGCGACGATAACCTTGCCTCCACCCGCTTGTACGTCGCGACTGCAATACGTCTGGCGCTGCTTCACTCTGGGGAGGAAGGGAGTCAGAACTGCACAGGTCCTAGGTGTTCATTATCATTTTTCAAATGACTATTACGACTAGAGAGCAGTGCCAGGTGGTTATAGAACTTGGCAACACGGCGTTTTCATGTTCCGCAAAACGCAGGTCCTCACCGGATACGATAAGTTCAGGAGGTTCCTACATCGGACGTACCTACAGCGGAAGAATCGCTCGGGTGTCACCATTGTGAGTCACGATGGAGCATACGGTGGAGGTGTGCCCCACTTGGGGGGAGCATCGCCGTTTCCTCGTGGACGTAATCGGCAGCAGTGACCTCTCGCGCCGGGCCTTGGTTTAGGGTATGGCCCGGAGCGAGGCGGAGTGGCGGGTAGGCGCCTACTTTTACGTGAGGAAAGAAAGTCCTCACGCCCCAGTCGTCGACCTCCCGACCCATTACCAGCCACGATAGTCGCGGGTTTGCAGACGCCAAGCAATGGGTAGCTCACCGTCCGACTACCGGACGGTAATCGACCGGACCGAGGCCATGCATAGTCGCCAACAGCGCTTAGTGATGTCAGCAAACCGTCGTAGGTAAAGGGAAACTGAAGGACACAGCTGTGATTTGGTCAGTAAGTCTGACCCTACCCTCGCGCTCCCTCCAGGGCGGGAAATGTCATCTAATGATTTTCACCCTCAATAAAAAGTGAACCCCCTATTGGGGCACCCAAGTTTAATTTTTTTTCCACAACGGCGCCTTCTACCGTCGCATGTTTGCCACGTTTTGCTCAGCGCCCTGTAGCCTCGGTCTGAACTAGCCGGAGCCTGTGAGCGCCTACTGAGCCTCGTGTTTCCTCGAGTGGCGTCGAACACGCACTTGGGACTGAAAGGGGCTCATTTTCCTTTTTATCACTATGGCCTTATTCCTTCCCAATTAGGTCAACAAATTCGTAGTTCACCTGGACGGCCCCACCTGGATGATCCGTTCGTTCGTTTGCTGAGGTCAGAGATGATCGGCGACGGTGCATCACGCTTGCTGCTGCACCGGTACAGGACGCAGGTACTTATATGGTAGCAAGCTGTGACCATTGCTGCTGGGAAAATGGCCAAAACTATTTTGCAACAATGGGAACTTCACAAGGCCGATAATGCTAATATTTTCTAGGATCCGAGCGTTTTCTTCTAATTTTCGACCGAAATAGTTATATTCGGATTAGCTGCGCAGTGAATCTGTGATGATGGTACGTGCTGTTCTGTAGCACACCGCGCGCGGCGCACCTCGCGCGCACGCTAACTGCCGCAGCACACGTCTCTGGCGCGGCCAAACAAAAAACAAGGCTAATTGGCATTTAATTATATGTAAAGATAATCCTGTTTTAGAAATCGTCAATGTGTTCCGCGCTGGGGCGACTGTCACTCTTGTGGTAGTCGTTTTAATTTTGGGCACTTTTTTACATTAAAAGGAGATTAAAAGGTAGGCAACATTTTATTTTCATAATAATTTCAAATAGGTACCTAAGTAGGTACTCGTATGTAGGTATTCTGTTTATTTCCTTATATTTCAGTTCCTTGTTATGTTCAGCTTCCCGCGGATCGCCGTCGCAGGCAAACACGTTTGATATTTATTTGAACTAGCGTATTATACATATAAGTCAAATTATTCCCAAATGTTTAACATAAATTAGCATACGAATGTGATCGGCACGTTGCGGCGAGCGCCTGCGCCGCGGCCGAGTCACGCGCTCGGCGGCGCGCGCGCATGCGGGCGCGGCGGCGCGGCGCGGCGCGGGGCGGGGGGGGGGGGGTGGCTGTAGTAGTAAGTGACGCTGACGCGGCGCTAGGGGTTCCTGGTGTCGCAGAAGTCTATGATACTGACACATGACTAAGGTTATTAAACTATTAGTGGGAGATAATCAACTTCGCTGCAGAATTAACGGCTTACAGGACCGAAATATATGCATTTACATTTACTTACTTACTGAATTTCAAACGCCCACCACCATAATCATCATCTGCCTAGCCTTTTCCCAACCATATTGGGGTACTTCCAACTATATTGGGGTCGGCTTCCAGTCAAGCCGGATTTAGCTGAATACCAGTATTTTACGAGGAGCGGCTGCCTACCAGACCTCCACAGCCTATTAACTGGGGTAACACGGTACTTCATGGCTAGACTGGAGTCAGATTTACTGGGTTCTGACTATCTGTAACGACTGCCAAAGATTTACAAATGACAGCCGGAACCTACGGCTTAACGTGCTTTCCGAGGCACGGAGGATACTCGTTGAATTTCAAACGCCCATCAAAAACAGAAAAATACCACAAATAAGATGCCAAAATGTAACTTTTCTCAGCGGGGTAAAGGACAATGCGCTCAAGTGCGTACTTCACAATGCGATAGGTACCTACTACGTCCAACCGAATTCCGAATGTGAGAATAAAACAAAATTCTCACGTGTTAAAGCGTTCTTTATGAGCAATTAACTGAATACACATCATTCATACCGTGAGTAGCTTCGAGCTCGTTGTCACAGAAACTGTTGTAGATACGTACGGAATACGGATATTTGTCGCAATCTACCGTCGCGTCGCACATACGTATTTACGCGCATTTCTGCTCCCGCTTCTACAAACTACTTACAGATAATGTAGAAATTGAGATAATCCAAATGTATTATTAGGTAGGTACTATTGTTATCTATGCTTCTAACATGTATATGTTTGAAACAGCTCAGTTTTTAGGTTTCGAGTAGGTACTTACTTACTGAGTTACATTTCAAACTTTTCAAAATAAAAATTGATACCGAAGTCAAACAAACATGAAGTAATATATAATAATTCCAGGTACTCTCGCAATCCTCGGGAGATGATTATATCCCTCACTGACATTCGTGATTAAAACTTAGCAATCTTTGTTTCGTTCGGAATTCAACGTGCCGCCCGTCCTACTATTAAACTTAACGAAAAAAAATTAATAGCTAGATCAAAATGACCAAGGTCGAGAAGCTCGAGGCTAGATAATAACAGCCGCACGGGTCGATCTTTAAGGTTAAGCAATGCTTGCCAAGGTTGGTCTGTGGATGGTTGACCATCTTAACATAACGAGTTTCCTTCGTGCCTCGGAAAGCACGTTAAGCCGTAGGTCCCGGCTGTCATTTGTAGATCTTTGGCAGTCGTTACTGGTTGCCGACCCCAATATAGTTGGGAAAAGGCTAGGCAGATGATGATGAAAATGTCCAAGGTCATTAAAAGCCTCATTAAAACACAACTAACTGGTGAGTGGTGCGGGGCGCGGAGCTGCCGGCTTCGCATCGTCGGTTGATGAAATCGGTATCTGTCGTCGTTCGACATCTGCTAATCGCCGCCGCCGCGCCCGTCACTCCACAAGACATCATTGAGCTCTACGTCTGATATATTTGCCAAGTTCTTATTACACTATTGTGTTGTTGTACCTGCTTATCTGCGAGATAAGCCGCCTTCTGTTTACAGTACTCGGAGTGACGTCGCGCGTCGGTACCTGTGCGGAACACTCTCGCACAACAGTTTCAAGTCTACGATGCCTGTATCGTAGTATAGGGACACAGAGCGCACTACCGATCCGGACGGCCGTGCCCGTACGCGACCGCTTCCGTGTGGCAGCAGTAAAGGTAACGACCCGTTCTTAGCGACCGCGACCCGCGACCGCTACGGGTCGCGCGACTCACTGTTTAGTATGGGTTTGTAGGGAGTACTAAACAAACCTGGTGAGCGTGTCGCGCAACCGATGCGATGCCATACTAAGCAATCGGATGCGCGATTGCGAAGAGAACGCTACCTTAAGGATCCGTTCATACAGACCGGCTCGGAGAGGAGAGTAGATTCTTATCACGTCGAAAACAGAGCTTCAAGTATTTGTAGTAAGGTATATTTTTGCATGTGCACTGCGCGTTCAAGCCTTCTTTATGACAAAAGCGGTCTGTGTGAACGGACCCTTAATAGGACAGCGCTCGCGGCTGCCACAACGTAACTAGCGGTGAGTGTTTTCCTCGTGGAGAACAGGTAAATATATAATTACTGCGAGAGATCGTCATCAACGAAACTGGACACAATTATGTATTTTGTTATCCTCAAGACCTCAACATTAATGATATGCGTTCGCGGTTGGTTTTATGATAAGTTGGGTTATTCCAAATAAATTGCGTTTTATGTTTCTACCTTACTTCTTCTTAGCCTGTCGTCCCTGTCGATGGCAAAACCTGTTACATTTGTTGCCCAGTATTCGTCCATGGCAGTGCCGTCTACTGATGCTGCATTAAGTCCCCACGTGAGCAAGTAACAGGGCACGTGATGCAGGACGGTAGGCCGGACATGGTTTGCGGAGAGACGCTGCACATACAATGAAGACCCAACCTGTCTGAGAGCCCCATCTGTGGAGAGGCTTTGCGGCGCCCTACCTGGATGCGGCGGAGCATGTTTAGAGTTTTCCAGGTTGGCCAGGGCAACTCGCGGCCGGACGAGCGTCTCTCCGATGGCTCGATACTATCATCAGGAGGTTAAAGCATGTCGCGCCAAAGGTTGCATCTCTCCCAGGTGGTGTTACCTTGAGATAGGCTCAAGCTTGCCAAAAACTTTTCCGACTTACATCCTACTTTAATAGTGTTTAGCTATAAGCACTCTGCCTGCGCTTCCACGCAGCTCGGCAGAACAGCGGCACACGTACTTACGTTATTAATGATATATTTGGAGTAGGTCCTTATTACACAATAAAATAACAGCAAAGACAATAAAGTACTAAACTGTACAAGAAGGATGCGAGAGCGAGCAAGCAACCTCAAAAAGAGAATACCCATCTGCTAGGTGCTACCTTCCTATAAAAAAATGACTGAAATGAACAAAAAACAGTTCAGTTCTCGAATCGAGTCTTGAAGAATTTTCAAAAAAAAATCTTTTGACGTAAACAAATTTTCAGTTTTCAGACTTTTCCCAATATTTGTGCTATAAGACCTTGCTTCGTGCCAAATTTCAAGATTCTAGGTCAACGTGAAGTGCCCTATGATTTTAACTTGATACCTTCACGCGTTCTCGAGATAAAGGGTCTTGACAGACATACAGAAAGACAGACGGACAACAAAGTGATCCTATAAGGGTTCCGTTTTATCCTTTTGAGGTACGGAACCCTAAAAATAAAATACATGTCAAGCTGTTCATTAACTCGCAAGACTAGAAGACGAGAGCGATGCTACGGAGCTCCGTAACTGTGCCGAACTTAAATTGTGACGAGTTTACATAACCTATCGGAAGGGGTTATTGTAAAATCGTCACAGTTGTGATACGCAAACAATGCACTGGTGAATGAAATAAAAATGTGCCGACTTTACAATAATCGGAAAATAGCCACCGGAAAGTAACTCCGTAATTAATCAATAGTATCGCAGCTGTCTTTGGGCATCGAGCTGATACAGTTACATGTGTTTATGACAATACGACAATATACGAAAACACTGGCAATACTCATCATTATGAATAACTTTAACTATGGTTCCAACTCTGAAATCGCGAAAAAAAATTCAGCTCTCCCATACATTTTGTCGACTTATGCAAACACAGGACACCTGTTTTTTTTTTTCGCGATTTCAGGGCTTGGCTGGTCCCATTATGGGACTCCCAATAGTAAAGTACTGTAGATATTGCCACATCCATCTAGTCGACGCGACGGTGATACATACTCGTCGAAAAATACTACAGATGCTTAGAAATCACGGTTTAAGGACTATAGGCAATAACGGCATAAATTGCGGTGCAATTACATTTAAGAAAACAATGATTATAGAGCACAAATTATGTTTATTTTTAGCTAACTAGGTAGTAATTCAGAACTTTCAAGTATACATATAATATTGCTGAATCAGTCTGAATCTGACACTAACATCTCATTCTCATTTTTGGAGATAGGTATCCCGATCTAAATTTTGTATCATTTCTGCGTCAGGCTTATAATTAAGACAATATTGTGAGCGAGCCTTCTGACAGCTTGTTGTGTTAAGAGATTTCCTATTATTTTTATCGATCTTATTATTGATTTGCTTTTTTTTGTTTTTTTTTTCACTATATTTAGGGTTCCGTACCTCAAAAGGAAAAAACGGAACCCTTATAGGATCACTTTGTTGTCCGTCTGTCTGTCCGTCCGTCTGTCAAGACCCTTTTTCTCAGGAACGCGTGGAGGTATGAAGCTGAAATTTATATCAATTACTCAGGTCTATTGTCCCTTGAAGCTGTGAAAAAATCAAACTTCTAAGCCAACGCAATCAAAAGATACAGCCGTTTATGCCGCAAATTTTCGACACTTGCAAGGGAATCAAAACCTACAGGGAACTCAGAATCTTGAAATTTGGTACGAAGCAACGTCTTATAGCATAGATAAAGGAAAAATTACGAAAACCATAAATTTTTAGTTACATCACATAATATTTTTTTTTTAATAATTTTAAACTTACTACCCATTTCCTCATAAACGCGTAAAGGTATTAAATTGAAATTCATACCAAATACTCAGGTCTATAATACCTTGAAGCTGTAACAAAATCAAACTTCTATGTCAACGCAATCAAAAGAAACAGCAATTTAAGCTGCATATTTTGAAACTCGCAAGTACTCGCAAAGGAATCAAAACCTAAAGGGTACTTCCAGTCGACCTAGAATCTTGAAATTTGGCACGAAGCTAGGTATTATAGCACTAACATAGGGAAAAGTCTGAAAACTGAAAATTTTTAGTCACGTCACCAGAAAAAAAAAGGAAAAGTCTTCAAGACTCGATTCGAGAATGAACTGTTTTCATAGGTCAGTTGGTACGGAACCCTCAGTGCGCGAGTCCGACTCGCACTTGCCCTGTTTTTTAAGTATGTACCTAATATAAATATAAACTAGTGCGTGACTTGGGCTCCTGTATATTCTCATTCTCATCATATGTACTTACTTACTTCTTTTTATTCATATCCTTTGCTCAATATTCGCTCACATTCTACACCTCGCTAAGATAACATTTTCTGCTTTCAGGAATTTATTTGTACTTTATACACAAACACAATTATTATGTTTAGGGTTCCGTAACCAAATGCAAAAAACTAAACCCTTATAGATTCGTCATGTCTGTCTGTCACAACCACTTTTTTCCAAAACTATAAGAGCAATACTGTTGAAACTTGGTAAGTAGATGTATTCTGTGAATCGCATTAAAATTTTCACACAAAATTAGAAAAAAAAAGCAATAAATAGGGTCCCCATACTTGGAACTGAAACTCATTTTTTTTTGCAAACTCATGTGTGTGGGTATCTATGGATAGGTCTTCAAAAATGATATTGAGGTTTTATAATATCATTTTTGTCTAAACTGAATAGTTTAAGCGAGAGACACTTCCAAATGCTCCTTCCTCGTTTTATGTTGATCAGGTCGAAAAGTAAAATATTCCATTGAGATAATTTTATCATAAGAAACAAGGTGTTCGACAAATAGTGAATTCCAACATTTCCAAGGCTCAGATAAACAATTGCATAGATAGAGATAAGTGCGGATTAGTTGATGTATGATCTATCAGCTGTTAGAGAACATAACACGTGTCGCAGCAGATCTCACGTAAACAAGCGAGGCGGCTCGTCGCGGCGCGCGGCGCTGACGCAGCGGAGCAGCCGGCCTGCGACCGACCGCGACCTACTCACCACCAAACGTAATAAGGAAAGTAGCAAAAATACCTTAGTAGGTATTCCTACGTAAGTTGGTTTTCACAACGTCATGTTTAACCTTCGTCACTTCAATCCAAACTGCTGTTGAGGGGATTTTAGTCGCGCGTAGGCCGGCTAGCCCGGCCCACGCATTTACCTAAGTGCTCGGGTTTTGCCCACCGCAATAGCTCTCACTGAGTTCCTACTCAGTACGCAAGTTGTTTTTCCCTACAACGATTACTCAGCCGAAGATATCCATCCATCTAAGAATTTGTTAGTTAATAACAACCTTACTGAACCATGTCAAGTCGTTTCATCATGAAGTTAGTACTAGAACGCCAAAAACAACACTAAACCCGTAAACCGTCTATGAAGGCGCGGGAAGAAAAACAGTACCTAAATGTAACGCGTAGTGTGCGCGCGGCGAGTCCGCCTGGCCCGCGCCGCAGCGGGCGCACTGCGTCCTCCTGCTAACAGACCACCTCCTCATGAGCTACCTCGTGTCAAATGTAACGCGTAGTGTGCGCGCGGCGAGTCCGCCTGGCCCGCGCCGCAGCGGGCGCACTGCGTCCTCCTGCTAACAGACCACCTCCTCATGAGCTACCTCGTGTCAAATGTAACGCGTAGTGTGCGCGCGGCGAGTCCGCCTGGCCCGCGCCGCAGCGGGCGCACTGCGTCCTCCTGCTAACAGACCACCTCCTCATGAGCTACCTCGTGTCAAATGTAACGCGTAGTGTGCGCGCGGCGAGTCCGCCTGGCCCGCGCCGCAGCGGGCGCACTGCGTCCTCCTGCTAACAGACCACCTCCTCATGAGCTACCTCGTGTCAAATGTAACGCGTAGTGTGCGCGCGGCGAGTCCGCCTGGCCCGCGCCGCAGCGGGCGCACTGCGTCCTCCTGCTAACAGACCACCTCCTCATGAGCTACCTCGTGTCAAATGTAACGCGTAGTGTGCGCGCGGCGAGTCCGCCTGGCCCGCGCCGCAGCGGGCGCACTGCGTCCTCCTGCTAACAGACCACCTCCTCATGAGCTACCTCGTGTCAAATGTAACGCGTAGTGTGCGCGCGGCGAGTCCGCCTGGCCCGCGCCGCAGCGGGCGCACTGCGTCCTCCTGCTAACAGACCACCTCCTCATGAGCTACCTCGTGTCAAATGTAACGCGTAGTGTGCGCGCGGCGAGTCCGCCTGGCCCGCGCCGCAGCGGGCGCACGGCGTCCTCCTGCTAACAGACCACCTCCTCATGAGCTACCTCGTGTCAAATGTAACGCGTAGTGTGCGCGCGGCGAGTCCGCCTGGCCCGCGCCGCAGCGGGCGCACTGCGTCCTCCTGCTAACAGACCACCTCCTCATGAGCTACCTCGTGTCAAATGAGAGCCTCCAGCAGTGGGCAAAGCCGGTTGCGGGAGCGGTATGAACTGTTATAAGACTGAGCTGAGTCTCCATCCGTCCCACAGACCCAGGCAGTCTCCGTTCCCAGTGATACCGACATAGAGTTCAAAATCGGTGATGAAGTGTACGCTCATGACCGCTCATCCTGTATTGATTGCGAAGAGGGAAATATTGCAATTCCCAGATCAAAAAGCTCTAATAAAACAACAAAAAAAAAACAGAAAAACATACATATACAGGGTGATTGGAAGATCGATGCAAAGCTTTAAAGCGAAGATAGTACAGACCATTTAGAACCATTTAAGCCATGATTATGTTCGGCGAAGTTTTATCATTTTTTTTTAAACCTACTTTTAAGATTTTTTTCGAAAATTCCCAAAATTTTATGTAAACTGCATATTTTTAGCCAAATGAAATGATAAATGAATTAACTTTTATTTTATTTAATTAAAGTAATGTCTAAGCAACCCGAAAAAACATTTAATTTCTAAAAATCATTTTCTCTTTTAAAAATCATTTCAATTAGGTTTAAAAAACGTACTGTTAATTTTCTCTAAGTTTCTGCTGAACTTTAAACGTCCGTAAAAAAATTGTCTTATGACAGAAAAGCCTAAAACACCCACACACATTTTTTCGGGTTGCTTAGACATTACTTTAATTAAATAAAATAAAAGTTAATTCATTTATCATTTCATTTGGCTAAAAATATGCAGTTTACATAAAATTTTGGGAATTTTTGAAAAAAATCTTAAAAGTAGGTTTAAAAAAAAATGATAAAACTTCGCCGAACATAATCATGGCTTAAATGGTTCTAAATGGTCTGTACTATCTTCGCTTTAAAGCTTTGCATCGATCTTCCAATCACTGTATAAAACAATAGCCTAACGTCGGAACCCAAGCAAGTTGCAAACATGTTCAACTACTGTTTAGCATCGATCAGCGAGGGAAGCCCTCTTCGAACTGATGAGCTGAGAGGTTCCCGTGTGCTCTCACCTACCCAAAATACAATGTTTCTTAGCCAAAATTAATTCTGTGAAAAAAAGCCATAATAATTGTCACGGAATAGACGAAGTGCCACCTAGTTTATTTAAACAATTCAAACGAAATTTTACCATTCTATAAATTAGTCAATCTTTCGAAACGGCGTTTTCCCTTCCCTGACCAGCTCAAAATTGCACAAAACCACTACATAAAATGAACAACAAAACAGACAAGGACTTATCTGCCGATGGCTCTACCGCCTACAGCTTCAGAGCGTTTTGAGAAAGTAATGTGTAATCGAATGTCAAAATGGCTTTCGTTAAAAATCGACAACTTTAGTTGTTTACAAATTCATATAATTATGTAGAAAACTACTACGCTGCTATATTGGAAATAGCATAGAAGCACCAACGCATTTTTTTACTAATTCAAAAAAAAAATAATATTGAACAAACTGATAGCTGCAAACCTCGTTTCAAGTAACTAAATATAACGCTACGTTATATTCACAAAACTACAAGAAATCAGTTTTGCACACACTCACCAAGACGTCTTCTAGACACGAAACGAGAAGACTTCAAACAAGATACACACTTCGACACAGAATATGTCTCAACCTGCCAACATCTCGATTAGAAATGCATTCATCTGGCCCACACACGTAATGTCGATAAATTAATAAAGCATGTTTAATCGAATTGGTCGTAGTCGTAGCCTTTCCCAGCTAGTTCAGCAGCAGCAGACTACGGTGCCTGATGTTGATTCAAATTGAAATTCATTTATTTCGTGTACATACATTAGATATTACAAAAAATAAATAAGCTCCGAGCTGTGCTCCGCTATAGGTAGGTATACAAAATATAAAATGTTTTTTTTTTTAAATACATGCATATTAGAAATTCCAAGTCGATAGTACAAAATATAGTCCAGTGCCTGGGGGTTTTTACCTAGAACTTGGATGACTGTTGATCATACCACCAAATGTACCTTTTGCTAACCACCAATCCAAATAGATGCTTTGTAACAGTCTCCTCATCAACAAGGTACTTTAGTCTGGTGAAGGCGCCTAGTCGTCCACTCCCAACCTGACTGCGACTCATGCGGTGAACGGCGAATGCAGCATTACAGATACAGATCAGTACATTGGAATAAGATGTCACATTCTTCTTTCTTTGCGTGGTATCCTTGGCAGCAGATCTGCTTCTCTCCTGAAGCTGTGCGGCTCCTGTTATGCGATGCGCAACTAGGGTGTGCAAATCCGGAAAGTCTTCAAAACCGATTTCGAATTTTGGTTTTGAAGAAATCTACAAATAAAACAGTTCTGAAACCTTTCTCCGAAAGTTTCGCTGTTTAAGGATCCAGCGGAGATCGCTCGCTACTTCGAGTTGAGATGAAAATAAAATACGTTCGCGGTATATTGCTATCTTTGTTTGGCAAAAACAAATGCGAAATTGCATATGTGTGTGTACGTGTGAGTCGGACAATCTTCACAGCATAATATAGAACAGTTTTGAACTTGACAAAATAATTCCATCAAAAACACAGCTTGTAAAAAAACTCAAGTCTCGCAACACTACTCTTCTACCGTAAAAATATGTGAGATCCATGTTATTCCAAGTCAAGATATCTTGTATGTTTTAAATAAATGAATTTAGCTTTGTAATCGCATGAAAACACAATGTATCTCAAAAGTAATTAAGTAAATCAGTAATCGCACTAAAGATTACCAAGTCAAATCTTAAAAATGTAACTTTGTAATCCTATACATAAATGGGATTACTAAGTTATATATGCAGTTGGTGTATCTAGAAAACTAGGTCGAAATTGCAAAATATTTTAGTTTTCCCTTGGTTTGTAGGTACACTAAACACTAATTGTAATCAAAATTTGAAACTTCTGTCTCTATTGCTGCTAAAAGTGCCTTAGATTTTTTATGTTCGTTCAGTCAGTGAGTGACAAAATTTAGAAAATTTAATGAAATTTGAAATATATAGTCTTTTTATGAAGCCTGCTTGATCTAGTTTCGTCCACAACGGATTTATAAGAGGTTGAAAATGGCTCAAAATGTTTCGAGATAAGGATGGCACTTTTTTGCGCGACTTGGTGGGTGTGACACTACCGTGCCCTCAGATTACCTATGCTCCATTGAAGTAATAGGGTCGTCACTTTTAATGTTATCCTAAAAATAAATTTAATGCAAAAAAAGACAGTGTTCTGTAGTGATCAATCTATCGAATTGAAATCATATTTTTATTTTACGTGGGCCTACATGGACACTTATGAAACGTCAGAATCTAGTGCGTAGTTCCAATTCGTCGTTTCCTATGGAGAAGAACCGGCAAGAAACTTCATGGTTACTCTTTTCAAAAAAATATTGGGTTTACAATATTTCCATACTAGCTGTGTCCGCGACTTCGTTGCGTGTATGAAAAAACTTATCAATAAGTTTTTAGTGTAGTATCTACACTTATACAGGAAAAGTTTTAACCACTGCGTAATTTTTTTTTGGTGGCTCAGTGTAAGTAATAAAACACAGATCGATCTTCAAAGTTAAGCAACGCTTGCCAAGGTTGGTCTTTGGATGGGTTACCATCTTAACATAACGAGTTTCCTCCGTGCCTCGGAAAGCATAGGCTGACTACCAGACCTCCACAACCCAGTAACTGGGGTAACAGGGTACTTCATGGCAAGACTGGAGTCAGATTTACTGGCTTCTGACTATCCGTAACGACTGTTAATGACAGCCGGGACCTACGGCTTAGCGTGCTTTCCGAGGCACGGAGGAAACTTGTTATGTTAAGGTGGTCACCCATCTACAGACCAACCTATTGGCAAGGGTTGCTTAACCTTGAAGTCGACTTGTGTTCTATTACTTACACTGAGCCACCAAAAAAAATTTACGCAGTGGTTAAAAACTTTTCTTGTATGTATATCAATAAATAAGTAAAATCCCTAAAAACTAATATCTATACGAATTACTAATCTTACCTAAGAGTACTAAAAATACCCTACACACTATCAAATATACTACCTATACTTGAAATTAAAAAGTACCTAACTAATTTTAAAAAAATGGGTTCGGTATCGGTCTCGTAACACCCCCTCTGCCATAATTTTTTTGATATTTTCAATATACAGAATTTTTACTTCTACAAATGTATTATAAGTATATATTACAATATTATATTAACAGACAGATTATTAAGATTGTACCCAAAAGTATAATAAATATATTTTTTATCAAAAAACTGTCGAAATACTAGTAATCAAAATCGTAGTCTACGGTGTTCCCACATTCACACCATAAGAGAAAATGTAAATATAAGAAAAACAATCAAACCTATCAACATGAGATGTTAACAAAAATAAATCACGACTTAATGAATTTAAGGTGATTAAGATCTAAATAATATAAGAAACAAACGCTCGCAAACCGCTTGTACAATATGACCAATACGCTAGTGTGAAAGCCTGTAGGAGGGGAAACGATTTTCTTAGTGGCGTAACTACAAATTTTCAGTTTTCAGACTTTTCCCATATTTGCTATAAGACCTTTTTTACCCTATAAATTTTGATTACCTAGAGAGTATCAAACGTACGTTTTTTGCGATATAAACGGCTGTATCTTTTTTTTTCGATAACTTATATATTTGATTTGTGCACAGCTTCAAGGGATCGCGGGCCTATTCTCGAACTCGATAACTCCACGCGTTTCCGATATAAAGGGTCTTGACAAACAGACCGACGGACAACAAAGTGATCCTATAAAGGTTTCGTTTTTCCCCTTTGCGGTACGGAATCCTTAAAACGAAACGATAATTGTTGAAAAGTTTTATAGGAAATGAAATTCGATCAAATATGAACCTATGATAGATAAGTAGGTAACCCTGTAGGAACGACACACACGCAAGGACCTTGTGTACCCTGGAATGATTACGAAGTAATATCACACAATCTGAAGTGTACTTAAAATTCATTGCCATTAAGTTCATATTTTAAATTGACAAGCAAAAATGGAAAAAATATACCCAGCAAGACGGAGCATACAAAGAGGTAGCGTGTCCCTTTCTTACTCGTCTATGGACACCGTGGTAGAAAGAGACAACATACCCTTTTGTGGGTACGTTTTTGAGGTTGACGTAATCAATCCAGATAGTATAAACAATTCTTGGACACACTGACTGGAGATGTCATCACCCACACACTGACATTTGCTTGCTGCGATAGCAATAAAAACTATTGAAAATTTGGGAGAAATTTGGATGTATTCCGTAATACCAAAAATGATGAATGAAAAATTAATGATTTTCCAATTTCTTTTCAATTCTTTATAACTTGATAATAATATCTGTGTTCCTGCGGGGAGATATCTTGAAATATTGATGTTTATAATATAGAAAAAACTATATAAAAACATGACATTTTCGCTGTGAAAATGTGCAAAATTAAATTCGCTTAAATTTCGTTTGGGGTAAGTTTTTCAACAAAAAGACGACGTAGGAACCTAGATAATTATTGTCTGAATCCGAATAACATCATATTATGGTGTAAATATGCTTAAACTGCAAATGATTTTGGTATTACGTTTGTATGGAAAATCGACACTTCGCGCCAGCCTTAATGGTTCACCGACTGACAGAATGATTCACTTTTCATTATTTCACCGATAGAACGTTTTACTGGCAAACGATTCGCCGACAGAACGATTCACGTTTCATTATTTCACCGAAAGAACGTTTCACCGGCGAACGATTTGCCGACAGAACTGTTCGTCTGTCCCTGGAATATAAAACATAGGCATTCAACATGTAGACCTAGTACCGTGGTAAGCACTTTCTTTGGGGAATGGCTGAAACGGTAACGCGGCGATCTCACCTTCCACATGACGCAGGTCCTTCACATGACCATGGTCATGACCATATCATGTGAAGTTCGTGAGGTTCCTGCAACGAATTCTTGCGGAAGAAACGCCCGGGTGTCACTATTGTGATGACCGCCCGAGGACACGGTGGAGCATACGGTGGAGCTGCCCCACTCGTACGGAGCATCGCCTCGCCACAACGATCGGTCCTGTGCGTCTCGCATCCATCGATTCCTGCGCAGCATTAAACTTATTTTTATTTAAGACCCCCGAAATGACTATATTGATCTAGAGTGGCCTTGAAACTTTTTTTTCTATAATTTACCGAAGTCGGCGTATAAAAAAGATCTCCCCGGTCAGAAGGGAGTCAGTGTTGATTCGACAGCGATACACTGACTGATTTGAATGAAACTTTGTGCGTATATTTGAATGGGTGAATTGGAAATACAATAGGACTTGGTAGGTGGCACTGCAATCAGGTCCTCAATGTTTTTTCTGAAAAAAAATTAGCCTTCGGGTAGGTCAACGTCTACCGCTAATAAGTAGTTCATGAAAGGCTGATGTCACTTTTTGGAGCAAATAAGAAGCACTGGATCGTGTATGGTCAGTTGTTTCGGCATAAAGTACCGTCTCACCTTTGCTACAATTCCTGTTTTATTGGCAACCAGTTCAGCTTGCGTCGATATGAAGCCGGTCTCTCTGCTCGAGAGACCGTAAGTAGTCCATATCGTCGGTTCCCTATCTACTGCACGGTTATACCTCGAAACGATAGAGCCGAATGTCCCTTTATGCATTAAAATTAAAATTGATCAAGTTTACATCACACATTTGGAGACCGCCTTCAAGGTACGTTTAATCGCTCAACCATAGCTCTTTTTTTTCAGGTGGGGAATCATCAGAATGACTTCTCCCGCTCTTGGGCGGCGCGGGAGAGCGTGTCAGACTTTTACTGACTAAACCCTACCCTTGTTTCTTCGCTCCCTTCGATCTGGGGACACCGAGCTTACCTTTTGGAATACCGATACATGTCCCCAGAGTCTTCGGCCCTGGAACCTCCCGAACCTACCATGTCCGGTGAGGACCTGCGTCATACGGAACGTGACGACGTGCCCAAACCATAGCCTTTTGGATAGACCAGATCTGTGGAAACGTAACTCTCAGCAACACTGCTAATATGCTATGCTATCGTCTGCATACCCAAACGTTCCGGGGAACTCCATCACGAGACATCATCATTCATCTGGTTCACGACGACAGTAGGAGCACTCAGCAGCGAGGTAAGCCGCGTCGCGCTTTGCCTGTAGATGTAGACGAGTAGGTCTGGCGCGTGGCCGGCGGCGGCACGCAGCGCGCCAGCCAGCGAGTGCACAGCGCCGCACGAGGCACGGCGGCGCCTCGCTGTGAGCACATGCACCGGCGCCACGCGCTGATGTGTGGCAACCCGCCCGAGGCACGTAGCGTCCGCGCGCCGCCCGATGCGCGTTACTGCACGTCTTGCACATAAACAACTCATTATTCTGGACGATATGGCGCCTCAGCCGCTGCACCGGCACGATTCATGAGCACAATACAGCACACGCGTATTATCTCCGCTTACGGACTTATGACAAACTAGCCGACAGGTTTTTAATTTAGGTAGAATATCATCAGAATTACAGCTTTTGGGCGGAGCGGGAGGTGTCAGACTTTTACAGACTAAAACCGACTACCTAGTTTTTTTACTCCTTATCTTTCGTTCCAGAGGCTTCGGCCCGGTCGGGATCGGGATCCTGGCTGGGGCTTGATAGCCATGCCCTCTCGCGTACGGCCGCCTCTTTCGCAAGCATTAGGGCTTTGCAGAAGGAATGCCTGCCATTGCTCCTCGTTCTGAACCACGGCCTGTACCAGGGCCTGGCACGAGAGATCGTTCCCGGCGATCGCCACCACTGAGACACGGTGATGCTCCGCCCAAGCGGGGTACACCTCTACCATATGCTCCACTGTATCCTCCGGGCGATATAGACACTATTGACACTCGGGCATTTCTTCCGCCTGAATCCGATCCAGAAACCTCCCGAACTGTCGGGTGAGGACCTACGTCATACAGACAATGAGGACACCGTGACGTCTTTCTAACCACTCGTCAAAGAGGGGACTTACCGCCATAATTATGACGTGCCCAGGAATGGAATAAGTACTACTTTATTGGGTTTCTGTAAGTAAACAGCTATTCAAGTTCGAGTCATCATCATCATCTCCCTAGTCTTTTTTCCCAACTATATATTGGGGTCGGCTTCCAGACAAGCAGGATTTAGCTGAATACCAGTATTTTACGAGGAGCGGCTGCCTACCAGACCTCCACAACCCATTAATTGGGGTAACACGGTACTTCATGGCAAGACTGGAGTCAGATTTACTGGCTTCTGACTATCCGTAACGACTGCCAAAGATCTACAAATGACAGCCGGGACCTACGGCTTAACGTGCTTTCCGAGGCACGGAGGAAACTCGTTATGTTAAGATGGTCACCCATCCATAGACCAACCTAGGCAAGCCTTGAAGATCGACCTATGTGGCTGTTATTATCTAGCCACGAGCTCCTCCTATTCAAGTTCGAGTCATGATATAATATTTAATTACATTTATTGTAATAATGGCGGTGCTCCATCCGAGCGGGGCACACCTCCACCGTATGTACCTACCGGAATTTAATATATATCACTATATCTCTAGATCAGTAAATAAAACATTGCCATCTCGATTTAAGCCGATTAAATTGATTTAAACCCGTTTTCCGTTGTCACGACATAACATGAAAACGGCTTGACCGATTTGGCTGATTTTTTTTTAAATGTTCCTTGAAGTTCAATGATGGTTTTTACGGAGAGAAAAATTCTAAAAAAAAAAAAAGTTAGGTAAAGTAGGGTAGGTAGGGTAGTGTAGGGTAGTGTAGGGTAGTGTAGGGTAGTGTAGGGTAGTGTAGTGTAGTGTAGGGTAGTGTAGTGTAGGGTAGGTAGGGTATTGTAGGGTAGGTAGGGAAGGTAGGGTAGGGTAGCGTAGGATATGTAGGGTAGTCATTTGACGGGAGCGAAGCCGCGGGTAAAAGCTAGTAATGTAATAAAACCGGTAGGTACCTACATAGAAGACTTACAGCTAATAAAAACAGACAAAAAAGAAACCATATAGGTAGGTACGTTTTTGTGAGAGTAAAATATTTCTTGAGTTTTTTTATTATTTTATACTAGTTTATATATATACTTACTTATATATATAATATTTTATTATGCATAGGCTCGCGTTTGACCACTATCTCACCTGATGGTAAGCGATGATATTGTGGCCGACGATGGAGCACGCTTGCCTAGAAGCCACCTATTCACTCTTGACTTGAAGACTCCTAAGTTGTAGCTATCAGGAAACACAGACTCCAGCAGGAAATATAATTGAACCCTTGTTTTTTTAGGGTTCCGTACCTACCTACCACTACCCTACCGCACTACTCATCAATATCTCTAGTAGCGTTTCTGCTAGAGTACATTTCATTTGAAATAAGCAGCACCTTTGTGCTCTTCTCTGTGTTTTGCGTAAAGTGCGTAATCGAGGTCTCTATTTTACTAACGGAGTTGTGGTCATCTGTTATATATCGTAGTCAGTTAGGAAAGCGGCGTCGTTTCCGTCATGTTGTTGAAGTCGCAAGGGGAGTGCCCGCATGACGGTCGACGTCATGCCATCCATGACATTGAACAGAACAAAGCAATACGCCACGAACCACGTTTATTTTTATGTTATGATTGACGCGTCTATCAGCAACACCTCCCGGCCGCCGCGCTGCAATGTGCTCGAGATATCCGCCTGATAACAGATAACAAACACTCGATCGTTTGAGATTTCCCCACACCGACCCACATCAATGGATCATCGTGTGTAGGCAAGAAAGGCCTATCTACTTACTCTTTATTTTCTTTCCTTTATTTTTTTTTTGTCTCCTGTATTGTTCCTTCTATGCGTTCACAAAAATGTAGGTAATACGTGCTCACTGGCCAGGCCAGGCCCGGCACACTTAATCTGTAGGTCATACAAATATTAGTTCCGTGCGGAGAACGAACCCGCGACGTGCAGCGCAGCAGTCAATCGCTCAGCCAGTGCGCCAACAGTGCCAGTGTCACACCCACCACTCACAACTACAGTGACGACATACCTATTGCCCGTGAACAGCAGTAGCTCCTGCCTTACAACTGCGCTATGGGTTAACGGGTGGGTGCTGTGTACTGGACCCACAGGTTGTGTGTATGAGGAGATGTGTGCAAGGAGAGAGAGAGAGAGCGAGAGCTCGGGCAATGTTCCTCTCGCTGTGTGAGCCACTCCTACCTGCCCGATGACAGTTGTAGTGCCTGTTTTTACAAATAAAACAGGCAATTTAAGTTATAAAAGTAACTCCATGTAGCCAGCCAAGTAGTAAAACCATGGCTGTATCGCTGGCAACTGTAGTGGCGAAGGCATTTGACGCGCAGTTGTTGTTTCGCTTCACAGTAACCAATTTGGGTTTCGACCTAAACTAAAAGAGTCAATACATCCGCCTATGTACCACTACTGTACATCATTTACCTAGCCTTTTCCCAACTATATTTTGGGGTCGGTTTCCAGTCAAGCCGGATTAAGCTGAATACCAGTATTATACGAGGAGCGGCTGCCTACCAGACCTCCACAACTCATTAACTGGGGTAACACGGTACTTCATGGCAAGACTGGAGTCAGATTTACTGGTTTCTGACCATCCGTTACAGTCGTAACGGAACGTTGATTTTGCATTTGTAGATCTTTGACAGTCGCCAAAGATCTACAAATGACAGTTAAGCCGTAGGTCCCGCCTACGGCTTAACGTGCTTTTTGCGAAGCACGAAGAAAACCTCGGTATGTTAAGATGGTCAACCATCCACAGACCATCATTGGCAGGCGTTGCTTAACCTTAAAGATCGACCTATGCGGCTGTTATTATCTAGCTATGAGCTCCTCTAAGTGAATGTACCACTACTGTACATAGGTTTAAATAAATAAATAAATACGAGTACATGATCTTTCAGGCCGTTGGTGTGTCGATGTCGAGGCTTATGAGCGTGCCGGCATTCATATTGCTGGTGTTCCACTACATCGAGGTGATCAATTTAAGTATTCAGGCGCGTACCGACTGTGTTCATACTGCTATGCACAGAGGTGCGCGTCACAGGCGCGCCGCGGCGGCCAGCGCCGATGCCAGCCCGGCAATGATCGCCGGCAGGGTACGCCGGCAGGGGCCGACATGGCTGTGGCAAACATGTTACTATTCAAATTCCTGCCAGGAAATTGTAATTGTTGACAATTAATGCTTATTTATTTTAATGTAATAATGACTGTCTTAAAAAAATATACCATTACTTACACACTCCCGCAAGCACACTGCCACGCACCCCACACACACACACATGTGCACTCTACACATCACGAACACGCGCACTCCACACACAGAAATACACCCCCCGACATACATCTTTATAAAAACCAAAACTATTTATATATTGTTTAGTTATGGAAGAGCGGAGTCTAATACAGGCAATGTCTACCTAAAAGGAGGCTCCAATCGCAATCAGTTGTTAAACATATTTGGTTCTGAAATAAACATTTTGTAGGTATATTTTGTATCCACCGCCTCGGCCGTCGCCGGCTCCTGCTGTTCGGGATTCAGTCAATCTAGGTAACCCTTCCATTTTTATTTTTATGACGTGTACCCATAACTAGAATAACTATTTAGCTCTTCAATTAAATGCAATGCAAATGGGTTGCATCATGGTTTGAGAGTGGTCGCGGCCACTCGCGGCCCTGAAACAAGGAGCGTAACCGAAGCAACGCGCTCCACCCAGAGAAGGAGGAGTAATTTGATATCTTGTCACCCAAACAATACAATAAAAAAAGTTGTAATTTTACTATAGAACATAATATATTTAGTCGCAGACAGACACAGTGGATAGGTTTCTAAATAGACGGCTCAATTCCTATTTAAAAATAAACAGGCTAAAGTAGAATTCGAGCAACACTCAACTTCAAATTCTTAAATTATTCGGGAGAAGCCAAACGGGTTTATGAAATGATTGCTGCATCACTAACTCCCTCGCTTATGCAATAACAATATTTGTAGAATTATAGGTATTGTTACGAACGTGAGTAATTAAATGCCGGTTTACTAGCAGATAACTTTATTAACCACAAAACAATGACAAATTAGTCCAATCAACAAATAACCAATCACTATAAACACTCAGAGTTCCGTTTAGTATCGCTTAGGTCGCTAGGTATCACTTCAAGCACTTAGGTAGTTCGCTCTGTATCGCTGACGAAATCAAACTGAACTCGCTTCTAGCCGAGCCCGTATTTATATGCGAAGCCATCGAAGTTTCTCGATACGACGTTTCAAGGATATTCTAGAACAATAGAGTCACATCGGGAGGCCATAAATCATTATTATTACTCTCGTAAGTAGGTACTTATCTACCACCTTACATGCGAATTTCGACTCTATTGCTAATACCGGAAGGTACAAATTCCCTTATCCACCCACATAACTACCTACTGAATCTTATCTAATAATAATAGTGGATGTCGGACTTTTCTGGAATCTACCAGGCCTGAGTATGTACTCCTATTCTAGAAGCTTCGCACAGCAATGCGTTTTAATTATTTGATGGTACTCTTGGTTCAGTCGAAGATATAGCCTACTCAAGTTTCACGGCGTAACAGTATTATCGGCGGCACGTAACTTGGCAAGAGTCGTTATTTTTTTTTAAATTATTATTCATAGGCTCGCGTTTGACCACTATCTCACCTTTACCCTACCACCTTTACCGTTAGTTGCGCAGAAATCGTTTTTTATATCTATTTGGTGGTCAAGCGGGACGCGACGGACGTATGAGGTAGCGCCGATCCGATGTGCCATTGGTGCAGTATTATAATAGTAGTCTATGATTGGTGCGTTAGTCGACTTTTGCTCCCGCACTGCATTACGTCCCGTTTGCTCATATTTTTTTTGTGTACCGTGCCCGAAATTACCGCCACTACATCAAAATCTTGCCAACTTATTTGTACTTGTACTTTAGATAAGTGTAATCATTAGTTAAATTAAAAGTAGATGTTAATTATTTAAAGGGTATGAGCCTCTAAATAAATAAAGATTAAAAAAAAAAGAAAAAACTTAAATTAGAAGTCAGAAGAGTAGCTACTTCGCTTGTTCCGTATGGTGTTCGGGCGTAAAGACTGGCACCACGCGTCCGATGGGAAGATCATCGAACTTGAGTAGGTTACGATGGAGTATTGCGGGATTATATGAAGACCGAAGGTAGGATACGATAATCCTAAGATCTGGTAACACTTTGGTCATTCTTTCATTAGCCAGACTATGGGTGTCCATTACTGTCCATATACCCCTTTTGGGAGGTTCTATTACTGACGTGAGTACTACTAGTAAGAGGGGAGATAGTAGTAGTAGTAAGAGGGTCTATTTTCAGTCTCATTAATTCTTGCCATTTCACACTAAGGTTACTTTTGTCCGATCTCTTCTACCGCTCAAACATTGTGCGGATGTGTTTTCTAGATACTACGGAGGTGCTTCTAAACAAACTCTAGCGACAGCAGAATTTATACATCCGCCTTATTTTTGGCCTCCGCAAATACAATCAATCAGTCAGTTTCGGGTCCGATGAAAGTCAATTTGGTTTCGGCGATGTTCACGCCTATACTGTGTTCGCGGGAATGCAGCGGAGGCGCGGAGTGCGCGGGGCTCCGGGCCCGGGCTCACTTGCTCGGAAGCCGCACCGCGGTCTACAACTTACCATAGTATTTTCAATTTGTAACTTCTGATTAAACCATAATAGTAGGAGCAAGTCGCCTACTCATTTCATCTCAAGTACCTATCCCGTACAGGCGAAATACCTATATTCTATTCCTTCTCTCTCCTACCCTGCACAAACGCTCTTAAGAGGCCTGCGGAGACCGCGCGCTACTTCGAGTTGAGACGAAATTAAACACGTTTTTGAGGTTGATGGAAGCAATCCAGATAGTTTAAACAATTCTTGGACACACCGACTGGAGTAAAGTCATCATCCGCACACTGACAGTTGCTTGCTGTGATAGCAATACAAACTATTGGAAATTTGGGAGAGGTTCCGTAATACCAAAAATGATGAATGAAAAATTAATGTATTTCCATTATTGTTTCGAGTATTTATAACTTGATAATAATACCTGTGTTCCTACGAAAATATATTTTGAAATATTGTTGTTTATAATATAGAAAAAACAAAATAAAAACATAACATTTACGCTGTGAAAATGTGCAAATTTAAATTCGCTTAAATTTCGTTTGGGGTAAGTTTTTCAACAAAAAGACGATGTAGGAACCTAGATAATTATTGTCTGAATCCGAATAACATCATATTATGGTGTAAATATGCTTAAATTGCAAATGATTTTGGTATTACGTTTGTATGGATAATTCTAACGTCGCGCCCGCCTTAAGCTACCATGCGGTCTAGTAGAGCGCATGAGAAAGCAAAATCAACATCAAAATGGTAGATGTAAAGTTTATTTATTTTTAAGTTTGGACGCTTTGAGTTCGCGGTACGCGGCCACCGCGGCCAGGCGCGCGCGCTCGCGCCGCTGCAGCTCCGCCGCGCACACGCCGCCCGCGCGCGCCCCGCCGCCCGCGCCCCCCGCGCCGCTCGCACGCGCACCGCCGCCCGCCAGCAGGCTGGTCAGCAGCAGATCCCGTCTTCCCGGCTAGAACACCAATACAATGCGTTATTTATTTACACGTTTAATAGATTGCTCCAGCCGATTCGCTCCCGTAGAGAACTGTACCAATAAAAAAATGTTCCATGTAGGCGCGTGCGACACGTCGCTGTGGATGTACTCACCCGGGAGGCAGCGCGGGCGGCGCGTGCGACACGTCGCTGTGGATGTACTCACCCGGGAGGCGGCGCGGGCGGCGCGTGCGACACGTCGCTGTGGATGTACTCACCCGGGAGGCGGCGCGGGCGGCGCGTGCGACACGTCGCTGTGGATGTACTCACCCGGGAGGCGGCGCGGGCGGCGCGTGCGACACGTCGCTGTGGATGTACTCACCCGGGAGGCGGCGCGGGCGGCGCGTGCGACACGTCGCTGTGGATGTACTCACCCGGGAGGCGGCGCGGGCGGCGCGTGCGACACGTCGCTGTGGATGTACTCACCCGGGAGGCGGCGCGGGCGGCGCGTGCGACACGTCGCTGTGGATGTACTCACCCGGGAGGCGGCGCGGGCGGCGCGTGCGACACGTCGCTGTGGATGTACTCACCCGGGAGGCGGCGCGGGAGGCGCGTGCGACACGTCGCTGTGGATGTACTCACCCGGGAGGCGGCGCGGGCGGCGCGTGCGACACGTCGCTGTGGATGTACTCACCCGGGAGGCGGCGCGGGCGGCGCGTGCGACACGTCGCTGTGGATGTACTCACCCGGGAGGCGGCGCGGGCGGCGCGTGCGACACGTCGCTGTGGATGTACTCACCCGGGAGGCGGCGCGGGCGGCGCGTGCGACACGTCGCTGTGGATGTACTCACCCGGGAGGCGGCGCGGGCGGCGCGTGCGACACGTCGCTGTGGATGTACTCACCCGGGAGGCGGCGCGGGCGGCGCGTGCGACACGTCGCTGTGGATGTACTCACCCGGGAGGCGGCGCGGGCGGCGCGTGCGACACGTCGCTGTGGATGTACTCACCCGGGAGGCGGCGCGGGCGGCGCGTGCGACACGTCGCTGTGGATGTACTCACCCGGGAGGCGGCGCGGGCGGCGCGTGCGACACGTCGCTGTGGATGTACTCACCCGGGAGGCGGCGCGGGCGGCGCGTGCGACACGTCGCTGTGGATGTACTCACCCGGGAGGCGGCGCGGGCGGCGCGTGCGACACGTCGCTGTGGATGTACTCACCCGGGAGGCGGCGCGGGCGGCGCGTGCGACACGTCGCTGTGGATGTACTCACCCGGGAGGCGGCGCGGGCGGCGCGTGCGACACGTCGCTGTGGATGTACTCACCCGGGAGGCGGCGCGGGCGGCGCGTGCGACACGTCGCTGTGGATGTACTCACCCGGGAGGCGGCGCGGGCGGCGCGTGCGACACGTCGCTGTGGATGTACTCACCCGGGAGGCGGCGCGGGCGGCGCGTGCGACACGTCGCTGTGGATGTACTCACCCGGGAGGCGGCGCGGGCGGCGCGTGCGACACGTCGCTGTGGATGTACTCACCCGGGAGGCGGCGCGGGCGGCGCGTGCGACACGTCGCTGTGGATGTACTCACCCGGGAGGCGGCGCGGGCGGCGCGTGCGACACGTCGCTGTGGATGTACTCACCCGGGAGGCAGCGCGGGCGGCGCGTGCGACACGTCGCTGTGGATGTACTCACCCGGGAGGCAGCGCGGGCGGCGCGTGCGACACGTCGCTGTGGATGTACTCACCCGGGAGGCGGGCGCGGCGCCGCGGCCGGGCAGCGCGGGCGGCGCGTGCGTCACGTCGCCGAACGCCACGTGGTCGTACTGCACCTCCTGCCGCGTCCTGCTCGCCTGCACACACACAACCATTTATATTTTTCTTCTATATCCTCTTTATGAACCTTTAAAAGGTGTTCGGTGTTTTCAAAACTAACCCTCATCAATCGATTTGCCGATTGACTCCCCTGGCCTGTTAGGAAAGTGTAGTCGTTACATAGAACTGTCCCCCGCAGTGTCAGCCGCGCCTGCTCCGCTCCCGTAGGTCGCATCATGCTGTCATATAGCCTACAGCCATCTTAAATCATTCGAAGCCAACACCGAAAGAATTTCAATTCAAACCAGTAGTTCCTGAGATTAGCTCGTTCAAACAAACTCTTTAGCTTTAAATACTAGATGATGCCCGCGTCTTCATCTGCGTCAGACTCCTAAAATAATACGATGCCATTTGGACACAATTTCAAGGTGCGTTTTTTTCGCGGAACCGTAATTCTAAAATGAAAGTAATCTAAGTTACAACGTTATAGAATCAGCTGGACGGCAGATACCAGGCATTAACTCCGACTTTGTACTTTGTGTTGCATAAAGAATAAATAAATACCAGGAAAAAAAGTAGACAAAATCAGTTTAGCCATTTTGGAGATTAGCCGGAAACATAGATATATTACCTACCATGGCCGGAACAACCAGACAAGACAAAAATTCAACTACCTACTCAACAAAATAATTAACAAGTTGTACTACACTGTAAGTTTTCATAAATACATAAAATAAAATAAATAAATAAAATACACGCGCGCATTTATGATGTCAATCAAAAACCTATTAAAGACCACGGAACAGTGAAAACAGTGGAAGTAACTTGAGAATAAACATTGCACCAGAACCGGTGTCGCCAAACTTATATATTTGCAACCCAACAAACACAACCCAACCAACGACCCAACAATACGATTGCCTAAAAATAAAAACCGGGCGTAAACGAAATGCAAAAAAAAATATCATACGAAATGCAACTCTAATATCAACAGCCTATAAATCAAATTAATAAAAACAAAAAATAAGTACACCTTGGACTACCGAGTACCGCTACTCGTCGCTAGATGGAAGTGTTTAGTATGAACTGTAACGACGTAAAAATAAGGGTGGTATTTGAATGGCGTATCACTGACACGAATGATACGGTACTGATAAAGTCATGCACTATTTGGATAGTGTCAAAAGTATAGGTAGACAAACGAATATTCCAGAAAGACTATGACCGCAGGAAAAGAAAATCAACTTTTTCGTCATGTCATTAAAGACTATTTTTGTTTGTATAAAGGGTGTAAAAAGACCCTTAACGAAAACGAAAACCCCATATTCTACTCATCACTGGGATAGTTTTTTTCTTCTAGACTATACCTGGGAATTCACTGGTTCTGGAGATATTGAAGGTCAAAGTCAACAAAATTATTTCGTTTTTTTTTTTCAAAATCGTATTCCAAGTATCATTAATAAACTTTCTTCCGAACAAACATTACCGAAATTATTAATTTTTCACAACAAATTACGCATTTGAAGTTACAAAATGCAATGAAAACTAAACAAAACGAGTGCCTCACACACACAAGCGTGCGGTCGGTTCAACAACCAAGCGCGAGCTACTGAACGCGTAGCGTAACAATTAAAAAAAAAAGTTATTATTAATAAAAAAAAAAAAGAAATTGAAAGTTGTTATTATTATTATAAGTGAAAACTAATAAATGGCCGTCTTTTGCCTATTGTATTTGATTATTGTAACTATTAGCTGTAAGTTTTCCTAAAAGTAATAAAATAAAATTAATAATTAATTATTTTTTAAAGATGAAAAAAAAAAGATTTTTCCCAGCAATTTTTTTTGGTCTAAGTTACTTAATTACATGTACAGAATGTGTAGTTATCGGCTTTATGATTGGTCTTTTTACACCCTGTATGTTATGCAATGTTCGACGAAATTTTATTTATTTATTAGAATACTAAATAACGTCTTCAGAATCGAACTTAGTAATATTGTAGTAGACTCGCCAACTCATAACGGCTGTACTGTACCTACACATGTTGCTACGTCCTAAGATTTGCTAGTAAAATCTAAGATATACCAATAACTGGCTTTATACATATACTAAATACAAAGAAATGAAATCGATCTCACTTGGGCATCGGGAATTATAATAATCGATTTTTTCGACCAAAATCGCAGGGAAAATAGCTAGGCTAGTTTCAAATAAATAGGAGTAGAGCGGCTGTGCGGCCACATGCCCACAGCACTCTGGTTACCTCCGAGACTTTCATTTTCTTGGCCTTCTTCTTGAGCGCCAGCCGCTGCGTGCGCGTGAGCGCGGGCTCGCCGGGCGCGGCCGCCGCTCGCCGCCGCTTGCGCGCGCGCCGCGCCCGCAACTCATCCATGCGCAAACCTTTCTCGTCTTCCGCTTCGATATCCAGCTGAGGACAGTCATGATTTCTATTTTTAGTGTTTTTTATCGAACTGCTTTATTTGTGTATTATTGGGTAGGTCTGAGAGGTTATTTTTTACCTGCATATTTTCTTCGATTTCGAGGGCAGAACATTTGCCGAGTCACAGCTACTAATTACATAACAACCAGACTGATTAGGTATTTGATCAATCAGGCGCAAGGATCTTTTATAAAGGATTTCATGTTAGACACATGTCACAGGTCTAGGTTTCATTATTACTTTGATTTGGAATCTATGAGAATCAGTAGTAAGTACAATGTTGCAATCATTATAACTAATTTACTTAGAAACAATTTATTTTTGTTATATTCATCAATTGATTACCAATAGCCGCCTTGATGCTACTCACATATTACAAATGGACCACAACCTTTGCTTTAGTTATGAAGAAACTGGAGAATATGAAGTATCCATAAATATACAACTCACAGAGGACCTTGGTGAACACCAATGGTGAAAATTGAGGTGTTGTAGTCACCTTGCCTACCCATTGTGGATAACAGGCATTATGTTACTTTCTGCACTCAATTAGTATTTGAAATCAAAAAATGTCAGTAGAGAAATAATGTAACATACAGGGTAGTGTAATTGTTCAGCTGGGTTGTGGAGCGCCTTGACCGCGCTGTTGATGCGCAGCGAGAAGGCGCGGCCGGACTCGCCCGCCAGCCGCCGCAGACTCGCCACCGCGTGCGGCGCGCCCGGCCCTGCCACACACATCTAACTGAGCAATACCAACACTACCACTAAGAAAGCCCTCGTCTGACTTACAAATAACAAATAAAATGACATCTGTGTAAAGCAAAAGTCTACATCTATGCTAATCATTTCTTATAATTATTTTAATTGCCTTTGTTATTTTATTATCAAACATTTTTAAATTGTAAGTGTCAATTTGCGTTTTTTACTGGAAGACGTTACATTTCTAAACAAAAACTTCTTTTCCAAAAAGGGTTCAGGGTCTATACTTGTTTATTTTATTTTATTTTAAATACATCATGCACAAGTTAACATACAAAGGCAGACTTAATGCCTTAGACATTTTCTACCAGTCGACCTTAGGGTGGTGCAGGAACAACATAGTACCTAGGTGCAACTTAAAATTTATACAAACAAAATTAAATAGAAAACTAAAATAATAATAAATATATACATACATACAAATAGCCAAATTTAAAATGAGAAACAAACCCAATAACTCAACACTGATGATTCTACCAACTTCATATGAATGTGTTCACGTGCCATTACCATAAAGGAGGACCGACTGGACGCCACCCTGATGTTCAACGAGACATCTGTTTCGATGTTGTGAAAGATTTCGAAATTTGTGAAAACCAGCCCCGCAGCACAACCTTGTTACTGATTACAAATAGTTCACAGATAAGTGTGACCACACAATAAACTAACCATTGCCTTGCACTTGCTGCCGCCCATTGTGATTTTTCTTCTTTGTTATACTTTTTTTACTATCAGGATCCCGAAATGCAAAAAGCCTGGTGAGTGATTTCGGCACTGGTTGATCGTCTGGGTCCTTTGGTGGAGCATTGATTTTGCCTTTTAAACTAAAATAAAACAAAAAGGTTTACAATTAATTAGTTATATCCTATATCTCATTACTAGAAACAGAACTCAGGTTAAAGCTGCTAGGAAACTCGTTTATCTGACAAAGACACTTCACACCAGGACAGCTTCTTACGTTATAAAAATCATAGATCCGATTGTGTGTGGAGTACTACAGCCACATGTGCTGGTGCTGCAAAATACCATCTAGCCTTGGACTCAGTGGAAAGATTAGCAATGAGACTAATTGGTGATCCAGATAAGGTTAAGTCCAACCTACAAAGCCTGGAACACAGGCGTATGGTACCCAGCCTAACCTTCTTTTTACTTCACTCACTCATGATTTGTCGTCTTCATGATTCAATAGTTATAATTATGTAGTTGCTAATACTACTTCTATAGTTACTCAGATACCCGCGAAACGAGACACAATAGTAAAACAATAACAGCGCGGTCTCATAGGACCGGTTGGGGATTCAAACTATATAAAGCTTTACATTGAGTTCAAGAGTAACACTCGAAACGATGGAATGACCCATTTCAGGCTTCAGGATGGCTTGGTTTTCAATGTTAGATGCTTTATTTTATCATTCTTCATTGAATCAAGTCTTAAGTTTTGTAGATTTTGCAGGTTTCATAGCGACTGTGACCTGAAAAATTCAATTTACGGGATACTTCCATTCCGCAGGCTAGCGGGATCGCGATTTTGATATAGAATTGGATTCCCTAGTAAAACTTTATATTCACCTTGCTAAGCGTTTAGCTTGCTGCACTAAGGGATCTTTAACGCCACGATGTTTCTTTGCTGGTATTTTACGACCCATTTTTAATACGTTCTAGTTCTAAACTTTACTGCCTAAAATAAATAAGTTATTATCATTTTCTCATTTACACATTGTAGGTTAGATTTTAATCTCGAATCTGGTTTTGAAGGTTTTCTTATTTTGTCACTTTCTGTCCACCCACATTGAATTCAACTTTATAACCTGCAGTGCAGGAGAAGTATATTATTTCAGAAAATTTCATTCACTTTTTGTAAACAACAGGTGTACTAATTAACAATATTATTACAATACCAAAACACCTGTGGCTGACAGACTGGTGGACTGGCCTGGCTGGCTGTGCAAATTCAAAACACAGTTTTTTTTTCTAATCTTTTCGGTCTGGATACTAAGTTTTTTTAGCAGAAAAAAGGATTAACATTTCCCCAGCTGACAGTACTTTTTCTTCGTCGCATCATTTTAGAAGGCTTACGTCTTAGACCCGGATCATCTGTAGTAATTTTTTTTTTAAATAACTCAACAAACTATGTATAATAACAAACTTGAGTTTTAACTTAATTATACTTTATGCTAAAACATAAAATATATATATATATATAATTTTTGGGTTACATTACAATACATTATTTTATTTTTTTCAAGTGGGGGATCATCAGAATGACTTCTTCCGGTCTTGGGTGGAGCAGGAGAGCGTGTCAGACTGTAACTGACTAAACCCCACCCCGTTTCTTCGTTGCCTTCAATCTGGGGGACACGGGATTACCTTTCGGAATTTCCATGTTTTCCAAAGGCTTCGGTCCTGCTGGGCCCCTACAGTTTGCAGACATCTCCTTCAGACGTGCGTGGAACAGAACGCACCGTTGATGACTAGGCGTACTTAGAGCATTTAACCTATGCTCTAAGTTAGGCGTAGGCTCGGTATGGGTTACTGTGGTCAGAAATTGGGATCGGGTTATTTATTCAAATTATGTATCAAACTAATACGGTTGTATTAGGTACTAAATAAAAAACATTTTATTTCATATAAGCCATTCACAGGCCATTTTGAAATTTCAAGAAGTTAGTCAGAAAAATAATGCTAATGGCACATTCCAAAGCGTAGATCTCTATGGAGAAGAAGGTGCAAGAACTCCATTGACACTCTTTTCAACTATATTTACAAAAATCTTAGGTACAGTCATATTTATATCATCAGTTAAAAAAATAAATGCAATTTGCAGTTGTTATTGCTGTTAAAAACAGTTATTGGCATTTATTTTTTTAATACCTTTATTTTTGTACGATATTTCAAGCGCCAAAATTCGCAGAGCCTAACTTCACACTCGCCAACTTATAACTAATTATAACGGACGAACTGTACAGCTTGGCAAAAAAGAGTACCTAGAAAATAATGGAGGCGCTACTGTGCTTTTAATTGGCAACCCGCTGCAACCGAATAGCGCACTTACCTAATCTTGATACTGAGCCGATTTTTTTTCCTCAGACATTTTATTCCCACTTTATTAGTTTTTCAAATCGTAATATTTTTTAAAAAATATTAAGGATTGTTAACCCTAGAATACTAATCTGCGTCCAAACGACTCGCATCGCACACATTTCTTGCTATTTCTCTATATCGAACGCACGGATCGTTTTGATTATTTATGTCAACTCAGTCGCTAGTCAGATGTTTACGACAGCGACAGCAGTCCTCTAAGTGTCACCATTTTCTAAATACGATGTACTTCAGAGTCGATTCGACTCATGATTAGTCTTTGTGTAACTTTTTAGAATTTTGAATTTAGTTTTTGTCTGGTTTTATTTACTTTTTTATCCGTTTTTAGATTGATTATGTATTCTTCAGATCCTAGGCTAGGGTTGAAATTTCAAGGATGCAGATAATTCTGCATCCTTGAAATATTAATGTACTTGGTATGTAATTTTTTGTTGTGTCGGTCCTTTGACACCATTGTCATACAAGGTCTAATCTAATGAGGTGGATTTATTTATAATCGTCATGTTTTGAAGAAGGAAAGCAAATGGACAAATAAAGAAGACAAACATGGTAGAATTTTATAATTAGACGAAAGGTGGTGTTGGCACTTTAGACCAAATATGTTCAAAAATACACCGAAACCATTTTCGGTCAGTCTTTACTAATGGACGGACTATGTGCCTATTTTATGTAATATTTGTATGCTGTATATATATATATTTAGTAATATACTGCAATACAAGTTCTATGTAAAAGAAAATGTACTAAATAAAAAGATATTTGTACATATTTTGTACATGCAACTTGTAAATCCTTTTCTCAAGAAACGGCTTTCTATTCCAACCCAATCAAAAAAACACAGGGCTTTAGTGTTTACAAAAATTAAAGAGGCTCTCTTTAATTTTTGTGGAAGAAGAACCTGATTCAAAAAAAGAAAAATGTTTTCACTTTGCTCATACAAAAAGAACCGGTTTACTAAAGTTAGATGTCTGAAGTGCCTATAAAACATATGCGTAGATATATGTGGGTAGATATATATATTATCTGTGTTAAATTAAAACAATTTTTATTTTTTGATGTTTTTTACTTCTTATTTTATTATATTTATGTGTAAAATAAGTCGACTTTTATCATTTTTGTTATCCTTTTCTTTTTTCTATGACTAACTGATAATTGTGATCTGAAAAAAGTGCTATGAGATTAAAAAAATATTTTTGGGATAAAGCCTATATGAAATAAAAATATATACATAAAATTGATTTTCATGTTCAATTTATACTCTTATTCATGTGTGTGTCTAAACGACTCATGATTAGTAAATACGTTTGTAAAATATGATTAGTAGTCTAGGGTTAAATTAACCCGAATTCTTCTCGTTATGCCACTTATGACTTATTAAACTCCTGAGTTCCCAACATATTTTAGGAATTATAAAAAATTAAACATTGTATTGAATAACATGATTAATTCAAAGTTTAAGTAGAAATTGAATATCCAATTCCAAAGTTCAAGTCACCAAAATATCAACTAATGTAGCGCGGTACACCAGAAGAATGTAAACATAACCTATATGCTCAAGTTTCAAGTTTACTACTTATTCTGTAAAACGCGAAACGAGACACAACAGTAAAACAATAACAGCGCGGTCCAATGAGACCGGTCGGGGATTCATGAATTAATTACTCAGATACCCGCAAAACGAGACACAATAGCAAAACAATAACAGCGCGGTCTCATAGGACCGGTTGGGGATTCAAACGTTAATCAATTAACACTTTTTAGTAAAAATAAAATTGGAAAATATGTTTTATTAAGGTAGGGGGGCCCTACATGTAAAGTGGAAAGTATTTTTTTTTTAATTCAACCCTAAACCGTAGTTACTCAGGTACCCGCGAAACGAGACACAATAGTAAAACAATAACAGCGCGGTCTCATAGGACCGGTTGGGGATTCAAAAGCTAAAGCCGGACACGGTCAGGCTTTTTGGTTGTGTACCCGGCCAAATTAAACGGAGTACGGCCTGTCCGGCTTTTGTTAGGCTTTTTGATTATTTTTTATTTTTATGTGTTTTCAATTGCAAGCGTTTGTAGACAGGCATTGACTTGTTATTTCATTAGAATTTAAAAAGAAAAATTTCCGGAGCGGCGTAAAAAAAATTTTTTAATCAAATGTCCGGCTAAACTGGTTGATTTGTCCGGCTTTTCAGTTTGAAGATCTGGCAGCCCTAATTGAATTCATTCTAAAGATTTCTACGATGATGTAAAAAAAAAATTCACTCATTTATTCATTCATCAGCCACTTTACATTATTAAAAAATAATACATTTTCCCTTGAACATGTAAGTACACCTTTTAAAAAGAAATCTTTAAAGAGTAGGAAATACCAAAATCATTAGCAATTTAAGCATATTTACACCATAATATGATGTTATTCGGATTCAGACAATAATTATCTAGGTTCCTACATCGTCTTTTTGTTGAAAAACTTACCCCAAACGAAATTTAAGCGAATTTAAATTTACACATTTTCACAGCGAAAATGTCATGTTTTTATTTTGTTTTTTCTATATTATAAACAACAATATTTCAAAATATCTTTTCGTAGGAACACAGATATTATTATCAAGTTATAAATACTCGAAACAATATTGGAAATACATTAATTTTTCATTCATCATTTTTGGTATTACGGAACCTCTCCAAAATTTCCAATAGTTTGTATTGCTATCATAGCAAGCAACTGTCAGTGTGCGGATGATGACTTTACTCCAGTCGGTGTGTCCAAGAATTGTTTATACTATCTGGATTGCTTCCATCAACCTCAAAAACGTATTTTATTTCGTCTCAACTCGAGATAGCGCGCGGTCTCCGCAGGCCTCTTAATACACAAGGATACGTTTTGTCGAAAAATGTTTGGAACACTGTGACTGCACGTCTCCACAACTTTGTCTACAATTTTTTTGGCTTGGCTTCCTATGAATAATTTATTTGTTTTTTATTATAATACTAGCTTTTACCCGCGGCTTCGCTCCCGTCAAATCCTTACACCCTACCCTACCTTCCTTACACTACCCTACCTACCCTATTTTACCTAACGTTTGATTTTTTTTATTAGAATTTTTGTTTTTAAGTTGTATTCTGCTATTCGGGGCCGAGACAAATCCAACGAAACAATAACCATGAAAATTGGTTCAGCAGATTTCGAGTTGTAACAAACCCGACTTTGTTTTATATATATATAGATGATGAACATACACATTGTAATGTACTTGTAGTATTTGGCAGCAAATGTATCAAGTCAACTTTCTCGGTAAGATTCGCTGAGACAAATTCTTAGTTCCAGTTCACCGAGATTGCGACAATTTTGATTATTCCACTTATTGTCCAGTTGCGTAGACACTTGAGATGCAAAACTACACCAATTTTACATCACAATATCCACAAGAAATCAATTTGCGAAGGATTAAAACAAACACTGAACTGAATGAACTTCACTCAAAGAAATCCCGCCTAAAAACTCTAGACCACAGACATGTAAATTGTGTAGCCGTAGACAAACTTGATGATACCACAGAGTAGACTTGTACAGTGCACAGAGTATAGTAAAATTTACACAATCGGATGTTTTCGTTGTGGCGTTTCGATGAAGGCAGTGTGCGGGAGGGGGCTTGTTTTTAGCAGCAAGGTCGTTCTTTGTGTCAAAATTCTGCTTCTTGTGACGAACAATTAGTTTCAAGTA
This sequence comes from Mythimna separata, assembly GCA_030763345.1. Classification (NCBI taxonomy): domain Eukaryota; kingdom Metazoa; phylum Arthropoda; class Insecta; order Lepidoptera; family Noctuidae; genus Mythimna; species Mythimna separata. The sequence continues at coordinate 145,979 of CM061172.1, forward strand.
TTTACTTATTTCAGTGAGTGATTATTTTGTATTTGATTAAAGTTACTGTCGTGCGTGTGTGTCATTATTTGTAGATCGTAGTTTTTAAAGTAATCTGTACGCTTCGAACGTTCCAATGAGTTTGGGAGGAGGTCAAAACACTGAGGGCTCAAATGCAGGAGGAATTTTCGTCCAATTTAACCAAGATTGCACGTAAGTACTAGAAAATACTATTATAGATTGGAGCGTCTTGATACCCTGTTTGTAATGGTACGCAGAGAATAAAGTTCGGTGTCAAGATTTTCATGAACGGCGGTTGCGAAAGGGTATAATACCACGAATTAACATCGATATTGTTACAAGTGCGTTTCGTTGTTAGCGTGATGATGCAATATGTCATTGCCAGCTGTTTCGTAATGTCTTCTCCCGTAGCATTGGCTGTAAACAAACATGGCGTCCGAGGACAAGCCAAGCTATCTCGCACAAGCGAGGTTTGTGTAGTCGCTGGAGGCACGCGACCCGTCGCCTCTGGCCGAGGACAGCTAGCTGTGCCTGTGGCAGCATCGCCGTCTCTTGTGCTCTAATTGCACAATATTTAGTTATGTACTTACAAACAAAGAAAATTTGTTTTGTTTTTAACAGCCATAGCTAACAGCTGTTAGTATATTGTATTTTCCTCATGAATTTGAGTTACAATTTAGCTGTATATGTGAATATTTGCTTGTTATTTATTTTTCGCTTTTGTTGGGCATACTAATGTCACAATCAGTCAATAAATTAAAGTAGGGCTTTGTTTGCTAAATAATATTAAACAATAATCACCATGTGGTGTATATCTTGCAATAGATAATGTTGACTAATCATGGCTACTGAGCATGGACAAATAATTGTGACTCATGACCCAGCCAGAATACTCAACCCGCTTCAATTGTATTTCCAGCATTTTTAATAATGAGTTATGATTGCAGTAATAACTACCATTATAACATAGTGATAAGTGTGTGTGTGTGATGACAAAGACAATTAAGTAATAAGCAATCAGGTTTATTTGATCACTTAATGTTCACAACACATTTGTACTGGTTTCATTCTAATTACTATTATAAAATTATGCTCTGGAATCCTGTCCTTTAAATGATTGGCATTCATATTCTATTCAAACTATTTTTGCAATAAAGAAAAAAAAAAAAAAAGAAAAGAAATTGAACCAATTTGCCGACTGACCGACGAATTGGCACATTGATGATCTGCAGTGATTTTATTAAAGTGATTTGTCATGTAGGTCTCTTGTGGCGGGCAGTAGCAGTGGCTACCACCTGTTCTCGCTGACCCCCGATGATGGCATCGAGGAGATCTACGCCAGCCGCTCAGGTCAGGAGACCTGCCTCGTCGACCGTCTCTTCAGCAGCTCGCTGGTGGCTGTTGTCACAGTATCCGCTCCCAGGTTACCTTTTTTACATTATTTAGAATGACCTTTTATAACAACTATTTTGTTTTCAACTATAAGAAATGTTGCCCGATATCTCATTTCCATTACTTATCAAATTGATTGGTGACCCTCATAAAAGTCTGACAAACCCTATTGTGAAGAAATCATTGTATGATTTCCCAACTCTAAAAGAAGGGGCAGAATAATAAGTAATTTGTCACTGGGACAAGATGTATAATAGAAGATGTGAATAAAAATAAAGGATATTGCCATGCAACAATTACTAGGCATAAGGGTTTCTACAATGTTGCTTAACATAGAACTGCCTGCTGACATATTTTTATATTAATTGAACAGCTGACGGAAGTGTATTGAGTCAGCACAAGGCGTCACACAATACGACACGCGCGAGTACGTATGCTGCACATGTGCTTGATCAAGGCCACCGTATTCAAACAATTTCTACATTACTTATGTACTTCAATTAAAGTCGGTCTCTAAAATGCAATAGCAGCACTTGTAGTATTGGATTATATGTATATTGCTGGTGCTTGTACACATATCTTTACGGTGATACTTTACAAACATCAGCCGCAGTATGCAGTTCGTTGCGTAGTCTCCAGTTAAGCAGATGTCCTAGTGACCTTAAGCGATCCGCAGTTGCGAGGTAACGCCCTATGTCGCACAACTCGCCACCAAGAATAGCATCGGTTGTCGTCAAGAGCTTTGGTGACGCTCTGCTCTATTTGTGTGCGCGCGGTTTTGGGCCGTGATCGTGAACTTGGCGCTCGGCACCCGCCGCGACTGCCGCGCCGCGTCGCTTTGTCTAGCTGGGAACAGGATCACGCGCACACAACACCATCGCCTTCACACTCTCAAAAAATAGTTCAATAGCCACAGACGGTTTTTTTTTTATAATAGGTTTGATAGGTTTTTGGTACGAGGTTTAAATTGACTTCCGTCTGCGGATGTCATCATGACCAGTCGCTGTGTCGTGCGAGCTGTGGAGTTAGATTTGTTCAGGTTCAGGATGGCGAGTAAATCATTATTTCACGAGCATTCAAACGGGTACAAACTGTTTATCAACCGACTTCAAAAATGGAAGAGGTTCTCAAGTCGCCAGATTTTATTTAAAATCCTGTCCAAAGAGTTCCTTCCCTTTCCTTCTCCTTCTCTGATTTAAATATAATTTACATTTGTTCTTCAAAATAAGGTATTGGCTAGTATTTTGTTCAAAAGGTCAGTAAGGAAACGTCAGTGTTGGTTGAGTCATATTTTATATTCGCCGCAAGGTATCGAGCACGCGGAGCCACGGTACCCGCCAGAGACGTGTTGTGGAACTCGTGAAATCACACTGATAGGAATTTGAGTATGTGTGAGCGTCTGTTAGTTACTCATTCAAGTAAAAACGGATGTAGATTAGATTCCGCGAAAGCAGAGCAGAGAAGTAAGACGCGGAGCTAGTATTGCTAGTGATATTGTGTACATAAACTGCCAATGTGAAATTTTGGGGGCTGAGTTACCTGCGTCTGTAGGATAATGCCCGAAGCGAATCCGTACAAAAAACAAAGAAATGGGTCCTTATAACCCATTTCTTTGTTTTTTTTTTTTGGAAAAGAAGCATTGCCCCTTATTACGATTTTTTTCTGTATCCTGGGTTTCGTTCACACAGATGTAAACTTACATACACAAAACACCCAGACCCGGAATAACATTCTATGCAGGAATCGAACCTCCGATACGCATCTTTGTGACGTCGATCCTGTCTAAGAGTAAAGGTAGCCTTTCGAACCGAGCGTCTATAGCGTCAGGCACGCCGCGACTGTGACGCCGCGACTGAGCGACACTGTCGCCGCCTCAGTGTCGCTGGGTTCGAATGTCGTTCCCTAGAATTTCATACATTTCACATCTATCTGTCGCTCTGTCGTGGCGTCACTGACGCTATAGACGCTCGGTTCGAAAGGCTACCTTAAACGAGTGCTAAATAGGAAGCTTCTGGCATACCTAAAAGCCGACATCATCCGCAGTAACTAATCCTTTATTGCGCAAAAAAATTAAGCCTACAAGTAACATCAGAGATAAAACTAGAAATGAGAGCGGCTAGTTTACATAAATGAGAGCTGTCCTCCACTCCTCCATTTAGTTACGGATGACATGAATGTCGTCCGCTACTAACTCTTGTACCTTTACCATGCCAACTCCCACCGAAAATTGGTTTGAATGATGTTGCCCTCTCCGTCCTACCGACAATGTCGTTGTTTTTAGGGTTCCGTAGCCAAATGGCAAAAACGGAACCCTTATAGTTTCGCCATGTCTGTCCGTCCGTCCGTCCACGCTTAATCTCTGTGACCGTTAGCACTAGAATAAAAATTGGAAAAAAATGTTTTATTAGGGTAGCCCCCCTACATGTGTATAGAGTTTACTAAAATATATTTTTTTAATATCAATAATTTCGGAAATAATCGCTCCAAAAGTAAAAAACAATGTGTCCCCCCTCTAACTTTTGGCTCATAAAATTAGAACATATGAAAAAAATCCGGGAAGGAGCTTTATAAAGACTTTCTAAGAAAATTATTTTGAACTTGATGGGACAAACACTTTTTGAAAAGTTGGGGACACTTATTGTGATTGACGGGAAACTACGGAACCCTACACTGAGCGTGGCCCGACACGCTCTTGGCCGTTTTTTTTGTTAAGTATATGGAAAGTAAGACGAAAAAGCCCCATCTAAGTAATAGTGTGGGCACGTTATAATCATTGCTTTAAGGCCCCTCTTTGAGGAGTGGCTGGAGAGGTGTCACGGCGTCCTCACCTTCCGCATGATGCAGGTCCCCACATGAGGTTCGGAAGGTTCTCGCATCAGATTCAGGGGTCACAAACACTCGGGTGTTACCATTGTGCGGACGAACCGCATTGAGGTCACGCGGTGGAAATCTGCCTCGCTTGGGCGGATGGGATTCTAATACGGCTGGGCCGCCGACGTTGACAAGGGCGTATCGGATGATGTCGTTGATATTCGCGTGCCGCTCTATGCGACACTTCGGCTGCATGAGAGACCGTGGTGACAACTTCGCACAAACTATACCTAGCTAATTTGGCGTTATTTTATTGAATTGTTTTTGAATAAAGAATGATGATGACTGTTTAATTTCCTGAATCAATTTATATTGTTTACAGAAAGCTGATAGTGTGCCACTACAAGAAAGGCACCGAAATATGTAACTACAGCTACAGTAACACCATCCTTGCAGTGAAGCTCAACCGATCCGTGAGTGTCTGACCCCCCGCGCCCCGCGCCCCGCGCCCCGCCCCTCGGCTCCGCACGCTAACCGCGCGTCTGTTGCAGAGGCTGATCGTGTGCCTGGAGGAATCGCTGCACATCCACAACATCCGCGACATGAAGATCCTGCACACCATCCGCGACACGCCGCCCAACCCGCGCGGCCTGTGCGCGCTGTCGCCCTGCGTCGACCACTGCTACGTGGCCTACCCCGGCTCCAGCGCCGTGGGCGAGGTGCAGATCTTCGACGCCGTGCACCTGGTGAGTACCGCGCCCGCCGCGCGCCCCCCCCCCGCACCGCGCTGACGCCTCTCTGTCCGCAGAACGCCAAGTGCGTGATCAGCGCGCACGACAGCCCGCTGGCGGCGCTGGCGTGGTCCATGTGCGGGCGGCGCCTGGCCACGGCGTCCGAGCGCGGCACCGTCATCCGCGTGTTCGCCGTGCCCGAGCGCACGCGCCTCTACGAGTTCCGGCGCGGCGTCAAGCGCTGCGTGTCCATCGCGTGCCTGGCCTTCAGCGCGTGCGGCGCCTACCTGGCCGCCACGTCCAACACGGAGACCGTGCACGTGTTCCGCCTGGGCGAGGCGGCGGCGGCCGGGCCGGCGCCCGACGAGCCGGCGGCCGGGCCGGACGACGAGCCGGCCGGCTGGATGGGCTGGCTCACCAGCGCCGTGTCGGCCGGCGCCGGCTACCTGCCGGCGCAGGTGGCCGACGTGCTGGCGCAGGGCCGCGCCTTCGCCGCCGCGCGCCTGCCGCACACGGGCTACCGCGCCGTGGCCGCCATCACCAAGTGAGTGCCGCGCGACGTGTGCACTGTGCAGGTGCCCCGGCGCGAGACTGACGCCCGACTGTTGCAGTGTGGCGCGCGCGCCGCGGCTGCTGGTGGCGACGGCGCAGGGCGTGCTGTACGTGTACGCGCTGGACGCGGCCGAGGGCGGCGAGTGCGCGCTGCTGCGCCAGCACCAGTTCCTGGAGGGGCCGGCGCTGCGGCCGCTGGAAGGTAACGCGCCCGCCTGCCGCGGGGCCCCGTCGCCCACACTAACGGGCCCGGCGGGCCGGCCGGCCGCAGTCGGCCGCGCCGGCCCGCCCCGGCCGCACATTGCTTGTCCTCCCGCTCCCCTCCCGTCGCCCGCACTCACCCGATCACGCCTCCTCATCGCCGCCCACACTTGAATGGTATCGTCACACATCACGACTCTCGGTAGATGACATCTTGTTCATAAAATATTCCGCGAGTAACTTAACTAATCGCCATAAATCTATTGTTTCTCATCTATATATATTTATCCATAAGTCCTTAGACTAATGTTAGGTAAATTTATAAATAACTGATCATGATAATTACCCAAAGTTTTCACAGTACAGTACAGGTAATCTATATCTGCATATTATGTATAATATTTAATATATTTATGTTTCATAAACGCGACCTAATTCACCGAACACTCGATAAGTATTGTCGTTCAAATGATGGTCTGCCGCCAGTGCCGGGTTCAGTCACTCTGTACACGAGCAGACAGCTTCGTAGTGCTTGCTTATGATGACTACTCGTTTGTTTAAGTATTGTTTCATAATGATTGTTATAAGCTGTCTCACTTCAATGCCATTCATTAAAACAGACTACATTCTTTCAGTAGTTTAAATGTTTAATCCAAAGTGTAGAAAACAACATAATTAAGTTTGAGTATGAGTTGAGTCCGGACGATGATACTTAGCGAAGAGTCGGTGTGAGTTGATTGGTAAATGTCCCGTGGACACGGTTGGTCGCTGGTGCGGCGCGCGTAGGACCCCACTAACGTATTGTTCCCGCGCAGCGGCGGCGCTCTCCACTAGCAACAGTTACGCGGGCGCGCTGCGCGGCCGGGACCCGCTGCGGATGACAGGTACTCCACCCCTCCCCCCTCGCCCCTCGTCCCCACGCCCCCGCCCGCCCGAGGCGACTGCCGCCCGGCCCTGCGCGCGCGTCGAGCGCTCGTCTGCGCGGTGACTCGTCTTATCATGTCCTTTCAACAAAATACTAATTGCATATGTGGCACGTAGGTTCTATGACTCCGGGAAGCGTGAATCTCTCAATTGAATCAAATACGCTGGCAATATGGCCTAAGCCTTAAACGGGAACACTATTCCATGTCGGTACTTTAGTGTGAATAGGTGACAACGTGTCGCAGGTTCAATTCCTGCACGGAGCAGATGTCCCAATTCTGGGTCTGGATGTCTTCTGCATGCGAGTTCACATGTTAGCATCCACGATACAGGAGTATTAGTACTGCACCTTTACAACAATAATTAAAAAGAAAGATTCACAAGTTAAAGAGACAGAAAAAAAATTAACATTACCGGGGAATAGGGTATAAATGTCATCGACGGAGCTATGCTCAATTTAAAAATTAATTTATTACAATATTATTCACTAAAATCAACTGGAAAAGTTGTTTTCATTAGAAACTCATAGAACAGCACAATTGGGCACAAGTGTGCGTTGAGGGCTTCGGCCACATTTATTGCCGCTAAGCGTATGAATTTAGCTGTTGTGATCCGTTGCTGAAAATGGTTACAATCAATTAGTATGTCGCACGTCCGCTCATGTGTAACATATGAGCGGACGTGCTGTCCTGTCGAGAAGACGTCGAGTCGAGAGAGTGTCGTGAGCGCCGCTCGTCAGCCGTACTGCATACACTCGATGTTGTACTAGTCAGCTGACGAGCTTTCTCTATTGAGAGGCGTTTCCTTGACCCGCGCGTCGCGACCTTCTGCGCGATAGTCGGCGCGCTGCCACTGCGCCGCCAGTAACTAGTAATGAGATGTACACGCGCGGCGCAATAGTCGCGTCACTGATAACGACGTCACCGCGCCGCCGAGCGCGCGCCGAGCGCCCACTGCAGGGACCGGGGAAGGCAAGCTCATTGTTGTGATATGATATTTTATGTTTTACTGTTGTTTTATATGCTTTTGTGTTTTATTTTTTCGAATTGTTCATTGATTTAAAATATGAAGACGTTTTAATTTTTTTTTTCATCATACGAAGGCTCGGGCATGGTTGTTTTTAATTGTATCTGTTAGTTATTTGAATTCGATATTAAACTCTTTAATATTTAATTGATCATAAAACTATCACAAATAATGTCGGACTCTTCGTATGTTGATGACGGAAGCGGACAAAACTAGAGTGAGCAGCGACGTAGCACTCTAGTTGTGTCCGACGTCCCGACGCCCTGCTGAGTGCGTGGTGTGCGCAGAGTCGGAGCGCGCCAGCGAGCTGGGCGCGGCGCTGGAGGCGGCGCCGGCGCGCGGCCCCTTCGACCTGCGCGACCCGGCGCACTTCCCGCCCATGCGCTCCGAGCCCGCCGCGCGCTAGCCGCCCGCTGCACGCCGCTCGCCGCACGCCGCACGCGCTCTGTACATATGTGTAAATTAGGAAACCTCTGTATATTATAATAGATAAACTTTAGATTTACAATGTTTATGTGATATCATACTTGACGACGGATGACTCCGGGAGAGCTTGCGTCTTTGTGTGTTAATTAATTACTGTGGCGCTTGTCTGCTACAAAAAAAAAAATTGGAAAACCAATAAAATTATATTTGTAAATAAATGTATAGGACATTTAATGAAAAATGGCATTGTTTAGTGCACAGCGCAGTGCGCACCGGCGTCGCAGCCGCGCGCGCCGCCCGCGTTCCCGCCCGCGGCCCGCGCCCTCGCCCGCGCCCGTGGCAGCCCGAGACCCGCGCGCCGCCCGTGGCCCGCGCGCCGCCCGCGCCCGCGGCCCGCACGCCGCCCGCGGCCCTCGCGCGCCCCGCCCCCGCTCGCGAAGTCACTTCACTGCACTCTACACGGCTGTGCTACGGGATGGAAGCGAATTATTGTACGAAATAGTCCCAAATGATGAACATGTCAATTGTCTATGGCCTGTGGAGGACATTAGGCGCGCGCGATCCTCAGGCGTGTGAGTAGCGCTGGCGCTGCGTGAGCGTCGCGTGTAGCAGCCGTGTGACTGTGGCAGCGAGCGCCGGCGTGCACGCCGCGAAATACCACCGCGCGCGCTCTGGACACACGCCGCCAGACGCGACGCTCACGCAGCGCGCGCGCCGCGCCAGCGCTGCTCACACGCCCGAGGATCTCGCGCGCGCGGGCTCAGCCTTTGTGTTTCGATCTAGCGGGGTCACACGATCTAAATTTAAAAAAAAACTAGTTACATTGCTCTGTTTGTTCAATGTATTTCACGAATTAATTAACTAGATCTTTACTACTTTCACCTTCAGACCTATCTTAATACTTCACAAGTTTTCGTGAATTTTAGTATATTATCTCAATACCTAGATCATGTATTTGTTCTAACTGCAAAAGTTCGTAAGATTTACGGGTCTAGCTAGAATATTATATAAATTCATAAGTATATTGGTAATACATAATAATGAAGTGCATTTTTGCACGTATGAATTTAAATTATAAAGAGCCCTGCTGCATATTTTTTTTCTGAATTTCTTCCGAGGGCACCCCTAGGTAGATGAGACGATTCATTGTAATTTCTATCAAAATAGTTCAGGGGCATTTAATGTTGTCAGTAAATTTGTGAGGTATATTGAACAAACAGCAATGCCACTAGTTTTTTCGGTGTAGCTCCAGTGGCCCCGCTACATCGAATCACTTCAATTATCTATACGTCACACATTTCGCTATAAAAATTTGCTTCCTTAATATAAATCGTATGTAGTGTGCGCGAGTGAAGTGCAGTTCGGGCGCCACGCCGAGCCGCGCCGTGCGCGAGCGGCTCCCGGGACTAAGGGCAGCTATGTAGCTAATTATTACTTATGTAACAAATTCTCGTCTGAATAATGTCGGACATTTCTTTTACGTAATCAAAAATATTAAGCGTTATAATGAGAAACTGGCAATTTTATTTTCCCCATAGAGCATTATGACATGTAGAGCTAGGTCGAGTACAATTTTCCGTAAAAAAAAAAACGAGTATCTTGCTAGGCTAATGTAATTCAACATGTAAAATGAATTGTCACGGCTGCTGATGCACGTCGCGTCGCACGGGCGCCGGTGCACGGTAGACACTCCGTGCGCGCCAGTGTGACCGCTACATGCAGGTATAAAGAAAACATTTCGAGGACCCGGACTAAGTTTGAGGAAGTTTCATGTATTTCGCTTTTTGTTCCGATTTTAACTTTCACGTAGTTCTTAACTGAAATTGTTTTGCCATCATTATATTAAAATTCCTAAAGGTTGGTTCATGTGTATATTTAATAATATTTATATCAAACGTAGATGCAGAGGGAACCCTCGAAGTTTAGACTTGTTTCTACTTCAGTACGGATATATATTTTGCCGGGCGGGCGCTGGTTTCATATAATATGTGAAGATGTGAAGCTAACCTCTTGATTTAATCGATTGAGACATGATATCTAACTGCCGCACTCAAAGACAGTTAATGATTCATTAGCGTCCCTAAATGTCTATTGTCAAACATTGTAAAACTGTCAATGTGACAATTTCTTAATGGACCGTTTAGAAGTGAAGGTTTAGCTATCCTTAACTTTAATGGACATTAAACCACGCTAATTAATCATTAACTGTCTCTGAGTGCAACAGTTAATCATAATCGAAATTGACGTTCACGTTTATTATAAGACGGTAGTACACCTCCTGTCTGTACACATAGACGGCATCATATTCCGCAACGTCGCTCGGACATTCATAGACGCCAGTGACAGTGTAGATGTGTGCCGCATCATATTTTATGTTCATGCGCGAGGCTTAAATACAAAATTGTACATATACTAGGTAAATAAATATTTTTACAAAACCACTTTGTAGCTTTATTTAGTCACTTTATATTTAGATTGGTTTGGAAATAAACCAAAGCGGAGACAATAGATGTGTTTCAGGAGAATCCACCGAGTCGTTATTTTATAGCATATTATTACATCACGCTGGTACACTCTGATAGAGGTACGTTGTTACAAATAGAGACCAAATATGGAATACAGTTGTATGGAATACAATTCTACAAACACCAAACATTTTTTGGTGAAATTTGAGGTACCGAATTCAGTATCAGCACAATTTTGCCATGTACCTAAAACTCACACAAGACTACAGAGAATCTTAAAACTACTTCAAAAATTTGTGTTCACAGTGGGCACACCCAAGGGCGTCGCCAGCTTATGACAAAGGGGGGGGGGGGCAATGGGGCAATATTATGGATGATAAAAAATATGAACGCCGAGAGCACTTTGCAAGTCTTTGCCTCGATAACGATTTTTTTTTCAAGTTTCAATCATCAAAATTACTTCTCCCGCTTTTGGGCGGAGCGGGAGGGCGTCTCAAACTCTTATTGACTAAACCCCACCCCGTTCCTTCGTTGCCTTCGATCTGGGAGGACACGGGCATACGCCCTTCATTATTACCGGTCTGCCGGATGGCGAGCTACCCAGTGCTCGCCGTCCGCAAGTCCGCGCCTACGGTGGTCGGAAACTGGGATCAGGATCTCGGCGGCGGCGGCGTGAGGGCCGTTCCCTCGTGCGCTCGCCGTCGGCAGCCTCCTTCGCTAGCATTACTGCTTCGCAGAAGGAGGCGACCGGCCGCCACCCCTCCTCGCTCCGGACCATGACCAGGGCCCGGCGCGAGAAGCCGCCACCGCCGATAGCCTCCACGGGGACACGGCTGCACTCCGCCCAACTGGGCACATCTTTACCCTGAGCTCCACCGTGTCCTCCGGGTGATCCACACAGTGGTGAATCCCGGACGTACCATCTTCCTTGATCCGATGCAGGAACCTCCCGAACTACCGTGTCCGGTGAGGACCTGCTTCATACGGAACGAGAGGACGACGTAACCAACCACTCCTCAAAGAGGGGACTTACCACTGCAAAGACGGCGTGCCCAGCACTGGGTTGCGACAGTCACAGTCGCCATGCCACCCTGAGATCCCGCCGGAACTCTGTCCGCCATACCGCGACTTGTCGTGGCAACGGAGTTTCATCCCGGCGTTGCATCTCCACGCGCAAATCGTGCATGCGTGTAAGGACTGTTGCCTCCAGATCCCACGAGGAGGGAGGGAGATCGTGCGGTATCCCGCACCATCCGGATGGCCATGATCCTCTGGCAAGGGTTTAGTTTTGCCGCTGGTCGCTTACCCAGTGACGGCGCTCAACCCAGCGCTCCGTAAAGGGCCATGGACTGAACGATCCCCGCGTAGAGCCTCCGGCAGGGGGCATCTGGACCCCCTAGGTTAGGCAGGAGCCGCTTCAGAGCAGCCCCAATCCTGTCCAGTTTGGGAGCTAGACGTCGAAAATACTCCTCGAAAGTCCACCGGCTGTCGAGAACGAGTCCCAAGTACTTTATCGTACAACGCCGATGCGGACCCCCCCGCCCCTACTGATCTTTGGGAACCCGGTGGTGGCGCGGCCCGAGGGCCATAAAAGCGCATGGCCTTGGACTTGTGCAATGCCACCTTGAGCCCCAATTGCTGGATCCTGTCTACGACTGTCGCAACCCCGCGTATCGCTGTTTCTTTTGCTGACTTTTTTCGCAACAGCAGTAGTTTCCTTTTTATAATAAATTTCTTGCAGTTTATAATATAGCTGCATAAGTATAATTTCTGCCTTTATTAATAGTTAAGGTAGTCAATTGCTCGCATTTTGGTCGCTTTGCGGGTAGCTACATTTGATGTCTAGGGGGGGGCAGCTGCCCCCCCTTGGCGACGCCCTTGGGCACACCATTGAGTCAACTGTCAAGTTCAAACCAGTACGCGAGTATTATGATTTAAAGAGAGAATAACACAGATTTGTGCGGCTAGAAGTATTAATTACTCAGATAGGGCTTTCAATACCGGTATTACGGGATCCCGTAATACCGTGATCACGGATATATTTTGGTCTTTTTTCAATACCGGTATTGACTAGCCAATACCGTGATTACGGTATTACAATATTTAATATATGTACTGGACGTTTGGGTGTGCGTCAGAATGGCTGGTTGTATGTGGCGTTGGTCTATGAGAGTTGATTCGAAAATCGTTACATAATTGCTTATATTTGCTACATATATAATAAATAATTGCTACATATGCTATGTATTTAGAAGCACCAGCCATTCTGACGCACGCATGTTTGGTGTGTACCAAATTAAAATGGTTCATCTCCTATTCTTTCAGGCCGCCTAAACACTACACATGCCTTGTGGATTTTTTTTCATCGACATTTTAGTGTTTTTTTTTAAAATAGACGAAAATTTTACATTTAAATTCAAATATTAGAAAATGTGTAAGGCGTAGACTCTGAATTTTAATTTTATTTAGACGTGTATTGTATAAGAGTACTTTTAAATCCAAAATTAGTAACATTAGTCTTCTAGATTTTTTTAAATTTACTCGCAAAGTTTCGTACTTAAATTCAAGCTGTTCATGTTACAACTATTTACATGATTACAAAAAAACCAAAAGTGGCTGGAATCTTCAAACTCTCTCAATAATTCTCTAGTCTATCCTCTTGCTAGTCATGTGCCACATGCTACAAAAATATATTTACAACTTTGTGGATTCGTTAGTTTTGTGAATCGAGTTAAGTACATAAATTTTATACTTATTCAAAATTATAGTATATTTCATTACGAGTGCGGAAAGCCTGTCATTGCAAAGAGTTCCGACAAATGTTACCCGAGCCGAGGCGCAGCCGAAGGTGAGGGTTGACAGTCGGAACAAGTTGCAATGACGGTTCCGCACGTGTACTGAACGACTATTTTTAATACAGTTGCGAAAAAATGAAGCAATTTAATGAAATAATAAAAACACAAAAAACTCAACTAACTAATCAAAATGGCGCCAACCGTAAAAGAATATAAGCAGAGATTTTTTTTGTTTTCTTCACCCATTCTGGGTAAGCAAAGGGAACTAAGCTCATACAGCCAAGTCTTCAGTCGAATTTTTTTATTAATATAAAATGAAATTGAATGAGACGAAATGAAATGAAACCTAATCATTGAACCTCATTGAATCCAATCATTAAAGGAGATTGCCACGGGGCAGGTCCCTTTTGTGCTGTCGTGTACCTGTTTGGCATAATAACCTAAAAATATTATTTATTTTTTGTGTGCAAATTATTTTTTACATAATTTTTCATAAACTAATGGAATTAAAGTAATAGAGACATAATTCCATGCTCATGGTGATGTTTAATCTGTCAATTTGTAATTATAACCTACATTTTTTAAACAGAAAAATAATGATATCTCCTGAACCTGGTTGGCTCAATGAAAAAAGGTTTCCGATTATGAAAATGCTATGTTTTTACTATTAGGTAAAATAAAAATCTTCAGGGCACAAGCATTTTCCACTGGGACCCAACTTCCCTTACAAAACGGGCATTCTCCTTTGATATTGAAACAAATTAGTAGCTTCTTTTTAGAAATATTTGCACTAAAAACTTTTTTTAGTAAAAACTTCGTGGTTGATTTTTTCTTTTTAATAGACATTATTTTGACAGTTGGGAAAGAAAAAGCACGAGTTCGGGAATGGTAAAGAAAAAGCACGAGTGTGTAATAGCCCACTTCCCGAACGCTATACGTCCCTGTAATACGCCACTTTTTGAGCAACTGTATTAAAAAAATATTTTTGCTTTAATGGTACCTGAAACACCTATTTATCTGTTATATCACTCTTATAAGGTAAAATCTGTCTCGTATGTCTCTTTTCGTGGGTTTTATTGGAAACATAAAAATAAAATTGGGTTTTTAACCAATAATGTCATTATTTATTTAAATATTATTATGATTCGAAGAAGAAGAAGCTCTAGTTTAAAAATTAAAAAAAAATACAAAAAACTTGAATTCAATACCGTGATCACGTGATCACGGTATTGAACTATTCCAATACCGGTATTGATACCGGTATTCAAAAAATCCGGTATTTGAAAGCCCTACTCAGATACCCGCGAAACGAGACACAATAGTAAAACAATAACAGCGCGGTCTCATTGGACCGGTTGGGGATTCAAACGTTAATTTACGAGAAATTGCGGTAGGTAAGTATCCTACTTATTCCGTGTGCGTGTGGTGTGAGGGCCCGCACTCCAAAACAAATGTGCGAGTTGGAATCAATTTTAAAACTTTTTTGCTAAGCTATAGATGGCATTTTACAGCACCAGCCCATATATCGATGGTCCCTAGTAGGGCTTTCAAACTCGGATAGTTATCAACTCCGGAGCTCTTTACGATGTTGAGCAATCAAATCCGGAACTCCGGAGTTGGCTCCGGAGTTGACAGCTTTTTTAGAAATTACCCTATATTTTAATTAATAGAAGTTTTATTTGCAAAGGATTCAGTGCTTTTGTTTAAAAATTTACTGTCTGACAGACAGAAGTTATAATAGACAAACCGCATTATAAAATATTAAAACAATCAACATTAAAAATAACCATTTGTTTGGCAAGAATACTTGATTATTTTTAATAAAATCGAAACTTTTTGTTTAAAAATTTACCGTCTTACAGACGGTAAATTTTTGATGAAGATGTATAGACAACTAATACCCATTTTAAAATATTAATGTTTGAATCCCCGACCGGTCCTATGAGACCGCGCTGTTGTTGTTTTACTATTGTGTCTCGTTTCGCGGGTATGGGATAGACTAAGGGCGATGTTCACCGACACCAAACCGACAGTTTAAATATTAAAACGGCTGTTTTAGCAATATTTTCTGTTTACCACCGCCTTATCGTCGGTTATTGACGTTAATCAGATGGTTATCTTAATCGAGCTACAAGACGTTGTTTAGACGTCGGTTACTGTCATTTGACAGAACTTTTGTAGGTTATTTTGTTTGATTTACAAACGAAGTACTTATTTATGTTTGAGAAATAATGGCTTTTAATTTTATAATGTATGTTAGATTATTTTAATGAATAGAAACGATGACGAGAAGACCTAGTATCTTTCAACATCCTTTTACTTGTTGAAATAAGCAATCGAACACTATCTTATTATTTACACAGAACTTCAAAACCTCATACAATACACATACACACACATTTACTCTAAATTGTTAATTTTTCATATACGATTCTTACAACAAAAATACCACGAAACTTTATCAGAGAATTTATAAAAATGACAGCCGCAGATAAGAAAGAGCGCGTTGATAAACCTTCCAACATAAAATGTGTTTCCCGTAAAGCCTAAGAAACAATGATCAGCAACTTTCACATTTATGGTATAAACTATTATCCGGCCATGTTAAAAAGTTGTAAGCGTGAACGAAATTTCAAGATGTAGTCTTACATTTTATTTTGTAGTATTGCAATTGCTCACTCATTCGTTCAAAAACGCTCAGTAATGTTTCGATTAGGAAACCGAACGCCGAAAGATGATGGTGAACACCAAAAAACCGCTCCTTGTTTAATCATTGATTACATTATAATGGGTCGATTGAAAAATCAATGTTTAAACTTATGTCGGTGCACATGGCCCTAAAACAATCAACAATCATACAAAAATAAACATTTGTTTGGCAAGTTACAATATAAAAATAATAATAATCATGAACTTAAAGATACCTATAGAATCTACTTTTTTTGAGATCGAAGTTCCTAGTAATTCGTTTTGAGAAACGATAACACATTAAAAGATGAGTCAAAAAAAGAGCTGACTACCGAATAATACCGAAGTGTTGTGCTAAGGACTTAAGAAGGAATCAAACAACGGGTTACGTATGCGCAACAATTAAGATGCGTTTTTCGTTGTTTTGTAAATAATGTTTATATGATTTTTGAAAACCGGTTTCAACTCCGGTTTTCTATTTCAACTCCGGATTTAAAAAATGCTTAAAATCGCTCCGAAACTCCGGAGTTATGAAACTCCGGAACTCCGGATTGAAAGCCCTAGTCCCTAGGTAAAGTATCGAAAGTGAAAATCGCTACTTTGCAAGAGAGCGATTTAAAGTTTATTTTTTGCATAATTTTGTCACGGGTGATTAAATCTTTATAAAAATTAGGTCTCTAACTATCGGGAAACGAAGTTGTATTAAAAAATATCCTTTAAAAAGAGCTCAAAACAGTAATAATAAAAAATTGCTATTTTTTTGATTCGATACTTTACGTAGGGACCATCGATATATGGCTGCAGTACTCCACACACGATTGGACCTGTGCTTTGTATAGCATAACCAGATTGGCTTCGCCCCATTTGGAGACTGCCTGAACTATGAACCGCTATTTCGGGCTGGATGAGCTCCTTACTAGTCCGAGCACCCGGCATGTATTCTCGGTATAGGTATGAAAGAAAAGGCGGAAAATTCTGAATAAATTTTATTTTTCAATATACTCTCCTAACATCTCAATACATTTATTTGTTCGTGAAAATAACTTTTCAATTCCCTCTGAAAAATATTTTTCTTCATGGCCCGAAAAATGATCGTTTATTGCTCCCTTCAACTCTTCATCGTCCGAAAAATGCTTTCCACGAAGGTCTTTTTTAAGATTAGGGAATAGATAATAATCACTAGGGGCCAGGTCCGGACTGTAGGGTGGATGATTGATTTTTTCAAATCCGTACTCCCGCACAGCAGCCTGGGCAAGGCGCGCCTTGTGAACCGGCGCGTTGTCGTGAAGCAGCAACACACCTGCGGTTAACTTTCCACGTCTTTTTTCTTTAATTGCCTCCTTTAAATTACGCAGGGTGCTTGCGTATGTCTTACATGGGCATCTTCAAGTACAAGTTTTTGGCTAATTTGACGTTTTCTTCAGTAGCGGTACAAATTTGCCCACCAGCGCGGGGGTCGTCTTCAATGCTCTCTCTATCCCGTTTGAATTCACTTGACCACTTCTGAATTGTAGATAATGAAGGCGCAGAATCTTGGTAAACAGCCACTATTTCTTCATGGATAATTTTCTGAGTTTTTCCTTGTTTTGTGAGGAATTTTATCACTGCGCGATGCTCGATTTTTTTCATCATTGTCGAATCAGTCATCATAGTTGTCTTTTCCACGGTGGGACCACTGTGTTTTTTATTTCTGGAGCGATTATTTCCGAAATTATTGATATTATCAAAAAATGATTTTGATAATATCAACTGACTCCTATTTATTTTTAAATACCTATCCAACAATACATCGCACGTTAAGGTTGAAATAAAAAAAACACTCCACTTTACATGTAGGAGGGCTACCCTAATAAAACATTTTTTTACAATTTTTATTTTACTTCTTTGTTGGCGTGATTGATATACATATTGGTACCAAATTTCAGCTTTCTAGTGCTAACGGTCACAGAGATTAAGCGAGGACGGACGGACAGACATGGCGAAACAATAAGGGTTCCGTTTTTGCCATTTGGCTACGGAACCCTAAAAACTGGGTAAGTGCGAGTCGGACTCGCGCACTGAGGGTTCCGTAGCAACTTAATTGTAGTTTACGATTTATGACGTATTCAAAAAAACTACTAACTAGATCTCGTTCAAACCAATTTTCATTGGAAGTTTGCATGGTAATAATGTAGGTATATTATATATTTTTTTTAGTTTTATCATTCTCTTATTTTAGAAGTTACAGGTGGGGACAACCTTTTTACCACTTTGAAAGTTTCTCTCGCTCAAACTGTTCAGTTTAAAAAAAAATGATATTAGAAACCTCAGCATCATTTTTGAAGACTTACCCATAGATACCCCACAGGTCCATGCCTGTGGGGTATCTATGGGTACATGATGAAAAAAATTTTTTGAGTTTCAGTTCCAAGTATGGGGAACCCCAAAATTTATTGTTTTTTTTTTCATTTTTGTGTGAAAATCGCTATGCGGTTCATAGAATACAGCAACTGACCAAGTTTCAACAGTACAGTTCTTATACTTTCGGAAAAAAAGTGGCTGTGACATACGGACGGACAGACAGACAGACATGACGAATCCATAAGGGTTCCGTTTTTTTCTATTTGGCTACGGAACCCTTATAGGATCACTTTATTGTCCGTCTGTCTGTCTGTTATTAAACACGCGGGCGATCCCTTTATCTCGGGATCACCTGCGTAAAAGTAGGTTTCTCCATACAAAGTCTGGACGCCTGTTTTATTCCTGAGGAGGTAAATTTTGGAAATCGCTCCGGAAAAGCCATCAGATGATTATTACGAACGCAGCACATGTATACATACACGGGTCTGAAACTTGATTGTTATATAATAGGTCTTTACCTATGAAGTAGCAGTTTTGTATGAAAAAATTTAAACGAATTTTTTTCCTGTATTTTTTATTTGTATTAATCGAAGTAATCACCCATGCAATCAATGCATCTTTGCCAACGCAGTGGCAGTTTATTGATGCCCTTCTTAAAGAAACCAGCTGGATGGGAGGCAACAAATTCTTCAAAGGCATTTTGTAGTGCCTCTCGGGTATTGAATTTTTTTTCCCGCCAAGAAGTTATCCAAATTCTGGAAAAGTAATAGTCTGTAGGCGCAAGGTCTGGTGAGTAGGGCGGATGACGGAGAGCTTCCAACCCCAATTCTTGCAACTTGGAGACCGTCTGCTGTGCAGTATGAGGTCGCGCGTTGTCGTGCAAGAGCAGCGGAGACGAGCGATTGACCAATACTGGTTGGAAATGTACCAGCTTCTCCATCATTGTGTTCAGTTCTTCATAGTACACATCTGCAGTAATGCTCACCCCGTTTGGTAAGAAGCTGTGATGAATCACACCGCCGCTAGACCACCAAACAGTGACCATCACTTTTCTAGGGGTAAGTTTTCGTTTGGGTCATTGTTTAGGTGCTGAACCAGGATCCAACCAACTTGCTGAGCGCTTGCGTTTATCAAACAGAATCCATTGTTCATCGCAGGTAACAATGCGGTTCAAAATTCCTTCATTTGTGTGTCTGTTGAGCAGTGCAAGGCACGTCTCGACGCCTACTTCGCGCTGGCGATCATTCGAGTTTGTGGGGCACCCATTTGTCAAGCTTTTTTACCTTGCCAATTTGACGCAAATGGACCAATATTGTTTTGACGCTAACGTCGAAAGCTGCTGCTAATTCAGCCGTAGATTGTGTATCATCAGCTTCCACAATCGCCTTTAATTCGTCGTTGTCGACCAAAGTCTTCGGACGACCGCGAGGTTCATTTTTGAAGTCGAAATTTCCTGAACGGAAGCGAGCAAACCAATAACAGGTGGTGCGTTGGTTTGTAGTGTTAGCTCCTTAAACGTCGTTGATGTTTCGTGCCACTTGTGCCGCGTTGCTGCCGCGACGGCCAAAGAGTATGTAATCACTACGTTCTAGCGACGGCACTCATATTCCATAATTACTTACTCGAATTTTTAACGTATCCATGATGTCGAAAAAGATTGAAATGCAATGAAAATGTAACACTAATCAATAAACAAATGACTACTTTTTGAAAACAAATCCATGTTTTAAAATAAAATTAATTTGAAATTAGAATTCTTAGCCAAACAAAATTATTATTAAACTATTATTTTGATTTGATATGGCCAGTACCTACTGCATAACGGCAATTTCATAGGTAAAGACCTAATATCAGGGCTTGTTAACGTTACCAAATTCACACTATAAGTATCGGTAAGTAACGTTATTTTCATAAAGTTAAAATTTTAACGGTAACACGAATAACGATACTTTGGTATCTAATCTATAAAATAACGTTACCCATTAACGTTACGGGTATCGAAATTTTTATCGTTACTTAATGCGTTGTTGTCAACCCGCGCAACCTATAAGCGGCGCGGGCGGTGCACTCCCTACGGAACGGCAACATCGCCAGTCAAATCAAACGATGCTTGCTCCTCTAAACTAAATACGCAGTACGTTTTCACAAACGAGGTGTGCGGTAACGAATTCAGATTAATTTCGGAAAATTAAAATAATAGTATTATATGTCGCAGGGAAATGATTTCCCTCCGACATATATAAGTTTAATTATTTTCTTATATAACATAACAGGTCCGATCACTTACTGGAATGCTCGATAATTTTAATTATTTCGTACATGACGAAACGCCGTTTTACGGAGGAAACAGTAGCCAATTCTTTTCCCACGAAAAGCCCAAAAGCTTCATTTGATATTTCCGTTTTGAGAGAAAGTTCTGCCACATCTTTTTCAGTTTGGCTGGAGCAATTCTTCAATTTTTTATTGGGTGGACTCAGATTGTTGCATTCATCCATATCCCATTTTTGACCGCATTGCTCAAAAATGTTATTACTGCTAGCAGGTTTTATATTTTCTTGATTACCTGATAAACATAATCATTATTTATTGTGCAGTTAGTACTTATATTTAATATTAAGCTAAAGAACGGAAGCATTAAGTCCACCTCTGTGCATATGCGTTGCATAAAGATTTAATAACTAAACAAGTAAAACTCTGGCCAAAAAGACTATAGGTATTTCAAAAAGGAACGGCATTCGCTTTCTCCAAAAGCCACTACATCAGATCATCCCTTACATAAACACAGTCGCAACCGCGGCGGGGGGTGATTGGGGTCCGTTTACATCCTAAGGACCCAAGCCAACATCACCTGCTAGCGGTGCACCCTGCTGTTCAACGGACGAGGCTCTGGCGATCCTGGTTTCCCTCTCGTAGGGTTGTGGGGGTCAGACGGCTGGTCGCCCCACGTAAAACCAACCTCAGTCGGATAAAAATGGATTGGGCAAGGAATAGAGCTAGGGCGTCGCCGAACAACGACGCGCAGGCACATCGCCTTAAACCTGCGATAAGTGGGCTAGGGCTACCGTGTCAAGTACGGGCACGGCTAAAAAAGTTAGTACCCAAAAAGAAGCTCCGCTTTGCCATCTGGAACATTGGCTCTCTAACTGGACGTTGCAGAGAACTCGCGGACGTACTTGCGAAACGTCGGGTCCAGTGCGCCTTCCTTCAGGAGACGCGCTGGAAGGGGAATAAGTCCCGTGACATCGGGCAGGGGTACCGGCTAATGTACACCGTATCACCATCGGGCAGGAACGGAGTAGCCGTAGTACTGTCTAAGGACCTTCAGGATGGACTTCTTGAAGTAGACCGATACAGCGACCGGTTGATGCGAGTTAAGGTGCTGATCGAAGGGTCGGTAACGAACCTAGTCAGCGCCTATGCTCCTCAAACTGGCTGCTGTGAGTCTGAAAGGGAGGCCTTCTGGGATGAGTTCGAGACCGTATTGCGCGCTATTCCGAATTCTGAAGATATTTTGGTTGGGGGGGATCTCAACGGTCACGTAGGTCAGCGCGCTGGAGAGTACGGACGTGTTCACGGTGGTTTTGGCTATGGCCAACTAAATGCAGAGGGAGTCAGCATACTCAGGACCTGCGCTGTGTCGGACCTAGCCATCGTGAATACATTCTTTCAGAAGAAACCCCAGCATCTTATTACGTACCGTGGTGGTTCATACTCAACCCAAATTGATTACCTGCTGGTTCCACGGTGCAACATTGGCAAGGTTACCAACTGTAAGCTTATCCCAGGCGAAAGCTTAACGGCTCAACACCGCCTCCTTGTCATGGACCTGGCGATCGTACCAAGGAAAAAAGTGACTCAGAAACGCAATCCCCGCACCAAGTGGTGGTTGCTTAATGATCCTAGACTGTCGGAATTCATCGCGGAGGTCGAGCACCTCGAGATCAGTTCTCCGCAAGAGTCCGCTCAAGAGATATGGAGTAGGATTCATTCAGCAAGCGGGTAAGCGCGTCCTTGGCACTTCTCGTGGTGGTCGCACCATGGACAGGGAGACGTGGTGGTGGGATGACGGGGTGCAGGAGGCGACCCGGAAGAAGAAGGCCTTATTTAAAAAGTGGCAGGGTTCCAACTCTCCGGAGGACAGGGAGGCATATGGAGCGGCTAAGCGCGCTTGCAAAAAAGCAGTAGCCAGAGCCCGCAGCAAAAGTTTGGCGCCCTTGTACGACAAGCTGGAAACTGCGGAGGGGCAAAAGCTTATTTTTAAGCTGGCGCGTGCCCGGGAAATAGCTACACGGGACATTAGCAAATGCCTCTGTGTAAGGGACGCCCAGGGTAAGCTGCTCTATGATGCTCCCTCTGTTAAGGAGAGATGGTGCTTCGAGGAGCTGTCTAACAAACAGCATCCCCATAACCTTCCTCCCGAACCGCCTCCTAACCTTGGTCTTTTTCCCCTATTTCCCCCGACGAAACTCGCATTGCTCTTCGCCACATGAAGAACCGGAAATCGGTCGGGCCAGACAATGTGCCAATCGAAGTGTGGAAGGCCATGGGCTCACATGGTGTGGACCTTTTGACGGATCTTTTTAACCGCATCCTGACCACCAAGGAAATGCCAAACCAGTGGCGATCAAGCCTCATTATTCCTATTTATAAAGGCAAAGGTAGCGTACAGGATTGTAGTAACTACCGCGGTATTAAGATCATGTGCCACACCATGAAGCTCTTCGAGCGGATCATTGACACACGGCTCCGTAGCGAGTGTACTGCCTCTGAGTGTCAATATGGCTTTCGGGCTGGTAACAGCACCATGGACGCAGTGTTCGCCTTGCGGACTCTGACTGAGGCTTACAGAGAGAGAAGGAGAGCTCTGCATATGGCCTTTTTAGACCTGCAGAAGGCCTTCGACTGTATTCTTCGGCAGTCCATCTGGTGGGCACTTCGCTTCAAGGGTGTGCCCGAGGCCTATATTGACATTATCAGAGACATGTATCGCGATTCCGTGTCCTCTGTCCAGACCGCGGTTGGCGAATCCAAAGTCTTTCCAATATCTGTTGGCGTTCACCAAGGATCGGCTCTTAGCCCGTTCTTGTTTAACGTTGTGCTCGATGTAGTTACGGCATACATCCAAGATCAGCATCCATGGCTAATGATGTATGCCGATGGCATCGCCCTCGTTAGCCAGAACAGAGCCCAACTTGAGCGGAAGGTCAACATTTGGAAGGACACGCTGGAAAACGGCAGTCTGAGACTAAATGTGGCGAAGACTGAGTACATGTCCTGCGGCGGCACGGATTCAAATACCATCCAAATAGGTTCGGACCGGATCACAAGCTCCGATACGTTCAAGTACCTTGGATCTGTGCTGCATGAGTCTGGCAACGTGGACGACGATGTCCAAGCACGTATAGGCGCGGCTTGGGCAAAATGGCGAAAGGTAACGGGCGTTGTATGCGACCGCAAAATGCCTCCGAAGCTTAAGGGACAGATATATAAATGCATCATACGTCCTGTCTTCCTGTACGGCGGCGAGTGTTGGCCAGCACTAAGCAGACACACCCAGGAGCTTCGCATCACGGAGATGAAGATGCTGAGGAGGATGAGCGGCGTAACGCGATCCGATCGCATACGCAACTCGTTCATCCGAGGTAGTCTTGGTGTCCGTGACGTGGGGGAAAAACTGCAGGAGTGTCGTCTGCGATGGTATGGCCACATCATGCGTCGCCCTATGGAGTACGTTGGCCGGAGATGCATGAATATGGCTGTCCTTGGCGGTAGGTCTCGTGGTCGCTCTCGCAAGCGCTGGCTGGACGTCGTCAAGTCCGACATGAGAGCCAATGGCCTTACTGTCAAGGATGTAGAAGACCGGGCAAAGTGAAGCAAGCTAAGCCGGAAGGCGGACCCTGGCAAAAGCCAGGACTAACGCCTAGTAGAAGAGAGTCGCAACCGCGGCGGCTGCCTATCCGGGTAGAACTACCGCCTCGTGAATTTTGAAATAAAAATAATATAGCTGTTTCCTCTACAGTGGCGGGCGCGGGTCAAAACCGTTTCATGAGTTCTTAGCCTCAAACTATCAAATTACATTATTAAAATCCCTTTTCTAGTATAATACGGTCGATTTAACGCATATACACTCGTATTAAACTGTTATTAGCGATTGTATTTTAAACAAAAATACGAATCAATTTATACTTAATGTAGGGACCAAGTACCATCCATCCAAGCACCGCCATCATTGCGGCGGTAAGTCCCCTCTTTGAGGAGTGGTTGGAACGGCAACACGGCGTTCTCACCTTCCACATGACGCAGGTCCTCACCGGTAATGGGAAGTTCGGGAGATTCCTGCATCGGATTCGTGCTGAAGAATCGCCCGAGTGTCACCATTGCGATGACCGCCCGGAGGACACGGTGGAGCATACGGTGGAGGTATGCCCCGGTTGGGCCGAGCATCGCCGTGTCCTCGAGGTGGCAATTGGTGGCAATGACCTCTCGCGCCGGGCCCTGGTACAGGCCATGGTCCGGAGCGAGGAGGAGTGGCAGGCGGTCGCATCCTTCTGCGAAGCAGTAATGCTAGCCAAGGAGGCGGCCGCACGCGGGAGGGCATGGCCCTCACGCCCCCGCCGCCGAGATTCTGATTCCATTTCCGATTTCCAGCCACCGTAGGCGCATGCTTGCGGACGGCGAGCAATGGGTAGCTCGCCGTCCGGACAATCTCGTCTCGCTCGTCGTCTGGTAACAATTCGGACCAAGCCCATGTCGTCGACGGCGCGTGTTGTTCCACGCGCGCCTCAAGGAGATGTCAGCAAACAGTAGGGGCCCGGCAGGGCTGAAGCCTTCTGGGGCCTGGGTTGACTAAAGAGAGCCCCGGTGCCCCGGAATTAAGGCAAAGAAGGAACAGGAGTGGGTTTTAGTCAGTAAAAGTCTGACACGCCCTCCCACTCCACCCAGAGCGGGAGAAGTCATTTTGATGATTCCCCACCTTAAAAAAAAGAAAAAAGTACCTACACATAATCTACCACTTTAATCAGTTATATTCAGCGGCAGATTCAAAAAATTAAATAATAATTACTTAAATACCTACAAAACTTTACTAAAACGAGAAACCCGACTGCCTTAAAAGCATTAAATGAAAACATGCTATACGTACACGGTACATTACTAAATTGGTAACATTTGCTCATGTGTACAACAAACTATAAACACACACAAACACTCGGAAAGTATTATCGTCCTTACTGCCCCGCATTAAGTAAAAGACTGCAACAAATATTTAACATAACGTTATGAGTTACGAACGAAAAATGTATCACGTACCTATGTCATACAATCAAAGATTAAAGAAAGATTTAAGTAGATATAGTACGCCGCAGCGCAAGTGTTTTCAATTTGAATGCCTACGTGATCCTAACAGTATATTAATGCATACGAAAGAAATTTAACATTATTTAACGGTACTTTTCGTATGCATTTGGTAACGTTATTAAGCCGTTGGTCATGGTAACAAAATTATTTATCGATAAAATCATCAATAACGTTAAGTCAGATTACCGGTAAAAGTTGTCACAAGTATCGTTATCAAGCATAACGTTACCTCTACTAATAACGTTATCTTCTCACGATGAAGGTAGCGATACCAGATTTTTAACGTTATTCAAAGCCCTGCCTAATATACATTTATGCATATGAAACTTGATCGTTACATATATACTTGCAGCACGATTCTAGCTATGTCCTTTCTTGGAGTCAAGCACGGAACAGATGAACGAGGATGGGATGGAAGTAGTTCGCAACTTGTACTAGAACGAGTGTCGCCGAAAGATTCCACCACCATGTGCTGGATCCATGGTATTCGTCTGTGCGTCGATGTCAGACCCACCCGATATTTGTGCTATGAGACCTTGCTTTAAGCGAAACTTCAGGATTCTAGGTCAATGGGAAGTACTCTATGAATTTTGATTCCTTGAGTGTCAAAATGTACTTTTTTGCGAAATAAATGCTTTAATTTCAATTCGATACCTCCACGCGATCCCGAGATAAAGGGTCATGACAGGCAGACAGACAGACTGACTACAAAGTGATCCTATAAGGGTTCCGTTTTATCCCTTTCAGGTTGGGAACCCTAAAAATTAAAACAACAATGAACCATTTACCAAAAAATCCAAAAATTGGCCAGTCATTGGGATGTTAATTTACACATTCCAAAGCGTAAATCTCTATGAAGAAGAACGTGCAAGAAACTTCATAGGCACCTTTTTAAATTATGCCATGTGTTACAAAAATGTCGGTTACATAGCTCTTGTGGTTTTTAATACGAGCATAAAGTAAATAAATAATGAAAAAAAAAAGTAATAAAAAAATTGGTACCAGTAGGTAACTTAACTGACGGCGGCGCCCGTTCACGGACATGACGCATGCATCAGGTACCAAATCTACAAAGTACAGACATTCCTTGCCTAGCTGACCAATAGATAATTTTTATACTGTTACGCCGTGAAACTTGAGTACGCTATATCTTCGACGAAACCAAGAGTAGCATCAAATAATTAAAACGCATTGCTGTGCGAAGCTTCGAGAATAGGAGTACATACTCAGGCCTGGCAAATTCCAGAAAAGTCCGACATACGCTATTATTATTAGATAACATTCAGTAGGTAGTTATGTGGGTGGATAAGGGAATTTGTACCTTCCGGTGTTAGCAATAGAGTCGAAATTTGCATGTAAGGTGGTAGATAAGTACCTACTTACGAGAGTAATAATAATGATTTATGGCCTCCCGATGCGACTATTTTGTGCTAGAATGTCCTTGAAACGTCGGTATCGAGAATTTTCGATGACTTCGCATATAAATACGGGTCCCCGGCTAGAAGCAGTTCAGTTTGATTTCGTCAGCGACACAGAGCGAACTACCTAAGTGCTTGAAGTGATACCTAGCGACCTAAGCGATACTAAACGGAACTCTGAGTGTTTATAGTGATTGGTTATTTGTTGATTGGACTAATTTGTCATTGTTTTGTGGTTAATAAAGTTATCTGCTAGTAAACCGGCATTTAATTACTCACGTTCGTAACAACTGGTGTCAGAAGTGAGATGCCATTACTACAGAGGGACGACGAACAGGGACCACGAACAAGGAGGCAAGTGGAGATGGATGCTGCACGTCAACGTCTGGAAGCGGAAGATCGGGCTGGTATGGGAGCAACGGCAGCTGCTGAGGCGCCGACAGGGCCATCCTCGGAAATGAACCTCGCCGCAGTGTTGGCCGCCATGCAAGCTAGTATGGAAGCTGCCCGCCGCGAACAGGAAGCAGCCCGCCGCGAACAGGAGGAAGCCCGCCGCGAACAGGAAGCTGCCCGCCGCGAACAAGAGGCTAACCAGCGTAAGCTCCAGGATCTAATCGCGGCTAACCAGGAAGCTGCCCGCCGCGAACAGGAGGAAGCCCGCCGGGATCAAGAGGCTAAGCAGAACCTGATCCTCGAAAAAATCGATCACGGCCTCGTCACGTTGGGCGAGAAAGTGAAAAATCTCACCTTAGAGGTCAAGGAGGTTTCCACCCGAGCTGATAGCCTTGAAACCAGAATTTTCAAGCTCGAAGCACGCGAACCGTCCGTTGCTGTTAGCGCACCATCGCACACCCACTGTGCATCAGCCGCAAAATTTGATATGCCGCGTTTTGATGGCACGTCGTCCTGGACGGCTTTTAAGTACCAATTCCAAACACTGGTCAAGACGAACCGCTGGGATGATGACCAGTCTTTCGCGGCGTTAACTTTGGCCCTACGAGGGGACGCTCTGCTGGTCCTAGAGAACCTTCCTTCAGACGGCAGGACGTTGGAGCGTCTAATGGAGGGACTAGACACTCGCTATGGTGACAAGCACCTCGAACATGTTTTCCGCGCGCAACTTCGCGAGAGAACGCAGAGGTCGAACGAGAGCCTTCAGCAGTGGGGAGTAGAGGTTGAACGGCTGGTCCGGCGGGCATACATGTCGATGACACCGGAGATGGTGGAAGTAAATCTGGTGCAAGCATTCATCGACGGTCTACGGGATACTGAAGTCAGGGCTACGGTGCGACTCGGACACCACCAAACTCTGAAGAGTGCGATGGCCCACGCTTTGGAAGTGGAAGCCGTACGACAAGACTCTCGTACGCACAGAGTTCGGGAAGTGGTGGTCTCACCTTCAGTGCAACCACGTCACCGAGAAGTAGCTTCGTCGGCAAAGTCCCGCTATATTCCGACGTGTTATGGATGTGGAGAAAAAGGGCACATTCGTACCGATTGCCCCAAGAGGAAGAGGGGAAGTGTGGACTCCGGAACTCAAGTTAACGAGGAGTCGTTAAACTAAATGTCGCCAGGGCCGCGGGGCGGGTGCTGGCTGGTCAACTGAAGGCCCCAACCATCACCATCAATCAAGTCCACAACGGAAATAGTTTGATCATAGAGGGAACGCTGAATCAACGTGCTTGCAATTTCACCGTTGACACCGGGGCGTCACGGACTATTATAAGACCTGAGCTGCTGAAACGCACCATCTTGTGGCAAACACAAACCCCAGCCTACCGACTTCAGACAGCCACCGGCCAGCCAGTCTCTGTCCTCGGTGATACAGAAATCGAGTTTAAAATCGGTGATCAAGTGTACACCCATTCAGCGTTAATTGCGAATATTACCGACGATTGCATACTGGGTCTCGACTTCCTGCGGAATTACCGATGTGTTTTAGATATCGATAAAGGAGTATTGAAATTCCCAGACCAAGAAGTCTTCCTGCAAGGAATTAACACATGCAACCTCTATTGCTTAAAGGATACCACATTGGCTCCAAGAACGGAAACCTTAGTCGAAGTTAAATTTCCTAAGAAAATTAGGCAACGCAGATGTGTTATGGTTGAAGACATTGGCCGGCACCCGGAACTTATCACCGCGAGGACATTAGTTATGACGAAAGGAAGATCCAAGGTCAGGATTGTAAATCTTGGGAAAAAGGAGATCCAGTTGAAGAAAAACAGTGTTGTTGGAAGATGTGAAGAAGTGAAGTATCTCCGCCAAATCAACACATCTTCAGTAAAACAAGACGCAATAAAAGGTGAACCTGATCACATCCAGCAACTTCTGGAAAATTCTAAGAGCAATTTATCAGTTTCGGAACTACAGCAAGCCAAGGAATTTCTGCTACGGTTCCGGGATATCTTTGCAACGGGAAAAGATTGCGGAAGAACAGGTCTCGTCAAGCATGAGATAGATACAGGTGATGCTAGACCAATTAAACAGAGACCGCGCCGCATACCCTGGGCTAAAGAAACTGAGGTAGCAGAAATGGTAAAGGATATGGCTGATAGCGGAATAATTGAACCTTCTACGAGCCCATGGTCTTCTCCTGTCGTTCTGGTGAAGAAGAAGGACGGCAGTACCAGATTCTGTGTAGACTACAGAAAGCTGAATGATGTAACGAAGAAGGACAGTTATCCCTTGCCTAGGATAGACGACACACTGGATATGCTCAGTGGTATGAAGTGGTTTTCAACCATTGACTTGAAAAGTGGCTACTGGCAAGTGGAAATCAGCGAGAAAGATAAGGAAAAGACAGCGTTCAGTACAGGAATTGGCAACGGCCTGTGGCAATTTAACGTCATGCCTTTTGGATTGTGCAACGCTCCAGCGACGTTTGAACGCCTCATGGATAGAGTCATGGTGGGTCTTCTTGGTGACGTCTGTCTGGTATATTTGGATGACGTCATTATAATGGGCCGCACTTTTAAGGAACACCTGAGAAATATGGAGAAAGTATTCACCAGGATACGGGGGGCTAACCTAAAACTAAGCCCAAAGAAGTGTGCCCTGTTCAAGAAGGAGGTCAGCTACCTAGGACATGTCATCTGCGCCGATGGAGTGAGAACCGACCCTGAGAAGATAAAGGCTGTCCAACAGTGGCCGGCTCCAAAGAACAAAACAGAAGTACGTGCATTTCTAGGGTTGTGCACATACTACAGACGGTTTGTTATGGGTTTTTCGGACATTGCAAAACCTTTACATCAGCTGACTGAGGATAAACGAGATTTTATCTGGGACAAGAACTGTGAGTCAGCATTCAACGAACTAAAGCAACGGCTATGTGAAGCGCCTATACTGGGGTATCCGAGCAGAGATGGAAGATTTGTCGTCGATACCGACGCCAGCAACACAGGAATTGGTGGAGTGCTGTCGCAGGTGCAAGAAGATAGGCAAGTCGTGATCGCTTACTTCAGTAAGGCACTTTCAAAACCAGAAAGGAACTACTGCGTGACTCGACGAGAACTACTGGCTGTTGTAAAAACTTTGCAACATTTCCACAAGTACCTCATAGGGAGACAGTTTACGTTGAGGACGGACCACGCTGCATTGAAATGGCTTCTACAATTCAAAAACCCTGAGGGTCAAGTTGCAAGATGGCTAGAGCAGCTGCAGGAGTTCAACTTTGTGACGGAACATCGTAGTGGAAAAGGGCATAACAATGCTGACGCCCTGTCGCGACGTCCATGTAATGAGGACTGTAGACATTGCCAGCAAAATGAAGCCCGGGAACACGTGAACTTAATTAGGGCTGAAGGCAACTTTAAGAAGTCCCAGGAAGAAGATGACGATATTCGACCTATACTGGACTGGAAGCGTAGTGGAACTAGGCCTCAGTGGAATGAAGTATCGTCACATAGTCCTGTCACAAAGAGCTACTGGGCACAGTGGGACAGTTTAGTCCTAGAAAATGACGTGCTTTGTAGGAAATGGGAATCGAACGATGGCAAGGAGGTGACCACACAAGTGATAGTACCACGACGTGAAGTGGTCCCCCTGCTTCAGGAGATACACGATGGCGCTTCTGGTGGACACCTGGGAATCAAGAAAACTCTACTGAAAGTGAGACAGCGGTATTACTGGCTCAATTGTAGAGAAGACATAGAGCAATGGTGTCGGAAATGTACAGCGTGCGCATCCGTGAAAGGACCACAGACTAGGAGCAGGGGCAAACTTCAGTTGTACAATGTAGGAGCCCCATGGGAACGCATTGCCATCGACGTTGCTGGACCTTTCCCAGTGACAGATGACGGAAACAAATACATAGTGGTGATACAGGACTATTTCACAAAGTGGCCTGAAGTTTTCGCCATACCCAATCAGGAAGCGACGACAGTGGCGAAAAAGGTGGTCGAAGAAGTAGTATGTCGGTATGGCGCACCTTTGGAGATCCATTCCGATCAAGGCCGCAACTTCGAATCTGCGCTGTTCCAGGAAATGTGCACTCTTCTGGGGATTTACAAGACACGCACAACACCTGCGCACCCACAGTCGGACGGAATGGTGGAGAGGTTTAACCAGACCCTGGAGAATCACCTGGCTAAGGTTGTCGATGACCATCAGAAAGATTGGGACCGGTATATTCCACTATTTCTGATGTCTTATCGATCAGCAGTGCATGATAGCACGGGCCATACCCCAGCAAGAGTGAATTTTGGCAGGGAGATGAGACTTCCAGTCGATACCATAACCGGCGTGCCACCTGACAAGACTAAGCCAGTTACGGACTTCGTAAGTGACCTCCAAGATCAATTGGATGAAGTGCATAAACGAGTGCGTGAGAATAGCCTGCACACCAGCGTTAAAATGAAAACTAGATACGACCGCAATGCCAACGCCAAGGGATTTGAGGATGGTGCACTGGTTTGGCTCCACAACCCACTTCGACGAAAAGGGAAGTCGCCGAAACTTCAAGCTCGATGGGAGGGACCCTACACCGTGATAAAAAGGATCAACGACGTTACCTACCGCATCAAGAAAGGGTTACGAGGGAAACCTAAGATAGTCCACGTGGATAGATTGGCGCCGTATCACGGATCTAATAATGCTCGGGACGAGCATGACTAAGAGGGGGGCACTGTTACGCCGTGAAACTTGAGTACGCTATATCTTCGACGAAACCAAGAGTAGCATCAAATAATTAAAACGCATTGCTGTGCGAAGCTTCGAGAATAGGAGTACATACTCAGGCCTGGCAAATTCCAGAAAAGTCCGACATACGCTATTATTATTAGATAACATTCAGTAGGTAGTTATGTGGGTGGATAAGGGAATTTGTACCTTCCGGTGTTAGCAATAGAGTCGAAATTTGCATGTAAGGTGGTAGATAAGTACCTACTTACGAGAGTAATAATAATGATTTATGGCCTCCCGATGCGACTATTTTGTGCTAGAATGTCCTTGAAACGTCGGTATCGAGAATTTTCGATGACTTCGCATATAAATACGGGTCCCCGGCTAGAAGCAGTTCAGTTTGATTTCGTCAGCGACACAGAGCGAACTACCTAAGTGCTTGAAGTGATACCTAGCGACCTAAGCGATACTAAACGGAACTCTGAGTGTTTATAGTGATTGGTTATTTGTTGATTGGACTAATTTGTCATTGTTTTGTGGTTAATAAAGTTATCTGCTAGTAAACCGGCATTTAATTACTCACGTTCGTAACAATACCTACACAAGATTCTGTTCTTCCCTACCCGAAATTGTTTAGCTCTTGATGAGTATTTTGATGTTATTGGATCAAATTTTATTATATTAGTTTTTGAATTGTTTGTTGCGCACTTCGATCACTAAGTTGATTAACTGTTGTTCAACAAATGACTATCATAACCGAATATAGATATATGGGTCAGTTCACACCGAGACGCGACGCGACGAAGCTGCAGGAAGAGGCCCGTGATTTCGCGCTGAGCCGCGCGCCGCCGCGAGTCGCATCGCAACGTTGCGAGGCACATAGTAAAATCGTTGGCAACACGACACGAGCGAATGTAAAAACGTTCCGCTGTGCAGCGAGACGCCGCGCGGTGTCACGAGGCGCAGCGCTGCATGAAGCAACGTATTATAAATTCTCACAATGAAATGTGTATCTTTTAGTGTAGTAAATAAAGTTCCATTTTCAGTCACTCTCTTAAAATGTGCATGCAGCGTTTTGTCTCGTCTCGGTGTGAGCTGACCCTATGGCTTGATACACGATTTTTCCTTAAAAATAAATGTTATACAAACAGCGTATTTTTGTTTGCTGGAATTTATTATTGTAATTACAGCAAGTTCAGACCGACTCATCCACTGATACGAGAATCACTAAGACGACGGCGCGGCGCCCGGCGGCTCGCGGCGCAAGGCGATACAAAAATAAATTAAACTGTAGTCTGTAGGAGCAGGACCGGTGCAGGCGTCGCCTTCGTCTCTAATACAAAACGTAGTACATGTCGACGCGCTTCACCGTATTTACATCGCGTTGCTTCTGAAACAAACAGCGAATGAAAGAGGGCACTCTCGGGGACAGATGGACACTGAATTCTACACAATGGGATCGACTTAGGAATTTGTTGCACTTCCTTGATACAGTAAGTTTAATTTTTGATATGTATAGGGCTCCCCACATAGCTGCGATGCAATTTGATGCGGTAAAGCATCGGTTGAGGTGAACACACAACGTGCGCTCGTGGTCGCTCGGCAGCAGTGCGTGGCGTACCTGGGCATGGCGCACATCTCGCAGGCGTCGTTGTGCGGCGCGTTGTGGAACGTGCACAGCGGACACGTCCACACGCCGCCGCCCTCCGCGCCCAGCAGCATGCTGCAACACACGCCCGGACAACTTACAATACCACTCCACACGACTCATTTGCACACAATTTAATTAAAACATTTTAAATACGAAACTAAGTTATCTTCTCTTCATTTACATTTTCTATTTAAAAAATAAATATATAATTATTTGTAAAGAGAAAGGCAATAGTCTCGTCACGACTAGAGACGGAACGAAGTAAAACTGAGGATCATTATGAATAATTAGCGCGTACGTGCGCGTGTGCTCGTGGGAGGTACCTGTCGGAGTCGTGATCGGCGGCGGCGCTGGTGAGCTGGTCGAGCGTGGCCGCAGTGGGCGTGGCGCGCCAGGCGTCGGCCGCGGCCGCGTCGCGCGCGCGCACCGCCCGCAGCAGCGGCTCCAGCGCCGCCGGGCTCAGCGGCAGCGCCTCGTTGCTCGCCAGGAACAGCAGCACGTGCAGGTCCGACACGGCCTCCAGGAAGCTGGGCGCGCTCTGCAGCTGTGCGTGCAGCGCGCGCAGCGTCTGCAGGTGCTGCTGCAGCGGCCGGTTGGCGGGCGGGAAGGCGGCGCGCGCGCTGAACGTGGGCGCCTGCGCGTCGCCCGCCACGCCGCACGGCACGTCCACCAGCAGGTACGCCACGGGCACGCGCTTGGCCGACACGCCCACCTCGTTGCCGTACGCGTCGCGTTCCTGTACAGAGCCCACAACGACATTACTACACATTGTTCAGCGGTTATTGCGTCAGTACAGTCGCTGGAGTCGCGGATGTAGCCCAGCTCGGGCGCGTCGCGCGTGGGCAGCAGAGCGCAGAGCGCACACAGCGCGGCACACACTCACCTTGTAGTACACGTCGGGCACGTACTGGCGGTCGCTGGAGTCGCGGATGTAGCCCAGCTCGGGCGCGTCGCGCGTGGGCAGCAGAGCGCAGAGCGCACACAGCGCGGCACACACTCACCTTGTAGTACACGTCGGGCACGTACTGGCGGTCGCTGGAGTCGCGGATGTAGCCCAGCTCGGGCGCGTCGCGCGTGGGCAGCAGAGCGCAGAGCGCACACAGCGCGGCACACACTCACCTTGTAGTACACGTCGGGCACGTACTGGCGGTCGCTGGAGTCGCGGATGTAGCCCAGCTCGGGCGCGTCGCGCGTGGGCAGCAGAGCGCAGAGCGCACACAGCGCGGCACACACTCACCTTGTAGTACACGTCGGGCACGTACTGGCGGTCGCTGGAGTCGCGGATGTAGCCCAGCTCGGGCGCGTCGCGCGTGGGCAGCAGAGCGCAGAGCGCACACAGCGCGGCACACACTCACCTTGTAGTACACGTCGGGCACGTACTGGCGGTCGCTGGAGTCGCGGATGTAGCCCAGCTCGGGCGCGTCGCGCGTGGGCAGCAGAGCGCAGAGCGCACACAGCGCGGCACACACTCACCTTGTAGTACACGTCGGGCACGTACTGGCGGTCGCTGGAGTCGCGGATGTAGCCCAGCTCGGGCGCGTCGCGCGTGGGCAGCAGAGCGCAGAGCGCACACAGCGCGGCACACACTCACCTTGTAGTACACGTCGGGCACGTACTGGCGGTCGCTGGAGTCGCGGATGTAGCCCAGCTCGGGCGCGTCGCGCGTGGGCAGCAGGATGTCGTCGCGCACGAGCGCCTGGCACTGCCCCGACACCTGGTAGCCCTCCAGGTGCACCTGCTTGTCGCTATCGCCTGCGCCATACAATTTTAATTACAATTTATTGTGTATGTACTCTTCGAAATCGAATCGAAATGTGAGTTAAAGGAGATGTTCCAGAAATGTATGGAGCTTGGTCCAGCACTATACTCACTATATTATTATGTAAATATCGCTACTTAAATATAGTTACCATTTTTTAATGTTATTTTTTTTATTTTGGCTTCGTTTTAATGCACATTCAATTTAACTTGGTTAAGAATAGCAACACAAAATACAAGTAATGATAGAGTAAGAGCCTTAGAGCATGCAACGGACCTGTGACGCAGACTGTGACGAACTTGGAGCCGAAGTAGCCGGAGGAGGCGTGGCGGCACGCGTTGGGGTGCAGGTTCTGGTAGTGGCCCGCCATGATGCACTCCTGCGCCGACAGGAAGTGCGTGTCCACCCCCCTGCGGACCAACACGCACCATTGCTACTATGTTTCTTTTCACATTTTATCAATTGAAAAGTCAAGTTTAAGGGTCATTTTCAGTTTTGAGTAAAAAATAAATAGTATTTCTGAATAGGTTTTGGCAGTGGGAAGTTCGGTCGTCGGCAGAGTGGGAGCCGGGCCGCTCACCGAATGTGCTTGACGGTGCCGGCCTGCGTGTCGAGCGGCAGCAGGTCCGTGAAGATCCAGCCCACGGCGCGCAGGCGCAGGCGGCGCGCCAGCTCGTCCAGCAGCGGCGCGCGAGGGTCGGGCGCCAGTGCCACGTGGTCGCGGCCCGACGCCTGCGGCGGCTCGTAGATGGCGGCCACGCGCGCGCGCACGCCCAGCGGCACGTCGGGGTGGCGCTCGTACTGGCCGTACAGCACGCCCACGCGCTGGTGGCCCGTGGCGCGCCAGTACGCCAGGAAGCGCTCCACGATGGCGGGGTGCTCGAACAGCACGTTGTCCACGTGGCGGTAGGGCTGCCGGTTCAGCGTCACGGCGCCCGGCTGGCACTTGGAGCAGATGCCGCGCGGCCACGGCGGGTGCTCTGAACAACCTGCCGACACCCACATTTATTTTATTCTCTAATTACAAACATAGTGCCTTAATCCTTAGGAATTGTACTTGTGTCAAACATGTATTTTGATAACAAATCCTATTAGTCAAATTAATGTGACGGAACTTTCACTGGGATATGGCTAATGTTATAATAAGTAAGTTAAGCTACTTTTTAGGGTTCCGTACCTCAAAAGGAAAACACGGAACCTTATAGGATCACTTTGTTGTCCGTCTGTCTGTCTGTCAAGACTCTTTATTTCAGGAGCATGTAAAGGTATCAAGTTGAAATTAAAACTATATACTCAAATCTGCGGTCCCTTAAAACTGTGCAAAAATCAAACTTGTAAGTGGACGGGAAAAAAGGATACGACCGTTTATGTCGCAAAAAAACGTACATTTCGACACTGTCAAAGGTATATTAAACAGTTTACATGTAATAGAACCTAAAAAGACGTGATTACTACTACTAAATTATAGACTACAGAGACTGCGAACATTTTACATTAAAATGTGACGTTTTGTCATTGGTCGGGTTATACCCGCCATTTTGAAATATTGATTTCTTTGTTTACCTTTTGGCTCAAGCCTCGGCGAATAGGCTATAGATTTTCAGCATCTACTTGGCAGTTTTCATATGCAAGTAAAGGTATTCTTTTTTATTTAATGAGAAGTTTGGAGGAAAACATCAACTAATTCCACAAACTCACCTGGTTTTATTTTACATGACAGTTCATCTAGTGAAATGAAGTTGCCAGATGTGATCTTGCGTAAGTATGCGTGGAATGACATGTGCTTGATGTTATGTTCTTTGAGATAGCCTTCGTCCCAGGGCTCCAGTGGCGAGCAGTGCACACAGCAGCCTTTGGAGTTGTGTCGGCATCTACAACCAACACAAACAGTGTGACAACCTTTTATTCTCTTAATTACACCCCCAGTCATTAAGTGTGCTGGCATGATGGTATCCTCGCCGAATCTTAGTAAAAGTTAAATAGTACAAAAAAGGAGCTGGTATACAAGCTCAAATGGCACAGGGGCACAAGGCTGCACAAACCAATATTAACAACAACCTTGGGAATATAAAGACCATTCAGTGGCACTATGGCATGAATGCTCAAGTCTAGATGATAGATGGACCAACCACAACCATATTAACAAAGTAAGGGATAGACCTACAGACTGGTAATGTTACTAATGTATTACAACTCACAACACATCCTATGCTAACACCTATTTTTACATAAATGTATGTTTAAATTAGCACATTAGTGAAAGGCTCACAGTTTCTCATCTCGTTGTCTCTGGATGTTGCCCGACATGCGATATAGCTGCAGGTCCACTTCATCCTCCTCCACTGCGGCCGACCGACTGGCTGTGCTGGTACCTGCAACTACTGCTGTGCCGGACGTCGAGGGTCCTGCTTCTACTGGCTCCCCAAATGGTTTATTGTTCTCATTAGCCTACAATCAAATGTAATACACAAGCATTATACACATTGGAAATACACCAGAATGTATTAGAACAAAAAAACAGGTTTATTTAACACAACACAAGGCACGTGTGCAACACTACAACAACAAAGTATAAACAACTGCACCAACCCTACGACTGCACCAAAGGCGACAAGAAAAAGCCTTTCACTCTTCCTTAAAATTTACTGCATGCACAGAACAGTATGGGATATATGAAAACAAAACCTATTTACAAAAATATCAATCAGT
The DNA here is from genome assembly GCA_030763345.1 of Mythimna separata. Taxonomy (NCBI): domain Eukaryota; kingdom Metazoa; phylum Arthropoda; class Insecta; order Lepidoptera; family Noctuidae; genus Mythimna; species Mythimna separata. The sequence continues at coordinate 184,344 of CM061172.1, forward strand.
TGTAATCAAAACAAATAAATCAATGCAAATGAGTGAGTGTTGAAAGCTGACACAGGTCTTATTAATCTATGAGAGATACATTTGATGAGTGTGGTTGTGAGTGAAATTAGTAAGCTACCTCTCCACTGGTGGTGGGCTGGTCAAAGAGCACAGCTCCATTGACAGGGCTGAGGTAGAGCATGTCGCCGTGCTGCAGGCCGACGTCGCGCAGGCGCCGCGACTTGCTGGACATGACCTCCTCGCGCCGCTGCCGGTCCTTGTGCAGCACGAAGGCGAACGTGCCCAGGTGCAGGCTGTCGTGCACGCGCTCGAACAGCTGCGACGTCACGTCCGACTCCGACATCTCCACGCGCGTCGTGCCCTCCGGCGACTGCACCCGAAGTATCTGCACACCATACATTCCCCATCATAACAAACGGCGAACACCACTAACTTCCTTATCAAAAATGCAAAGTCATTGTTTGTAACCTCTCATTACTTGCCGATATTTTGTAGCACAACAATTCTAACTATGAGGAGAATTTAACAAAAGTTCCACTAAGAAAGAAACTATTAGAAACATTTGAATTTGAAAAAGTTGACAAGTGGAGCAACAGAAAACTTATTATTTGGACTGAGTAGACGAAAGTTGTACGTCCATTATATTTGTATCACATGATGCAACATATGCATGTTGATATTAGAGTCTTGAATACTGTTACCATTTTCTTTGATCCGGACATTTTCTTGATTTAAGTAAAATAATCGCAAAACACCAACAATTGACTGACATAACAATCTTGACTTGTTGACACTTTGACAGTAGATGACAAGAGTATTTCACTAACTATGTGCTATGATGGTCAACATTTTAGATATATTTTCTCTTTCTTCAATATAGACGAGAGAAAGAGATTCTTTCGGTTTTAATGCTTTACAAGAGCTGAATCAGAAAATCTTTCGTAGGTATCATGACATCAAATGACACAGTCATGACAATTGACAGGTAACATGTTCGGATAAGCGATAGTTGTACTTTTTTGTTATTTTAGGTGTGGGTACTAAGTGCTTTAAGCCTTGTCACGTAAGAATAATTTAATTATTGAAAATTTCATTATTTAATTAGTTGACCATTACAATGTGGATGTTCGAATTCCAATGTTTTTGCAGTATTAGGCAGCCACATACTTTATTCCGGAACTGTCTCTGCATTGGAACTACGCCTACTGTCGGAACAAAAGAACAACAGAGGACGCCCACCTATGACCTGGAGGTCTAGAATAGAGAGAGCCCTCAAGTTAGCCCATTTGCCAAAGCCGACAACCCAGGATCGAATATCCTGGCGGCGGCGGCGTTTAGTGAGTAGACCCGATCCCAAATAATTGGATCAGGAGAGAGCAAAAATAAATAAGAAGTCAAATAAAAATTGGTACTTATAATTATAACAAATGACATAAGATTTACTTAGTTATGTTTTTATATTTGTATCGTATTTTTTTTATTTTGTTGCAATCACTCATAGTGGAATTACGTTCGATTGACGACGACATGTAGGGCACCGCCTGATTTGGACATACAACCATATGGCATGGCGTGTATCAATTGATTACGCATTTTTGGCAGCACCTGCGTGACCGGGTTTTTAGGATCCAAACACAACTGTCAAACTCAATTTGGCATGTCAAAAACACAACACAACCGGTTAACTGTCAAAAATCTCAAATTTTGTTTAATCATTTCGGTTGTGAAATGTCATTTATCACTCAGAATTTAGGGCTTCGGGCTTTCTCGGAAAGTAGGAGATAATAAAGCAGAAGGCGGAGAGTCAGACAAAGAAACAGAAAAAAATCTACAACAATGAAGTAACCCATAGTCAGATGATATGAAAACCTAATTCAGTATTATTCAATAACTATTCCATCTTCAGAATTAATTTATGGTGAGTTCAAAACCAGCCTTCTGTTATTTCGACGCCAAACTCGTGATATGTAAGCAGCAAGTTCAGTGTTTTTTGAGCGATAACTGCGTAGCGGACTGATCATCACCTATACTACGAACAGCGGTGGACTGTTCTGTTTACACTACACGGAATTGACGCAATTGTGCGCGAAATGTGTACCTACCTGTAGACGATTCATGTAGGAATGTCGTGTAGTATGATTGTGTTGGCGGTGTGTTATTTATAAACGATATTTGTGGTGTGGGTTAGTCGCAAGTCGCAGCAAGCCGTGAGTGGTCGGGCGTACGGCCCACGTTCGAAGCAGCTAGCGGAGTGACGGCTGCAGGCGCTGCACCGCGCACGCGACTTGTCGCCGGTTACTGTACACAACTACACTTACCTTTTCATACACCTACTACTTCAATGTATGTATTTCATAGATTTCTGTTTAATTTGAAGTCATTAGATACATTTCTATTTTTATTTACATAAAGACCTACAAAGTTAGTTACATACTTAGGGCTGTAATTCCTTAAGTTACAGGTTTTAAACAAAACAACAGCTTGTAGCTTGTAACCAGGCTCAAGTACAATGTTTACTGTATGAATGATTGTTAAACAGAGCTAACAAGTCTGTTAAACACTATTCTAATTAAATTAAGGCTGCTTAAGAAGTATGAATAACATGAACACATCACAAGTGCAAGTGTTCAAGCTAAGGATAAGTGATAAGTTATGTGAGTGGTGAGTGCTGCATTATCTAGAGTGAATTTATGATATTGTTTGAAGTGAGCTGACAGCGGCACCATGGCTGAGCAGGGCAGCACTGTGGAGCTGTACATCTACGACCTCACCAATGGACTCGCTTCCTTGCTTTCACCCTCTATAATAGGTAAGCACTTTAATTTATTAGAGCTATGACTAGCCTGTCCAGCAGTAGGCTCAACCGTGGCTGGCAGGCTGTGTATGGGAGGCTGTTCTCCAACAGCTTGAGACTATTGAACACAAATAATCTTTTTCTAATGACAATTTCTAACCAAGAAGCTCAAGTCCATTTTGAAAGATACATAATGTTTCACCTCTAACTTCCCATTACAAAGATGTAGCTTACCATGATGGGAGATGGTGGACAAACACAGGCTAGAATGGCAAGCTAGACGCTTGACAGTTAAAATTGTCTAAGTGACTACTAAACAATGCAGAAAAAAATTAAGATTGCATTGGTATATTTAATTCATTTTCGGTATTTATTTATTCTTTATTGTACACAATAGCTTATTTACAAACATTAATTGGACAATTCATGTACAAAGGCGAGCTTAACTCAACAATGAGTTTTCTCCCAGTTGTTCTGTGAAAGTTGGGGAACATTATTATCTTTTTATTCACTTGTATGAATTATATTCAAATAAAAAAAGCATTTAAAAATATAAAAACTATAATATTGCATCTGTATCGTGAACAGGCCGCAAAGGTCAGGAAATGTACCTCCCAACAATATCATCTTTGTCCAGAAGCACTGCTTTCTGATTCTTGATCCAGCTGCTGGTTGAGGCTCGTGGCACAAACGAGATAGCTACAGAAGGCAATCTACATACAAATTGTGCAACACACCTATAAACATCGCTCACAGACACTATGTCTCGGACAATACGCGCTTGGAGTGTGCTCGGACTGAGCGGCGGCGCCGACCGTAGCGCGACCGCTGAGCGTACGTATGAAAAGTGAAGCACATACGTGAGATTGCCGAGGCTGACACGGCTATCGGTATAAGGATCACCGAGTCCACTTCCGATAAGTCGACATCCTCACGAGATAAATTTATATACTTAAGTTTTCGGCTTTCACGAGAGTCTCGTCATGTGGGAGGTAGATGTATTATGTCGTTTGGCTTCGATCCGCCACCACTACATCAGGCTTATTAGCTGCAATAGTCTTGTCAGGGATGAATGAATGAGGAATTTATGGTTAAATAATAGCAGCCGCACAGGTCAATCTTCAAGGTTAAGCAACGCTTGCCAAGGTTGGTCTGTGGATCTTCTTTGTTGGGTGATCATCTTAACATACCGAATTTCCTTCGTGCCTCAGAAAGCACATTAATTCATGAATCCCCGACCGGTCTCATAGGACCGCGCTGTTATTGTCTTACTATTGTGTCTCGTTTCGCGGGTATGGATAGGTTAAGCCGTAAGTCCCGGCTGTCATTTATAGATCTTTGGCAGTCGTTACGGATAGTCAGAAGCCAGTAAATCTGACTCCAGTCTTACCATGAAGTACCTTGTTACCCCAGTTAATGGGTTGTGGAGGTCTGGTAGGCATGCAGCCGCTCCTCGTAAAATACTGGTATTCAGCTAAATCCGGCTTGACTGGAAGGCGACTCCAATATAGTTGGGAAAAGGCTAGGTGATGATGATGAGTCTTGTCAGTGATGATTAACTGATCCCAGTACAATGTGATATTATAGTAAACAGCAGCAGATGACCGTGGGTGATGTATCCGATTTGCGGCAAACAGTGTGCGGACTCTCTTATCCAGGCCGTCAAGTTTGGCCAAAGAAGCCCTTGTTAAACGATTGTTGCGCGTGAGCAGCATTGAATTCTAAGCGCCTACGACACGGTTTTGCGTCGGAGCTAAGCTAAGCGTCAAACCGGGTCTACGCCCGGTCGTCAGTCGTGTATGAAACTCTATGAAGCTAACCACACGACGCCAGCGCTAGAGCTGGCTCGCCGTGCAAGCGGGCACGGTGCTCGCCGCGTATACACCCGGCGCGCAGTGGAGTATGGCAGTGTGTGAGCGCATGCACACGAGACCGGACCTACGAGCGGCGCGTGCACAGGGCTACCAACAAAATTGAAAGGCGGCACCCCCTTGAAACCGGGTCGTGTACAAACCGTCTCGTGGGCATGAGCTCCAACGCTTTCGACATAAACAAATACTGAGAGAGATAGAGTCAATAAATATAGACTGAATAGGCTCTCAACAAACTAGTGCGCCTCGCCGTGATATGATTCCAACGGATTTACCATTTCATTTTAAAAGATATTTCCGGTGAACGTAATGTTTTACGGAAGTTTTGCGGCAACAGTTGATAAAGCCCATGGGCAAAATCCATATGTATTCCTACCAACAGAAAACAAAATTAAAAATATTCTTTACATTGTACAAGTACATTAAGTTGTTGCCTATTAATTATTATGTAGGTAACTACTCGTATCTATACCTACATAATGCAATATTATAACTTATAAGACCTATTACTTTCACCCAACTTTCTACAATTCCACTCTTATAAGAGTTATAATACCGTAATTAACCCAAAACAGCCTCCTAATGTGGGTAAAACTTTAATTAAAATATAAATATTATCGACTACAACACGGATGAAGTCGCGGGCAACAACTAGTAAATTATAAAGGTCGTCATTATTTGTGTTTCAAAACTACTCTACACACACGTTTCATGGGAGGGGTGTTAAAGTTTTTATGAAAATACTCGCGAAAGAAGTCGCGGCCAGAGTGCTGGTTTGTTTATCAATTGAAATAATTTATTTGCTTCTGGCTAATGCTTGTTGAAATAGATGAAGAAAGATTATATATTATAGTATTGCAATGGTTTCGCGATCATATAATTTTATTGTCAATGGAGCTGCCAGCTTGAGATTCGTCAGTAGGCAGCATGCCCTGATGCCCTGCCCACGGCGAAGCAAGGCAGAAGCGATACAAGTTTGCCGCTAGCTAATCTGAGTTTTCGTCAGTCAACTTGGTCCGCGGGCCGTCGTCGCCGCAGCACAGTCGTACTTCCCGACGGGAGGCGCTAATGATGCGAATATCTCGCGACCCACTTTACGCTGACACCTGGCCTCGTCATCGGCTGCGTTTCAAGGACTGTTTGGTTGCTCTAATTTAAAATCTATACATAGATAGTTCGTTGTTCAAAACACCTCTACTAGTTTTCTTTAAAAAATTTCATTCATTTAGAAAGTTGCTACGTTTAGAAAAATGCTGCCCGCGACAGCGACTTCGTCTGCTTTGGGTCAAAATCAAAATTGTTTTATTTTACATATGCCTACATGGGTACTTATAAAACGTTAGAAGCTTGTGCACGGTTCCAGGCCATGAGTCCTATCCATGTCCTCCATGATTCTCTATTTCTATACCATATTTTGGAGTCAAAACTGGTTCAAAAAACAGACAAAGCTCTTTCACATTTATGTTATTTTCTGTTTGAGTGTGGATATAAAGAAAGTTTAAGGGGGAAGCTTCAAAGATATTTATTATTTAAGGGGTGATAAATATTTATATAATATTTAAGTATTACGGTGAATGCTTCAGGTTAGCCCGCGAAATTCAAATTTTAAAGTTAAAAATACTTTACACTTAGTTATAGGAACATTTTTGACCTCGAAAAAATCGTTCCTACACTTAGGTGAGCTTGGAGGCTTGTATTGATGATTTTAATGGTTATAACTTCATACAACCTACCAATGGCTTGTAAATTGCAAAAAACGTAAGAAAATTTGAATTTCGCGGGCTACCTGAAGCATTCACCGTAATACTTAAATATTATATAAATATTTATCACCCCTTAAATAATAAATATCTTTTCGTTGATTTATTCAATAGTCTGTTAAGGTAAAGCCCAAGATTTAGCTTACTAGTAAAAGAACGAAAGGAGACTTTCAATAAATGTATGGTGCTTGGGCTACAAATAATTAAAAAATTAATAGCTCTCGTATATATATTGTTTTTTTTAAGCATAATAACATACTACAGATCTCCGCTCTTTTATGTGAAATGGAAAACTATAAGCTTGTATCACATAAACATTATTTTATAGGGTTAGCAACCCTGTGGCAAAACGGCAGGCTCCCTGTCTCGTCAATTAGAGACAGGGAGCCTGCCGTTTTGCCGAAAAGAATAAATTTGCCAAATTTTCATTACCCAAAGCAATTTTCGAAACCTTTTATTTTACCAATGCAATATTTGGAATAATTTTAGTTCGAAAATTTTCATTTGGTCAAATTTTTACTTCGGCAGAATATTACCTAGAATAATGTCATTAAGGCATTTGGTCTTTAATCAAACGATTTATTACGGAAAAAAATCTTAAGACAGTAAACATTTGGTCAAATTAAATGTTATGAAAAAAAAATAAACACAGTTACAAACGACGAATGAAAAACGGAACAGCTACCAGAACTGTAGGTTAGGTTAGAGTAGTGACCAGAAGCATATTTTTGTATGTAAAACAAGAAACTCAAAACTAAGATACCAAATATTTGGCTAATTTTATTTTTTGGGTAAAACTATTTTATACCAACTGAAATATTTGACTACATAAAAATTGGTAAACGAACTAGTTGGTAAGCAAATTATTGCTTAAACGTTAACTTGCCAAACATAAGGTTTGCGTAACACTTATTTGTGAAGAGTTTATTTGCTGAGTAATAATTTGGCAAATGAAATTATGCGAAAAATTGTTTGGGAAGTGATAATTTGGCAATTTTTTTTTGGCAAAACAAGGGAGACCCGACGAGACAGTATAACTTTGTGTCTGTGTGTTTGTGCGCCGATGTCTGAGACACGCAGTATAGATATGTAGTTATACCAAACGAGCGACAGAAAAACAAATATACAGTGGGTGGCCAAATTATTAGGGACAGTACCTGAATTCCATATATTAGTATCAATTTTGATTGCATTTTGCAAGCAAATGGTTGGTTGTAGGTCCGGCTAATATTTTTTATTTGAAGACTTTATTGATTGAGTTAATAAAAACATAAAATTTGAAATCAAATTCTTTTATATATTTTTGAAAAAAAAAAGATACTTAATACGATGATTTCGAAAAAAGTCAACAAAGTTATTAATCTCACTTTTTAAACTAACCAACGGATTTATATAAGATTTTTTTATTTGGTATTATTACTGGCATCAGTATTATTATTTTTGATATAAAGCAACATTGTGAGATCACGCCATTTTTTTTTAAGTGACATTTTTTAACTTTGTTGATTTTTTTCAACATTTGGTGAATATTTGGATCCTCTTGCCGGTGAAAAAAATAGCACTAGCTGATTGTAGCCCTCATTTAAGAGTGGCCATTATACTAGAAACCTGCTACAGAAAGCCAGAACTTGCATAGAGAGCATACCACGATAAATGGATGCTATCACAAAATACTGGCAATATTCATCCACCTTATTACGTATCTTTTTTTTTTTCAAAAATATATAAATAATTTTGACTTAAAATTTGATGTTTTATTATCTCAATCAATCAAGTCTATAAATAAAAAATATTTGCCGAACCTACAACCAACCATTTACCTGCAAAATGCAATTAAAGTTGATAATAATATAAGAAATCTAGGTACTGTCCCTAATAATATGGCCACCCATGGTAGGTTTCATATTATAAAACTGAAGAAGCTTGTTACTAAAACGTGACTAAATTAGTCACTAGTAATCAATTGACTAAAAAGTTAGTTGATTGAGCCAACAGTGGGAAATGTATGATCTGTGAGTAATGTGCGTGTGTTGCAGGGCGGCAGATCGAGGGCGTGTGGCACACCGGCGTCGTGGCCTACGGGCGCGAGTTCTTCTTCGGCGGCGGCGGCATCAGCAGCTGCGCGCCGGTCAGTACCCGCCCACACACACACACCCGTCTCAACATAGCCATACAAGGGGAAATTCAGCTCACAGCTCATCAGAGCCAGCCGGCACCCTCCCCGCACCGCCTCGTCGCAAGGTGCCCTCTCTTTGTCCTCACCTCGCGTGGAGGGCTTACGACCGAGGCGATCCGGTCACGCTGCGGGGACGATGTAGAGAGCGCATTCAAGTCCATATAAAGAATACTAGCCGCAGGAGGTGAGGCGGTGCGGAGGGGTGCCGGGCGGGTCTAATGAGCTGTGACCTTTCACCTCTCCGCTGTTTCAATTGCTACCAACATAGTAATATCCAAAGGAAAGTCAAAATACTCTGATCAGCACTACAATATATTTGTTCTCATGTGCACTCTGCTGGCCCAAACCCCGACCGCGCACATGGTATCAACGTTACAATCAAACGTAGTAGCTAGTCAACGCTAAGACGCAGCCGGTCGTGGTGTGGCCGCCACGCGCCCACGTATCAGTGCAGCGCGTCTCTGGCAGCGCTCCACGGCTCGCGCTCACGGCGGATGCTAATGGCTGCACTTTCGCTACAACCGCGCGGCATGCACGCGCAGCCGAACAAAGCACGTAATCGACGAAACGTTTCCAAACGTGCCGCTGACGCTATCTGTTGGCAGCCTGCGCCTCCGCCACCGCCAACGGGACTTTAATCAACAGGTGCGTGACGAGTTTCTGTAAACGAGCGAATATTTACAAGACAACCTCCGTAAATAGACTAGCATTAGCACTAAATCCCTGGGTAGCGCACGAGTGGCAGCCTGAAGCCTGCGCGGCGCGGTGCGCGCGGCTCAGGTGAAGGGGTATCAGCCGCGGCGCTCCTCGTGTGATTGTGTACGCGCGGGTACGGCGCGCGGCGCCGCCCACACGGCGCCGGCGCTATTCGCGCACATTTCTTCGTGTTTTCTATCATCATCTACATTAAAATAGTTTGGGCATTTTTGTTCAAGGAAATCACGCAGTTTATTTTAGAGAAATAAATGTCGTAAGACACCTCTTATATCTGTTGATAATTTTCTCGATGGTATTTCGGTCTCATTTACGCAGTATTTACCTTCATATCTGGAAACTAAGAACAAAAAACCGTGCATAAATAGGAACAAGGTCCGGTTTTAAATAGGATCCTAGGTATATTCCATTTCTCTTTTAGCAAATAATAAAATTAGAAGTCTTTTGTTTATAAGAGTGAGAAGTCATCAATAAACTTCTCTCGTTCTTGGTGGAACGAGAGGGAGCGTCACACTTTTGCTGAGTGAAACCAGTATTCCTCCAGATACACTTTGCGGTCTGGGGCGGGGCGACTCTTTTTCAACTCCTCAGCTTTGGTAGTTATCGGCCGCGAGGGGCCCCTACTGACAACTATTTAGCACGCGCGTAGAACACAAGCGCCTTCGTCTCGAACCTGGTTCTTATCGGACGGCGAGCTACCCATTACTCGCCGTTGCTCGCCGGCGGTAAGCCTTCGGTGGTCGCGAATCGCACAGTGACTTCAGTCGCCCAGTGCGACTCCTGTGTCGGCCGGGGTGCGAGGATTGCCTTCCCCTTATGTCTTCCGCTGCTGCAGTACTTCCTTCGCTTGCTTTACTGCTTCGCAAAAGTATGTAACGGCTGTCTCGCTCCATATGACCTGCATCAGGGTGGGACGTGAGAGGCCCTCATGAGGACACACGGTGTCGCGGTCCGGTGTGCTATTGGGTACAAAGCCGGCAGAGGTTTACATTGTCCTCTCATATCTATTAATATTGTAATATGGAAATATTGTGGAAAGATTCATTTTTTAAAATCAGTTTCTTCTCCATTGGAAACGACCAATCGGAACCGTGCACTAGCTTTTGACGTTTGACTTCTAACGCCCATGTAGGCCTATGTAAAGTAAAAAATTGAGTGTTTTTGTCACTGTTCGTGTAAGCCATTTTTATTTAGGTACTTTTTATTTGAAACGTCGCCTACATTACAGCGACGTTTTTCAATCCGGCGCGCCTTTTTGTAATACAGCGTGTTATACGATATGGCTGCGACATTCACACCGCTTCCGACACGACCGCAGCGGCCGGCAACGAATGGATAGTTCATTGTTGTCGATCAACTCCGGCTCCACTCAACTCGAGTCGCGGACACGTCTGCTGCACCTATTTATTCACATGTAGATACACTTTAATAATACTAACTGTAATTACATTCTACTTTAATACAAAATAATGTTTCACAGAATGTTTTCACATGTAGAGGTGATGTTGTCATAGATCATTCCGGCGATCATAAAGAAACCGTAAAATGTGAGAATATTCCGTGATGTAGGTAGGTTCGCGTAATTTTAGCCACGTGGGTGTATACATTAGATGCCGCGACCTTGTCTGCTTCCTAAGGTTTGTATTTGATTGTATGAGTCGTGGTATGAATGTTCAGAGGTTTATAGAAACTTAACACACACATATACAACATGTAGCATATCAAACGCCCATCCTGAAAGTACTTAGTATGTTCAGAATCGGCTACTGAATCGATTTCAGCTTAATTGTAAAGTGGTTAATTTGAATAATTATTCTTTATTTTACGATATAAAAACCTACTTTGATATATCTTAATCTGTTGAGCCCACACCTATTTTCTGTCTCTATTATGTGTCTAATTACGGTAAGTACTCTAAAGATTAACTGCCTCACTAGTGTGTGTGCGTGCTTACTTACCGAAACCGATGCGCTAGCGGTGTAGTGCGACGATTCCCCTATTTTTGCCTACAATTAGGATAACTAATTTAGAAAACTCTAAGTACATTAAAGTGAACTTTCGGTGCTTGAATTATGATTGTAACTGGGGTGTAGACTGTGCATTATTCCAGTTGCGTGATGTAGGTATACTGGCACACACACGTACATTATTATATTATGTGATTCCAACAGGGCGCCGTTAACGATTCTTACTCCATTGTTATTTTTAGACCAGATTATGTATTTTATGATGTTAGGTAGATATAGTAGGTCGGCAGCGCGTGCGACTCCCAATGACTAGGTATACAGAGTCTCTAAGGGCCCTCGCCCACGGCGAGTCCGAATGCGACGGTTTAGTCGCATTCGGATGTTTATTTCATTTCTTTTACCAAATGTTATTTGCGTATTTGTGGACCAATGTATTTAATATTTAATTTTATATTGTATAATTTAATTTAATTAATCCTACTCTTATTTATATTAAATGTAATTATGATGTCATAAATTATTTGTTATTTTGTGCTAATTTAATAATTGTTATAATGTTCCAATTCTATTTTATTATTTTTTTTTTAATTATTCTGTATTTTAATCTAACTGTTGACATTTTAAATTGTTACGATGATTATATTTCCATTTTTTTATTATTTTTATTGTTGATTATACAAGTGCTGTGCACACCTATAAGTGACAAATTCACCGCTATGTTCTTTATATGTTCTTTTTGTTATTGTAGTGATTTAGTGAATAAGTCGTTGGTGTGTCAATAAATAAATAAATAAATTTGAAACGCGCGTTAGCAGCACGGGGCGCTACTAACGCTTCTTTCAACTTTGACACTTCCCGTGACATCACGACTCTCTTTCTCCGAAGCTTCGCGTGTTTCCTACCATGGTTCGAATCTCTAAACCTACTCTGTTAACGTCAAACTGTCAAAACGCGCGAAATTTCGGTCGTAACTTCGGTGAAAGAGAGTAGACGTCCAGAGCTACATAGAGCGTAAAATCGTCGGGCTCTGCTATGGGCGGTGCCTGCCAGTGCTGCGAGTGAGTTAGCAGGAGCTATAGGGGCCGTGTATCTCTCAGTCCGGCTTCAGGACGCCTGTAACGCGGCGCGCGGCCCCTGACCGCCACACGGCGGCGCGGCAGCGCGTCGCGCGGCGAGATGCAAGCGCCTCCGGATTGTAAACAGAGTCTATTTCGAAGCGCGGCTCGGCGCCAACGTGACAATTACTGAATGCAATAAACATTACAGCTGCAACTTTCCTTATTTCCGTCTTATTTTAGATTCAAGCGATCAAGTGGCTTATTGCGTTGAGCTCACTTTTTTTTACAAATTATTATAACTAATTTAAACAAACATTTCTCTTTCTTTTAAACGTTTGTTTGTTTTGTTTTGCAGTTTAGGCTTTTCAAGTCTCTAGTCCTATAGGTATCACAAAACATTAAACAGTGGGTTAAATTAAATAAAAAAATTAAAAAAAAACACCAACCACAGTGGTTGGTGACCACTACTGTAGAAATAATATGATTCCTTTAAAAGCTTTTTTAAAAATATCCAAATACCCTTCAAGTTAAAGTTAAAGCCAACGGAAAAAAGTATGAACCGCTATGGTGTTCGGCTGGCGTTTGAAGCGCTTTCTCTTCTGAAGCTGAGCGGTAGCGTGCACATTTGAAAGGTTAAATGTGACGGAGAGTAGGTAAAGCGGAATGATGTCAATTCCGCAGTGGGGCAGTGACTGCGCCGTATTATTAGCCGGTGCAGCGTGCAGCCGCGCATCCGCCACGCGCTCCACGTCCCGCGCCACTCGAAATAGGTGTCTCCCCAGCGCCGCACATAACTATCGTATTTCGCTAACGACTTCAGCTTCATTTGGATTATTAGATACTTGTTTTCACAAATATTAAAAACTAGAAACTTCTAATTAATAATGTTTAATACATTATTTACTAGCTGTCCCCTGCGGTTTCACCCGCATTTTCCCGTGGGTCGTAGCGTGATGGTATATAGCCTATAGCATTCTTCGATAAATGGGCTATCTAACACTGAAAGAATTTTTCAAATCGGACCAGTAGTTCCAGAGATTACCCCCTACATACAAACTTACAAACATACAAACTTACAAATTTTACCTCTTTATAATATTATACTCCGTTTGTTTAGGTAGTTAACTAAAGGTAAACAGTCTTGGTATGTCTTTTTATGTTAAAGAGGTCGTATAAAATATACACAAAGTTTATTTAAATTTAGTTTATTAGCTAACATCGATTTAGGTAAATACCTATTTGCAAAGATTTTTACATACAATTTATAGACAACTTTTAGATAAAAAGACATGCCAAGATTGTTTACCTTTAGTTAACTACCTAAACCGACGGAGTATAGTATAGATAATTTCCAATAACTTTTGAATACGGCGACAAGCAACCTACTCGTACATCGCTGGATACGAAAGTTATTGGAAATTATTTTTAATATTTGTGAAAACAAGTCCTTTCAACAAACCATAATATTGATAGTGAAAAAAATTTCCTAGAAGAGAGAGCGTGTTTTTATGATTCCTGACCTCAACGTTTAAAGGACTGTTAACCTATCACATACCCGCGAAACGAGACAATAGTAAGACTATAACAGCGCGGTCGCATGAGACCGGTCGGGGATTCATGAAGCCAATAGAGATCGTTTTGAATGAACTACGCGTATATATCTGTATCTTTGTTATAACACATAATACTGTAATAAATATTCTATGCAATAAAAAAATCTGTGAGCCTTAACGCAGGCCTACCGATTTCCAAGTTACTGTGAAGTTTAGAGCAGAAGACGACCATGTTTTTTTTAAATATAGCACATGTTTTTGTCGGAGGGGTTGAGGTCTGGGCTAGCGCAGAGTAATTTGTCAGCCTTAATGAAGTCCGGAACGTTGGCTGCATGCCGAACTTGTGTAGTGCGTGCCTTAGTCGGTGCGCCGCGTGCTGACTCTTGCTGAAAACTTCATGCTACTTAATTGTTATTGAAGAAGTTTTCACCCTAGGTCACCCCCCTCCAGATCATTACTAATGCCACACGGTGCACACGCAGGACGCTGCCGACCAATTGAGAGGCTTTCTAGGAGCTACGAGTATTCAACAGATCAGTTTGCTGGTTTCAATGTTCCTAGATTGTGAAAATTTTCTCATCTTAAGAATATCCAACACAAACATATAAATAACACGACTGATGTCAAGAGTCAGCAGCGTTTTCAAACAAAATAGTAACAGATTCCATTCCCACTCCATGCAGAACAATCACAGCAATTCTGTTTTCTTTCATATTCCACTTATTTTAATTTATTACAAGTACCGCGAAAAACTACACTGAAGTACGTCCAAAGCTTTGATGCTGTTATTTGAATCAATAAACCTCTCTCCTCTGTAGAATAAAGGAATGCACTGCAGTATAAACTAGCGTGCTGCCGTGCTTATAATGCAGCGTCATTTTTTGCAAAGCTTGTTGGTGTTTTTTCATTATATTTTTAGAGCGTAAAGTTTCATAAACTGAAGTAAGTAATGAATGTGTGTTGGCTTGGTTGGTTGCAGGGCGGCACGCAGCTGGGCCCGCCGCACCGCGTGGAGGCGCTGGGACAGACCTTCGTGCCCTTCCAGGTGTTCGCGGACTACCTGCAGGGCCTGTCCGCCACCACCTACAGGTACAGCCAACGCTGCCATCGAACCGCACATGTCTGCACGCGAGCCCTAAAGCTTCTCTCAAAAATACATCTTGCATAAGAAACATCGGTTGATATCAGCTTAAAACCTCCACGTATTCCTGAGACAAAGGATCTTGTTGTTAGGCGGACAGACCGACAGACCGACATTAAAGTGATCCTATAAGACGAATACCCCTGTTTGCTGTGTCGTATATACTTGGATGATCGTTACGTTAGTGCAGCGCCGGCTCGCCTGAGACGTGCCCGGCGCGCGGCGCTCGCTTCAGACGAGATGTTCGTGTATTCATATTTGTAATTTAGACATTTTGTTGTAAATTCCAGTCCTTCTTCGTATAACCTGCTGGAGCACAACTGCAATCACTTCAGCGAAGAAATAGCACAGTTCTTGTGCAGCGCACACATTCCCAAGCACATCGTGGCGCAGCCGGAGGAGCTGCTGGCGCCGAGCACGCGCGCCGCCGTGCAGGCGCTGCTCGACAACCTGGTGCCGCACGGCCCGCAGGTACCACGCCGCACTCACACTAGCACAGCGTGGAGGAGCTGCTGGCGCCGAGCACGCGCGCCGCCGTGCAGGCGCTGCTCGACAACCTGGTGCCGCACGGCCCGCAGGTACCACGCCGCACTCACACTAGCACAGCGTGGAGGAGCTGCTGGCGCCGAGCACGCGCGCCGCCGTGCAGGCGCTGCTCGACAACCTGGTGCCGCACGGCCCGCAGGTACCACGCCGCACTCACACTAGCACAGCGTGGAGGAGCTGCTGGCGCCGAGCACGCGCGCCGCCGTGCAGGCGCTGCTCGACAACCTGGTGCCGCACGGCCCGCAGGTACCACGCCGCACTCACACTAGCACAGCGTGGAGGAGCTGCTGGCGCCGAGCACGCGCGCCGCCGTGCAGGCGCTGCTCGACAACCTGGTGCCGCACGGCCCGCAGGTACCACGCCGCACTCACACTAGCACAGCGTGGAGGAGCTGCTGGCGCCGAGCACGCGCGCCGCCGTGCAGGCGCTGCTCGACAACCTGGTGCCGCACGGCCCGCAGGTACCACGCCGCACTCACACTAGCACAGCGTGGAGGAGCTGCTGGCGCCGAGCACGCGCGCCGCCGTGCAGGCGCTGCTCGACAACCTGGTGCCGCACGGCCCGCAGGTACCACGCCGCACTCACACTAGCACAGCGTGGAGGAGCTGCTGGCGCCGAGCACGCGCGCCGCCGTGCAGGCGCTGCTCGACAACCTGGTGCCGCACGGCCCGCAGGTACCACGCCGCACTCACACTAGCACAGCGTGGAGGAGCTGCTGGCGCCGAGCACGCGCGCCGCCGTGCAGGCGCTGCTCGACAACCTGGTGCCGCACGGCCCGCAGGTACCACGCCGCACTCACACTAGCACAGCGTGGAGGAGCTGCTGGCGCCGAGCACGCGCGCCGCCGTGCAGGCGCTGCTCGACAACCTGGTGCCGCACGGCCCGCAGGTACCACGCCGCACTCACACTAGCACAGCGTGGAGGAGCTGCTGGCGCCGAGCACGCGCGCCGCCGTGCAGGCGCTGCTCGACAACCTGGTGCCGCACGGCCCGCAGGTACCACGCCGCACTCACACTAGCACAGCGTGGAGGAGCTGCTGGCGCCGAGCACGCGCGCCGCCGTGCAGGCGCTGCTCGACAACCTGGTGCCGCACGGCCCGCAGGTACCACGCCGCACTCACACTAGCACAGCGTGGAGGAGCTGCTGGCGCCGAGCACGCGCGCCGCCGTGCAGGCGCTGCTCGACAACCTGGTGCCGCACGGCCCGCAGGTACCACGCCGCACTCACACTAGCACAGCGTGGAGGAGCTGCTGGCGCCGAGCACGCGCGCCGCCGTGCAGGCGCTGCTCGACAACCTGGTGCCGCACGGCCCGCAGGTACCACGCCGCACTCACACTAGCACAGCGTGGAGGAGCTGCTGGCGCCGAGCACGCGCGCCGCCGTGCAGGCGCTGCTCGACAACCTGGTGCCGCACGGCCCGCAGGTACCACGCCGCACTCACACTAGCACAGCGTGGAGGAGCTGCTGGCGCCGAGCACGCGCGCCGCCGTGCAGGCGCTGCTCGACAACCTGGTGCCGCACGGCCCGCAGGTACCGCACCATGGCCCGGACCAGGGCCCGGCGTGAAAGCTCGTTGCCGCGTATCGCCTCCACCATATGCTCCACCGTGTCTTCCGGGCAATCCACACAGTGGTGACACCCGAGCGTTTCTTTCGCATCAAATTATTTTAGAGTTGAATTAAGCCCATCTATCGAGAAAGGCTATAGGTTATAACTACGTGACAACCTAAAAAACGCGGGTTAAACCGCGTAGAATAGCTAGTTTTATTATTTGAAACTATATAGAGAGCACGTTATCTGGTAAGTTACCTCTTTTTCCATCTAGGAAAATATCAATTGACTTCGTCTTCTTTTAGTGGACTGGGGGACTGTCTGGCTTTTACTAAAACCATGTTTCTTGATTGATCCCGTGTGTCGGTCCACGGTGACCTTTCCGATGATTCCCGCAGCTCAAGCAGGCATCAGTCCTACCCGGCATCGGCCCTGTTGGCCCCTTCGGTTTTGCTGACATCTGTTTGAGGTACGCGTGAAACGCAACATGCCCTCGATCCCGCTAGGTAATCTTAGACTAAAAGACCTAAATAATAATATTAAGCAAGCACGTCATGGTCGAACATTCCAGTATCGACGCACCAGCTCAATTTTTCATCTCCATCCCTGACGCTCCACCTAGAGCGGCAGAGATCATTTGATGATTGCCCACATAAAAGTTACCTATGCTAACCCAAATCGCCGATATTTTTTTCCCGCTTATCTATAAATTAACTAAGTCGTTATCGACTCGAAACCAAAATGTGTTTATTTCATTTAGGCCTGCATGGGCACTTATAAAGCGTCAGAATGTGTAGTACACGATCCCCACAACTCCATTCGATATTTGCTCATGTCTTCCAGGTCGTAGCTACCGTGCCCATAGCTGACCTCTTGGCACGGTTAATTCGCCGTGCGTAGGCAGGTAGGCAGAGAGTTTGCCGTCGCCGTGTTTCATCAGTGTTGTATCGCAGTCTATAGGCTCTTGTAAATGGCACGTTTTATTAACCTTGCCTACGTACAGCGAAATGTGCCGTGTACAAGAAGACTTACAGTAAGACGGAAGCTTGAGAGTGTTAGAGCAGCATGTGGTCCATTCGGTCGGCTGTGCAGTCCCCGCGCCCAGCGCCCCGGCCCCCCGGCCCCGTGCCTCTGCCCTCACACACCGCGCGCACCACGCATTAGTCCCATCGGTGTGCTGCGATGTTGCTCCAAATTGTGAATAGGAAGTAATCCAACATTTTTTAGAACTTTATTTATTTCGTTGGTCGTCAAAGTTGTATTTCGTCGTGGTTTGCAGAATGTGAGCGATATGAGTGGCAGCGAGCGCGAGCGGCGGCGGCGCGCGCACGACGGCGCGGGCCCGTCGCCTGACTGACGGCTGAGCGAAAGATTGACTAGAAAGAAAGGAAAAGCATCCAAACTTCCTATTTTTGTGAGTCATCACATTATCGGGTGCCTAGTACGAGTTTGTTTCACGATAACGCGGACGAGATATTTAAGAGCGTTCTTCCTGAGATACATTTTCATAAAACGGCTACTTAGGTAAAAAGACCGATCACATAGCCGATAACTACACATTCTGTACATTTAATTAAGTAACTTAAACCAAAAAATATTGCTGGGATAAACTTTTTTTTTTCATCATTATAAAATAAATAATTAATTGATAATAATTCCGATCAGCAGTGCGTTTGGCCGCTCGCGATTGGTCATTGAACCGACCGCACGCTTGTGTGTGTGAGACGCTCGTTTTGTTTAGTTTTCATTGCATTTTTGTGACTTCAAATGCGTAATTTGTTATGAAAAATTGATAATTTTGATAATATTTGTTCGGAAGAAAGTTTGCTAATAATACTTGGAATACGATTTTGAAAAAAAAAGATTTTTTTTTTACTTCGACCTTCAATATCTCCAGAACCAGTGAATTCTCATGTATGTTCTAGAAGAAAAAAAACTAGCACAGTGATGAGTAGAAAATGGAGTTTCGTTTTCGTTACAGGCGCTATATTTTCACATTAAATTATTACTTATTTACTTTTATTGCTTGCACTTCCCTGAATATTAGTTACTAGATTCTCCCAGCGGCTTCGTCCGCTTGAAATTAGGTTTCTCTATACAGACTTTGGATCCCCGTTTCATCACTTTAGGGGCCTCGCCCACGGCGCACGGCGACTTTTTGAAGCAATGCAGTAGCGCAACTGACGCGCGTTCGCTTCGATACAGTCGGGATGCAAACGCGCTTCAGCAGCGTTACTAACGCGTTATAGTCGCGATGCAAACACGATACCGTATCACAAAAATTAAGATTTTGTATGTAGACTGTTTTTGTTTTTCATTCACGCGCCACTCTCCCTCCGGCCTTTTCCCGTTGTCGTCTGACACGGTGCAGGTACAGTCGCGATGCAGTAGAGCGTTAGTAGCGCTGCTGACGCGCGTTTTCGAAATGCTACAAAAAGTCGCCGTGGGCGAGGGCCCTTAGTACTCGCTTATGTCATAAAAGGAAACCTTGTGCAACATTTTACGCTCTTAGGCCTGGTATTTTTGGCTGTCAGTCAGTTACTCCTTTCATGTGTATTTAGATTCCTGATTTCGTTGGAGCATTTTGCGAAATAATTAATAAGTGTGTGTTGTTGCGCAGATGATCTACACGAACGGCGCGCGCCACCGGCAGGACAGCCCCGACTACCTCACGCTCAACACGCAGATCGAGGAGGCCAGGTGAGCACTGCTGCCCGGGAGGCAGGCCTGTCTACTACTGTACTGCTTATTACGAAACGACTCTGAAGTGCCGGAAATTAAGTAACGAACGCGTGGCGCGTGTGGCGCGGCGTGGCCGTGCTGGCGGCGGGCGCGCGCGCGCTGCGCCGCCTGGCCGCGTGTGTATGTAGTTGTGTGTACTGAGTGTTAGCGGTGTCGTGTAGTGGCGCCTCGCGGAGACTGATGGCGCGGTGTGGTGGTGTAGGTGGCGCGCGTGGCGCGTGTGGCGCGGCGTGGCCGTGCTGGCGGCGGGCGCGCGCGCGCTGCGCCGCCTGGCCGCGTGTGTATGTAGTTGTGTGTACTGAGTGTTAGCGGTGTCGTGTAGTGGCGCCTCGCGGAGACTGATGGCGCAGTGTGGTGGTGTAGGTGGCGCGCGTGGCGCGTGTGGCGCGGCGTGGCCGTGCTGGCGGCGGGCGCGCGCGCGCTGCGCCGCCTGGCCGCGTGTGTATGTAGTTGTGTGTACTGAGTGTTAGCGGTGTCGTGTAGTGGCGCCTCGCGGAGACTGATGGCGCGGTGTGGTGGTGTAGGTGGCGCGCGTGGCGCGTGTGGCGCGGCGTGGCCGTGCTGGCGGCGGGCGCGCGCGCGCTGCGCCGCCTGGCCGCGTGTGTATGTAGTTGTGTGTACTGAGTGTTAGCGGTGTCGTGTAGTGGCGCCTCGCGGAGACTGATGGCGCAGTG
Organism: Mythimna separata; assembly: GCA_030763345.1. Lineage (NCBI taxonomy): Eukaryota > Metazoa > Arthropoda > Insecta > Lepidoptera > Noctuidae > Mythimna > Mythimna separata. The sequence continues at coordinate 204,891 of CM061172.1, forward strand.
TGGTGGTGTAGGTGGCGCGTGTGGCGCGGCGTGGCCGTGCTGGCGGCGGGCGCGCGCGCGCTGCGCCGCCTGGCCGCGTGTGTATGTAGTTGTGTGTACTGAGTGTTAGCGGTGTCGTGTAGTGGCGCCTCGCGGAGACTGATGGCGCGGTGTGGTGGTGTAGGTGGCGCGCGTGGCGCGTGTGGCGCGGCGTGGCCGTGCTGGCGGCGGGCGCGCGCGCGCTGCGCCGCCTGGCCGCGTGTGTATGTAGTTGTGTGTACTGAGTGTTAGCGGTGTCGTGTAGTGGCGCCTCGCGGAGACTGATGGCGCGGTGTGGTGGTGTAGGTGGCGCGCGTGGCGCGTGTGGCGCGGCGTGGCCGTGCTGGCGGCGGGCGCGCGCGCGCTGCGCCGCCTGGCCGCGTGTGTATGTAGTTGTGTGTACTGAGTGTTAGCGGTGTCGTGTAGTGGCGCCTCGCGGAGACTGATGGCGCGGTGTGGTGGTGTAGGTGGCGCGCGTGGCGCGTGTGGCGCGGCGTGGCCGTGCTGGCGGCGGGCGCGCGCGCGCTGCGCCGCCTGGCCGCGTGTGTATGTAGTTGTGTGTACTGAGTGTTAGCGGTGTCGTGTAGTGGCGCCTCGCGGAGACTGATGGCGCGGTGTGGTGGTGTAGGTGGCGCGCGTGGCGCGTGTGGCGCGGCGTGGCCGTGCTGGCGGCGGGCGCGCGCGCGCTGCGCCGCCTGGCCGCGTGTGTATGTAGTTGTGTGTACTGAGTGTTAGTGGTGTCGTGTAGCGGCGCCTCGCGGAGACTGATGGCGCGGTGTGGTGGTGTAGGTGGCGCGCGTGGCGCGTGTGGCGCGGCGTGGCCGTGCTGGCGGCGGGCGCGCGCGCGCTGCGCCGCCTGCGCGCCGCTCGGGACGCGTCCGGCCCCGGCGCCAACCCCCGGCGCCCCTTCTGAACACCAGCTATCCACTTTTCTTTGTGTTTCTTTGACTGGCGAATAAAACAAAATATGAAAATATGTATATCGCTTGTAGCATAGTAGCGTGTACTCGTAGCTAGCTAGATTTGCGACCTGTTGCGTCGTTGCGAGTTAGGCGGGGTCCACACTACAAGCCTAACGCGGTTGCGATGACGGGTGCGAAATATCAAACATATGAAACGCCCCTTTGCGTCCATAGTGCAGTGACTAAGGCGGGAGCCTAGCGCGACGGTCATGAGCGAGTTAGCGCGCGTAGTTTTCCAACGTTCCTATCCGCGCGTTATGGCCGCACTACGGGCCTAGTCAACAAGCGACCTAATGCGCGTGTAGCGGTGATATCAAAACAGTTCGGTCGATCAGTTCGGTGATATACGTCGAACAGCTACAAGAGCTCGCGCGTCACTGTGGCCACCGCACGCCCCCGCTCACCGCGCCCGCCTAGGCTCCAGTCACCGCGCATTCAGTGTGGACGCACCCTTAGAGGTCGCACTACCGAACCTGTTTAATGCAAACTGGTAAATTCGGCACAGTCCGCAGATATTTTGATTTCTGATATTTTTCATCCTTTTGATACTTGACATCTACATGTCATGGCCAATTCTTTGAATTGTTCACTTCATGATATGGCCAACTAAAACTGGCCAGATTAAACTCAATGTTGTGTGAATATGAGTTAATATTAAGCGGCTTGCGGCACCCTGACTCGGACAGTTTTTAAACCACCCAAAACGCAATGAGTATTTTTGATAAAAAAAGTATATGTTGTAGTAGAAAACCGACATACCTACATTGAGAAAACAGTGGAGTCCACCGGTGGACAACATAACTATTTCTTGATATGATATGCCGTGATTGACTATACTTATCATAAAATAACCATGAGTTTAGCTGAAATGGTGTCATTTCATGAAACGGCCGGTCACATCATGAAGTGATCAGTTCTAAGAGCTGGTCATGACATATGTCGATTTTAATTTTATTTATATTATATAGGTACAATGTGTTCATGAAATAACCTAAAACCTGAAACGAGTTAGTTTAGAATCGGCAGCAAAATCGGATACTTACAATAATTTTTAATATAGGTTATATTTTTCCAAAAAAATATAATTTGTCAAGCCGCCTCTAATATTTTTGAACGATGCTGTACACTACTGTCCAACGCGATGTAAACAAACAACGCGCCGCGCTGGCGCCAGAGCCGGGAGACGCGCCGGTGCGCGGCGGCGGCGCGGCGATACAATAGCGACTACGAATCTGTAAGGACTTCTTACAGAGTCGTAGGGCGCGACAACAACATTTACTAACAAATAACTTTTACTATAATTTATGAAATTAAATAATTATTCATCATATTCATTTAAAATCGGTTGGGGTGTCCGAGGTTTTGGGTTATTTCATTAACGCTTTGTATACATATAAATAAAATTAAAGTATCTCTTTGTAATACCAAATTAACATTTTTTTTTACTCAGTATATATATGGAGGTATAAATAGGTAGCTAATAATAATAGTAGTAATAGATTTAACACTAATAGCTTAGATGTCATTTGTACGAAATCGCGGGAAACAGCTACTCAGCAAATAAAATAATACTCTATTTCCTTGCTCAACAAGTTTTACTTATACTTACTGCTAAAACGACCGGCGGTCAAGCTGAACGCGTCCCAGAGGGTCATGACCATCCGGACGGTGCGGAGACACCACAGGGTTTCCCACGAAGTGGCGAGCCCCCTTGCAGACTTGCCACTATGGGATCTAGAGGCAGCAGTCCTTGCAAGCATACACGACTAGCGCAAGGAGATGCAACGCCGTGCATGACGGACAGAGTTCCAGCGAGATCTCATGGTGAATTGTTTATTAAATATAATAAATGAAATGCCCTGGAACGAAAGCAAAGAAGGAACAAGAGTAGGTTTTATCAGTAAAATCACGCTCCGACGGCCTGGTTGAGAGTGACCGCTGTCCTGACAGACTCTCTCCAAATCGCCGCAAACGACAACGCCTGACTCTCAAAACACATCACCTCTTCTAGTAGGTCTTGTAGTTAGCACTAAATGGCGCGCCTGGTTCTGTTGTTAACAAATCAACTGCCGGATACGACATATAAATAAATTAATATTAAGGTACAAGTTGGTAGCCGACTGCACGCAGCAGCAGCAGACGACATGTCGTCGCTTCATGTCCTCACGACGCGTCGTTGCGTCATGTCGCTGCAGTCATGATTTCGAACGCGACTGCTGACGGCAACAGCAGATGGCATGGCATCCAGTTGGTTCCGAGTGCTCCGTGAAACAAGATATCTGACGTGTTCGAGAATTCATTTTGAAAAGAAACACGCTCGACGTGTCGTTGCTCCGGCGTCAGCGGCACTACCGATCTGCGGTCGGATGACATGCACTGCCATCTGCCGCTCCGCGACGCGTCGCTAGCTTCATGTCGCTAATTACGGAGGGAATTTCAAAGAAATACGTAGATACCAGTAGTTTCGCTGCAACACGTCGTTCGCTGGAGCTTCATGTCGTCCGCTACCAACTTGTACCTTTTTTTACGTCTTGGAATTATTGAACTTGTTATAGGAGATTTTACACGCATTGTCAAAGTGTGTATGTTTTTTCGTGAAAAAATATACGCTCCAGCGGAATAATTTAGAGAATGCCTACGGCATTAAGAAGGCACCGAGCTTTTTATACACAAAAACACGTTTTTATAACCCTTGTTTGAAGTAGTAAGTAATTAAATTAAAATCTAAGAAAATATGTTGGTATTATTGAGGATATATACTAGGCCGTATATACGATGGAAACACGATTTGATAAAGTTTGCTCGATAGAATAAATTCACAAAGATACCTCTAAAAACCACAATAAACGCTTAGTACGACGTGAATTCTTGACGGAAGGTTCTCAGATTTTTAATATTAACAAAACTACATGTTTTGTATACGGTATACACTTTATATTTTCAAAATGTTTATTTGTTTAACAATACGAAGGAAATACCTAAACTGGCGCGCAACCAGCCCATCATAACTAGAGCCGCCTCGCCTCCCTCTTATCCGCTTTAGTCATGCTTCGGCCGTCGAACGGGGAACCTGTGTCGCTTGCGATTACGCACGGGTTTAAAAAAGTTACGAGTAAAATTGTGTTAAAATTCACTGTAGGTACTCGTACCTATTTAAAATGAGGAATAAAGTAAACAAAACAAGGGAGAGAAGTGGTTGGCGAAAAATCAATGCTAAACGGTTGCATGAAAAAATGAATTAATATTCGTATACGTATATGTACCTACCTACATACTTATTTACCAATTATCTGACTTGGGTATATTTTTTTTTCAAATGGGATATTTTAAAAAACAATTATTTTATCTTTCTAGATCAAGATATTACAGACCGCGAATTTTGAAAATAAAGAGAATACTGAAAAAAATATATTTGAGAGTGAAAAAAAAAATATCTTCGAAATATTTTTTTTTTAGTTGGGGAATCATCAAAATGACCCACTCCTGTTCCTCCTTTGCCCACCTACGAAATATTTTTTTTTAGTTGGGGAATCATCAAATTGAGCTCTCCCGCTCTGGGCGAAGCGGGAGGGCGTGTCAGACTTTTACTGACTAAAACCCACTCCTGTTCCTCCTTTGCCCACCTACGAAATATTTTTTTTTAGTTGGGGAATCATCAAAATGAGTTCTCCCGCTCTGGGCGGAGCGGGAGGGCGTGTCAGACTTTTACTGACTAAAACCCACTCCTGTTCCTCCTTTGCCAACCTACGAAATATTTTTTTTTTTGTTGGGGAATCATCAAAATGACTTCTCCTGCTCTGGGCGGAGCGGGAGGGCGTGTCAGACTTTTACTGACTAAAACCCACTCCTGTTCCTCCTTTGCCCACCTACGAAATATTTTTTTTTAGTTGGGGAATCATCAAATTGAGTTCTCCCGCTCTGGGCGAAGCGGGAGGGCGTGTCAGACTTTTACTGACTAAAATCCACTCCTGTTCCTCCTTTGCCCACCTACGAAATATTTTTTTTTAGTTGGGGAATCATCAAAATGAGTTCTCCCGCTCTGGGCGGAGCGGGAGGGTGTGTCAGACTTTTACTGACTAAAACCCACTCCTGTTCCTCCTTTGCCAACCTACGAAATATTCTTTTAGTTGGGGAATCATCAAAATGAGTTCTCCCGCTCTGGGCGGAGCGGGAGGGCGTGTCAGACTTTTACTGACTAAAACCCACTCCTGTTCCTCCTTTGCCCACCTACGAAATATTTTTTTTTAGTTGGGGAATCATCAAAATGAGTTCTCCCGCTCTGGGCGAAGCGGGAGGGCGTGTCAGACTTTTACTGGCTAAAACCCACTCCTGTTCCTCCTTTGCCCACCTACGAAATATTTTTTTTTAGTTGGGGAATCATCAAAATGAGTTCTCCCGCTCTGGGCGGAGCGGGAGGGCGTGTCAGACTTTTACTGACTAAAACCCACTCCTGTTCCTCCTTTGCCCACCTACGAAATATTTTTTTTATTAGTTGGGGAATCATCAAAATGAGTTCTCCCGCTCTGGGCGGAGCGGGAGGGCGTGTCAGACTTTTACTGACTAAAACCCACTCCTGTTCCTCCTTTGCCCACCTACGAAATATTTTTTTTTTGTTGGGGAATCATCAAATTGAGTTCTCCCGCTCTGGGCGAAGCGGGAGGGCGTGTCAGACTTTTACTGACTAAAACCCACTCCTGTTCCTCCTTTGCCCACCTACGAAATATTTTTTTTTAGTTGGGGAATCATCAAAATGAGTTCTCCCGCTCTGGGCGGAGCGGGAGGGCGTGTCAGACTTTTACTGACTAAAACCCACTCCTGTTCCTCCTTTGCCAACCTACGAAATATTTTTTTAGTTGGGGAATCATCAAAATGAGTTCTCCCGCTCTGGGCGGAGCGGGAGGGCGTGTCAGACTTTTACTGACTAAAACCCACTCCTGTTCCTCCTTTGCCAACCTACGAAATATTTTTTTAGTTGGGGAATCATCAAAATGACTTCTGCTCTGGGCGGAGCGGGAGGGCGTGTCAGACTTTTACTGACTAAAACCCACTCCTGTTCCTTCTTTGCCCTAATTCCGTGGTCCCGGGGATCTCTTTCGTCAACCCAGGCCCCAGAAGGCTTTGGCCCTGTCGGTCCCCTACAGTTTGCTGACATCTCTTTGAGGCGCGCGTGGAGCAATACGCGCCGTCGACGACATGGGCTTGGTCCGGATTGTTACCAGACGTCCGGACGGCGAGCTACCCATTGCTCGTCGCCCGCAAGCATGCGCCTACGGTGGTACCTACTAAGTATGTGATGAAAATATTTTATCACATACTTAGTAGGTAGCAGCTAAATTACCACCAGGTGAAATGTGGTCAAGCGCAAGCCTATCAATAATTAAAAAAAAAAAAAAAAAAAAAAAAAATTCATACTGAATTCTCGGTAATTACTCAGTAAAAAAATAGAAGCAATAAAAAGAGATAATAATATAATTCTGGAAGAACATTATGGAAACAAAGTTAAAAAGTTTTTACTTTGATTGTCTTCTACCAGAAATAATTGATTCAAGGCTGGACAGAAAAATGGAAATTCGTGAGCAACAATATATTTTAGACGCAATAGATAAGAAAGAGTCAGCAAAACGAAAAAAAGCTATGCCTTCCGCGAGTATTATTCCAGAAGCGAAGCGGAAAAAAGTTACAAAATAGTAATACACGTAATAATATTGTACGGCGGCACAGCGCGGTGACGCGCGCGCGGCTCGCTCGCTCGCTTGCCGGTGTGCCTCACGCACACATACACAGAGCGCAAAGAAAACCTAAAGTCGATTAGCGCTAGAAACTCGGTGCGCTCTTAAGTCCGCCTGTGTACCTTTAATGTGCATGAAGTTAAATAAAATAAATAAATAAATAAAATAACATAATGGATAGTGTAGTAAATAGGGTAAGTACGTATTTTTTAAAGATGAGGGTAAAAATACGTGTAGAAGCTAGGAAGATTGTGAAATGATACGGCTGCTAAAATAGTTAAATTAATATATTATTCGGACCAACAGTTTAGAATGATAAAGGAGCGAGGGAGCACACGCGATGACCGCTAATCGTGATAGGATTGACCAATTTATAATTGTGAAATAAGGTAAAAATGCAAGAATAAGCATTAGTGTATGGTTTCACCGTACAGTGATTGGGTTATTACCTTTCATTGCCTCGCTGAGCCTTGCTAGAAAAATATTTTCCCAAAGTTTAAAAAGGCGATGGTTTGTGATGGTGTGTGTGTTTACGTCTTCAAACTCAAACGGCTCAACGTGTTGGGATGAAATTTGACACACAGAATGTCCTATTATGTCCTATTCCAAGCTCACAGGACACTTTGTCCCGGGTGTAAGTCTCCTTGGGATAATTTCCTACTGTCACGTGGGCGAAGCCGCCGGCCGGAGCCAGCGGTTTCGTTTCATTTATGTCGCAATTGCCTCGTTTCACTTTTGTGCTCATATTTTGACAAAAGGACCAAATAATTGCAGTACACAATACAAGTTCCGCACTGTTACCTAAAATTTAATTAACACTTTGCCCAACACAGGAATCTAACGCAGGATCTTATGATCGGCATTAGCGCTGACCACCAACGAGAGGAGCTCGTGGCTAGATAATAACAGCCGCACAGGTTGATCTTCAAGGTTAAGCAACGCTTGCCTAGGTTGGTCTGTGGATGGGTGACCATCTTAACATACCGAGTTTCCTCCGTGCCTCAGAAAGCACATTAAGCCGTAAGTCCCGGCTGTCATTTATAGATCTTTGGCAGTCGTTACGTATAGGGACACTCCCTCCACCTTCCCATGGCCCGACCAACTAACAACTGTTATACGGGCCGAATCGTGGGGCGGCTGCGGACTTAGCACCCTTGGCCATCTTATTTTCGTGTCCGCAGGCGCTTCTTGATCCCTTACAAATTAGCCATGTTTTTTTTTTTTTTTTTTTTTTTTTCCGGTAGGGGAATCATCAGAATGACTTCTCCCACTCTTGGGCGGAGCGGGAGGGCGTGTCAGACTCTTACTGACTAAACCCCTACCCCATTCCTTCGTTGCCATCGATCTGGGGGACACGGTGACAACCTTTCGGATACCGTGTTCCCCAGAGGCTTCGGCCCTGCCGGGCCCCTACAGTTTGCTGACATCTCCTTGAGGCGCGCGTGGAACAGAACGCGCCGTCGACGACTAGGCTCGGTCCAGATTATTACCAGACTGCCGGACGGCGAGCTACCCAGTGCTCGCCGTCCGCGAGCCCGCGCCTACGGTGGTCGGAAATCGGGATCGGGATCTCGGCGGCGACGGCGTGAGTTCCGTTGCCTCACGCGGTCGGCAGCCTCCTTCGCTAACATTACTGCTTCGCAGAAGGAGGCGACTGCCTGCCACCCCTCCTCGCTCCGGACCATGGCCTGTACCAGGGCCCGGCGCGAGAGGTCACCGCCGCCGATAGCCTCCACAAGGACACGGCGGTGCTCCGCCCAAGCGGGGCACACCTCTACCGTGTGCTCCACCGTGTCCTCCGGGCGGTCCACACAGTGGCGACACCCGGGCGTCCTTTCCTCCTTGATCCGATGCAGGAACCTCCCGAACTTACCGTGTCCGGTGAGGACCTGCGTCATACGGAACGAGAGGACGCCGTGACCTCTTTCCAACCACTCCTCAAAGAGGGGACTTACCGCCGCAATGACGGCATGCCCAGCACTGGGTTGCGACAGTCGCAGTCGCCATGCCACCCTGAGATCCCGCCGGAACTCTGTCCGCCATACCGCGACTTGTCGTGGCAGCGGAGTTTCGCCCCGGCGTTGCATCTCCACGCGCAAATCGTGCATGCGTGCAAGGACTGTTGCCTCCAAGTCCCACGGTGGCAGGCCAGCAAGGAGGCTCGCCGCTTCGCGGGAGATCGTGCGGTATCCCCGCACCATCCGGATGGCCATGACCTTCTGGGAAGCGTTCAGTTTGGCCGCTGGTCGCTTACCTAGCGATGGCGCCCAAACTGGCGCCCCGTAAAGAGCCATGGACCGAACGATCCCCGCGTAGAGCCTCCGGCAGGGGGCGTCTGGACCCCCCAGGTTGGGCAGGAGCCGCTTCAGAGCGGCACCAGTCCTGTCCAGTTTGGGGGCCAAACGTCGGAACAAATTAGCCATGTGTCCCCCCGAATGCATTCTCCCCTCTAATGGGCGTTACGTATAGTCAGAAGTCAGTAAATCTGACTCCAGTCTTGCCATGAAGTACCTTGTTACCCCAGTTAATGGGTTGTGGAGATCTGGTAGGCAGCCGCTCCTCGTTAAATACTGGTATTCAGCTAAATCCGGCTTGACTGGAAGGCGACTCCAATATAGTTGAGAAAAGGCTAGGCAGATGATGACCAACGAGACGGTCTCACTTAGTACGTTATTATTTAATATAAATGTTCCTATGTTTGTGGCGGCAATATGTTGCGCTATGAGATCGTTTGTGATGATGTGTATTCCACAGAGCGGCGTCACAGGAGCTGGACGCGCGCCGCAGCACGCTGGCGGAGAAGCTGGCGCGCAAGGAGCGGCGCCGCGACAAGAAGCGCAAGAAACAGCAGCGCGAGCGCGGCGACGCGCCGCCCGACGACGACGACGACGGTGAGTGTCGCGCACGCGAGTGCCGGGGACGGGAGCTGCACGCGCGACCAGCACGCTGGCGCGCAAGGAGCGGCGCCGCGACAAGAAGCGCAAGAAACAGCAGCGCGAGCGCGGCGACGCGCCGCCCGACGACGACGACGACGGTGAGTGTCGCGCACGCGAGTGCCGGGGACGGGAGCTGCACGCGCGACCAGCACGCTGGCGCGCAAGGAGCGGCGCCGCGACAAGAAGCGCAAGAAACAGCAGCGCGAGCGCGGCGACGCGCCGCCCGACGACGACGACGACGGTGAGTGTCGCGCACGCGAGTGCCGGGGACGGGAGCTGCACGCGCGACCAGCACGCTGGCGCGCAAGGAGCGGCGCCGCGACAAGAAGCGCAAGAAACAGCAGCGCGAGCGCGGCGACGCGCCGCCCGACGACGACGACGACGGTGAGTGTCGCGCACGCGAGTGCCGGGGACGGGAGCTGCACGCGCGACCAGCACGCTGGCGCGCAAGGAGCGGCGCCGCGACAAGAAGCGCAAGAAACAGCAGCGCGAGCGCGGCGACGCGCCGCCCGACGACGACGACGACGGTGAGTGTCGCGCACGCGAGTGCCGGGGACGGGAGCTGCACGCGCGACCAGCACGCTGGCGCGCAAGGAGCGGCGCCGCGACAAGAAGCGCAAGAAACAGCAGCGCGAGCGCGGCGACGCGCCGCCCGACGACGACGACGACGGTGAGTGTCGCGCACGCGAGTGCCGGGGACGGGAGCTGCACGCGCGACCAGCACGCTGGCGCGCAAGGAGCGGCGCCGCGACAAGAAGCGCAAGAAACAGCAGCGCGAGCGCGGCGACGCGCCGCCCGACGACGACGACGACGGTGAGTGTCGCGCACGCGAGTGCCGGGGACGGGAGCTGCACGCGCGACCAGCACGCTGGCGCGCAAGGAGCGGCGCCGCGACAAGAAGCGCAAGAAACAGCAGCGCGAGCGCGGCGACGCGCCGCCCGACGACGACGACGACGGTGAGTGTCGCGCACGCGAGTGCCGGGGACGGGAGCTGCACGCGCGACCAGCACGCTGGCGCGCAAGGAGCGGCGCCGCGACAAGAAGCGCAAGAAACAGCAGCGCGAGCGCGGGGACGCGCCGCCCGACGACGACGACGACGGTGAGTGTCGCGCACGCGAGTGCCGGGGACGGGAGCTGCACGCGCGACCAGCACGCTGGCGCGCAAGGAGCGGCGCCGCGACAAGAAGCGCAAGAAACAGCAGCGCGAGCGCGGCGACGCGCCGCCCGACGACGACGACGACGGTGAGTGTCGCGCACGCGAGTGCCGGGGACGGGAGCTGCACGCGCGACCAGCACGCTGGCGCGCAAGGAGCGGCGCCGCGACAAGAAGCGCAAGAAACAGCAGCGCGAGCGCGGCGACGCGCCGCCCGACGACGACGACGACGGTGAGTGTCGCGCACGCGAGTGCCGGGGACGGGAGCTGCACGCGCGACCAGCACGCTGGCGCGCAAGGAGCGGCGCCGCGACAAGAAGCGCAAGAAACAGCAGCGCGAGCGCGGCGACGCGCCGCCCGACGACGACGACGACGGTGAGTGTCGCGCACGCGAGTGCCGGGGACGGGAGCTGCACGCGCGACCAGCACGCTGGCGCGCAAGGAGCGGCGCCGCGACAAGAAGCGCAAGAAACAGCAGCGCGAGCGCGGCGACGCGCCGCCCGACGACGACGACGACGGTGAGTGTCGCGCACGCGAGTGCCGGGGACGGGAGCTGCACGCGCGACCAGCACGCTGGCGCGCAAGGAGCGGCGCCGCGACAAGAAGCGCAAGAAACAGCAGCGCGAGCGCGGCGACGCGCCGCCCGACGACGACGACGACGGTGAGTGTCGCGCACGCGAGTGCCGGGGACGGGAGCTGCACGCGCGACCAGCACGCTGGCGCGCAAGGAGCGGCGCCGCGACAAGAAGCGCAAGAAACAGCAGCGCGAGCGCGGCGACGCGCCGCCCGACGACGACGACGACGGTGAGTGTCGCGCACGCGAGTGCCGGGGACGGGAGCTGCACGCGCGACCAGCACGCTGGCGCGCAAGGAGCGGCGCCGCGACAAGAAGCGCAAGAAACAGCAGCGCGAGCGCGGCGACGCGCCGCCCGACGACGACGACGACGGTGAGTGTCGCGCACGCGAGTGCCGGGGACGGGAGCTGCACGCGCGACCAGCACGCTGGCGCGCAAGGAGCGGCGCCGCGACAAGAAGCGCAAGAAACAGCAGCGCGAGCGCGGCGACGCGCCGCCCGACGACGACGACGACGGTGAGTGTCGCGCACGCGAGTGCCGGGGACGGGAGCTGCACGCGCGACCAGCACGCTGGCGCGCAAGGAGCGGCGCCGCGACAAGAAGCGCAAGAAACAGCAGCGCGAGCGCGGCGACGCGCCGCCCGACGACGACGACGACGGTGAGTGTCGCGCACGCGAGTGCCGGGGACGGGAGCTGCACGCGCGACCAGCACGCTGGCGCGCAAGGAGCGGCGCCGCGACAAGAAGCGCAAGAAACAGCAGCGCGAGCGCGGCGACGCGCCGCCCGACGACGACGACGACGGTGAGTGTCGCGCACGCGAGTGCCGGGGACGGGAGCTGCACGCGCGACCAGCACGCTGGCGCGCAAGGAGCGGCGCCGCGACAAGAAGCGCAAGAAACAGCAGCGCGAGCGCGGCGACGCGCCGCCCGACGACGACGACGACGGTGAGTGTCGCGCACGCGAGTGCCGGGGACGGGAGCTGCACGCGCGACCAGCACGCTGGCGCGCAAGGAGCGGCGCCGCGACAAGAAGCGCAAGAAACAGCAGCGTGAGCGCGGCGACGCGCGCGACCATCGTCGGACGACCGATGCGTCACCGATACATGGTGGACATCCCACTTATACGCACAAAATGTTTTGGGAGTACATTGTGCGTACAGCTAAGGAGTGGAATTCCCTGCCGGAGTCTGTGTTTCCTGTTGGCTACAACCTGGGGATCTTTAACTCAAGAGTGAATAGGTTAGGTAAGCGCGCTCCATCGTCGACCGCATCATCGCTTTCCATCAGGTGAGATAGCGGTCTAGCGCAAACCTATCAAGGATAAAAAAAAACCGGGCAAGTGCGAGTCGGACTCGCGCACTAAGGGTTCCGTACCACTACCCACTGACTGAAAACAGTTCAATTCTCGAATCGAGTCTTGAAGATTTAAAAAAAAATATTCTTGTAACGTAACTACAAATTTTCAGTTTTCAGACTTTTCCTTATATTTATGCTATAATTCGCACAGGTTTCGTGCCAAATTTCAAGATTCTAGGTCAACGGGAAGTACTCTATAAATTTTGATTCCTTTGACAGTTTTGAAATGTACGATTTTTGCAACATAAACGGGCGTATCTTTTTTTCCCGTCAACTCACAAGTTTGATTTTTGCACAGTTTCAAGAGACCGTGGATTTAAGCATGTAGTTTTAATTTCAACTTGATACCTTCACGCGGACCCTTGTGATCTATTAGGGTTCCGTTTTTTCCTCTTGAGGTACGGAACCCTAAAAAATCTGGAAAGTAGAGCTTTATAAAGACTTTCTAGAATAATTATTTTGAACTTGATGGGACGAACAGTTTTTGAAAAGTTGGGGACACTTATTGCGACGGACGGAAAACTACGGAACCCGACACTGAACGTGGCCCGACATATTCTTGGTCGGTTTTTTTTGTAAGCTTTGTAAGAATTCGCACAAGTTTTGTAAAGTTGTTGTTCTGGCTTCCATCTGTGTTAAAGAACAGAGTCTTCGTCGAACTTAACTTCATTCGAAAGAGCAGTTCATCGTTTAAAAAATATTCGATGAATCGTTCAGTCGACTTTCCATTAATCGACCATGTGACTCTCGAGTAACGTTACGGATCCGTCGGTTAGGTTAGGATATAATTGAAAAGCCCGAAAAATATTTCTTTTACAAAATTCTTACTTTTTCTTATACAAGTTGCTATGTCCTAAGATTAACAAGCAGGTAAAATTTTAGCTATACCAATAACAGGTTTAGGGCCTATTTCACCACCTATGATTAAGTTTCGAGTATCTTACTTGGCAGATAATTTCATACAAATTCTGTCACATTTTTGAATTTAGACCCTTACAGTAACACATAAATCTGTATAACTATAATTTAGATCCATTCACATATCGTGTGAACTCAGCCAGAAGGTGCTTAAGCCTTAAATTTTTCAAGTAGCATTAGGATTAATAGTAGTATTGAATTTATGATGATGATGTATTGCATTTATGAATGGTCTCGCTTAAATAAAATGCGAAGCTGTGTATTTTTGTGCTCACACCATTAATACCATATTTTAAGGCCTATACGTGAGGACTTGTAATTGGCTTCCTAATGTTTATGGTTTCTTTTTTTTCTGGTTTTATTAGCTGTAAGTCTTCCATGCACTAAATAAATAAATAAATAATCGATTACTAAATACAAAGAAATGAAATCGATATCTCTTAAGAATTGGAAATTATAGTAATTGATTTCTTTGACCAAATCCCTTTTATTCAATCTGTCAGAGAACGGTCAGAGGGTACCTACTTAACTACTTATTACTCGCGTCCAGCTTGTCGACCGCCAGAGCACTGAGCAGTGGCCGCCGTCAACTCGGCGGTTTCATTGTTGACATCGCGCTTTCATCACACACTTTACTTTCGCTCGTAGACGTATTTTCATAGATTTCATTTTCATGATTTGAAATAATTCTAAAATGTCACAGTCTCGCAAATGTGTCAATGGGAGGGAAATAGTTGTGACTCTGGCGGAACTTGACGTTAACGATAGCTGATGGAGTTAAGGGAGCTGGGGACGCCCCTCCTCACTCGTGTATCGTCAACGTGACTGGTTTAAAAGCGTGCTTCATCCAACGCAATGTTTGATAAAGATCCATCGTGGAAAAGAGATAACGCTTGAACCTTCAGTTGGCATTAGGTAATTCTGTGATTTTGTTCACAAAGCTTCCAGGATATAGGTTTTTTATTTAAGACCTTCAAAGTTTTTGGAAAACAGTTTTCGTCATTCTGAATCTCGATTAAATTCGCAAGGTTGTATACTCGTATATATATTTTAATATACCAAGAACATTGTGAAGAGCCAAAGTGCACGCAAAATAGCATATTTTGAGAGATTTTGCTGGAATAGTTTTACACTTTAGGTTTTGATTACTATAGAAACTTAGATAATATGTACGAAATGGATATTTTGTAATATAGATCTTCTTCTTCTTCTTCCTGCCCTTATCCCATATTATTTGGGGTCGGCGCAACATGTTTATTTTCTTCCATTCTGTCCTATCACCGGCCATGCTATCATCAACTCCCTTTTCTTTCATATCAGTCCTCACACAATCCATCCATCTTTTCTTTGGTCTCCCTCTTCCTCTCCATCCGTCATTTTGTAATATAGATAAAGGTATAATAACGTCATAATCACGTAAGAGCGATGGTATGGAAATGTACCGCGGGTCGGCCGCTCTTAACTTATACGTTCCATCCACTACAGTATGTAGGTCACGAAGTCAAGACTGAGGTAGGTTCTACATCTTTTTATACCTCCCCTTGGTTTTTGTTTATATAGCGCATCATTAACTTCGTTACACGAATGTAATGCGTATACAATGCATTTGAATTTGGTCATTTCTACGCGAGACAGGTTGTAAATGCATTCTATACTGCCATGTGATAAACGTATTCGCTGAGGCGACCGAACGCGCTATTTATTGTGAGTGCGGTCAGTTGAACGCGCCTCAAGTAGGCCGCTCCACTCCCATCGACCACTCGGGGCAACGACCACCCTGCTGCCGCCCGAGCTCGGCGCTCGCCGCTTATGAATTTGTCATCAGTGGGAACTAGAACGTGCACCCTTCACAACCCCAAAGACTTAGCGAGCGAGCGGCTACCCAATAAATAAATTCAATAGGTATGTACCATGAAACTAGCTCAATTAATGAAGCACCGCTGTCTAATAGCATGTCGTGTGGCTTGTGAGCGTTCCTGACGGCATGCACGCGGCGGCGACTCGGAGACGGCGTGTTTACAAAACGAATAGGAACATGTAAAGAGGAGTAGAGCGGGAGCCGATCGCGCCCGGCGTAATTATAAATATAATAGTGTTGCGGAGGCGAGCTGGCGCCTCGCCAGCCGCCGCCGGCGCGGCATTCCTCGCGCGGACAGCAGCGCGCCCGCACCCACTCCAGCACGCAGCAGGTGCGTATGCCGCGCCGCGCGCCGCCGCGCCGCGCCGCACGCCGTCACACGCCGCACGCCGCACGCCGCCCTTCTTCAGCTTATTTATATTGCGGCTATTTCCGCGCTGGACCGACCGCGTGCACCACGTTGTGCGAACCTAAATTTTGTGTATTCACATCGAAATTTGATGTTCCGATCTTAGTGATTTAATCGGTATCCTAAAATACTTTGTTTCTATCGAGCACATTATCAATACATCCTCGAGATAGTCCCGCGGGCCGCAAAGTTTTAGGTTAGTACGTAGCCTTTTGATGTCTGCGAGTGTTTTAACCCAATCGTTTAATATCTTCCCCTAACACCAACAGGACTTTTCGCCAAATCCAAAACAAGTGCACAAGTGCCAACCAGTTAACATTTGAGTAGTCTTCCGGGTTTAATTTAGTTGTCTAAAGTGTAAGCGGTCAGTCGGACGCGCGCCGGGCGTTGGGGACGGGGTCCGTACGTGTGGAGCGCTACAAGTGTGTGTTGTCGGCAGACATGGCAGAAGCAGTGGAGGCGGCCGGCGCGCCCGAGGAGCTGTCGCGCGCGGGGCCCAGCTCCGACGCGCTGGCGGCCGAGGCGGACGAGCGCCGCCAGGACGAGCTGCGCAAGCGCAGCCGCGACCCGCCCATCGTCTTCAGCGACATCGACGTGAGTGCTCCCTACTGCTATGTCTACAAGCTCATCCACTTAACCGCATTTGTTGATATCAAGTGCGCTAGAAGGTCCTATTCGCATAGGATCATTGTAACCTATGTAAGAATGCATGTGGACGCATAGCTCCCCTAATACAGGACGTAGATAGTACCCAGATCTCGACAGATGTAGCAGATCATATTGCTGAAGTTGAAGTAAGTGCTTACACAAGGCTTATGTCGGTAGGTACATCTGAAAATATCCAGCCACGTCGTCAGGCCTGAATGAACGTTCTCGTAACATTAACAGACGGCAGTTTTATTGAACGGAAAGCTTCTGTAAATAAACTTGATTTTTCCCCCGATGACTCACGCATGCTGTAAGCTGTAAATATAAGATGTGATGTTTATATGCGATGCTTGTTGCACCGTCGCCAGCATTATTACGATCATGGAAAATTGATGAGCATGAAATGATTCTAGACGTTTCCAATGTATGAGCACGATGGTGAGTGCGCTGCGCACGTGGGCCGTGGGCCGGCCGGCCGGTGGGCGCCGGATGTTGTGCTGCGGCGCGTTGACTGGCCCGCGCTGATGCATGCTCGCCGTCACGCAGACACCTAGCTATTGTCACTCCAACGCATATGTCATACCTTATTACAATTTATTGCTTCGTCTCCCTTATTAATGGAATATGATATCTAATTGGTCATGTATCAATCATGATAAATTGACGAGCCAGGGAATATTATATATAATCGTACATTCTTTATAAGTCAATCAAAATTAAGGTAGAATAGAATCTCGGCTATTGTCTATTTAATGACAGTTGCCAAAGGGCTCATCACAGTGAAGCGATGCTGACTAAACACTCGTCAAAATATTTTCAAACGTGCATGCAAGCGACTGTTACGCTTGTGTAGGACAGACAAACGTTTTCGCGCCGGAGTGTCGAGTGGCACCAAGTGAAATGATACAGTGATCGCTGTTAACGCTCGGTGTTGTTGTGGCAGGCCGTGCAGGAGTACGAGAAGCTGGCCAAGGCGCTGGAGGGCGCGCCGCTGTCGCCCGAGGACCGGCAGAGCCTGGACGAGCTGCAGCAGTACCTGGTGCAGGGCGAGGGCAGCTGGGTGCTCGGCGACGACTTCCTCGCCTTCGTAGGTGCGTACAGCGGCTGCAGCCCAGCCATCCTCGACTGCTCATGAGTATGGCTAGCGTTAATGGTAACATTATGATGTGCAGGGCGGCTGCTGAACGAACCTTCGCTGTCGTCGGAGGTGCGCGTGGCGACGCTGCGCTGCCTGGCGGCGGGCGCGCTGCGCGACGACGTGTCGCTGCTGCTGCACCAGGACCGGCGCCACCACGCGCTGCTCAACTACGCCGCCGCCGTCGACACGCACCCGCCCGCCGAGCAACACGCGCTCGCGCTCTTCGTACGTACTCTCATACATTGTTAACTCTTGTCTAGCTTAACTTCTGATGTTTACACATGTGAGATCACAAATCTACAACCGAGAACCATAAGTCCAAAAACCATAGTTCTTATCCCCTCTTGTTATACTTACTCATCCTCTGCTCTCCTTAATGTGTTTCGTTATTTGTGGATGATACTTGACAAGGGGGTACTCGACTTTGTGGCCTTATCTAGTAGCTAACCCTGGTGTGCTTGTCCCGCAGCTGTGCAACCTGTTCGAGAACATCTCGTCGTCGGAGTGGCTGCTGTACATCAGCGAGTGGGAGCACAACGGACAGCCGCTCTCCAACATTCGCGCCACCACTAAGGTACGCAGATGTCGTTCACTACTCCAATCTGTCGAGTCTTTACTGCCATGTTTGGCTTGAAATTCAGTCCTGCCGGTGGCAGCTGACTACCAGTGTTGTAATTCGATCCTGATCAAGTCTAAGCATCGAAACGTCCAACAGTGCGAAACGCCTACTGAGCAGTAAGTCTCATAAGTAAAATGCCCGTGTAGCAAAACGTCCAACTTGGCAGGTAGCCTTTAGAGCAGAACGTCCATTTAGCCAATCGTTAGATTCTCAAAATCCTATGGATACTCGGCACAAAATTCAACACACATATTTATCAATAAATAATAAATGTTATCGGCATCAAGTCGACGATGAGGTATCTGGGTTGGGGTTGGGGGAATTTCGAGGACCACTTCCTACGTATAGCTCCCAAACTAAATCGGACTCTTGCTGCCCTGAGGCGGCTTCTGCCTATCCTTGGGGGTCCAGATGCACCGTGCCGGAGACTACGCGAGGATCGATCGGTCCATAGTCCTTTACGGATTTGTGTGGAACAAACGCCCAGGGGTTACCATTGTGGACCACCCGGAGGACATGGTGGAGCATATGGTGTGACCCGCTTGGACGGAGCACCACCGTGGCCTCGTGGGGGCGATCGGCAGCAACGACCTCTTGCTCCGAGGCCTGGTACAGGCCATGGTCCAGAGCGAGAATAAATGGCAAGTGGGCACCTCCTTCTGCGAAGCAGTTATGCCAGTGAAGGAGGAGGCAGTACGCGCGAGGGAATGGCCCTCACGCCCCAGCCACTGGGATCCCGACCCCGATTTCCAGCCACCGTAAGCGTGGGCTTGCGGAAGACGATCAATGGGCAGCGTGCCGTCCGGTCGTCTGGACCGAGCTCAAGTCGTGAACGGCGCGTAGTGTTCCACGACCGCCTCAAGGAGATGTCAGTAAACCGTAAGAAAGGCCGAAGCCTACTGGGCTCATGGGTTATGTGAAAGTGAAACCCTGGAACGAAGAAAAAGCAGAAACTAGAGTGGGTTTTGATCATTAAAAGTCTCACACGCCCTCCCGCTCCGCACAAGAGTGGGAAATATCCACCTAAAAAAAATGTAATTTACAAATGAATTTTACTTCGTGAGTGTACCTATAAGGCCGGCCGTTATAAGTTGCGAATTTGGCGCTTGAAAACTCGTACAAAAAAAAAGGTTTTAAAAAAATAAATGCAAATTGCAGTTATTATTGCTGTTAAAAACTGTTAATTGCATTTATTTTTTTAGAGCCTAATACATTTTAAAATCGACGATTTACTAAATACACGTTCTGTTATAAATACTATCTACTAATTGAACGTTTTGCTACATGGGCATTTTGCTTTTTAGACTTATACTGCTCTTTAGACATTTCGCACTGTTGGACGTTTACCTATTTAAACCTTGTGATCAGGAAGGAAATATTCGACTCAGTACTCCAACAAATCAGTACACTAGTGAACCTTAGAACAACCCTCATAGAAGATAAGTCCATGAAAACTCAAGTAGAAATATCCTACTTCCTACTATAATAATATTATAAATGCGAAAGTTTGTGAGGATGGATGTATGTTTGTTACTCTTTCACGAAAAAACGGCTGGACCGATCTGGTTGAAATTTGGTATTTAGATAGTTTATACCTTAGATTAACATATAGGCTACTTTTAGTCATACTTTTTTTTATTATTTTTTTCGATTTTTTTATTTTTGCTATAGGCTGCTTTTTATCAACACACCACGCGGGCGAAGCCGCGGGCGGAAACTAGTATTATATATTATGGAGATAAAAAAATTCCACTGCGGGAACAGTGGAATCTGCTGGGCTAAAACAATGTGTATAATAATTATTAAATAATGGAGATAATAGTTCTTTATTATTAAGTGAATAAGGCTCATATACAAAGTACAAAAATAATCTTAAAAATAATAAACATGAAGGTTCATTTAGGATGGTACGAATTACGATCCAAAAAAAGTGTCAAAAGCGCGCCGAGTCAGTTCGTGTAGTTGTCAGTAGATGGCGTGCTTGTCCTGTAGTTAACGTGTGTGTGTTCCGCGCAGGTGTGCGTGCACAGCTGCCTGAGCGCCGACCTGGAGCTGCGCGACGTGGGCACGGCGCTCATGCACAACATCGCCACCAAGGAGGTAAAGACCGTGGTCTGTATCCGCTGCACTACTGTTCCTTCTCTCGACCCGAGCAGGCTGGCCGGCTCAACGATGGATATATGCTCACAGTTTCAAGTTTCCGACCCTGTGGTCTGAATCCAAAGTCAGGTTTCCTTAAAAATATAAAATTGATGTCGTTGGGCGCGTCCATCGTTGAACTAGCCATACTGTATACTGTTAGTTTGTACGCCTCTATCACATGACTCCAAGTGCAGTTCATGTTGCCACACGCCGCCTGCTATCAATGTGCTTGAGCCGAAAAATCTGAATTCTTTCATTTTCTTTTTCAACGAATTACTGGAAAATCTTACATTAAAATACATTTGTATGTCATCATAACCTGTAGCGTCAAAATACTTGTAATAGTTTGATGCGTGCTCTCTCTGCCTCCGGGCGGAGCGCGAAGCGTTTGTAGCGACGCAAGTGCGTTACAGCGCGGGTTTTGTCGGAAACGACTCAAGATTTATTTGTTGTGTATTGACAGCTACAAGGAAACTTACTCCGCTCTCGAAGCGTTTTAGATAGAAAATCAGTTAAGATAAAAATATTCATAATATCAGTTGTAACAGTGAACTAGTAACACTCGTTTTGCTGGAACTGCGTTAAACTTGACACACTTGATGCTAATGATGCCTTCTGTGTAGCAGTTCTAGCCGAGCTGATTTAAGCCTAATAGCTATAGAAAGATGAGACGCAAATATCGTCAATTTCAACATGTTTTAATTTTGTCCATTAATTTATGTACATAGTAAGTAAGTAATCTGCAATTCTAATGTAGATGGATGCTTGAAATGTTGTCGCATTCTTATTTAGTTAATTACCGAGTGATATCAATTTCGCGTAGATGTGGCACGGAGCACAGCGCGCCGGACCTGTGCCCGCGTGATATTGACTAACATTGCTCGTGCAGCCACCCGCCGCACTTGCCGCCGACGAACGGCTGTGACCTGATGTCGAACCGAATCCGAGGATTTACGTTCTCGCGTTATAAAATGAAAAATAAACTATCACCTAAAACGGTTGAGATTGCTTGACCTATTCATTCTCTCACTACGTTGTACGTAAAAAACTGTTGATGCCATTTCTATTATAATAATAGTTTTTGCTGAAAAGGGTTGGCATAGCAAGCTAGCCTCATAACGGCAATACTTAACCCACCAGTGATCGCCGTGATTAAACAATGGCACCTACAAATCTACACATCCATTTTCAAACAAGCTACTCGGTCCGTAACCACCGAGTGGTGCAAGTTGATGGAGCTCACATATTTTCGATTTTTTAGTTCTAGAACACGTTTTTTATTCACCACTGTTTTGAGAGCAGTGGTGATGAAATAAATTGCACAGTAATATGGCTTGGTTTGAACACGCGACCTACAACTTATAAGTCGGGGCTGTTACCACTGGGCCATCACTACTCTATCAAGCTAATCATGTACATAAAAAAAGCAGTGTGAGCACATTGGCCACACATGTAAATAAAAATCTTACAATATGTATACTGTGTCGTCAACTTAAAGTTAACAAAACATCTCAACAGGTTCGTACAGTTGTACCATAACGTAACAACATAACATTTCCTCGAGCTCGCCATGTTCTAACAAAACCCTCTCTAACATTTCCCGCTCTCGATTCTCTTCAAAATTTACTTCTCTTTTTATTTGTATTTATTCCTACATCTTATTTTATAAATTATAATTTGTTGTATAAATTGTATTTCACAACAACACACTGCATCAGTGTAGGTACCTATTTATTTGCCAGTATATTGGTCGCTACTCGAATAGCACGTGATAATATAGTAACTCTTTAAGAACAACATCATAAATAAAGTGTCATATTTCCTTTATAATAGATTGTAGAGGACTTTACTTGAGAATGTGAGTAGCAAAGTTCAAGAGGAAAAGGTGAACTATTGTTACCTACCAGCCTCAGGGAACTAAAAGATGTGTCGCATGATGTACAATGATACGTGTTCCTAGGATAACTTTTAAATAAACGAAAGTTTTTTTGATAACTTTGAACTCGCACATTAAGTACCGTTTGTGTTTAGTTCATATTTTTAGTGGTTTTATCATTGATAGTAACCACGGATGTAAGTGTGGGATGAGTATGTTGTTGTGAGATAGTGGAGCTGTGGTGGTGCAGCGCAGTGCGTGTGTTGCAGCGGTTCCAAGTGGGCAAGGCGCTGCGCGACCTGCTGCCCAAAGGCGCCAAGTCCAAGGTACATCACCCGCGAGCCCTCCGCGCCTCCTCTCGGCGAGCAGAGCCTTGACCTAGCGCCTCGCCGCACGATCGCGAACTAATCCTTGTGGGCTTCATTAATAATCTCCATAAACATGAAATGCTTGCATTCGCAATAAACCCCATTGTTTCAACTACTGCTTGCGTCACCGACTCGAGCCAACGTTCATATCTTAACTCGTAAGAAGCTTACAACTATGTACATAGTAGAATAACATGTGCTAATGCTGAGTTAAATAATATGTGTCGTAGTATTGTTATCGTCTATAAAGACCATCGGCGCATCGAATGCGCACTGCTCATTCGATTTTCATTTACAAGCACTTATAAATCGTCGTCGACTGGCAGATTGCACATTTCCACATAAAACATATGTAACGAGATCGCCTGTCGTGATCTGCATAAACTGCGCTTCAATGTCCCCTAAGATCGGTTAGATTTAATCTGTCCATCTCTGTCCCTTCTTCCTCTTCTAACTACAGGCGCAACTCGTACATGATGCGAGCGAGTAAGGACGTATGTGCTTTGTAAAGAATTCTCACTTGACCCACATTTTGAGCCGAGTGCGTTCATAGTATGTTAGTGGCAAATCACTAAAATTCTGCACAAGCGATGGGTGATTCCGAGATGTAACATTCGAAAGAATCGGAGTCGTTCGTCCACTCGCCGTTCTACAAAATAATCGAGATGTTTTTCGATTGTTTCGAGTCAAACGGATACGTTTTCGATTTTTTGAATCAGTCACTCTCACTCGAAACTCTAAACCAGTTTCTCAATCTTTTATGAACTACTGCCCCCTTTTCAAGAAAACAAAATTCCAGCGCCCTCGTTTACATATTATTTAATTATACCAATTTTATATATATGTCTGTTAAATATTACAAATTAAAAATAATTCTATCTATCTTTGTAATCGATATTTTTAACGCCATTTTCCTTTGGACCCGCTACAGCCTCTACGGAAAGCTACCGCCTTCACAAAAAGCTCCAGCGCCCACTAGGGAGCGGAACCATCCCCGTTAGGAATCTATGCTCTAAACCATCGAGGAACAACTCATGAATGAACGAGCCATGCGCCGTCGCAATAACCGACCGAGTCGGACTCGAGTCTAAGTCGAAACAATCGAGAATCAATCGAGTCTGAATGCTAACTTTAAAAGAAGTATACGAGTATAATGTTAATCGTACTTAAGTGTTATTTAACTATATTCCTTATTTATCGTGCTTGTTAGTGATCCTTAGTTTTCTTCTGAACCTGTGATTGTTCAATCTGGCTCAATGTCTCATACACAGGTGATATCCATTTGTTATACTCGTAGCTGTTGGTTCTCCTACGAAAATAAGTAAATAAAAGATTTCCTTTTCTAACGTTAGCGAGCACTAAGAAGAGAATTTTCCATATTTCACCGCCTAATTGGATGACAGGATAAAACGGGAGTCCAAACTTGGAAGGTCCAAAAGTAGGGTCCTCACTTTTAGAAGCTAGTAACAAATAAATAAACTAGCTTCTGCCAGCCGAGCAGCTTCGCGCGCATAAAAGTAGTTTTTGAGTTAAATCGTAACATACAAACAAAAAGTCAAATCTTTACTCGTTATAATATTAGTTTAAATAATGGGCAGGGATCTGATTGAATAACCTGTCACGAAGTATTCTACGTTTACATTAGTCTTGTTGTCCCCGTTTTAGCTAAATATTTTAAATATTCAACATGTTTTTCATAATGAACAAAACGATATACAAAACAGTCAGTAAGTTTTAAGAATTAATTACCTTGTTTATCTTAATCATCTCCGAACTCGTTTCTTATAATTATATTAGCCGAAGTAGGAATATTATGTCCTAATCAGATCTAAGAATATATTGAGTTGTGCTGTGCGCCGCCACCGCCGCGCGGCGTCTCTCGAGCAGCTGATTTATGTGGTCGTTATCTAACAGCGCTCATAAATAAGGCCGCGCGGTGTGCACGACACTCGCTCGCTCCTCGCATTTCCCTGAATTGTACGACAAACACGGTAAGACGTCACAGTGCACACAGTGCGCGCACCAGAGTCTCACCACTCTTCACCTTCTGCTGTACAATGTTTACCTACATTCGTGCTGGCCATTTGTCGCATATATTTTGATATGATATCTGAGACGGCCCTCATAAAAATGCCATCAGTCGAGTCTTGACCGGTCCAAATTAGTTGAATTTAGAGGTAATAATTATTTTTTTTTAGTTGGGAAATCATCAGAATGACTTCGGTGGAGCGGGCAGGCATGTCAGACTTTAACTGAGTAAAACCCAATTCTTTGCCTTCATTCCTGGGCCTCGGCTTTTCCTTTCAGAAGCGAACTTGTGCCATCCCCAGGGGCAGAAGGTCGGACTTCCTGGGCCCTACAGTTTTGCTGACATCTCTTGAGGCGCGCGTGGCCGCGTCGTGGGTGGCGTTCCGTCGACAACTTGTGCTCGGCACGGATGATGACGACCTACAACTGCCGGGCGGCAAGCTACCCATTGCTCGCCGTCCTCGAGCCCGCGCCTACGTGGTTGGAAATTGTGATCGGGATCCCGGCGGCTGGATTGCGAGAGTCATGCCTCTCGCAAACCCCACTGCCTGCACCAGGACTCGGCGCAAGACGTCACTGCCGCCGGTCGCCTCCACGAGGACACGGACCACCGCTTGAGCAGAGCACTAGCTCTGTTCAAGCGCAGCACACCTCTGCTGTGTGCTCCACTGTGTCCTCCGGGCGATCCATAGAGTGTTGACACCCGGGCGTTTCTTCCGTCTGAATCCGATGCAAGAACCTGCGTCATACGGAAGATGAGGACAACGTGTCGTCTTTACAACCACTCCTCAAAGAAGAGACTTACCGCTGTAAGGGCTCTATGAAGTGTGAGATTGTCCGATTTTAGCAATAATAGCATTTACTTGATTTTCAATGCTCTTATAAACTAGAAAACAAAAATAAAATGAGTTCAGCGCCATCTAGACCTAGCACGGCCTCACTCAGCATTTCCAAAATGTATATAGCATATGTCGCTCTGGCACTTAGACGAATCTAATGACTCTTCGTACGATCAAATATATTCAACCGTTCAGGCTACAAAGCGTGTCAGAGAAATAGCCTTACATACATACAAACTTTCGGAAAATGTGACCCTCCGGGGTCAGTCGGGAAGAAGGAAATGTTGTGACCGGCGTAAGAGCGTCTCACTGAGCCACTCCTCCTGCACTAGATGTACTGTGCTACCAGTGCGCAGCAGTGCGGCGCCGCGGCGGCGGGCTCCCCACACAGGCGCGTCCGCACGCCGACACTCGCAGCTCGCAACAGCATTATACAAACATTACTATTTTTTTGGAAATTATATCTTTAGAAAGATATGAGAATTAAAAAGATTTTAAAAACTTAATTATTTATTACAATTTATTAAGTAAGCTTAGAAAATGCAAGTTAATTGTTGTGTACATATGTCAATCGCAAACAAATACAATGTGTACATATAGCTTTAGAGGTGTAGGTAAGAATGTCAGGAGGCAATCTTGTGTTATTTCAAGATTACTGTGACTATAGTATGTTGAGCGGCGCGGGCGGCGCGCTGTCAGACGCGGCTGTCGCGCGTGTTTGCGCGCTGTCGGATGTGCGGCCGCGCGCTGACATGTGCCCACAGCGCCGCTCCAGGTGACAACTGAACTACGACAATATTTACCAATGTTGAGATACTTTTCCAATTTCGTGTAATAGGTATTTAATATATTTGTATTGCGTCATGTTGTTTCGTATGAAAAGTAAATATACCTGACATTAGTATGATTAGAAAAAATAACAGAATTATATTGTCAAATGTTTCCGGTAGGGTGATAAAATTTATTAGTTGAAGGTTTATGATGATTAGACGTGCACCTTGCACTTGTTGAGGCGATAACGCGCGCGCGGCGGCCAGCGCACAGCGCACGGCGCGTGCAGCCGACGACGCAGCACCAGTCACCATGATACTAATCTGTGATTGCTAAAGAATTGCAATAAACCTACCTAGATAATTAATTATTCCAAAAAAACGAGCCTTTCGGTCGATAGCAATACATCGGCATTATCTAAACTAATATTATAAAGAGGAAATTTGTAGGTTTTTATGTTACGATTTATCTCAAAATCTACTAGACCGATTTTAAAAATTCGTTTACCATTAGAATGCTACATGTATATAATAATAGTACATTATGATACAAGTGTGTAATGTGGGTGATTGGCGTCGCGGTGGTATTAAGACCCCAGCCGTGGCGAGGGTCTGAACAGAACCAAAAACGGTAATCACCAGTGATAGGAATAGGTAGTGCCTATTTGGCTAAACTTTGAAGAACAGAGGCAAGAATATGTAATAATAATAAGTCGCAAACTTTAGGTAAACATAGACGAATTACTTATTCCAAATAATATTTTTTTTAAATATATTTAAGTGTTGTCTCGAAATTTCGGGAGTCTCAGAAAAAATGTAGTCCTAAGGAAGTCTCCGTTTCTTGTCTGTGTTCTTCGAAGTTGTGGCAAATAGGCACTACTCGTACCTATTCCTATCACTGGTAATCACCGATTACTCACGTGTATCATACGACGTTTTTCGACACACTTGTGAAGAAAATAAATGAAAAATCAGCTTTATTTAGTAGGTATATGAAAAGTTTATTTAGAGAAACAGTCAGTAAAGTTATAATTAACTCTTTTTGACGGTATAGCGGTCCTATGACATAGCTTTTCTACTTGAAGGCGCGCGTTCAGCACAAATTATTTTCCTCATAAATAGTAATCGTTCTAGACATTTTTGTAAAATCTGTATTTCATTTTTAAATATGGCGGCTAAAAATTTACTTTTCGACACACTTGCTCATAAAGTGGCTGTTATTGCACTGAACTTAGGTATATAAAGGGGCTCGTTACCAAACTGTGACATTTTCATTACTATTATGCACATGTGCGGTAATGTAGTTAGAACCTTTTTGTTTAACCTCTTTTTTGTCAAAAAGAGTTTTAAGACAAAAAATAATAAAATTTGTTATTGCGTTTAACAGTATAAATTAGTGTTTTACTTACTTATTTCATGCAATTTCGTGTTTAAATAAACTATTTAAAATTTTACATATTTAAATAATTAAATCTTTTATTAAATTTGTATTTTCTGTTTATATGCAACCTCATTCTTATTTTTTCTAAACCAACAGCTAGAGTAGCTAGTCTATGGCCGCCATTTTTTCGCGCATGCGCGCGTTTAAGAAAAGTCAATTATTTAGCCGCCATATTGAAAAATAAAATACAGATTTTATAAATATGTCTACAACAACTATTTATGAGGAAAATGATTTGTGCTGTACGCAAGAAAATCTATGTCACTATACAGTCAAAATAGTTAATAATAACTTTACTGACTGCACATTTACGAACTGTTTCTTTAGATAAACTTTTCATATACCTACTAAATAAAGTTGATTTTTTTATTTATTTTCTTCACAAGTGTGTCTAAAAACGTCGTATGATACACGAGCGTAATCGGTCATTATCGTTCTTGGTTCTCTTAAGACCCTCGCCATGGCTCGGGTCTTAATACCACCGCGACGATAATGACCCACATTACACACTTGTATCATAATGTACTATTTCTTAAACGCGCGCATGCGCGAAAAATGGCGGCCATAGACTAGCTACTCTAGCTCTTGGTTTAGAAAAAATAAGAATGAGGTTGCTTATAAACAGAAAATACAAATTCGATGAAAGATTTAATTAATTAAATATTTAAAATTTTAAACATTTTATTTAAACACGAAATTGCATGAAATAAGTAAGTAAAATACTAATTTATGCTATTGAACGCAATAACAAATGTTATTTTTTTTTGTCTTAAAACTCGTTTTGACAAAAAAGAGGTTAAACAAAGAGATTTTAGCTGCATTACCGCACAAGTGCATAATAGTAATACAGTTTGGTAATGAGCCCCTTTATATACCTAAGTGCAGTGCAATAACAGCCACTTTATGAGCCAGTGTGTCGAAAAAAATATTGCTTTTGTTTGTATAAATGCTTGATGCAATGCTTTGAATTAATTTTTTTATGATGTTATCGACAAATTCAATAAAAACGATTGATAAAAAATAAAAAGTATGGAATGATGACAAACACGCTTTGGTATCAATCTGTAAAATGGTGGTGTGGTAGTGTCAGTGGCATCAGAGTCCCGCACGTGGAGCGACCGAGTGCCCCCCGCGTCGCGACGTGTTGACAGCTCGTCACACGGCTGACAGCTTCTGTTCGGGTTTCCCCTTCAACGAAACATAATATAATATTGACCCCGTCTCAGATACCTACTTCGGTTGCAAAATATTTGTTTTTACATTACACACTAACATAAATTAAGTAAACCCACGCCTTTGTCCTAGAGACGCAGATCATTCGACGGTCCACAGTTTTGTTTCTGTGTAATGGAAAATTTAGGATCAGTACAATGTTCTTGACAGGTCTACGGATTTTTCAGAAGCGTTACTGGAAGGTTAATATTACATTGATATACCATAACTTTTAGCATTATGTGCTCTCGGCACGCTGTTGACGCAAGCCTGCCTATCGCACAATCATCGTACGAGTAGTGCGAATGCAATTGTTTCGAGATAAGCAACTGCAAGGAAAACTTAAAATTTAATAGAAAAGCGAGTGGTGTAATTGTAACTTTATTTGTATTACCGGATCTACTAAAATATAAGTGCGCAGGTTCAAATTAATCTACTTATTCCCTTTTAATCGGCGTGAGGCAATATTGTAGTCTGGCAACATCAACAGTACTTGAGTCAGGACTATGTATCCGTGTCGCTGGCACGACATAGCTTTTATGTGCAGCGTTGTTGGCGCACAGGTCAGGCATTCATGTTGCAAGACATGCGAACCATTCATTGAGCAATATAAAATTTATTGTGAAACACGTTGCTAGCGACACAGAATGATGTTGCTGCAACTGTCACGCGCAACTGCTGTTCACCATGAATACGGTCTAAATAATAAAGGAACCGAAAATATGCTGAATCCATCCGCTCAAATAGTAGCGCGTTTTGAGAAGTGAATAATTTATTTGCATTAATTTTTCAATGCATTCGATTCCTGCGTGGCGTTGGTAGACTGGTCGTATTCGAGCGGGTGGGCGGTGTGTGTGCGCGTATTGTGTCTCTACGGCTTGCAGGTGTTCGACGAGGTGTGCGTGGAGCTGGCCATGGCGCTGCTGCAGCTGCTGCAGTGGGCGCCGGGCGAGGAGCACCTGTGGCGCGCGTGCAAGGCGCTGGCGCGCTTCGTGGCGCACTCGCAGGACGTGCCGCAGCTCGTCGCCATGATCGGGCCCGACCCCAGCGCCTTCAGGTGAGCTCGCCCTCGTCAGAACACTCTGCTGCAGCTGCTGCAGTGGGCGCCGGGCGAGGAGCACCTGTGGCGCGCGTGCAAGGCGCTGGCGCGCTTCGTGGCGCACTCGCAGGACGTGCCGCAGCTCGTCGCCATGATCGGGCCCGACCCCAGCGCCTTCAGGTGAGCTCGCCCTCGTCAGAACACTCTGCTGCAGCTGCTGCAGTGGGCGCCGGGCGAGGAGCACCTGTGGCGCGCGTGCAAGGCGCTGGCGCGCTTCGTGGCGCACTCGCAGGACGTGCCGCAGCTCGTCGCCATGATCGGGCCCGACCCCAGCGCCTTCAGGTGAGCTCGCCCTCGTCAGAACACTGCTCTCACACGTTGGCAAGAGGCAGCTCGCTCGCTCACCTTGTGCCAATACTCACAACGAGTACATTTCCTCGGGGTTATCGGCCGGCTCACTTACCGCCTCACCAGCGTGACTGCTGTCACCAATCAACTAAGACATAGGGTGTTTAGACTCACATAATGTGGGTCTAAACGGCCGGATGTGCAGTGTGGTGTCTATATTCTGTATGTAGCACTTGTGCTGATGCTTGCGTTTGTTGCAGAGGCACGAGCGCGCGCGTGGACGAGCAGATCGAACTCATCATGAAGAAAGTGAAGTAGCGGCCGCGCCCGCGTGACGCCGGCGCCGCCCCCTCACACGGTTACCCTCTGTTTTGTTTTGTTTATATTTTTGTATCGCATAATAAGTAGCAATCGGTGCTCAAGTGATGTACATTTTTATAGTAGCGCCTCGCCGCCGCGGGCGAGCGGGCGGCGGGGCGGGCCGCGCGGGGGGAGGGGGCGCCGACGATCGGTTGTAAATATACGTTACCTGTTAGTACTAATGTATGTTAAGGCGACTTTAGCGTAAGTACCTGAGCTTATGACGAGCCTCAACTATGTAAATTACATACACTCGTATTTATTTATATTATGTATGCTGCTAGCACTAACGCGTGGTGACTACGGTGCATTTACACTATATACTTACGTATTGTATAGTTATGTTATATAGTTGCAAAAATTTAATAAATTATTTAATGTATTGGGGAATTGTAGTATTATTTGTTCTAACAAGTTCTGTACCGGATCAGCCAAGTAACAGAAACATAACGACGTGAACTGAGAGACGTATGCCAGTCATGTGCGGTCGGGGTCATACCTGGAAAGTAACTTAACTTTCGGTCATTGTGGAGATCCACAGTGACCGAAAGTATGGGTTTTGCCGCAATGAATGGAACGATAGCCGCTTCCTTGGACGTTTCGAATGCATTCGACAGGGTGCACGCCAGTATTATAAGTAAGCATTGTTTGCTGCTCCCGGCGTAAGTATCATAGCCACAAAGTGCTCCGATCTGTCGAAAATTGGGTAGAGGCTAACAATCTGAGCCTAATCCACGACTCAAAACAACCGGCATCCTTTAATAGCGGAATGTGGAAGCGTGCCCACCTTCCATCCTGCACTGCGTGCCCTGTCACATGTTGTTGTTGTCGTGACCGAATACTGGGCCAGGCAAGGTATTTGAATAGTTTTGCCATCGACACACTAAGAAGAAGTAAGCATTCAACGTACGACATTTCTCCTGGTCTTATTGCTTGGGTAAAAGACTTACTGAGTGGACGGTCTCGCCGATGGATGCTCATCGGAACCCATGACGACAAATATCGATGTTCCTCAGGGGTCTGTCGTTGTATATCAACGATCTGCTGATGCCCGGTATCTATGGGTATGCAGATGATAGCACAGTTGTAGGGAGATGATGGACCTGCAGAGTGCTAAGGCTAAGGAGCTAATCCATTCCGAAAGTGAGGCTATAGTAGAAGTACAAATGTCTCCATTCAGGCAGCGTGTCTGTTCACCGCTAAAAGGAGCCCGTTAACCTTGACTCCTGCTTTCCGGAATGTTTCCTTGGAGTGCACCATCCGCCTTCAGCTCTTGGGAGCGGAATTTTCCTCAGACCGCAACTATGAGCACTTTATTGGTTCCAAAGCTAAGGTAGCTGCTAAGAAACACGGCGAACTTGCAAAAGTCCAGCGATACTTCAAAGCACAAGTTCGGTCGTGTGTGGAGTACTGCAGCCACATACAGGCTGGTGCTGCAAAACGCCGGAGCTATGGACTCCGTGGAAAGACGTGCGGAGAGGCTAATATTGGTGATCTAGATTTGGAAGTCCAATCTGCAAACCTTAGAGCACATATATAGTGTATTGGAATTATAGAGGATAGAGGAATGCATATAGAAATCACATGACTTGATTCCGCCATCATATTTCTGCCTGCGACAACCCGATGTAAGGCGAGTTTTAAGTATTCAAATCATAAGGGGATACCGTTACGTTATTGAAACCTCTACGGTCCGGACTAAGCATTTCGCCTCATTGTTTATACCGCGTACATCACGGACTAGACCAATTTGCCTACTTCGGTCTTACCGTATTATAAAAAAACCGGCCAAGAGCGTGTCGGGCCACGCTCAGTGTAGGGTTCCGTAGTTCCCGTCCGTCACAATAAGTGTCCTAAATTTTTTTAAAACTGTTCGTCCCATCAAGTTCAAAATAATTTTCCTAGAAAGTCTTTATAAAGCTTTACTTTCCAGATTTTTTTCATATTTTCTAAACTTATGGTTCAAAAGTTAGAGGGGGGACACACATTGTTTTTTACTTTTAGAGCGATTATTTCCGAAATTATTGATATTATCAAAAAATGATGTTAGTAAACTCCTATTCATTTTTGAATACCTATCCAACAATATATCACACGTTAGGGTTGAAATTAAAAAAAAATCGCTTTTTACTTTACATGTAGGAGGGCAGGGCTACCCTAATAAAACATTTTATTCCAATTTTTATTTTTGCACTTTGTCGGCGTGATTGACATACATATTGGTACCAAATTTCAGCTTTCTAGAGCTAACGGTCACAGAGATTAAGCGAGGACGGACGGACAGACATGGCGAAACTATAAGGGTTCCGTTTTTGCCAATTGGCTACGGAACCCTAAAAAAGCATGTATTTAAATCGATATCTGTATAAACCCTTTATTCGAACAAAATATTGCAAAGTTAAATCAAAAATACTGACTTGCACACAAATTATGCACGCTAAACAAATCAAATTAAATATACTGTTTAATGGTATTTGCAGAACTGTTTTACCGAACGATAACAATTATTAAAATAGTATAGGTATCTAAAATTCTTAGATCAACAAAAAAAATTAAGGAAAACCATCACCTAATTTACTTTTAGGAACAATATTCTAAAAACCGGCCAAGAGCGTGTCGGGCCACGCCCAGTGTAGGGTTCCGTAGTTTCCCGTCCGTCAAAATAAGTGTCCCCAACTTTTCAAAAACTGTTCGTCCCATCAAGTTCAAAATAATTTTCCTAGAAAGTCTTTGTAAAGCTCTACTTTCCAGATTTTTTTCATATTTTCTAAACTTATGGTTCAAAAGTTAGAGGGGGGGGGGGACGCATTGTTTTTTACTTTTGGAGCGATTATTTCCGAAATTATTGATATTATCAAAAAATGATTTTAGTAAACCCCCATTCATTTTTGAATACCTATCCAAAAATATACCACACCTTAGGGTTGAAATTTAAAAATAAATCGCTTTTTACTTTACATGTAGGGGGGCTACCCTAATAAGACATTTTTTTCCAATTTTTATTTTTGCACTTTGTCGGCGTGATTGACATACATATTCGTACCAAATTTCAGTTTTCTAGAGCTAACGGTCTCAGAGATTAAGCGTGGACGGACGGACTGACATGGCGAAACTATAAGCGTTCCGTTTTTGCCAATTGGCTACGGAACCCTAAAAACGATTTGAGAAGTAGCGCTCGCCGGCCGCAATTGGTCACAATTCTAACCTAACCTAACCTATTTCACCCAGTTCAAAATGTTAGAGTGCAGGTTAGTATTTTTGATAAACAATTCATATTTTTAGGTATGCATTCAGTTAATTAATGGAGTTACCTAGTGTGCTGATAAATTATACAGATGTGCATTTAAAAATATCCCTATATTTTTTTTTGTAAATAGGCTCTTTATAAACTAGTGTACTTCACCATCAACGCAACCTCTTGCATGAGAGGCGCGTGCCTTGACCACTGGGCCGTCACGATACCTAATGCTGACATGAATAAATCTCAACCGTATATTCTTCTTCTTTTCGAATCGAAGGTAAACTTCTCAATTTTTTTGGGCCCAGTAGGTAGCTACGTTGATTGCAGCATCGGTGGCACCCATTAAGTCCTCCAAAGGGCAGGTGTCCGGGCACTTGGGGCACTCCAAAAGGTGGCTCATGTTTTGAACAGAAGCACCGCACTCACATTGAATATCCGACTGATCTATAAAACCCCATTTGGCCAAGTTGTGTTTGCAGCGACCTACCTGGGTGCGCAACCGATTCAGTGCTTTCCATACAGGCCACTGCAGTTCACGTCCAGGCGGGAGATGTTCTTGGGGTTTCAAGAAGTCGGATGGTGGAAGACTATGTTCCTCCCAAAGCCTTATTCTCTCCCTGGAAGGAGGGTCAAGTATGGCTTGTGTTCCACGTAAAAAGCTCTATATAAAACTATATATTCAAAATATATTATGATGTATATAATTATGATATGATACATGTTTTTGTGAACAATGTTTATTCTTCTAGCACATAGTGTTAAGGAGTTTTTCACGTCACACCACACTTCCAAGAACAAAGATAACTCGTTGTTCGCTAACGCATAATATTTACATTAGTGCAATATTATTATTTCAATAGAGAAGGCATTTAGACTTTGTATAATGTGGCAAATGGATTACTTATTGTAATATCTTATGATGACACTTCGCTCGCTCGTCGCACAATGAGTAACGTCCAAACAGTTTATGTTACAAAGCAATCGAATAAGGTAATAACTGACAGCTGTGACCGACGCTCTCATGTTAACTATAAAACAATGCTTATAATCCGCCGGTACTGGCTCTGATATGCGCAGCAACCCTACGAATATAGTCGGTCTCCGTGTAGCACTACTTTGTAGGAGCACCCGACAACCTCTCACCCTCAAGCCAAAACAGTGTAGCCGGTACGAGAGGGAACCTGCGTGAAAGGAATTATGTAGTGACTGAGTTGGAAATGTGGAAAATAATCTGCTGTATCATACATTGACATGTTTTAAGCTTCTTGTTTGGAACACTAGTTTTGTTGAAAAGTGATCCATTTTCATGAGTTTTAACTGGCAACCTGTCACAAGCATGGTCCACGTCTGACCCCTAGTCATTGAGGAGTCCGAAGTGAAGATGTGTAATTTGTGTGAGGGAAAATGGTATAAAAGATAACATAACAGCTGACAACAAGTAGAATGGAAGGGGAGCCGCCCTTAACGTTTGAATCCCCAACCGGTCCTATGAGACCGCGCTGTTATTGTTTTACTACTGTGTCTCGTTTCGCGGGTATCTGAGTAATTAAGTACCCGCAATATAAAGCGGCTAGCCACAAGACGAAGTGGGAAAATATGTACACATTCCATCACTCGAGTGAT
Organism: Mythimna separata; assembly: GCA_030763345.1. Classification (NCBI taxonomy): domain Eukaryota; kingdom Metazoa; phylum Arthropoda; class Insecta; order Lepidoptera; family Noctuidae; genus Mythimna; species Mythimna separata. Next base: position 240,496 of record CM061172.1, read on the forward strand.
ATAAACAATAAAGTAATGGGATTTTTTAAAGGGATATCATCTAATGACTTCTCTCTCCCTGGGTGGAGTGGAAGGGCATGTCAGACTTTTACTGACTAAAGCCACACCTTCGCCCATCAGTTGCCCTTTGCGTTCTAGGGCATACGGGTTTTTTTTTCTGTAATTCCCCGCGGTCCTAGTTAGTGGGCGTCGGTCCTGCTAGGCCTCTACGGATTGCTGACATCTCTTTGAGGATGCGTGTGGATCACTAAGCGCTGTCGACGACTAGGCTCGACCCGGTTTGCCGGACGGCGAGCTACCCACTGCTGGATTGCTCGGCGTCCGCAAGCCCGCGTCTACCGTGGCTGGCCTCGGCGGCTGGGGCGTGAGTACATTCGTTCCCTCACGCCTGCGGCGTTCTCCTCCGTAAACATAACTGCTTCGCAGAAGGAGGCGACCACTTGCCTTTCCTCCTCGCTCCGGACCATGGTCTGAACCAGGTCCCGGAGATAAAGTAATGAGATGGAATGTGTATATGAGTATCACAATGATGATTATAGCAATTTCATGCTCGAAGGAGTTCACTTGTACAACGTGTTGGTGCTTGCTTGTGCCTACGTGGTACGTGCCACATACTAATGAGAAATCAATGTGAGAAATGTGGCCCTCGGGGCGCAGCCCGGTGTGATTCTCGTCGATCATGGCACATGTCGACGACAGGTAGCACCTACGTCTTCATATTGTACTAGAGCGGGCACGGACTGGCTAATAATTGTGCGACATGTTAGTACTGGGCGGTGCGGCGCGCGGCGGTACGCGCGCTCGGCCGACTCGTTTGCGCAGGCGCCCGTTTTTCTAGTTTGCCGTTTATTTATAGTGGTATCGATACATTTGCAAATGCTAATCCATTCGAGTTCGCTCATTATGAACGACGATTAAAATTAATTATAACGATTAAAATTAAGATTTAATTTATGATGTTATGTTGCGGAACTCGGCGAGCTACGACAGCAGTAATGGTGCCTACTGAACTGGTGTATGACGCGCGTTCTAGCTACTTGTGCTATTGGCGGTACAGTCAATAGTACAGGGCGGCAGGCGAGGCCTCCGTGTTAGTAGCGGCAATGTCATAGATAGCACCTAAAGCCTAGCGGTAAATAGATAAGAAGCTCAATGCACAATAGATGCAATCACAAAGGTATCAGCGAGACGTTACCGACATTTGGAAAACGTGTCAATGTCGCTCCCGAGTGCATGTGCGAGCGGAGCGCGCGGCGGGCGGCGAGGCGTTGACATCAGGCTTTTAATATAAGTAGTTATTAACTTTGGCTATCTGCAGGTGACATGTCTGCGCGTTGTAAAATGTGCGGTAAACAAACAGCTCACACGGTCTGTGAACCAGCACATGTCGCTAACTAAACCAGAACACTCTTTTGTCAGGTCTTAGGTGCTCTATAAATGAAAATAATCAGATTTATCACAACATTCGCAAAAGGAACCTTACAAAACTTCCACTGCGTAGCAAGCCCATGACAGGTACGATCAGAAAGAGCTTTAAGGAAGAAAAAGCCATTGGATGCTGAACAAGGCTGCCAACGCCGCCAGTACCTACTCGCGGTATTGGTAATAGCAGGCGTTTACCTGCTGGAACTCGTAACGTGATCGTTTACCTATTGCTAACGCACCGGCTTCGGAGCATCATTAAAACCTAGTAGGAGTGGTCGGTATGTACGCAAATATTCAGGTTAAACACAAGTAATGAAGCAAATGCTGTCCACTCGCCGCTGATAACTACATCAAGGCATGCATCGAGTGGACAGGTCCACTTGTGCAAGTCCTAACTCCTTTGCATATAAAATGATGTAATTAAGATATCCAGAAACGATAGTTTATGTTGTTGATAAATGTAGGCGTATAAATAGGAACCGAGGTAACTACTGTTTCGGCTGATAATGTAATGAATGATCTGTGGAGACGTGGACAGGGTTCCGTGAGAATATTTACCACGTAATTGTCAATCACTTGACGTCAGATTGCCAATTATCTATTGTAATAAATCTGAAGACTATGTATGTGTGTTATACACAGATGCACAGAACAAACAAAGTTAGTGTCAGTTGCCTGGCACCGACACCCCGCCCGAGACAGCAAAACAAGTGCATAAAGTCGTGTGATTCTTGACGCAGGGACTTACATTCTGTTGCAAAACTAAACATAAATGTTACTCCAAAACATAGTCATCACTGTAATGACGTGGTTTGGCGGCACAACACGTGATGCTGCCACCTGGGCGTCACATTTGTGGGCAGTAACCAGTGCTCGCGAGCGGCACAGTGCTGGAAGCCTGGAGCCCTGGACACCAGTGTCCGCACGCACGCACCAGGCAGAGCTGACGTCGCAAAGCGGAGTCGTAAGGACTAGGTCGGCCATTGAGGTTGCTCAACTTTACGCGCGGTCGTCCTTTTTTCACTGATTGTAGCAGGTCGCGATAAGGCGCGCATTGAGTGCCAGCTCCGATGCGCCGCGCGCACCTGACGGTGTCACGCCGCGCGCCGGCCAGCTGCCGCGGATGTTGTGTCTGACTCCTTCGCAGTCAATCATACACTTGAGCGTGACGTACATCACACCATTCAAGTACACTGCCTACCGAATAGGTGCCCATAACAAATGCCTTGATTTTGTTTTCATTCAACGGCTACATTCCACTTCACTATGTTGAGTTTGTATAACAAACCCAGTTATGTTGGTTTTTCTATGTTAATAAAGATGAAAGATTTGAATTTTTGTATTGAATGAACTCCAAAAATGTTGGACCGATAGAAAAAAAATCTTCTACCATTGGAATTCTATTTTATCACAGAGTGACCTAAGTTATATATTTTCTACTTGACGCGGGCGACGTCGCTGGCAGAAGCTAGTGTTTCAAAAAGGTCTACTAACCACGGTCACAGCATGGCGTACCTACCAACTCGACTCCGGTGGTTGGTAAGAACACGTCCTGTTGGCGGCGGCGACGAGATACAGCTACGTTGGACTCGTTTCGAAGCTATCGGTGACTGCGGTGGCACTACTATGCTTCAGGTATGCGAAATTTGTTCGTTTAGGAGCGGACTGAAGTCGTCGAACATAGCTAGCTAGTGTTTACTCGTTGCCACCGGCTGCAGCGCGCGGCGGGGGCGCGGGGGGGCGGCGCTGGTCAGCCGTCGGCGTCGCCTGCACACGCGCGCCTCCGCTAGCGCCAGCAGCGCGCACCAACTTCTCGTTCAAATTTTCAGCGATCAGTGGAGAACTCAGGAATCCGAAATCTTAAATCTATTTGTGTAATCGAATTTAATTTGGAAGTTATAAAAGAAAAAATCGGTCGAGCTAAATCATTACTACCAAATAGTTCAACTAAGGATTGATCGCTTATCCGTCAGTGTTTCATAGGTTTACATGCTTGATGACTTGGGATAACTGCAGCAGTGCCGGAGTGCTCCCTTGTGTGCTAGTTACAGCGAAGAGACGATGCGGTCGGTGATCTACACATACGGACATATTGCTCTGTTCCCTCCTTGGGATAAATGAAGTTGAAGCAAACAGTTTGAAGAGTGTGATGGCGGTGGAGTGTGCTGCTGATGCGCGTGCGTAGCGTGCGCGGCAAGTGCGCGGCGTGCACAGCGGCGCTGCAGCGCGGCGGTATCTGCGCGCGTTGTTTACTCGCCCATCGGAAAGGTTTACTGATACGAGATAATGAATTAAATTATAACGGGCGGCGGCTCGCACATCCGAAAGCACAGTGAGGTTCACACGCCGGACTCGGACGCGCGGCACACAACATAATAATACTCATTAATTAATTCATTAAATAAATTAGTTAAGCTGATCGGTAAACAGTGGTCTTAGTCGTCGGACTCGTAGTTCAACCAGTCCGGTAGACGCGCAGCGGGCATGGAGTCGGAGCTGGGCATCCCGCTGAAGCGGCGCGGCGGCAAGGCGGGCGGCGGCTGGCGGCGGCTGCTGCGGCGGCGCGTGCCGCTGCTGCGCTGGCTGCCGCGCTACGACCGCGTGTCGGCGCTGGCCGACCTGGTGGCCGGCATCACGCTGGGCCTCACGCTCGTGCCGCAGAGCATCGCCTACGCCAGCCTCGCCAACCTGCCCGTGCAGTACGGGCTCTACTCCTCCTTCGTCGGTACGTCACGCTATATTACATCATTCACCCTAACATTTGACTCGTGGTTAATGCCGATCCCACTGTTGGGCTTTGTGGCATCAAACTCGATCTGTTAGTGAGCGGATGTTCACAGTCTTTGACGAGATAATCCTGTGGCATTCAAGGTTCTGAATCATCTTAGACATCAATAAAACATCATTACGTAGGTTTTCACTGAACCAAGTATGTTAGGGTTTGTTATGGATTGAACCTTTTATATTGAACAAGTATTACACGTTGACTACAGACTTAGGTACAATCATTGTGATCGCACTAGATGTGTGTCGTGAGAACCCGCCAGCATCACTGGTTACTGAGTCGTCTGGTCTAGCTACTAACACGGCTCGTTAGGCAGCAGCCTGTTTATGTAAAGTCGTAGCGCGTAGTCGATACAAATGTTGAAACAAGAAGAGTCTCGCGTGTTTTCATTATCATTTCTTCAAAACTCGTATTCTTTGTTCTTGATATAGATATCTACTAGGTATTGACTGCCAAGTTGAATGGCTGCGTTGTATATAAAAAGGTGACCTTAGACACTAAATTAATATTTTATTTTGTGAACGTAAATAGTATAATTATATACAATCAGAGAAAACTATGTGCATATCTTTATAATTTATACGTTGTCCAGCTTAATATATTACCTTAACTCAAAAGCGATTTACTGAATGATATTAGGTAGGTATATTAAGTATTCTAATAACTAATATTTTAGGATAATGTGTTATTACGAAATTATTATGATGCCTAGGTTGCATTCCCAGCTACTTTCTTAATCTATCACATACCCGCGAAACGAGACACAATAGTAAAACAATAACAGCGCGTTCTCATAGGATCGGTTGGGGATTCAAACATTAAGGGACTTGTCAGGGGTCCCTTCACATATAACAGAGCAACTCGAAGCTGATGAAGGCGGCTCGCTTTGTTGCCAGCGCGTATGACTTAGAGGTGCTAATGAGGAGCAATAGATAGTTGAACCGTCCCAGACAGTTGCTACGTCAGGTGCAGTGCAATTCTTTTAAAGCGTGTCTCACTAGTTGAAACACTCCTGGCGCTCTCTCTAAGTATTCTGTCCTCATGTAAGGTCATATGTTGTATTGTGTGTGTGTGTCTGCAGGCACGATGCTGTACGTGGTGCTGGGCACGGTGAAGGAGGTGTCCATCGGGCCCACGAGCCTGATGGCGCTGTTCACGCTGCAGATCTGCCGCGGCCTGCCCGTCGAGTTCGTGGTGCTGCTCACCTTCCTGTCGGGCTGCGTCGTGCTCATCATGGGCCTGCTGCGACTCGGTACGTACTACCTCCCGCCTCCACGCCCCATCGCATCATCGGCGCAGCTCTATGTCATCTCTATTTACTATTGTAATACTTCCAGCTTATTTCACGCCTGTTAGTTTTGCTCCTACGCTATTATAGCAATCCACATTCACCGCTTACTGGAAGACGCAGCGTTGGCAAGCCTCCTACAAGGCGACCTGCTGCCTGCTTGTTCGTGAGTTGGTCGGGGGAATACGATGGATGCGAAACGCACAGGATCAGTCGCTGTGGCGACACTTGCTGGAGAGTTATGTCCAGCAGTGGACGACCTATAGCTACCTACCAGTACAGCCGGTATTTACTTGCAAGTGGAGCGCTCATTGGTTTATTTTGTCCAGGTAGCTCACAGGTTGCACTCTAACTAAACACGTCGTTATCTCACGGTGTTTATGACATGTGCGCACATTTTGATTTCTTAATGCCACATAATAGCTGGCAAATGTTTACCTGCTCGGCGCGCTATCAGACGGCGCGCGGAGTCTTCAATCAAGACTGTTGCCTTCCTGTTGTACTACTGTCAATTACGTCGCTAGTCTGTGGGTTTAAAGTAACCGTATAACACTGTAGATAAGTTCAAGTTTATGGACCTACCTGCGTATACGTAGATGACCGTTGTGTGACTTAAAGAAAGTATCAAGTAGTAAACATTCGTAGTTAGTAGTGTAGCTAATGTTTTTTTTAAATTTCAAATTAATATTTCTGTCGATTCAGCAACCGTTCTTCTAAGTCGCCATTGAACTGTTCGTCGAGAGGATGATTCAGTCATTTCCGTTTCCCCAGCAGGCTCTTTCAACTATGGACATTTCGCCGACAGAACCTTCCACCTACAAAAGACAGTTTTCCAGCTACAAATGTTTCATCGACACGACGATAGACTCTTTTAACTACAGACCTTTCCCTCTACGACGGAGAATGCAAGCAATACTACAACGAATGCACATACGTATATCTACCTACAGCTTAAACTGTTTATTTTAATATCGTCACATTCTCGCATCAAGGTATAACATAAAATCGGTTTTCCAACGCATTGATAACGGCACTATTCGAGTTTATCGATACCGGTACTTTGTATCACAATGCAATCAATCTTATTATAATGCTTTTTTTTTAAATAATAATGTTACTGAGTCCAAACCTAGCAAAATAACACAGAGTAAGCAAGCGTCAGGGATATAAAAGCTAGCGCAAATATGTAATGTGCGGCAAAACGCGTTACAATAATGTCGATGTCTGTTAGGTTTCCTGGTGGAGCTGATCTCTCCGTCCGTGACGAGCGGCTTCACGTCGGCCACCGCCATCATCATCGTGGCGGCGCAGCTCAAGGGGCTGCTGGGGCTGAGCTTCACGGCTGAGTCCGTGGGCGACAACATCCGCCTCATCGTCACCAAGTGGGACGACGTGCGCCCGGCCGACGCCGCGCTGGGCGCCGTGTGCTGCTCCGTGCTGCTGCTGCTCAGGGTATGTGACACCCGCGCCTCGTCCTCATCAAGTGGCACGACGTGCGCCCGACCGACGCCGCGCTGGGCGCCGTGTGCTGCTCCGTGCTGCTGCTGCTCAGGGTATGTGACACCCGCGCCTCGTCCTCACCAAGTGGGACGACGTGCGCCCGGCCGACGCCGCGCTGGGCGCCGTGTGCTGCTCCGTGCTGCTGCTGCTCAGGGTATGTGACACCCGCGCCTCGTCTTCACCAAGTGGGACGACGTGCGCCCGGCCGACGCCGCGCTGGGCGCCGTGTGCTGCTCCGTGCTGCTGCTGCTCAGGGTATGTGACACCCGCGCCTCGTCCTCACCAAGTGGGACGACGTGCGCCCGGCCGACGCCGCGCTGGGCGCCGTGTGCTGCTCCGTGCTGCTGCTGCTCAGGGTATGTGACACCCGCGCCTCGTCTTCACCAAGTGGGACGACGTGCGCCCGGCCGACGCCGCGCTGGGCGCCGTGTGCTGCTCCGTGCTGCTGCTGCTCAGGGTATGTGACACCCGCGCCTCATCGTCACCAAGTGGGACGACGTGCGCCCGGCCGACGCCGCGCTGGGCGCCGTGTGCTGCTCCGTGCTGCTGCTGCTCAGGGTATGTGACACCCGCGCCTCGTCCTCACCAAGTGGGACGACGTGCGCCCGGCCGACGCCGCGCTGGGCGCCGTGTGCTGCTCCGTGCTGTTGCTGCTCAGGGTATGTGACACCCGCGCCTCGTCCTCACCAAGTGGGACGACGTGCGCCCGGCCGACGCCGCGCTGGGCGCCGTGTGCTGCTCCGTGCTGCTGCTGCTCAGGGTATGTGACACCCGCGCCTCGTCCTCACCAAGTGGGACGACGTGCGCCCGGCCGACGCCGCGCTGGGCGCCGTGTGCTGCTCCGTGCTGCTGCTGCTCAGGGTATGTGACACCCGCGCCTCATCGTCACCAAGTGGGACGACGTGCGCCCGGCCGACGCCGCGCTGGGCGCCGTGTGCTGCTCCGTGCTGCTGCTGCTCAGGGTATGTGACACCCGCGCCTCGTCCTCACCAAGTGGGACGACGTGCGCCCGGCCGACGCCGCGCTGGGCGCCGTGTGCTGCTCCGTGCTGCTGCTGCTCAGGGTATGTGACACCCGCGCCTCGTCCTCACCAAGCGGGACGACGTGCGCCCGGCCGACGCCGCGCTGGGCGCCGTGTGCTGCTCCGTGCTGCTGCTGCTCAGGGTATGTGACACCCGCGCCTCGTCGTCTCCAAGTGGGACGACGTGCGCCCGGCCGACGCCGCGCTGGGCGCCGTGTGCTGCTCCGTGCTGTTGCTGCTCAGGGTATGTGACACCCGCGCCTCATCGTCACCAAGTGGGACGACGTGCGCCCAGCCGACGCCGCGCTGGGCGCCGTGTGCTGCTCCGTGCTGCTGCTGCTCAGGGTATGTGACACCCGCGCCTCGTCGTCACCAAGCGGGACGACGTGCGCCCGGCCGACGCCGCGCTGGGCGCCGTGTGCTGCTCCGTGCTGCTGCTGCTCAGGGTATGTGACACCCGCGCCTCGTCCTCACCAAGCGGGACGACGTGCGCCCGGCCGACGCCGCGCTGGGCGCCGTGTGCTGCTCCGTGCTGCTGCTGCTCAGGGTATGTGACACCCGCGCCTCGTCCTCACCAAGTGGCACGACGTGCGCCCGGCCGACGCCGCGCTGGGCGCCGTGTGCTGCTCCGTGCTGCTGCTGCTCAGGGTATGTGACACCCGCGCCTCGTCCTCACCAAGCGGGACGACGTGCGCCCGGCCGACGCCGCGCTGGGCGCCGTGTGCTGCTCCGTGCTGCTGCTGCTCAGGGTATGTGACACCCGCGCCTCATCGTCACCAAGTGGGACGACGTGCGCCCAGCCGACGCCGCGCTGGGCGCCGTGTGCTGCTCCGTGCTGCTGCTGCTCAGGGTATGTGACACCCGCGCCTCGTCCTCACCAAGTGGGACGACGTGCGCCCGGCCGACGCCGCGCTGGGCGCCGTGTGCTGTTCCGTGCTGCTGCTGCGCAGGGTATGTGACACCCACGCTTCGTCGTCACCAAGTGGAGCATCTCTGTGTCCTCGTAGGGGCGATTGGCGGTAGTTAACCTCTTGCACCGGGTCCAGGTAGGTCTCCCACCGGTACAGGCCATGGTCCAGAACGAGGAGGAGTGGCAGGGGATCGCCTCCTTCTGCGAAGCAGTACCGCACGCGAATGGGCATGGCTGATCACGATTTCTAGCCACGGTAGGCGAAGGCATGCGGACGGCGGGCAAATGGGTAGGTGCTTCTTCTTTTTTCACTTCTTTTATATCAACAGTTTACTATTCCAATAAAGTTGACAAATATTTATGGATGTCGCCGGGAAGGGATAAAATGGAGAATATGGCAAATACGATAATGATCATTTGACGGATGATGCTGTTATAAATACAACTGTGAGGTAGTTTTGCTGAAGACACCTAGAGATTTAATGAAATCACCAAATACAATCATATAAGATAACAATTTTTCTATTAAAGCTTGTAAAGAAGGTTATGCATGACAGGAGCTATGGTGTTTGGAACTTCGAGAGAATCTGATATACAGTCAGATCTCCCTTTACATAACTTGCTATTTTTCCACATAATATATGATTTGGGTGTTATGTGTGATATCATTACTTTTCGTAAGTATACTTCTTGTGTTTCGAAAATCACGCAAAACTTAGAACCGGAAAAACGTGACTCATGCACAGAAAATGTTACAATAACTACTTTACATATGGTTTTGCTAAATAAATTAAATGATTGGATGAAATCACATAACTGGTACATTGAAAAGACTAAATAAACAAATTTACAGATTTAAAATTTTACTGACAATATTCTTCATTGCATTTATTCATCATTGCAACCTATAGACGACGACTGCTGGACTTAAACCATTACTCATCATTAGGATGGAGGAGGAGATATAGGAGATATAGGAGATCTTGCACGCTCCCTATAGCTATTAAATTTATAATGTTTTCTAGTATGTTAATATGCGGTGTGTGTCGTGGTGCAGAAGCTGAAGGACGTGCGCGTGCGCTCGGAGCGGCTGTCGCGCGTGCTGTGGCTGGTGTCCATCAGCCGCAACGCGCTCGTGGTGCTGGCCGCCTCCTCCTTCGCCTACCTCACGCACCACCCGCACCAGCCGCCGCTCTTCAAGCTCTCCGGTAACTACCGCACTTCACTAACTGACAGTCTGTCGCCGTCAGAATCTCACGTGAAAATGTAGCTGAAGTGAAGTTAAAAATTCCGTCTTGAGAACGAGAGTTCTAGTTCAAGCTCACGTGACCATGTCTTCGGTAAGATTTATACTTATAAATCTGATGGCTGATGCCAATGGAGCAAGGAGCAGGCCACTCATTTTTTTTTTAAATTAAAGCATTAGTACAGTACGGTACGGCACGGAATATTACGTGTTACAGTCATTTATTTCAAACTAAATTAACTGACAAAACTTCACATTATAAGTCCAACTCAGTCACATTAACTTGACGCTTGACGTCGATGTATAATGTCGAAAAATAATCTATCAACAACAGAGAACTAGCCAAATTATCGCCGCGCGTATCGATGATGATGAAGATATTGACCATACTGATACTTGCCGAGCGAGCTAAGGAAAAACGGGAGTAAGCTGGGGTGAAGCTCGCATTTCAGAGATGCGTCAAGTTTATGTGACCGAGTTGTATACATTTTTATATCAAACGTAAACTCAAAAATGTAATCGGCGTGGTGCATAATGCCCGTGATGTGGTCCGGCAGGTCGCGTGGAGCCTGGGCTGCCGCGGCTGTCGGCGCCGCCGTTCAGCGCGTCGCTGGACAACAGCACGGTGACGTTCGTGGACATGGTGCACACGCTGGGCTCGGCCGTCATCATGATGCCCATCGTCATGGTGCTCGCCAACATCGCCATCGCTAAGGCCTTCTGTGAGTACCTGACCCACTTCTTTACACTTACAAACAACAAATAATAGCCCAATCTACCAAGCTAGAAATGCATCAGTCCCATCCATATATAGGCATAAATCCCTTCTGACACTCTAACCAAAACTTTGGAAAACCTAGCGAACAAAACACTTTTTTCTTACTTACAAAAGAAACAACTGTTACCAGTGAACCAGTAAGGATTTTGAAATGGCAGGTCAACGGAGCATGCAGTCTCTAAACTTGGTGGATCATGTCATTGGTAAACATGACAAAGGAAAAAAGTGTATGTGTGTCTAAGGCATAGCCAAGGCGTTTGATGCGGTATCCAAGTCCGTACTATTCAATAGCTAACCTGGAACGCTCTGGTGTGAGGGGTATTACATTGGAATGGTTTACTTCCTATCTTTCCGAAACAGAAAATTTGGTCTGGTCTAACTACGAGAGTAACTTTGCGAATGTGGCATATGTAGTGCTCCAAGGTAGTCTCCTTGGTCCCACCTTGTTTCTACTTTGCGTTGATAGTCTCTGCTCGCTCAATTTGGACAATGCGCAAATATCTGCTTACGCTGATGACACAGCTATGCAAAAAAAAAACTGTCGGCTTTGCCGTTCCTTCACTGCGTATTGGCGAAAATAATATATTGCAGCGTGTTCGTTACGCGGTATTCTCAGGCGTTTATTTGTTGACTAACGAGGAGTGTTATGTTGTTACAGCGGCTGGAGGACGCGTGGACGCGACGCAGGAGATGGTGACGCTGGGGCTGTGCAACATGGCGGGCTCGCTGGTGCACGCCATGCCCACGTGCGGCGCCTTCACGCGCTCCGCCGTGTCGCACTCCAGCGGCGTGCGCACGCCCGCCGCCGGCCTCTACTCCGGTCAGTACCGACACTCTACCACTGCGCAACACGTCACAATGTAGCACTGTGCAACATGGCGGGCTCGCTGGTGCACGCCATGCCCACGTGCGGCGCCTTCACGCGCTCCGCCGTGTCGCACTCCAGCGGCGTGCGCACGCCCGCCGCCGGCCTCTACTCCGGTCAGTACCGACACTCTACCACTGCGCAACACGTCACAATGTAGCACTGTGCAACATGGCGGGCTCGCTGGTGCACGCCATGCCCACGTGCGGCGCCTTCACGCGCTCCGCCGTGTCGCACTCCAGCGGCGTGCGCACGCCCGCCGCCGGCCTCTACTCCGGTCAGTACCGACACTCTACCACTGCGCAACACGTCACAATGTAGCACTGTGCAACATGGCGGGCTCGCTGGTGCACGCCATGCCCACGTGCGGCGCCTTCACGCGCTCCGCCGTGTCGCACTCCAGCGGCGTGCGCACGCCCGCCGCCGGCCTCTACTCCGGTCAGTACCGACACTCTACCACTGCGCAACACGTCACAATGTAGCACTGTGCAACATGGCGGGCTCGCTGGTGCACGCCATGCCCACGTGCGGCGCCTTCACGCGCTCCGCCGTGTCGCACTCCAGCGGCGTGCGCACGCCCGCCGCCGGCCTCTACTCCGGTCAGTACCGACACTCTACCACTGCGCAACACGTCACAATGTAGCACTGTGCAACATGGCGGGCTCGCTGGTGCACGCCATGCCCACGTGCGGCGCCTTCACGCGCTCCGCCGTGTCGCACTCCAGCGGCGTGCGCACGCCCGCCGCCGGCCTCTACTCCGGTCAGTACCGACACTCTACCACTGCGCAACACGTCACAATGTAGCACTGTGCAACATGTGCAACTCGTCACAATGTAGCACTGTGTGCAACATGTGCAACACGTCACAATGTAGCACTGTGTGCAACATGTGCAACACGTCACAGTGCAACACGTCTAACTACTGTGGATTGCATTAACGTATTGTGTTTGTGTGGTTACAGGCATCATCACGTTGCTGGCGCTGATCTTCCTCACGCAGTACTTCTACTTCATCCCGAAGGCGTGCCTCTCGTCCGTGCTCATCTGTGCCGTCATATTTATGGTAACGAGTTAATTTTCCTTTCCGATACAAGTATCAATTATAATTCTACTGTCAATAGTAAACACAGATAATAATAGTAAATATCGAGTAATTCTCGACAAGGCCGTATCGAGGCATGAATGACGAGTTGCGTAGGTTAAGGGAGCGCTATCTGAGTGCAACGTCCCGCCTGCACTGACTCTGCCCCGGCGCGCGGCGGGGCGCTAGCGGTAAGTCTCAGCTCGAGCGGACCTTTTTCTGCCGCGCCATTTGAAAATTTCGCACTGGACTTTCAGCGTTGAGCCCAGTTATGAGAGTCCAACAGTGCGTATGACTATCAAACTTTCTATTAGTAGTAAGGTTTGCCAGGGAGTGCCGTAAGGGGCAGCCGGCATTCCCGCGTCGTCATGCAGAAATACAGTACCGAGGCGTAATGAGATCTTTAACGATGGTAAATATTATAATAATCATCCGCTCAACAGTACCGCAGTCAGTGGCCTGCACCTAAGCAGGCACCGAGCCGGCCGTTTCAGTCTCTCAAATCCGACGGTAGAAAAGCGTCGCGTTAAAGAAGCGCCCGTGTGCGCTGCGCCTAAGTTGCGATAACCTCTGACGGTTTAATTGAATCCACCGCGGCGCCGCTCACTGTAGGACATTAAGCGGAGACTTTCCAGTGACCTGCGCTGTGAATGATTGTTTTATTATTTTAAACATATTGCTTTCTTATCGTATTTGTTACTTAAATAACTATCCTGTACTGGGTTGAAAAGATAGGCAGTGACAGTACCTACATGAGTATTTCTCAAAATAAATGTACGTAACGAAATAGTAGTTACGAAATATTGTTACGTAATAGTCCTTAAGTGTAACTAAACAGTAAATGTAAGCCTTGTTATACAATGGCCAAAAATTATTATAAAGTTATCTAATATTCTTGATTTTTTCTCATTTAATCTATGTTTTTAATTATTACTTGTATTTTTACATACTTTTATGTTATTATGTCAACTGTAAGAGGTTAAAGAAAACAAAACAGGAAATATTTATTTACTCGTATTTAATAAAAAACTAAAAATATTCTAAATTAAAAATAATTTAAACAGATCAACAGAAAACAATTCTAAAATGAAATAAAATTTTAACTTAAGCAGTAAATCACTATCCATTAGTGCTTCATTACCTACAGGTTTTTCATAGGTTGTTACTGTATGCATTTAGCTTTACACTATACTTTTTCGTAACGTTACTAAATTCATAAAAAAACGTTACGAAATTCTAAAGAGAATTACACAAAACAGGTTTCTAAAAACTCAACAATTTGCTATAAACTGAAACTGCGTTATATATATGAATTAACTGTACGTACTACACGTAAAATAATAAGATAAACAAATCAAGACTCACTTTATTGTGCAAAACTCGTAAAATATTTTTTGTCACGAAAAAGTAACTCCACTTCTATGACACGTTGCAACTGATTTTCTCATTGAAAGTTATGGCGGAGACGTCAGATCATCAACCAATCAGATTAAAGGGATTGATGCCTGTGTAGAAATTTAACTAATGCGTTCAGAAATCACGTTGAAGTACAGTAAAACGCAACTAAATAGTATGTAACTAAATAGTCAATGGGTACGACACATCTTGTTTTTTCTCATTTAATTAATTGATTTATTAAGGAACCTCATATAAAATCACTTTTATAAAGAAACTACATTTAATTCGAATTTAAATATCCTAAAATGCATAATATTGACGTAGTAGAACGTATTTTATGAAGTATAACACGTACGAAACTGGTAGGGTCACAATTTCATTTTGTATGAAAGGAAAAAAACATTGCTTTTTAAAAATGTAGTAAAATTAATTAAATGATAAGTTTATAATAATTATTTATCGTAATTTTAATGGTTAATAGTTTTACTTTACGATTATGTTATTTGTTATTTTGAATAATTCAATAACAACGTGTAAATTTCTTAATACTTCGAGACACACTTTTTTTTGTACAGATGTACATTTATTTTGAGAAATACTCACATACCTAAAATTTGATATTCGTTGAACGATAAATTTATTTTTAAAATATTTTATAAATGACATGTGTAGAGTCACATCTATCTTTTCGTACCGCATAAAGTACTCAAACTTAACAAACGTTAAAATGACTGAAAAGAAAAGTATGGTAAGTATGGTATCTATATGGATATGGCCATACCTACCTAGTTTTTTATACAGTTGTCAGTTGAAAGCTATTCTTCCTAGGGATGAAAAGTTTTACTTTTAAACCGCTCCGTAGGTAACTTCCGATCTACTTTCCTCATCTGTGTATAATCCTCTTAAAACATAATTTCAATACAGGAGCACCGTATTCGACAGGTATATAAAACCCCATTTGGCTAAATTGTGTTTGCAGCGGTCTACCTGGGTGCGCAACCGATTTAGTGCTTTCCATACAGGCCACTGCAATGCAACTGCGGTGGCTTCTGTACAAAACATGAGCCACACGTTGAAGTGCCTCAAGTGCCCAAACACCTGCACTTTTGAAGATTTAATGAGTGCTACCGATGCTGCAATTAACGTAGCTACCTATTGGGCCCATACAATTTAACGAGTTTACCTTCGATTCGCAAAGAAGAAGAATAATTTCAATATTTTTACAAGACTATTGAGCAGCACGCTAATGGCGGACTTTACGAAAGGAGAGAAGTAGTAGAGTGTATGTATGAGAGTTGTTTGGTGTGCAGGTGGACTTGCGCATCGTGTTCCGGCTGTGGCGCACGGACCGGCAGGAGCTGGCGGTGCTGGCGCTGACGTTCTGCGTGAGCGTGGCGCGCACCGTGGAGCTGGCCGTGCTGGCGGGCGCGCTGGGCTCGCTGGCCGTGCTGCTGCGCCAGCTCATGCGGCCCGCCGTCAGCGTGTGCGCGCTCAAGACGTCGGCCGGCGAGGTGGTGCGCGTGCGCGCCGCGCTCGGCGTGCTGTACGTGAGCGCCGAGCTGCTGGCACGCCGCGTGGCACGCGCCGCGCACGCCGCCGCGCCGCGCCCCGTGCTGCTGGACTGCCAGCACCACGCCATGCTCGACTACGCCGCCGTCAAGGTGCGCACGCCCGCCTACATCACACGAGCGCACACTCCAATCACACGAACCTAACAACTTGACTCTATATCTCCAGATGCTAGAGCGGATGATCAAGAAGTTCAAGACGGACGAGCAGCTGCTGATCATCTACAACGTGCCCGAAGAGCACCTACAGCGCTACAGCGAGCTGGAGGGCGTGGACGCGCGCTCACTACGCGCCACCAGCGTGGCGGCCGCGCTGGCCAGCGTAGCGCACGACGCGGACGAGAGCGTCACGCTGCTCACCGGCACGGAGCGCGCGCACGACGCGCACGACGACCACGACGCGCACGACCCGCTCGTCTGACACCGCCGACACTGACACTGCTCTAGCTAATGTGTGTGATGGGACGCCTCAACTATAGCTAGCATCTGTTATGCATCATTGATTGTTATATTTTTTTAATATAAAGTTTATAAAAGAATGTACAGACTCCAGTCGGAAGACTAAGTGCCATCGTGTAGCTAATAAGTAAAATAGCGGGTTCGAGTTTGTTGTACAGGTAGGTAGGTACTTGAAATTCAATGTATGAGTGTGCCCGCAGCCCTAGATTTTACATTAACTAGTCGTATTTGTATATTCGTAATAATGTTAAGTTGTAGAATAAATATGAAAGAAAATGAGAGATTATTACTTCGCCTCCCAGCCCTTGCGTCCTGCTTCACATTTGTGCGCTCGAGTAGTAATAGTTCATCAACGTCGACATTTCTGTGCTTACCTTCTGCTAACTACCAACCCATGGTCTACAAAGCAGGCCCTATTTCTATAATTAGGAGGAAATCTAGTCAAGATGACCTGCGATCATCTCGAATCAAGTAGATACCTTAATTCTGCAGGGTTTACCTTCCCCCATGTGAACCACGGAAGACGGAACCAAACCGCCACAGGCACCACGTAGGAAGATGCCCTTTGGGCGCTATGAGATGGCCCAAAGTTACAGCTGCGTTGCCACAGGTGATGCCGTAGAAGTGACAAAGTATTGGGCCAGAATAAAGCGCGAAGTACGTATCGATAGCAGTTTAGCATTTGTTTAGGTTTAGACTGTTTTAGGAAGAGGCATGTCTAAGACGATTTGCACCCGACCTTGAGGAGGACGTGTGCCCTCAGAACTAATGCGGTGGCCAAGAAATATTACTTCGTGTACCAAGGATGCATGTGTCGGCAGTCTCGCAGGTGTCCGCAGAGTATTCGCAGATGTTTGCATTGACGAGACTCATTTCTCAGTTGAAAGAACAAGAACACCATATGTAAGGCAAACAGAAGTCGATACCCTGTGAGCTCAACGATAAATAACTGGAAGGTTTGACCACCATTGACGTGACCGAATGTCATGAAAGGAAACAAGTGGCCAAACTGAGTAGCAATGGCTTCCCTATTAAATTTTTTTTCGCTGGTATACTTTTACAAGATTCCATGTCCAGGTTTGCCAAGGTTGGTCTGTGGATGGGTGACCATCTTAACATAGGTACCGAGTTTCCTTCGTGCCTCGAAAAGCATGTTAAGCCGTAGGTCCCGAATGGCATTTGTAGATCTTTGGCAGTCGTTACATACACATAGTCAGAAGCTAGTAAATCTGACTCCAGTCTTGCCATGAAGTATCGTGTTACCCCAGTCAATGAGATGTGGAGGTCTGGTAGGCAACCGCTCCTCGTAAAATACTGGTATTCAGCTAAATCCGGCTCTACTGGAAGCCGACCAATATAGCTGGGAAAAGGCTAGGTAGATGATGATGACCTACTTTTACAAGGTAGGTGCTGAAGATTTTTGAAACATCACTGTTTGCGGTTGTGGGCAAATCGTTATCGTGCTGGGCTGTACCGGTGTAGATACACGAGAATGTGGCGTAAGCGCCTGAACGAATTGTAACTGTAACTTTGTACTGGGAGTATTTTTGCACGTAAAATTATTTAGGCGTAGGAAATGTAAAAAATACGCGATGTAGAGTACACGGATATCAACGCATCCAACTTTAGGCTCAGCTGCTCTATTTGAGCGTCGGTTTGGACAGGCGTAGACGTAACTGTAATAACTACGACCATGTTTGCAGGTCCTCA
This sequence comes from Mythimna separata, assembly GCA_030763345.1. Taxonomy (NCBI): domain Eukaryota; kingdom Metazoa; phylum Arthropoda; class Insecta; order Lepidoptera; family Noctuidae; genus Mythimna; species Mythimna separata. The sequence goes on from CM061172.1 coordinate 258,530, forward strand.
CTGAGCTTCAATAATTTTATTTGCAATGCCCTTTCCAGGCCGAGATCAGTCTCGGTGGTAAGGAACCCGTTCACGTGCTGAGGCAGAAGCGATCGCACAACTGGCGCAGTATTTTATCGTCTAAGTTCTTCGTCACCAAAGAGTCGCTTACACGCTACTCTTCTAAAATTTAAAAACGAGTCGGCAATCTATCCGCCAAACTCTTGTACTGGTTTCCAGCAGGCTTGCTGGACACAGTAACGCGAGCTGTTATTTGTTTCCTATATTTTATTCTAAAGAAACATTGGAATTTAAAAAGTCTCTTTGAGTTCGGCTTGGAAAGGAACATGCGACCTGTGTTAAATGCTAGAGCACATCTCATAAGAATTCCAATAAGCCAAAAGTAAAAAAAACGACTTGCATTATTTTATTATGCAGTTGTAGTCTTGGTTTTTGGTACAGCTCTAAAAATAAGTAAATAAATAAAAGAGCGGGATTTTTTTTTAGATAACTGCCTACGCAACAGTAACCATATTTTATTCTTCTTTTCTTTTCCTGCTTTCTTTCTTTTTCTGGGTACGGAACCCTGATCCAGAGGGTAATAACGGGACCCTATTTCTAAAACTCGGCTGATGATCTGTCTGTCCCAGGCTGTATCGTGAACCGCGATAGCTAGACAGTTGTATGTGAAAGTGCGTTACTAGCGAATAGAAGACGGTACAATAGGGTATTTCATTAAATGGGTAAAGCAGTTCTGTTGCATTGCAACGTGTGTTACGTGCCATTGTAGCGTCTAGCGACATCTATTATGACGTCAGAGAATCCTGGGGTGATTGGGGTCCGTTTACATCTTAAGGACCCAAGCCAACCTCACCTGCTAGTAGTGCACCCTGCTGTTCAACGGACGAGGCTCTGGCGATCCTGGTTTCCCTCTCGTAGGGTTGTGGGGGTCAGACGGCTGGTCGCCCCACGTAAAACCAACCTCAGTCACATATACATGGATAGGGCAAAGGATAGAATAGGTACTTGGGCTAGGGCGTCGCCGAACAACGACGCGCAGGCACATCGCCTTAAACCTGCGATAAGTGGGGACGGCTAAAGAAGTTAGTACCCAAAAAGAAGCTCCGCTTTGCCACCTGGAACATTGGCTCTCTAACTGGACGTTGCAGAGAACTCGCGGACGTACTTGCGAAACGTCGGGTCCAGTGCGCCTTCCTTCAGGAGACGCGCTGGAAGGGGAATAAGTCCCGTGACATCGGGCAGGGGTACCGGCTAATGTACACCGGATCACCATCGGGCAGGAACGGAGTAGCCGTAGTACTGTCTAAGGACCTTCAGGATGGACTTCTTGAAGTAGACCGATACAGCGACCGGTTGATGCGAGTTAAGGTGCTGATCGAAGGGTCGGTAACGAACTTAGTCAGCGCCTATGCTCCTCAAACTGGCTGCTGTGAGTCAGAAAAGGAGGCCTTCTGGGATGAGTTCGAGGACGTATTGCGCGCTATTCCGAATTCTGAAGATATTTTGGTTGGGGGGGATCTCAACGGTCACGTAGGTCAGCGTGCTGGAGAGTACGGACGTGTTCACGGTGGTTTTGGCTATGGCCAACTAAATGCAGAGGGAGTCAGTATACTCAGGACCTGCGCGGTGTCTGACCTAGCCATCGTGAACACATTCTTTCAGAAGAAGCCCCAGCATCTCATTACGTACCGTAGTGGTGCCTACTCAACCCAAATTGACTACCTGCTGGTGCGACGGTGCCACATTGGCAAGGTTACCAACTGCAAGGTCATCCCAGGCGAAAGCTTAACGGCTCAACACCGCCTTCTGGTCCTGGACTTGGCAGTCAGGCCAAAGAAGAAAGTGACCGAGAAACGCAACCCCCGCACTAAGTGGTGGTTGCTTAATGGGCCTAAGCAGTCAGACTTCATCGCGGAGGTCGAGCATCTCAAAATCAGTGCTCCGCATGAGTCTGCTCAAGATATCTGGTGTAGGATCCACTCAGCAATCACCGCTGCGGGTAAGCGCGTCCTTGGCACTTCTCGTGGTGGCCGCACCATAAACAAGGAGACGTGGTGGTGGGATGACGAGGTGCAGGAGGCGACTCGGAAGAAGAAGGTTTTATTTAAACAGTGGCAAGGGTCCAACTCTCCGGAGGACAGGGAGGCATATGGAGCGGCTAAGCGCGCTTGCAAAAAAGTAGTAGCCAGAGCCCGCAGCAAAAGTTTGTCGCCCTTGTACGACAAGCTGGAAACTGCGGAGGGGCAAAAACTTATTTTTAAGCTGGCGCGTGCCCGGGAAAAAGCAACACGGGACATTAGTAAATGTCTCTGTGTAAGGGACGCCCAGGGTAAGCTGCTCTACGATGCCCCCTCTGTTAAGGAGAGATGGTGTACGTACTTCACGGAGCTGTCCAACAAACAGCATCCCCATAACCTTCCTCCCGAACCGCCTCCTAACCTTGGACTTATTTGCCCTATTTCCCCCGACGAAATTCGCATTGCTCTTCGCCACATGAAAAACCGGAAATCGGTCGGGCCTGACAATGTGCCACACCATGAAGCTCTTCGAGCGCATAATTGACACAAGGCTCCGTAGCGAGTGCACTGTCTCTGAGTGTCAATATGGCTTCCGGGCGGGTAACAGCACCATGGACGCAGTGTTCGCCTTACGGACTCTGTCTGAGACTTACAGAGAGAGAAGGAGAGCTCTGCATATGGCCTTTTTAGACCTGCAGAAGGCCTTCGACTGTATACCTCGGCAGGCTATCTGGTGGGCACTCCGCTTCAAGGGTGTTCCCGAGGCCTATGTTGACATTATCAGAGACATGTACCGTGATTCCGTGTCCTCTGTCCAGACCGCTGTTGGCGAATCCAGTGTTTTTCCAATATCTGTTGGCGTTCACCAAGGTTCGGCTCTAAGCCCGTTCTTGTTTAACGTTGTGCTTGATGTAGTTACGGCAAACATCCAAGACCAGCCTCCTTGGCTAATGATGTATGCCGATGACATCGCCCTCGTTAACCAGAACAAAGCCCATCTTGAGCGCAAGGTCAGCATTTGGAAGGACACGCTGGAGGACGGCGGTCTGAGACTAAATGTGGCGAAGACCGAGTACATGTCCTGTGGCGGCACGGATTCAAACACTATCCGTATAGGTTCGGATCTGGTAACAAAGACCGATAAGTTCCGGTACCTTGGATCCGTGCTGCACGAGTCTGGCAACGTGGATGACGATGTCCAAGCACGTATAGGCGCGGCTTGGGCAAAATGGTGCGAGGTAACGGGCGTTTTATGTGACCGTAGAATGCCCCCGAGGCTCAAGGGGCAGATATATAAATGCATCATTCGGCCGGTCCTCCTGTACGGTGGCGAGTGTTGGCCGGCATTAAGCAGACACACTCAGGAGCTTCGCGTCACGGAAATGAAGATGCTGAGGTGGATGTGTGGCGTAACGCGATCCGATCGCGTGCGCAACTCATTCATCCGAGGTAGTCTTGGTGTCCGTGACGTGGGGGAAAAACTGCAAGAGTGTCGTCTGCGATGGTATGGCCACATCATGCGTCGCCCTAGGGAGTACGTCGGCCGGAGATGCATGGATATGGCTGTTCTTGGGGCTAGGTCCCGTGGTCGCCCTCGCAAGCGCTGGCTGGACGTCGTCAAGTCCGACATGAGAGCCAATGGCCTTACTGGGAAGGATATTAAAGGTCGGGCAAAGTGGAGTAAGCTTAGCAGGAAGGCGGACCCTGGTCATGGCCGGGACTAACGCCAGGCAGAAGAAGAAGAAGAAGAAGAATCCTGCATCGCGCAATCAAAATTCTCTGCGCGATTTGAATAGATACAACAGGCCTAAATCATCAACCGGGCAATAGCCCACCGGACATAATACCCGTCCGGTTGGATGATCCTCCCTTTTCAACAGAGTATAGGTACGAGTATGTGGGACTTTACTCGCGGTTCCACATACCCCTAAACCATAAGGCCTTCACTCTCGTTGCATTGCCACCGCTAGTCAACGCTGCTGCTGCTCAGAGCTTAAGCGCCTAATGCGCTTAAGCTCTGAGCAGCAGCAGCTTTGTTCTCTCTCGGATCGAGCAAATGTAACTGTAGTTACTATAGTAATATGATTTGGCGCGCCTTTAAGTTTATAGTTGTAGTTGTCAGAAAACACAGCCTTGGTAAGGAGTTTCTGTGACAGTACAATTTCCAATTGGCCGCTAAATATGTTAGGGCGGGCGGAATATCCTCCGGGGTTGGCAGATGAAAGCAGCTCCAAGTCATGCCAGCAGTTGTGTACATAACTATTTATGAATACCTAATAAATAGGTACTTATATTATGGCAATCTTCGGATATGGGCAAAAGTTAGCAATGCAAAAGGAGCTCGTCTCATTAATGAATCACATTGACGAGTGCGGTTCAAACATGGAAGGGTCCAAAAGTTCAAAATCATCAATAAGGTGTAAAGAGCTTCCAAGTTTCCGAACTTATCGAGTTTCAGCCACAGAACACTAATATTTAACAGTGTAGCACTCGGCACTCACTCAATCAGCACAATTTTGTAAGAAAATTAGTCATTCAGTTTCATTCATTCCGTCCGTTTTGAATGGAGTTGCCGTGATATAAAATTTGAGGTGAAACCAAGGTGCACTTATCACAGTCTGAAAACAAATGTTTTTTATTGAATTGATTTTACCCTTCGTAACTTAAGTTCGTAGTAGCGTCCTTGAATTGAAAAAAGATACAATTATCTTTTTAATTTGAAAATATCAGCTTGAAGCCTAAAACCTGTATACCATCACAATAGCTTAAACATGCTGTTTACTAATTCAAATTATATTTTTATTACTCCAGTTTTGGTCGAAAATTAAAAGATTTAATCCGCCATCATATTGGCCACCGCTGCTCTGAGGTCACCGTCACGCGACATGCAACACATAGACAATAAAGTTTAAGACGATGGCGATGTAATAAAAGTTTCAGTTTAATAAATTATGTAACCACAACACCGAATATTTTTGAGTTAAATTACTTTTAAAAAATAAATGATCGAACTTCGTCAGCTAAAATTTGGTTTCATTAAGAACCATTTCTCAATTAAGATTATTTTTTATAATTAACTAGCATTATTATACGCTGACTTATGAAATTCGAATGTTTTTATGAATTCTCTCTAATAATATACCATGTTACAAACTTAGTTGGAAGTCTTGAAATCTTGAAAACAAGTAAATAAGCTTTTTGATGTTTGACGACACGGATAAATTGGGAAATATGAATTTCTTGATGGCAACATTATGAAAAGACCGAATGCTAGATTCTTTTCTGTCGGTCGTTGACATGTCAGTTGAGCGAATCCCAGAGCCAGACCTTGAATCAATTCAATCGTTCAACGGCGTTCGTTCGCCGCTATCATCGACCGACTCGCTGTGTCGGGCCGGTTGAATTATTCTTGTAACAAAAGATTCAAGTTAAAAATATGTGAATCGTAACATAAAACGGTGATTTTTTTAAACATTATTGAACAAACTTTTGTTTAACTTAAAGTCTGATGGAAAAACTAGGCGTAATGTTTTCATAGTTCCATTTAAAGTGATTATCGACCTCATTCGGCTGTTTATGTTTAGTAAACGGGTATCTCGAAGTTTGTTTTGCAAACAGACAGTTTACCCACAATCGAATTATAAATAGAGTGTGCATAAGTTGGTCGGTGTGTCGTGTGTTGCATCGTGTCCGCGATGTTAGTGCTCTGAGATGGTTGCAATGGCCAATATGCGTTGGGCAGTGTGGTGTGTGTGTGTGGTGGTGTGCTGGGGCGGCGCGGCGGCGCAGATGGGGCGCAACGTGCACAACATGACGCGCGGCATGCTGCAGGAGATGACGGAGGCGCTGGACCGCGAGCCCGTGCGCTTCTCGGACCCCGACCTGAACGGGACGCTGTACGTGGCGCGCCTGCAGTTCGACATGCGCGCCATGGGCCTGCTCTACAACAACTCGCACCACGTCGTCAACACCATCGCCAGGAAGCAGGCCTACCCTGAAGGTAACGATAAGCTAGTCGATACTAATCCTGCCCTGTACGTAGCTCCCCAATGAGTGCTGCACTCTTAAGCTGCTAACGGAGGAAGCTATACTAGGAGAAATTGCTAAGGCATAATATCTAAACAAATGAAATGAATGATTCTGCCCGTTGTTATTTTACAGTAAACAGTTGCACTCAAGTGCATTTGTGCGAAATCGGAAAAGGATCACGGTGATATTTTTTTATTATCTGTTTTAGTTTGTATATAGCTATGTTTGCAACTGTAAGTTAAGCCAAACCAATGCCAACGCCTGACACAGCTTGAATAAAACATGTTGAGTGGTCCATTCAAGCTGCTTATGACGTTAGTCGGTCACCACCTGTCCTGACAGTTAAAGGTCAGTTTTCAAATTAGTAAAAACAGCGAATTTTAGGATTTATGATATGTTTAGTTTCTCTCAATGGCTTTGTGCACATCATCATCAAATACGATAATTGTCCTAGGGGAACATACTCTCTGGATACAAAGTATCTTACTATGTCCCATTTCTGGATATGGTCTATCTGTTTGTCAAATTCGGTCCAAATCCATTCAGCCGTTGGTGCATAGAGGAGTAACATTCACACACTCACATAATAACACACATACAAACTTTCACCCTATTATTATTATGATAATATACCTATTTATTACATTAGTGAGCTTACAAAGAGCTAGTCTGGAGCTCACTTAAACCTAAGTTCTGACAAAAGTATTATTGGTGTAGGTGATAGTCTGTTTTATAATTTTCACTCTATTCTTCTGCACAACACTCATTCAAGTACTGTTGGTCTAGTACTACCACTTCCATCTCCAATTACCATCTTCAGTGGCAGCACAGCTATCACCTCCTATCTTTGCTCAGCTATTTGAAGACTACTATTAACCTATCACATACCTGCGAAACAAGACATAATAGTAAAACAATAACAGGTCTCATGCAATCCGTCGGGTATTCATGAATTAATTGCACTTCCTAATTTATCTTTTTTCAAATTATATGCTGATTTTTCAATTGGCAAATAACATTTATTGCTATATATTTATAGCTGTCATACACCTATATTTATTCTTCAAATAATACCTATGTGGCTAATGAAAAATCAGCCCTGAGCCTATTATTATTTCTACAGGTATGATACAGGCTATACATATAATTAACATACAGTTAACTGGGATGATAGATTTCCATACAATGGGTGGGACACAATGGTGTGCTCAGCTGGGAACAATGCTCCGCGGCCGTCTGCATAGGCTCACTCACTCACTGCACCATGGCATGTAAGTGAAGACTGAGTTCTTTAAATCTCTCTATGTTTGCCTGAAATCTCATCTTTGCTTCTGTTATGTTTATATAAATATTAGTTGTTATGTATATAATGCTACTTGTTATATTGTATGCTACATTCTCTGAATGAGGATAACATTGTATTTTTTGGAAAAAAATTATAATCTAAAAATTCATTATTTTACAAAACCATTGGATTAAGTACTGGATGTATTTTTCCCTCAAAACTCTTTGTTTGGGACTGAAGTCTAATGTGTTATTGGTATAATTTGATGAAACTAAAATATTAATTATAATGATTAGCTAAATGTTAAATGTTGGTATTTAAAATCAACTTGATATTTTCACAACAATATTGAAATACAAGGGTAAGCTTACAGTTACAGGAAAATAAATAATTGTGCCTTAATGTGACTAATATGAGCTCAGGGAAATATACATACACACGCAGTGATTCTAAGTATTTATAAATATATTAAGGTAACAAAATTCACTTTAATTATAACAGTAACGAGTATGATATGTGATTCACTTGACATATTAATTATTTAGTATCTAGGTGTTTGTAACCTTACTGTCTACCCAGTGCTGTGGGGCTGATGGGAGCAATATGCATTAGCATGAATAGGATATGCAAACTTAACAAAAGTTTTATCAACAACTAGCTTCAGCTAGTGGCTTTGCCTGCATAAAAGTAGAAAAAAAAAATTGCCTCTATTGTCGTCTGGTGAAGATGTAGCTTTTTAATCGTGAAAGAATTTTTGAAATTGGTCAAGTTGTTTTTGACTTAAATTATAATATACAAACAAACATAAAATCTAATCTTTCCTCTTTATAATATTAGCATAGATTTTAAGTAATCATCATCACCTCCAACTTCACACATTACTGAGCATAGTCCTTCCTTCATATTTTTTGTTGCTAGATCACATTTGTTCTTCGTTTCACCTGACAGTAAGCTATGATGTGGTTGGTGTTGGCACATACTTGCTGAAAAGTATGATGATTTTGATGTTTATACATTTCTAGTAAAAGTTTGATCCTATTCACTCTTGGACCCCCCATATGCAGCTGTCTGGGAAGTGAGCCCCTTGCAGGGCATAACTTTTCTTATCAGCACAATGAATGTATTCCCAAGACCTTTTGGGTTTCCACCCATATGTTGGAATCACCAGGTAGAAGTAGTGCATCACCATAAATCTAGTGGACCACTAGATAATTATATGTTTTAGTGACACACTTGTAGAAATGAAATTATAATGCAATTCCAAGCCCACTCCCTGAAATTTAATCAATATAAAACCATCAAGCTTTAAGCAACTCAGTATTGTTGCTATCTCAAATCTCTAGTGAGAAGAGACATCATTATATGGATGTCTGGATACCTATATATCAGTAGTATTAATCGGCGCTTCCCGAAAGGATGCATTTTTCGAAGAGCGTGTATGCAGAGCGCGGGGACTCGGGGAGGCCACCCCGGCGGATGTACAGAAATAGCCGCCCCTCCTGCGTGGTCCCAGAGCTCGACAATACATACCATTACTTTGACATATGTAGCAACAATTAACTTTTATTTACACGATATTTATAATTATAGGACTAAATCAAATTAATCAATACTTGGGACAATTAAAAATCAATAGATGTCAAAAATGTAAGCTACACAATTAACCCACCCCTTTGCTCCCGGCGCAAAGGCTAGCTTCGTTCCCACGCTGAATTGCAGTGGTCAACCTCTGCATCGGTAGCGACTAGCGACCCTTGGTGGGAGTTACCACTCACGTTGTTCAGTCTGCGCCCCAATTCGCGTTAGCGTCTGTACTTCTTCGACTGCACAAGGTATGCATGCTATCGGCACGAAATGGTGCAACGTCTCCAAGGGCGCGTACTTAGTACCCAAGCCTCTTCACTACGCAGGCGTCTTCCGCTGTGGCTGACGTGGATCGGACGATGCGACGTAGGTGGCATTTGGCGTCCAAATCAGGTGCTTGACATAGGCAGCAGCTTCAGCCCATCTGACCACTTCCCGTCAGATTCTCAGACCTGAAGGCTCGAGCACACGAAGGACGTAGACCGATACAAGGGCTCTATCAATTACGAGTATGTCATTGAGAGCATACCTAATTCCCGAAAATTTCCCTGTGCATTGGTGACAGCACATATGATTGTGTGATATGACAGCCTCACACATCACACATCCTGCAGACCAGGCGGAGGCTACCACCCTATAGCATCTAATTCATTATTTCATTAATCATGCTACGATAATGCAACTAGAATTCCGAAGGGTCTATTTCAAACAAAGGAATGATGTGGCGATCACGCAACGTTTCAGAAGATGATGTATGGACAAGACAAAGGTTCAATTGGCTCGGCTTCGGACTGGCTGCCGCGGTGTCGATTGATACTTGCTGCATTTATTTGTGGTGCTCGGCGTAATGCGAGCGCTGATGGCGGGCGGGCGCGTGGCGCGGGCGTCGACCTTGCGCCTGCCACTCGCGACACAGGCCTGCTCACTTACTCACTGCCCTACTGTCCAATCATGCTCTCAAGACACTTAGTAAAGATAGCATTACAAAAAACATCACAAAGTTGCATCTTTTATAGAAGACTATCTTAGTACCAATGCCCTTAGACCGACTGTCCTTATCCATAAATATACGTACAAATTATAAAACAGAGATAGAGGGGTCTGTATCTATTTGTCTAAAATAACGATACTTAAAATTAAAACACTACTGAACAGATTTTCATGCAATCAGAGGAAGAATTAGAAAAAAATTCTTATCTCTACTAAAATATAAAGCATAACATTCTAGTAGAGATACGGCTAGAACCGTGCGTCGACTTGTAAAGCGAACTACTTGAGGCGACCGGTAATTGAATCGAGCCGTAGCTTACGGTAAGAGGTGACTTAATATACTGCTGACATTGGTAACGGTCGCTTTGGTCACCGCCACGGCGCGAGCCAGCGCAGTAGTACTACTCTGCGCCACTCTCACATGTAAACCACTTATAAATTGTGACTTCTAAATATAAACAGTAGAATCAGAAGTCATCAAAATGAACATGATCATTTTGACTGTTTTACATTGAGGGTGTTATAAATGTATTGCATAAACAAGTCTGGTGGAGATATTAAACTCCAGGTTTGCTCCATTGTCTTATCTATAGCGTCGTTGATCCTCTGTTGGCTATCACTGTCCAGAGAAAAAGTGACATAAACTCTACTCATGTATTTAATAAGGCAAGAATTCATGATGCTGCCAATCTTGACTTGTACAATATTGGCGTTCACTTGCCGTGCATACTGTAACCGCTCGGCAGCGATGACTGCGCCTGGCTGGGGGTTGACTCATACTACCTGTTACGAGTTTAGTCCGGACCCAAGTCCTTGCTCTTTCACATTCTTACTGATGACGGTGACGTCATCACACGCTCACACGGCCAGTTAACAAACTAGTTATGTGAAATACTTTGTCGATTTATTCAGAAAAAATAAAGAGAAACAAAAACGAGAGAAGCGCGCTGCTCAGAAAGGTTTCTTACAGCATGATAGCTGTCAGATTCAGAACCAGCCTATATCGACGGCTTTCCAGTTCCCAGTGCCGAAGGCGATTCATGCTCATATTGTGCCGAAACAAACTATCTCTCTCTCTTTAACTTACAATAGGATAATTAGTGCACTTAATGCCGTGCCGAAGTAGACGCGGCATGAGGGTCGCCTGATGAGACGGTCCGCAGAGTCCGGCTGGTTGCGGAAGCCGAGCACTCATTAAACGCACTTAACGGCGACGCACACACGCACACGCTTGACCGGTAATAGTTCAACGATTAGCCTTTATAACTCTCAAATTCCTCTACGTCGGAAGAGACATTAAATGTCTCGTGACGTAGACACATACCTCGCTTGACTGTGTACACGAGTTTGTCAAAATGTGCTGAAATGAACTTTACAATCGTCGTCGTGCTTATTGTAATTATTGTGGCGACCGGTGAAGGTATGTCTAATAGCCGAATTGCTTAATGGTTGGATGGGTTAACGGTTTTATTATAGAAATCTAAAGATTAAGATATCTAATGATAGAGCTTACTCTCGAAAAAAGAAAGTAAGGACGTTACTCGTCCTTGATTTTCCTTTAGGGATCAGCATCGATCTCGGTTGGCGAGGTATTACTGATTTAGTTAGTAATCCAATAAACATTTTCTTTAGGGTTCTTCAGTTAAGTAAATTATGTAAGGGAAAACCTCAACAAACAAAGTAGATCATATTGCAGCATTCTGTCGTTAGTTTTCGCCGTTGAAGCATCAATTGTCCAATTTTCCTCAGCCGGCCGACACGCTCCATAAATTGATGAGTTCGATTTTTATGGCCAAAGATTTCAAACGCAATCGATCAATTATTATTATTTTATTATGAGCTCATCCCGCTAAACGCTAAAGCCATAACTACTACCTTCCTTCTTCTTACTACTCCTAACAATCTATGAAATAATTTAACTAGCAAAAAGACTGCTGCAATGTTGACCGCCCGTTCGTGTTTGGTCCATTGCTATGGATTGCCCTGGGATCTGACTTAGTTTACCATATATCTAGTAAGATCTAGTTAACTTAAAGACTGCATCCTGGCACACGTCGTGTATCACATGCATATTCTACTTCGTAGTGTTGTCCTCGTTTTCTTTGAACGCTGACGATATATCTATGTCTTATCATTTCGTTAAGTGCCGCGCTCAGTATCCTAAATGATCTGTATACTCCTATGCTATGCAAGTACCTTAATTATTAGCTTTTGTTTATGTAATACACGTTAGCTGTTCCTCGTTTTGCACCACAATAAGGCGAATAAAGTAGCCTTTGTACTTCAATAGTGCTGTCTGTTCTGAATAAAAGATTTTATTCTTCGTCTATTCTAATAATGGACTTGTCAATATTGGAGTCAGTATCACGTCGGTGTAAGTGTAGCCAATTGCAATAAACTCCGGACATGGCAGCTTAAATATTTAGTGGGTTGATAGCTTATCGCTTTCAATCGATCAGACCGGCGCGTGGTGACCTAGTTCAAGTCACGGCAATACAATTTTCAAAAGCGTCTACCAAAACTTTACCGAACCGAAGCAATTATACAATAAGAAGTAAACGCCTCTCCACCAGCCTATAGCAGCGACTGCTTCACTCACATAGATGACGTAGACAACCTTAACCTCCGTCCTTCTAAAGTATTAATAGTGTTTCACTTTTACCGTTATTTTCAGTGCCGAGTTATTATCCACTCCATTGAGTTTTTACATGCAAACGAATAGTTCCATTAGACAGATATCAATAGCAATTTCACGCTTGATCGGTTGACGTGAGTCGTTCGTGATGCGTTGACGTGATGCCAGACTTGAGATCCACTGCTCGCAGACTCATCATCACGATCTACTTTTCGAAGCTTCAGGTTACATACATGGTTGATATTTGTGATTATTAATTTAGCTTTACAGCTTACTATCCGAAGATTCCGATCGAATCAATGTGATATTATTTGCCTTCGTCGATATCCCGAACTTTCAGAGCATAATTAAGAGGAAACACCAATGTGTTACCAATCCAGCTATGGTTCATACAATTAAGAACCATAATTGAATTTATTTGACGACAGATCAATCGATTGCCTCATCCAGATATCCGAATTTAATATCTTTGATCAACAACAATTACAACGAGTGTTGTCCGTGACGTCGTGCAGTCGTGCCGTGAGACTCAGGCAGACTATTCAAGTGCAGTTGAATTCGGAGGCAATTTGATGATTTCACAAGCGAGTTATTGTGCTCACAACTCGCTTGATCCATTATCTGCGGTAATGAGATAGTGGTCTCGACGGCGATGGCGCAACTCAGCCGCCAGGAGACACTCCGCCACGACGTCCGCGCGTCCGCTCGGCTTGGAGTTGGAGTTGCTTTGAGCTACCGATTCCATTCAATTAGGACGAGAATTCATTCCACGCTGTGCTCTATATGCAACCAATAGAATGATATAATCACTATAATATTGTACAGCATAAAAATACAGTAAGAGCTTCAAACAACATCGATCTATTGAATTTATTTTAATTTGCTTTAGTGGGAGTTACAGGAAGGAAAAAGACGAATGTAACCTTTAACACTTCGGCAACATCCAAGCACTCGTGATCGTTCATCGTAAAAAAAGGAAGTTTCAGCATTCTGAACTACCAAATGTTGAAGATATTGACACTGAGGAGCAGTCTGGATCTATGAATATCGGTCGTCCTCGTAGTCCCTTGTACTAGCAGGGTGAAGTTTAGCGCTAGCGCTAGCTGCCGCGTCTCTTGTCCAGCATGTTGTGAGCTTCGCCTCTACATCGTCTCGCGTGCTGAAAGCTCGCAGTGCGCAGGTTTCATCACGGCGGCGGCGGCGGATCCGTTCGGGACAACTTTCACCGCTCGCGCCAGCTGAGCTTCTCAAAAGGCTGACTTATGACTAAAGCACACTGCCTGGCCTTTATTTTAACGTTTATTGGAAAATGTGCCATATTCGTCAGTGATCTCACATTGTGAATCATTGAATTAATAAATTCTCCTTTTCGCTAAGAGTCATCATTAATGAAAGGTCCTTTCTTAGTAAGACATGCTTCGCCAATATATAGCTGTCTGATTGCCATACTAGTCGCTTGTGGCTTTAAACGTTACACTACGTGTTAAGGAAATCAGGTTCTGTGGTCCGCTATTCTGATATCCAGTTTTTATACCTATTAATACAACTGAGAAGTCGATAAGATAGATCTACAACAACTAGTTTGAAAAATCTTTAAGTAACGGCCATCAACTGGTAATCATAAACAAGATGCGTTTGTTATAAGATATAATACATAGATTTAGCAATCGCGATGCACGGCTATTGGCGCAGCATCTCCGGCTAAGTCACCGGTGCCGCGGCCGCGACCCACTTGACGCATGTATCGGCCTGTGTTTACTCAATCAAATTATTACTCCTACATGTGACTGACGTGTAGATTACTATCAATCAAATGTATTTCCAGGGATCGTATCAATATTTTTTCGATTTTTCCTTGACTTGACAAGTTTCCTGAAGATGGGGGCTCAATACATATGTTTACTCTTTGATTATGATCCTGAGTTGTCTCGATATCCGTAGCTGTCTCCTATTTGTTACTGTTATCTTCGTTTTTTATTGTCTGATTTTTATTTACAATATTTAGGCGGAAGGGATCAAACCGCCTGGTCGCAGCCACACGGCGGCTCTCCAGCTGCGCCGTGTCAGCTGTGCTAGCGCTAGAGGCAGGGTGCAGCGCTCTGTGCGCACACTTTCTAATTCGGGCCGACTGTTTGCGAGCGCGCCTTGTGTGCCAAGGTCACGCATGCTCTTATTTAACCATTCTCAGGCAATGGACCGCAGAAAAGCCCTAACTGCTGCTACCATGTTTGTGTTATGCACAGATGCTGTAATAGTTAACATGTTTGTAATTTCATATACAATTTGTTGTTAATGAATAAAAGACTATGTCTATGTAATGCTATATTACATAGAAGATACTCCTACTATTAGCAGTTTTTTGATTAGAAACAGATTTATAATTCATATTTCATTGTCATCGTCATATATTGCTATCAGGGCTTTTTAGAGTCGAATTTGAGGTAGGGCGGAAGTAGAAAACTTATCATAATTCATCTGCCGTAGCAGCACTGGCTCCTTAATCAACAACCGTGTATATTACTGACCTAGAGGTCGGTGATGGTATTTTTATTTTATCTCAAACTGAACTAACATTTTATTTTTAATAATATGTATCTTTGTGTTGGTTGGTATTTAGTTAAATCCGGCTTGACTGGACGCCGACCCCAATATAGTTGGGAAAATGCTAGGTAGATGATGATGAGTGTTGGTTGGTCCCCCTAGCTACGGCCGTGATCGGTATACGGGACAGATATCTTTATGGTATAGGTACTGCAGCGACAGGATAAATAGCGGCTAACTCAGAACAATGTGTTAGGTGCCTACATGTGTGGGACACATTTGCTTGCTGGGTTGGTGAAGAATAAAACCACTCTTGAAGCTTGAAGATTTTCTTTATTCTTTCTTCTAGTCTTCCTATTTGCTTCCTATTTCTTCTGCTGCTGCTCGCCGACTGTGCCGACACCGAAATCCGACTCGATATTTATACAAAAATGTCTAAAAAAATGTAGAGCGTCTGATTGGTCGTCCAATCAGAGCACGAGAATTTAATCCAATTAGAATAAAGTCGATTTCGGCACAGTTAGCCTAAGTATGACGAAACTTTACCGTAACGAGAACCGCGTGACATTATTCGCGTTTTTCATGATAAATTTCTATAAAAACATATTAAAAACTATACATTTTTGGAATCTATGAACTAAAATCTACCTAGGAAAAATATAAAATATGAGAAAACAAAACATGACTTTCATCATAAGTTGAACAACGAGAGTACTATTTACAACAACAATTCTTATTAAAACTCTTAAACTATTAACATAAAACAAAGAATTCAACTTATCTAATAAGAATAACTATTAATTTAAACGAGAATATAAGTCCTAGGTAACACTATACTATCACTTATACGCTATCACTGTCTTATCAGTTCACTTTGATTCACTATCACTATAATCACTGTTATCATTGTTAGCACTATTATTGTTTGTCCCGCACATCTCTCCCGCCGTGCGACTGCGTCGCATCTCGTTCCGGTGCGGGCACGTCGTCTGTAGGCAGGGGCAGGATCACCAGCTTCCTCACTGGCCGGCGCAGGACACCTCCTTTGGTCTGCACGTCCACCGTCCGCACGATGCTGTCGGGTCCAGGATACACCGCGATGACTCGTCCTCGTATCCACACGTTGCGGGGCAGGTTCGGGTCGACGATCTGTACGAGGTCGTTCACCTTGACCTCTTGACCTCGTCCGTGGGGCTCCCGCCGGTGTTGGAGCTCAGGGAGGTACTCCTTCACCCAGCGGAGCCAGAAGATGTCGGCGAGCCTCTGCGCAGCTCGCCAGCTGGACCGGGAGATGGTGTCTTGCTCGGAGAATGTGCCCGGCTGTGGCACGCGCCCAGGACCCCCCAGCAGGAAATGATTGGGAGTCAGGGCCTCTGGATCCTCTGCGCTGACGGAGACATGAGTCAGCGGACGACTGTTGACGGTGTACTCTACTTCAGTTAGTAGAGTGGTGAGGACTTCTTCGGTGGGGTGGCGCTCGTGCAGTGTTGCTGCGAGCGCGGACTTCACGGAACGCACCATGCGTTCCCAGGCGCCGCCCATGAACGGAGCTCCAGGCGGGATGTAACGCCAGGAGATGGTCCTCTTCGCTGCTTCGTCTGCTGTCGCCGCGTCGATTGCTTGTCGAAGTTCCTTGTCGGCAGCCTTCAGGTTGGTGCCGTTGTCCGACCAAATTTCAGCCGGGCAGCCACGTCGCGCGATCATTCGTCTGACCGCCATTACCGCTGAATCGGCGCTGAGCGAGCCGGCGACTTCGAGATGGATGGCTCGCGTTGTGAGACACGTGAAGATGGCCACGTATCTCTTCTGTCTGGTGCGTCCGACGGTCACGGAGAGAGGCCCGAAGTAGTCGACCCCGGTGAAGGTGAAGGGTCGCTTGTGATGTGCTAAGCGACACGCTGGCAGGTCTCCAGTTCTCGGGTGCGGCGGCACTTGAGTCTTCATGCGGCAGAAGAGGCATTGTCGAAGGATTGTGCGCGTGATGGGGCGCAATCTTAGTACCCAGTATTGTTGGCGACACTCGTTGATTGTTGCCTCGACGCCGGCGTGGTGTAGCTGTCGGTGCACTGCCCGTATCCATAACTTCACCGTCGGATGATCCCCGTCGACCACTAGCGGACTCTTGACATGTTCTTCTACGCCTTTGGCCGCTCGGATACGGCTTCGAAGTCGGAGTGAGCCGTTGATGGACTCGACGCTGAGCTGGTGAAGGCGGCTCTCCTTGGCGATTGGCTTCCCGTTTTTCAAGTTCTCTATCTCTTCTGTGAAGGCCTCTTCTTGTGAAGACCGCATCAGTAGTTCTTCTGCTTTCTTGAGGAGCTCTGCTGTGACTGGAAGCAAGTTCAGTGTTGATTTCTTCCTCGGTATGGGTGCCTGCTGTTTCGCTGCTGTCGGCTTGTTCTTCCTCCATGTGGGATCCGCTTCTTTATTTTTCTTCGTTCGTCGGTAGTTGACCTTCTGGTTGGGGGTTCTGCAAAGGTCGATGAACTGCAGAACACGTGCTGTCGCATACCGGAGGCGGTCCCAGCTGGAGAACTTCGCCGGATCAGGCAGACCCTCTGCTAGCTTCAGTCTTCTTCTATCGGATATGTGATGCGTCTTCTCTTCTTCGGAAGGTTCTTCGGCTGTCGTCTTCACAGGTTCCATTGGCCACGAGTCTTCTGTCAAGTAGAGAAAATCTGGCCCTTTGTACCATCGATGATTCTTGTTGAAGGCGGTTGGTACATCTCTTGTTGCGTCGTCAGCAACATTCTGTTTCGTCGGAACCCAGCGCCAGTCGTTAACTTTGGAGCTCTCTTCTATTGCTGCGAGACGGTGGGCCACGTAGGGTTTGTAAGAACGTGACCCTGTCCTTATCCAGGTGAGTACTGTCTTGCTATCGGTCCAGAACACTTTTCTGTCGGGCTTCCTCTCGTGCTCTTCTATGACTGTGTCGGCGAGTCTGGTCCCCATGACTGCTGCTTGTAGCTCCAGTCTTGGAATGCTGGTCAACTTCAACGGTGCCACCTTTGCCTTGGCCATGATGAATGATATGCCAACTTCGTTGTCCGGTGTTACTGCCCTCCAGAACAGGACCGCAGAGTAGGCCGATTCGCTGGCGTCGCTGAAGACGTGGAGTTCGAGGGAGGCGGCGTCGCTGTAGTGTAGATACCGCCGCGGGATTGCTATGTCGTGGAGACTTTTCAGGTGTCCCATCCATGATTCCCACTGCTCCGCCAAGTCTTCGTCGATGCGGTTGTCCCACGCTGTTCCTCGGCGCCAAACTTCCTGGAGTAACTGTTTCGCCCTGACGGTGACAGGCGAGGCGAATCCTAATGGGTCGAAGAGTGACATGACGATGCGCAAGGCTTCTCTCTTCGTTGGCCGCTTCCCTTCGATTAGTGTCGAAGGTATTCTTGCTAAGTTGAGGTTGAACGTCAGCTCGTCCGAGCTTATCTTCCAGATGACGCCTAGTACTCGTTCTGTTTGTTCTTCCGTCTTGTACAGCTCCAGATCTTCTATGTGGTATTCTTCTCCCAGTGCTTCTAGGAGTGATGCTGAGTTCGATTTCCATTGCTTCAGTTCGAAACTAGCCTTCTTGTGTACTTCGCGTACACTCGTCGTTATCTTCACTGCGTCTTCTAGGCTTCTGAAGCTATCGAGATAGTCGTCGACGTAGTGCTTGTCTATGATGGCAGCTGCGGCTTCCGGATGAGTCTTCTCGTGCTGCTTGGCGTTCAAGTTCTTGACGTAGATCGCTGTTGATGGTGAACTTGATGCCCCGAAGATCAATGAAGTCATCCTGTACTCTTCCGGAGGTTGGTTGTCGCGGCGATCCCCACGCCACAAGTACCGCAGTGCGTCTCGGTCTTCGGTGCGTAGCTTGACCTGCATGAACATCTCCTTGATGTCCGCTGTGACCCCGATGAGATGCTGTCGGAAGCGCATGACGACACCCGGCAGCGATTGAAGCAGATCCGGACCTTTGAGGAGCATGTCGTTGAGCGCTACTCCTCTGGTCTTGGCGGCGGCGTCATGCACAACACGTAGCTTGTCCGGCTTCATGGGGTTGATGACTGCGAAGTGAGGCAGGTACCACGTCTTCTCTGGAGTTTTCTGTGACGGCGCGGGCTCGGCGTAGCCCTTTCCTATAAGGGCGTCCATCTGTTCGACGTACTTCTTCTTGAGGGCTGGGTCGCGATCGATCTTCTTTTCAATGTTGAAGAGCCTTTTCAGTGAGTTCTCGTAGTTGTCTGGGAACTTGATGTCTTCCCTTTTCCAGAGGAGGCCGGTCTGGTATCTGGTTTCTTCGATCTTTTCAGTTTTCTGTTCCAGTATTCGAAGTGCCTTCTCTTCTGGATCGGTCTTCGGTCTCTTCGGGTTTATGCAGAGGGCGTCCATCTCGAAGTATCTCTTCACCAGGTCTTCGAGGTCATCTTCAGCTTCCTTCATATGTGATACGAAGTCAATCTTCTGACCGAAGGACTTTGTTTGACTTCCATGAAGCACCCACCCGAGCGGCGTGAGAGATGCCACCGGATGGTTCTTGTCGCCCTTCCTGGTCTCCTTAGTCAGCAGAAGATGCCAGTTGTCTTGCCCGATGAGTATGCGTGGCTTCGCATTGGAGTATGTCAGATGTCCCTTGATGTCCGATAGGTGAGGACATCCCTCCACTAACTCTTGTGGAACCCGTTGAGAGGAGACTTGCAAGTTCTTCACTGTTCTCGCTTGTATTTGCTCTTCTCGGTTGTTGCCCCCTTTCAGCCCGATGGTCACTCTTCTTGATGCCGATTCAGCAGTCTTCAGCTCGTTGATGGTTTCTATCTTCAGTGGATCTAAGGGTCCTGTAGCTCCTATGCTTTCAGCGATGTCGTCGTCGACGAGCGTGACCGTTGATCCGTCGTCCATCAGTGCGAATGTGTTGACAGCTCCCTTTGGCCCCTTTACTTGGACCGGCAGGATCTTCAGATAGGATTGCTTCATTCTTGTCCACGTCGAATTGATGACTTCTGTTGCCTCATTGTCTTCTGCCTTCTCTGCCTTTTCTGTCTTCTTCTCAGAGTGAAGTAGCTTGTGGTGTGAGTACTTGCACCCGTTGACACTACATGGCTTCGTTCGGCAGTTGTGAGTCTTGCTCCTATAACGTAGGCATCTGAAGCAGAGGCGCTTGGACTTCGCAGTATCCCATCTTGAGTTGACTTCCATCTTCTTGAATGTGTCGCACTCCGTCGCGTTGGTGTGACTGGTTTCGTCGCACACGAAGCACTTCGGTGTATTGTTCTTCTCTGTGACGTTGGTAACCCGCTGAGTCTTCTTCTGTGGTGCGGCTGTCGATGGTGCTGCCACCTGTTCAGGAAGCGCATAGGGTCCGCACAGTTCAGCTTCTCTCTTGAAGAATCTATCTAGCTTGATGAGGCAGGGATCTTCCTTTGGTTGCGTCGATGAGAAGTCGTAGTAGCGGTACCGAAGTGTCGGCGTCAGCTTGTCTACTAACGTCTTTGCAAGTTCGGGGTTGTACATGTAGTTGTAACAACCCAATGTCTTCAGTGTTGCTACGACGTTGGAGATCTTCGTGGCGAATATGCAAATATCCCTCGGCGACTCGGAGAGGCGTGGCAGATTTCGAAGCGTTTCCATTTCAATCATCGCGATTGACTCTGGTCTTCCGAACCTTGACTCCAGAGTCTTCATCACTTCAGAAGGGTGCGCGTTGGTGATGAGCAATCCTTCTACCGCTTCTCTGGCCTTCCCTTTCAAATTTCTTCTCAATCTGTTGATGTTCTCGACGGTGCTGAACGTTGGTTCAGACTCGTAGTAGGCGGCGCGGAAGGGTAGCCACTCCTGGTGCGACCCGCTGAAGAAGGGCAATTCTATAAACTTGGGTCGCTGGGCGGTGCTGATAGCCCTGGTGATGGCTTCAGCTAGGAGGGCTAGGTCCCCTGGACCTCCCGCCGGTGTTCGCTGAACTTCTTCCCGTTTCGGTGGTTCTTCGTGGACGATCGTCGGCTCTGGCGGAGGGCGGTGAGGCTCGTTGGTGATGGCTAGGACGGGGCGAGTCACCTGGTTATCCAACCAGTTGTCCACTCGGGCGTTAACTTCTGAGTAGAGGGAGACATTATCTTCTTCTCCTTCTTCCTCTTCTTCTTCTTCATCGGAGTCCTCCGTTTCTAGCGCGGCCAGACGTGCAGCAGCTAGTTCCACTTGGAGGCGGAGCAAATCTTCCTTTGCTTTGGCGATTTTCTGTAACTTCGTCTTGCTATGCGTCGATCCCCCCCCTCCCCCTTTCTTGCTAGGGGGGCGGGGGAGCTGTGTGCCGGTTGGTTTCGACGTACCGGCGTTCTTGACAACTCGTTTCACAGTCGAGGCGTCAGTATCACGGCGAGTTTCTCTTGAGGTGACAGCGGCGGGCGGCTTCATCAGCTGTTTCGATTTCGCACCTGCAGTGAGTGTCGTCGCGGCGGAGGGGGCGACGGAGTGTGCGGCGGCACCGGCGAGGTGCGAGGCAGGGGGCGCGTTGGCGACCGAGGGGGGGGGCGCGGTGGCTGCCGGCGCGGAGGGGGCGCTGGCGGCTGAGGCGGTGGCGGTGGCAGCGGAAGTCACGGTGGTTGGGTCGGTCGTCGCGGAGGTAAAGGTCTGGCCTGAACTCTCCGTGGCAGTTGTCCCTGTCTGTGTCGATTCGGATGTGGCTTCCGTGCTGGTACCGGTCGCAGAAGTTTCTGGAGTGGCTTCTGACGATGACGGCTTCTGTTCGCTCGACGGCTTGCGGCCCTTTCCCTCGGAGCGCGTAACGGGCATGATGTCAGCTGATCTTCGAAGTCGATGACACTAACACGAAGACAAAGTTCTTTCTTCAAAGCTTCTTCACTGTAGCACTATCTTCAGGCAATGTTCTTCACGAAATCCGGCGCTCGAAGGACCATTAAATGTGTGGGACACATTTGCTTGCTGGGTTGGTGAAGAATAAAACCACTCTTGAAGCTTGAAGATTTTCTTTATTCTTTCTTCTAGTCTTCCTATTTGCTTCCTATTTCTTCTGCTGCTGCTCGCCGACTGTGCCGACACCGAAATCCGACTCGATATTTATACAAAAATGTCTAAAAAAATGTAGAGCGTCTGATTGGTCGTCCAATCAGAGCACGAGAATTTAATCCAATTAGAATAAAGTCGATTTCGGCACAGTTAGCCTAAGTATGACGAAACTTTACCGTAACGAGAACCGCGTGACATTATTCGCGTTTTTCATGATAAATTTCTATAAAAACATATTAAAAACTATACATTTTTGGAATCTATGAACTAAAATCTACCTAGGAAAAATATAAAATATGAGAAAACAAAACATGACTTTCATCATAAGTTGAACAACGAGAGTACTATTTACAACAACAATTCTTATTAAAACTCTTAAACTATTAACATAAAACAAAGAATTCAACTTATCTAATAAGAATAACTATTAATTTAAACGAGAATATAAGTCCTAGGTAACACTATACTATCACTTATACGCTATCACTGTCT
Organism: Mythimna separata; assembly: GCA_030763345.1. Lineage (NCBI taxonomy): Eukaryota > Metazoa > Arthropoda > Insecta > Lepidoptera > Noctuidae > Mythimna > Mythimna separata. The sequence goes on from CM061172.1 coordinate 281,112, forward strand.
TATCAGTTCACTTTGATTCACTATCACTATAATCACTGTTATCATTGTTAGCACTATTATTGTTTGTCCCGCACACTACATTACACGAGCCTATACATATATGCGGTTATTTTCGACTTAATACTGTAAATTCAGGCCGTATAAGGAAAACCAAAATTATTGTAATTATTTTTACTTAAGGAAATATTTTTATAGTAATATAACCTATTTATCAATACAATATACAATAATAATTGTGAAAACAATATTAAAATTCGTAGAAAAGCATACCTACGAGATAATACAACAATGTGAAACAAATACATAATTAGATCAGCCTCTTGCCGATAGGTACCGCTTTTGCATAACAATATAACCCTTTTATTCGGTGAACTGATTAAACCCGTTATAATCATGTATGTACCATGAACCAAGTCAATGAAGTATAAATCAATTACGAAATCCTACGCTGGTTCAGGTACTTTTGAAAAAGTCATATAAATTCATGAATCCCCGACCGGTCCTATGAGACCGCGGTGTTATTGTTTTACTATTGTGTCTCGTTTTGTGGGTATGTGATAGGTTAATTGACTTTATAGGGTATTAATGGGTCATGTGCTAATGGTGATCACCGGTTTTGGTGAGGTAAAAATCCCACATTCCCCGGACTTATCCCTAAAAGTCCGGGCGCCTTTTGAGGGTTTCGGGTCGTTAATCTTGCGAGCACTGGCAAAGCAACCTATGCTAGGTCATCCGTCGTGCCATACAGTCGTGATGTTTTGATGGATGGGCATTACCCACAGGTTTATCAGTTCAATATATTTTATTGGATAGATAAAGCTGCATTCGGTGATAACTGAGTCTCTACCGAAGTCGACTTAAACGGGTTGAACCGTAAAATAGCAATGTTCAAAGTTAACCGAATGAACATAACTCGCAGCTAGGGTTGAATGTGGACGTCCTGGTTGTAAGCCACGTAGCCTGATTCACGTTAAATCAAACAAGTCAAATATCGTTGAAGTTTTATAGTCGTTCGATCAAAGTCCTACCCAAAATCGGTATTTATGTGTTCCTTGAACGGTATTCAATAAACCGACAATTCCATTGGCTTGAAACTAAACGATCTACCGACTAGTTACATTATTAGCATATAACGGAATTATTACCAGGATAATGATTGACATAGCTAAATACGCGTCAACCACACTTCGATCGAACGAGAACGGCTTTAAAATCGGTATTGTTCAAGGCTAGAGTGAATAGGCTCTTAATAAACTAGTGCGCCTCACCATCTACGATTGCATCACTGCTTACCATCAGGTGGGATAGCAGTCAAGCACTTGTTTATCATCATCATCTGCCTAGCCTTTTTCCCAACTATATTGGGGTCGGCTTCCAGGCAAGCTGGATTTAGCTCAACACCAGTATTTTTACGAGGAGCGGCTGCCTACCAGATCTCCACAACCCATTAACTGGGGTAACACCAACTACTTTTTTGCCGAATCTGAAACTAAATTGAAACCATTTTTTTTTGCCAAAACTGGGTGAATTTTTAACCGAACCTTAGCTGTGGATCTAGTAATTATAAAGCTAGTGCTCGGCCCCGGCTACACATGGGTGCAAATTATATAATAATACAAACATTCCTCGTTTATTACTCTTTTTACAATGAAACTGCATCAAAATTCTGTAAGTGGTTTAAGAGGAGTTAGCGGTATACACTCGGAAAGCCTTAATCGCTTTCCGTCTGTCTATTTGTCCGTTAACGTTTGAATCCCCAACCGGTCCTATGAGACCGCGTTGTTATTGTTTTACTATTGTGTCTCGTTTCGCGGGTATCTGAGTAACTACCTTAGACTGTTGTCACATTGTATACACATGTGGTGTAAAGACAAGCAGCTCATTGTCGGCGCTCGTCCTCCGCCGGCGGCGGCGGCTGCCAGCACGGCGCGCGTGGGCGCCTGAACTGGCTGACCCCAACACGAACAAGATAAGCGCTCGGTTCCCAACTGCATTGTTCAACCGTTCGCGCGATCATTTCCCACCTCCCACCTCCCGCACTTCAAACTAGATCTTATGCTGTTCCTTATAAAGTCGAAAAGTGTCTGTAGTGCGTGCCGCGTGCAGATTGAGAGCGAATTACTACACATCCTCGTCGTAACGAGAGTAACTAGTAGTGACGATGCGATCAGCACTGCCGTGAAGGATGTCGTAGTAATATGATATCACGCCCGTAGCTGTTACCATTACCACCACACGTTGTTACCACCTAATAAAAGTTCAATCTACTGCAAATTAGGTATGTTATGGATGCTATTGTTTAAATTCAGATTAAAACGAAACACTCGGTTCACTTAAAAATAATGAGAACATGATTGCGAGTTGTGTGACTCAGAAGCAGAACAGAAAATTCGCATAACGATTATGATACCGTAATGTAATAGTACCGTATGTGCGAGCCGTGACGTCACGGTACATCACAGTAGTTACGTAGGTACCTGCACAATTAGGCAGCAGCGATTGGCAAGTTATCTGGAAGCGAAAGATATACTGTAGCCGAGTGGCGAGCAGTGAGCACAGCGACGGAAGTTGTTTACACAGCTGGCGGCCGCTAATTGAGTGCGCCGGCGCAGCGACACCACGCTGCTCTTGTTTAGTGGTTAGATGCTGAACATTACCGACACACTGCTAACTAACCACCTAACATCTCAGCTGGACGTTGGCCTGGAATATACTTTGATGCACAGCTGTTCTCGAGTCAATGATAGATACCTACAAAATGGAAAGTATCACACTTGAATCCACAATGTACCAACACCTACTTTTTCGATGTGGGTGTGAGCAATGATCCGATTGAGAAAGATTAATGTGTAAATAATATTTGAACTATGACTTGCAGTTCCTTAGAAAGTTAATGGCACAAGAATAAGTTCACTAGAACAAGTGGTGTTTGTGTGCCGTGGTCGTACAGTAGTGCGTGAACCGGGCTGCGCGCTCGCAGGGTCAACATCCTCCTGCCGCGTCTTATCATGTCCGATAGGCAGCGGGACTAGATTTTAATAAGGAGCAGTTTATTTAAACGTCGTTTATTTCCTGTAGTCATGTGCCTGTGGTAGGGGGCCGGAGGAGTTACTAGGACTAAGTCCTCTGAGCACTATAAACAACGAGGATACTGAATTTGGTTTCTCGTGAATGCAGCTCAGTGAGATAGGATGCATTCTGTATGTTGTTTGATAACAGCACGACTTCCGACGGCAGATTGGTCACGGTGCTAGTGCTGTCCTTCACGTCGTCTGATGAGCACACACACACAATGGGCGGCACTCAGTGTTTGTTCAGCGTTCACCTTCACATTGACGTTCTCTGCCAGTGTTCCGTCCTTTTGGCTGCTTCGCGGGGCTGCGGAAGTCAGATGCGGGGACCGGACAACCTTGCGGTGTGTCCGGAGCAGTTAACATCTTAGAATTTATCCTGATGATTTCGCAATTGCACAACTTAATTCCGCCAAGCCTGTTCCATCATTGGACCACCAGACGTACGACAATGCGCGGATGCGCCACCTGTAGGTACGCTAGACATCCTTACCCATTCGCACAAACCGTTTTGGAAACACTTTCATTAAACGTACAACTAAGGAGTAGTAATCAAAGCCGGAGACTGTTTCCTCATAGCTTCAACCTGGGGGGCAATGATGGAGCACGCTAATGAGACTAAAACCCTATTATAACAAGCTTAAACTGACCTAGACTTTTAGAAAGGAAGATAAATGTCTCGTTCGGTTAGTTGGTAAATACCGGTCAATTTTCGAGCTTTTTGCCCCTATTATACTATAGCTAATTAGTTCAAAGATGTCTAGTGACCCGTTCACAAAGTGTGATTTAGTTAAAGGGTTAACCGGTTCATAATATCTCTACGTATGGAGGCTTGTAATTGCGATTGGATACTAATACTCTCTTTATAATTATCATTTTGTTTCTAGTATCTTAATCCGGTCAGTGTATTCTAGGCAAGCGTTCTCCATCATTGTCATTGCTTACCATCCGTTAGTTAAGATTCTGTTCTCAGTCTGTTCACCTAAGCCCTTAAAAAAATAAGTAGAGATGCCGTTCGCGTCCTCACTGTTGTCAGTAAAATGGGCAGAAATAATCTATAAAATAAACAACATTGAAGCTGATAAACGTTATCAATCTATCACACGCCAATACGTTTGACAAAATCAACGAATAATGGTAAAATAATATATGATTAACAAGCCATTATATAATCATTACCCACTCATGAGATAGACATGACATTAACCCACATTGATAAAATAAAAATAAAACCTTACCCATTGCACTGAAGTTGGGTAGAATTTGGTGAATTTAGACAAATGTTTCGCATATTTGACTAGGTTTTCAGAGAGGCGCAGAGGTTATCGGTGACAATGATCTTTTTACTCGGGCGACGACATTGATAAGATGTAATCGCGTGCTGTAGTTGGCGTTAACACGATGCAGCGGCGACGTCACGAAGGCCGCCCCGCCCCGCGCGCGCCCTCCGCGCCCCGCCGACGTCCTCACTGATAACAATAACTTCTATCGGTTCATGCTCGCCTAGTACTTTTTCAGGAGTTACACAGTGGAAAGTGTTTTCCTCCGTGACGTTGCTGCATATTTCAGCACTAGCTCACTAAAATTGAAAGTACTAGTTGAATGACGTTCGTCGAATGGAGCTTAATAAGATAAAAATATTACACTCCTTTTTTTGTGTCGTGTAAAAAATAAACAATATTTGTGTTGTGAGCGCGATGCGATAGCCTGATTGGTCATGTGTAAAGTCCATATTCCTGTAAACAGTACTTCCAGTAATATTTTCAGCGGGGTATTCCACGCTGGCGGCGTGCATCACCGCTCCGCGCGTTGATAACGCACATGTAGCTCACTGAACGAGGCGACGCGTTCAGCAAATAACCGCGGCGCGCAACTTGACGTCACGCCCGTATAATTATTCATTAAACAGCTGATCTCTACTACATTACCACACGCGTATTTTTTCGCTAGATATATTCAATAGAGTCTGAATAAAAACCTAAGTTTTTATTTTCGACCGAGAAAAACATTTAGATTCTGAGACTTAATAAATAGAGAAGCCCATCTGTTGAGCGGACAATTTTAAATAGCCTGGATTGGATTTAGTGTGTACATAACAAATCCTGTGGGTACAATCCTGAACCCCCCCCCCGGTTCAGGATTGTATGACTGCTTCGAAAAAGATGAAGTGTTACAAGAGCTTTGCAATTCAAGTAAATAGTTAGGCACGCCATAATTATCGCGGTAAGTCCCTCTTTGAGAAGTGGTTGAAAACACGTCACGTCGTCCTCACCTTCCGTATGATGCAGATCCTCCCGGACATGGTAAGTTCGGGAGATGCCTGCATCGGATTGAGGCGTACGATACCCCCACTCACCATTGTGTGAATCGCCCGGAGGATGTGGTGGAGGTGTGCTACGCCGGACGTCCGGACGCTTTGGACAAAGCACCGCCTTGTTTTAGTGAATCGGCGGCGGCGACCTCTCACGTCGGGCCCTAGTTCAGGCCATAGTCCTGAGCACGGAGAATTGACAGGCGGTGAACTCTCCTTCTGCAAAGCAGTAATGTTAGCGAAAGAGCGGCCGCCAGCATGAGGAGACGGACATCCTCATGCCCCAGCCAGCGTGATCCCGCTCCGACTACCAGCCACGGTAGGCGTGGGCTTGGGGACGATGAGTAATGGGTAGCTCGCCGTCCGGTAATCGTTCGAACCGAGCTGAAGTCGTCGACGACGCGTAGAGATCCTCGCGCTCCTCAAAGAGACATGAGCAAACTGTACTCGCCCTCTAGCTCTAGTGGGAGAATTCATAAGATGATTTCCCATCTTAAAAAAAAGCGATCAACTCTGAAATCGTCGCGCGCCGCGTAAAAGTTTTCGTAGTACGGCCTTAGCTTACTGATCAACCGATATTTACCTTCACAAAAATATTCGCTGCTCATTAGCAATTTTACATTACACAAACGAGGTGAAACGAAGTAAGGTCACCATGGCCTACTGTCGCTGTCGTACATTATTTAGGTTTGAAATCCTCCAACAATATAATGCTTGGCGTAGATTTCTCACAATTAATAAATAGTTGATGTAAGAGATAATAACAATGGTAGTAGGTCAAGTGGCTTTTTTGGTTATGAGCGTCGGCAGAGCTGGCAGCCAGTAGCGCTGCAGCGCGAGCCCGGCGGCGGCGGATGTAGGTCGCACCTGCAGTGCGTCGCCACTCGCCCGACCGACCTCTTTCCCAAACGGTGCAATGCGTTGGATCCGCTTTTCCGGCCCTTTTCACCTCAACACTTTACTACTACATAGCCACTAAGCACAAAGCAACGCTAAATTAAATAGGCTTTCAATAAAATGATGCTCTTTCAAACGATATAATACTTGAAGTTTGTATGATCTCACCGGAGACAAGAGTAGACATAAACTTTTCCTCTTTATAGCTGACCCCTCGGCAGGTTGCTTGTGATTGCCAATATACCTACTGGACTTGCGAATTGATAAATATTTATAAGCATCTAGGTCATTAACGATTTAATAAACAAACATGGATTTCATATTCGGCATGGCGCGCTAACACGCAAATGTTGACCTTATCACTATGATGCATCCGCAGGAAATCTAAATTAAGATACAACTGCGTTATAACTTGTTTCCAAAAATCTTTGTGATGTAGATTTATCTCAGATTAGTTATATGTAGGTAGTGTGTTAGTGTAGGAACACGAAGGTTGAATCAATTGCACGTAACAGTGTGTTAGCGCTCCCTCCACGCTATTTTAGTAGCGCGAGCGTCGGGGGGACCTGTTGCTCCCTCGCGGTAGTCCCACATGTGCTAATATGCAGCTAACAGTTGTGACTATCATCAAGCCATACCAAACAGAAAGCTGACCCAAAAAGAAAGTAAAACATGTAAAACTGCGACAAACAATGTAGTTTTTGTATCGAGGTAAATGGGTCACTGCGGCAATAGCTCGGGGTGTACTGCACATACAATCTGTATTTCATCACCTATAGAAGTTGCGCGTAATTGCGTACTCAGATTATGGCAGCAAGCTTGTAATCTGCTACTGGTATAACTGGTAATGCTTCGACCGGGAGTAATATACCACAGTACAGCGCTTAAAAAGTCATCGATATTTTTTTCTAAAATTAATTTGTACCATAGCATAGCTTCCTAATATGATAGCAATTCACTGACTTAACACATTCTCAATATCACATTAACGAAACTTTAATGCATTTACGACAGCCAACCAATCTGTCAAGATCATGGTCATCGCTTATCTATTCCATGGCCATCACGCACAAACTCACATTTATTTAATAAAACAAAAATCAATCTGGATATTATAACTTGCCAAACAAATGGCAACCGGTCTAAGTTTTAAATGCATGATTATGTAATTATGTAGGTGCTAAAACAACAAATTATCAATGATCAAAGCGTATTCGTAGTGTAGATGCAGATTTTTTCCATAGGCGCAGAACGTTTGCGAGTAATAACAGGATGTTTGCAGAAGTGTTGATTGTAATTTGTAACGATGTCGTTAAGAGCCGGGTGTATTCACCCGTGACGTGGCATCCTCCAATAAACGAGCGCGCGCGGGAGTGGCGGCCGCGGCGCCCGCGCATCGCATCTGGGTCGCAGCACTCTTGCATGCGCACCAACATCACACTGTGTCTGTATCACAGAGAAGACGCCAATTAACTCCTATTGTAGTATACTTTCAATAAATAAAGCTTCATAAATCTCATCAATATTTAGGACATGAACTTTTTAAGATGGCGTTTGAATCGATAAAAAGTAGATCGTTAAAAGTGAGCCATGTGTGCACCGTAGTGTTCTTATTCAAATGTTTTTGTCTATTGATCACCAAGGCGGTGACCGGACATCTGTTTCGTGTACTATCTCGCTAATTGGGTTACAGTTACGCCTAACACAACATACAGTTACGTTCTGAGATCGTTCTCTTCCACGCGCTGACTCATGCTTCATGTCTCGCGCAGATTCTCAATCGGACCTTATGTGTTATGAAATAAGATGCAAATTGGCATAGTTGAAGGATGCAGGACAAAAAAGAGAGTGGACCAGGCGGCCGTTGGGCACAGTCATTGGAAAAGTATTGGAAGGTCGTTGATATCGCGCGCCATGTTTGCGAGTTAGGTCAGTTCTTAGCTGTCTTTTAAATTACTATTTATTTTGCAGTCATCATATTGTTGTTCCGATGTTGGTGATTTGGTGGGTTATATTATTTTTGTGAACGCGCCCACGATACATTAGTGCGTCATTATTATGTTTATTATTGGTGTGCACGACGACGGTATCAAAACATAGCGGCGGCGCCGTCGTTACTTACCTATCTTTGCGTATTATAAAACCTGTATAAACCTGTTAGTAGGACGACGGTGCCGCGGGGCCGACACGAACGAACCTGTTTTCGTGACTCGGTCGCTTCGCGCATCGCCATTGGTCAACAAAAACAAATATGGCCACTCCACGCCCCCCGCGTGTCAGCGTGTATAAAAGGGCCGACCCTGGCGATGCGCGTGGCAGTCGTCAGTCAAAAAAGTTATGAGTCATAGTGTCACTACGTATGTAAAAGTTTTTGAATAATACACCATTTAAGTTACGACGTACGAGTTTTTATTAATATACAGTCCATTCGCTACACAATCTGGTCCATTCGAAGCCGAATCACTGGCAAGATGGTGTTAACACGTAGCCGTAGTGGCGACTCAAGAAGACAACAGATCCAGCAAGAGCCTTCAGTGACCGCCGGACCGGGTGCCAGCAGTGTGGCACCAGAATCGAGCTCGGTCGGCGTGACAGACACAGGGAACGGCTCTACGACGACTACCAACAGTGATGCCACGCGAACACATGGTACGCTCAAGCCTGGCGATACCAAGTCACATCGTTCTACATCTTCGAAAAAGAAGCGCCTCGCAGAGCTGGAGGCCAGAGAACGGCTGGCTGAAATGAAAGTCAAGCAAGCGCAAGCAGAGAGAGAGCTGCAAGAAATACAGCTGCAGCGCATCAGAACCGAAGCTGAGTCGAGTGAAGACGAAGACTTGGAAGACGACCTCGCCTCCGTAAGGATTGGAACGTGGCTCGCGCGACCGGCGCCGCCACCCGGAGGTGAGACTCGACCGCCGCCACACGACGTCAGCGACGGGAACAACGGCAGAGACGCAGCGAGGGACGCCGGCGGCGCCGCGACGGGCGCTCAACCGCTGCGCGACGGCGACGGCTACGGAGAAAGTGTGTGTGCGAAAACAAAGGGCAATTTCGCGAGTGAAGTGTTACACGGTAATGTGAGTGATAAAGTGATAGACGTAGGGTCACTGGCCGCGGCCCTAGCGCAGGTCGCGCGCAGCTCGAGAGAGCCCCCGAGGTACGTCCAGCAGCTACCGATCTTCGATGGAAAACCCGGTGAGTGGATAGCTTATAAGGCCGCGTATTGTGACTCACACGCGTATTTTTCCGGTGTAGAAAATGTCGCTAGGATTAGGATGAGCCTCAGAGGCGCCGCAAAGGAAGCTGTAGGTTGCCTATTGTTTAGTCAGACCGACCCTCAGGTCATTCTAGACGCACTAGAAAGACGTTTCGGTAGGCCCGAGGCCTTGATTATGGCCGAGTTAGAAAATGTAAAATCATTACCTAAATTAAATGATAACCCTAGGGATATTTGTATTTTTGCTAGCCGTATTGCAAACACGGTGGGTACGGTAGAAGCACTAAATAGAAGTCAATATTTACATAGCCCTGAAATGTCGCGTTGTATCGTCGAGAAGTTGACGCCAATATTAAAAAACAAATTTTATGATTACGCGGCTGATAAAAAATCTAAAGATATTCCCGTATTAAAGCTCTTATCTATGTTCATGAATGAAGAGGCAGACAAGTGTGGCGCGTACGCTCAGCCAGAACGTGGGGACGACGAGTCCAGTGGTGTACGACAACGGCGCAGAGTTGAGCGCACGTTCAACGTAAATAAGGAAACACCGAATGACCAATGCCCGGCATGCAAGCAACACGGCCACAAATTACCAGACTGCAGTAAATATAAACAGCTAGACATAGATACTCGATGGGATATAGCAAAAAACTCGAACATGTGCTTTAGATGCCTACGAAACAGACATAGAAGGTTTATGTGTAAAGCGCCTATTTGTGACGTAAACGAATGCAACAGGAAACATCACAAACTGTTGCACAAAGAGCGTACAGTTGAGGCATCGCATAAAGTAGCGACGTCGGCGTCGACGCCTGTTATCATACACGAAACCGTTACGTCGGCGCGGGAAAATGTAACAACAACTTCGCCTCAGAATCGCCGCGCGTATTTGAAGATTGTACCTGTCACATTGAGCGGACCACATACAAGTGTAGAAACATATGCCTTGTTAGACGACGGGAGTACAGTCACCTTGTTAGATGCGTCAGTAGCAGATATCTTAGGTGCAGACGGGCCAGCGAGTCCTATGTGGATACAAGGCATAGGCACGGAAGTTAAGCATGAGCAAAGCCGAACAGTTAGCCTCCACATACAAGGTAGGCACCATAGAGACCCGCAGAAGATAGAGGCTGCGCGCACCGTAACCAGGCTTGAAATTATGGCGCAAACTGTACAAACCCAGGACATAAAAAATTGTAGGCATTTAGACGACATAAGTAACACTCTTGTTTATGAACACGCGCGACCTATGATTTTAATAGGCCAAGATAACTGGCATTTATTAGTAGCCGCGGAAACACGGACAGGTGCGCGTGATCAGCCGGTAGCATCATACACAAAACTCGGCTGGGTACTACATGGGTGTCAGCACTCTGTAAATAAAATCATAGTTACATTTTGCGGCCACATTAAAATCCAAGAAAATCCGGAACCAATAGAAGAAACCATGAAAAACTTTTTCAAACTAGAATCACTAGGTATAGAACCTAGGTTACCTAGAGACGACCCGCAACAGCGAGCCTTAGACATCTTAGAACAGAAGAGTCGACGATTACCCGATGGCAGCTTCGAGACCGGACTATTGTGGAAACAAGAGGAACCTAAAATACCAAACAACTACCTAGGTGCCCTAAAACGCCTAGAAAATCTAGAACGGCGCCTAGATAAAGACGAAAACCTCAAGACCCAGTATTTGCAACGCCTCGACAATTTATTTAACTCAGGCTATGCAGAAAAGGCACCCGACACATGTACGCCGAATAAAACCTGGTACCTACCTCATTTCCCAGTAGTCAACCCAGCCAAGCCACATAAGCCGCCACGACTCGTACACGATGCAGCAGCTAAGACAGCGGGTCTGTGCCTAAACGACCTACTCTTATCGGGACCCGACTTATTAAAATCGTTGCCCGGTGTTTTAATGCGTTTCCGGCAAAATAAAATAGCTGTGTCAGCCGACATTAAAGAAATGTTCATGAGAATAAAGATAAGGGAGGAAGATCGCGATGCATTGAGATTTTTATGGCGAGGCGATCAACGAAGTGGACCGCCCGGTGAATATCGCATGACGTCTGTAATATTTGGCGCGACGTCGTCCCCATGTACGGCGCTATACATAAAAGATCGCAACGCTAGAGACTTTGTTGATAAATACCCTGCCGCCGCGTCAGCAATAATAAATAATCATTATATGGACGATTACCTTCAGAGTTTTTCCAGCGAAGAGGAAGCCAAGAAAATAACATCACAAGTAGATTACATTCATAAAAAAGGCAACTTTGTTTTATGCGGTTGGATATCAAACAATAGAAATGTGTTGAACTATGACCTCGCGCCTTCACAAGACACAAAAGTATTAGGCGGCGACGACACCGAGAAAGCACTAGGACTACGATGGGATACCAAAAAGGATTGCTTTATATTTCGAATCAATAAAAACAAAACACCTATTGCATTATTAAACAACACACGCCCACCCACTAAACGGGAGGCGCTCAGCATAATTATGTCTATATTTGACCCACTAGGGATTATATCACCTATCACTATACCAGCTAAAAGGATACTTCAAAACACATGGAAGTACAAAACGGAGTGGGACAAGTCGCTACCCGAAGAGCTACTACCAAAATGGAAAGAGTGGATGAAGTCACTGAGTACTATAGAAACTTTACTGATCCCACGCTGCTACGATTACGGTGACGTCACTACAAGAGAAGTACATACTTTCGTAGACGCAAGCGAGGAGGCATACGCCGCAGCGGTATACTGGCGAATGGAAAGGTCAGACGGCAGCGTACAAGTGACCCTGGCGGCAGCCAAGAGCAGGGTAGCCCCACTTAAACCCGTTTCTATACCTAGGCTGGAGCTACAAGCCGCGCTGTTGGGAGCGCGCCTAGCCCGGACGGTCGTACAAGAACACGACTACGAGGTCAACGACCTAACATATTGGAGCGACTCAACCACCGCTCTAGCCTGGATTCAAGCTGAACCACGCACATTTAAAACTTTCGTGGCGCATCGTGTAGCTGAAATTGAGGAACTCACCAAGAAAAATGAATGGAGGTGGTTACCCTCGAAGGATAATGTGGCTGATGACGCGACGCGTAGCACACCGGAACATTTCAACTCGGAACACAGATGGTTTTGCGGCCCCGACTTCCTTAGAAAAGGTAGAGACGAGTGGCCACAAAATAAAAAGGTCATTGCCCCCATGGACACGGGCGAAGAGCGCGTCAAATGTCATGTAATCAACAACACGACAATAAACGATCATCTCCCAAATATTACTCGATTTTCCAAATGGACACGACTTATAAGGACAACAGCAAGAGTACTTCAGTTCATTGACCTGTGTAGACCAAGTAAACATACTGTCGAATATAAGTGTACTAAGAAAAGGGAATCAAAAGATCCAACTTGGAAAAGAACACACAAAAATAAAATCATTAAAAAAGTTACGCAAAATATAAAAAATAATAAAACCACAAACTACATACCTATACCTGCTACTTATATACAACACGCCGAAGAACAATGGATCAAGGGCGCGCAAGCCGAAAGCTTTTCAAAAGAAATTGCCGCCATAAAGGATAACAAAGCGGCGCCCAGCGACAGTCCGTTATCAGTATTAAGTACATACCTAGACAACGCAGGTGTTCTACGTTTGCGCGGGAGAATCACAGCGGTACAAGACGTGAATGAAGAAATTAAAAACCCTATTATACTCGAGGGTAAGCACAGGTATACGAAGCTATACATAGCGTATATACATGAAAGTTTACATCATGGTGGAACAGAGATAACAGTAAATGAGATAAGACAGCGTCTTTGGATTACAAAACTACGTCCATCTGTAAAAAATGTTATAAAGTGCTGTTTATATTGCAAAATAAAAAAGGCGAAGCCTGCTAACCCGTCTACAGGTAACCTACCGTACCCTCGTCTAGCTCATCATGCACGTCCTTTCACTTTTACTGGACTAGATTATTTTGGCCCCATATCTGTTTCTGTAGGTAGGCACAAAGAAAAAAGATACGGTGCCTTATTTACCTGCTTAACGTGTAGAGCCATACACATAGAAATAGCTAGCTCGCTTACTGCTGACTCAGCTATCGCAGCTCTTAGGCGATTTATAGCTAGGAGAGGTTGTCCCAAAGAGATATGGAGCGACAACGCTACCTGTTTTAAAGCGGCGGATAGGGAACTAGGTGAAAGCGCCTTAAGCGCTTTAGGTTGTGAGTCCAATGCGCGGTCCATAAGCTGGAAGTACATACCTCCCGCGTCGCCTTTTATGGGAGGAGCGTGGGAAAGAATGGTGAGGGCCGTCAAGGAAGCACTATACGTCACATTGAAGGAAGTCCATCCATCCGACGAGACCCTGGCCACGCTACTCGTGGAAGTGGAAAATACGGTGAACTCCAGGCCACTCACGCATGTCAACGTGTCACTAGATGAGCCCGAAGCCCTCACGCCTAACCATATTTTGATCGGCCCTAACCGACATGTACCCTCACCGGGTAATTTCACCGCAGCGGACGTCACAGCACGGCACCAATGGCGGCGCGCCCAGGCACTCGCTGACGTCTTTTGGCGAAGATGGGTACGTGAATACCTGCCGCTCCTTCAAAACCGGCGGGAGCCCTACGGCAGCGGTACCCCACCCAAAGTTGGAGACGTTGTCGTGATCTGCGACCCTAACCTCCCACGCAACACCTGGCCTAAGGGAAGGGTGACGCAGGTGTTGCCAGGCAAAGATGGAGAGATACGAGTTGTAGACGTCATGACCAGAGGACTCGTACTCCGAAGACCAACGAAGCGCATCGTCGTGCTCCCCACGGAGTCGCCTGATGGCGACGGCGGGAGAAGTGTGCACGACGACGGTATCAAAACATAGCGGCGGCGCCGTCGTTACTTACCTATCTTTGCGTATTATAAAACCTGTATAAACCTGTTAGTAGGACGACGGTGCCGCGGGGCCGACACGAACGAACCTGTTTTCGTGACTCGGTCGCTTCGCGCATCGCCATTGGTCAACAAAAACAAATATGGCCACTCCACGCCCCCCGCGTGTCAGCGTGTATAAAAGGGCCGACCCTGGCGATGCGCGTGGCAGTCGTCAGTCAAAAAAGTTATGAGTCATAGTGTCACTACGTATGTAAAAGTTTTTGAATAATACACCATTTAAGTTACGACGTACGAGTTTTTATTAATATACAGTCCATTCGCTACAATTGGGTAACGTTTATTTCGTGTTGAAATAAAATAAAACTAAATTACTAAGTCAGTAAGTTCGCGCTCGTATCGCGATCAACGAATTGAGAAATATTCACTCCAGATTGTTAGGTTTTTCCTTTTTTGCGCAGTGAGGCCTGGTTTCTAGCCAAATTTCAAGTTTCTAGAACAATAGGACTTCCCGGTGTCCATAGTAGAGCTGCTGGGTATCCTGTAGGCTGTGTTTAGGTTTTGATTCCCTTGCGAGGTATCGTCTTTTTTATATACCCTGAGACTAAATTGGGACAGGTAATGTCAAACTTACTATAGGAATGATGCCAGTACTTTTGTGTTGTAATGCCTTTTTAGTCTCAGGGTATAAAAAAAACAGACGGTAAATATCAGTAAAAAAAAACCTCCACGGGTTTCTGAGAAAAGAGTCTTGACGAACAGGCAGACAACAAAGTGATCGAAGTACGGAACCCTGAAAAACAACAATACAACTTAAAATTAATATTTCCACAGTAAATTTATTAACAACAAACAGGAAAAATATTAATAACCCAAAAGTACCAATAACATAATATATAATTAAATAAAATTTCATTAAATTACAACACAAAATTGATTAGGTACAGTATAATAAAATTGGGTAGTTATAATGCAACATGAAATAAAATTGATCTTCAGCAATTGATTACTTAGATTACAATAGTTTAATGTCTAGGATAATTCTTTGATAGGTTTGAGAGCCGAAATGATCCTAGGGTTGTGCAGAATACATCAATACCGAGAAAATACTTATTATAGTCTTCGGTTAGACGTCGCAATGGTGGTCACCTATCAACTTATGTTCAACATTCAAAACATTTTTAATGTGTAATTTATGGACTTCAAGGATTTAATTTTGTACCCTTTATAAACGCTTAAAATATTAATTTCATGAGGCGATTCCATACTGCTATTGCATAGGTATTCTAATTTGTGGTCTAATTAAGATTTCCATTTTTTTATTTTTTTTATAAAAATTAACTAGTTACATATATACAATTGTATATGAGGAACTCGTGGCTAAATAATAACAGCCGCACAGGTTGATCTTCAAGGTTAAGCAACGCTTGCCAAGGTTGGCCTGTGGATGGGTGACCATCTTAACATAACGAGTTTCCTCCGTGCCTCGGAAAGCACGTTAAGCCGTTGGTCCCGGCTGTCATTTGTATATCTTTGGCAGTTGTTACGGATAGTCAGAAGCCAGTAAATCTGACTCCAGTCTTGCCATGAAGTACCGTGTTACCCCAGTTAATGGGTTGTGGAGGTCTGGTAGGCAGCCGCTCCTCGTAAAAATACTGGTATTCAGCTAAATCCGGCTTGACTGGAAGCCGACCCCAATATAGTTGGGAAAAGGCTAGGCAGATGATATATACAATTGTATATGGATGTAAAAGATACAAAGAGCCAAACACAGCACCTTTTTGCAGTCAGATAAAATAGCTGTACATTTTTAGTTGATACAGATTACTATTATTTGTATATAAGTAAGTCTGGAGGCGAACGAGTTTAGTGGCTGCCCGTACAATGGAACCATATACATAGGCCAGGCCTTGTTAACAATTGTGTTGATGTGTGTGTCCACATGGAGCTTATCATCTATTACTATACCCAGATCGCGAATCGTACTAAATCGGTTTAGTGTGCTATAATTTAGGTTAGAGTAGTACCTTTACAAGTTTTTATTTTTGTGATATTTAGATAAACATTTTGAAAGGTTAAGTTTATTACGCGCGCAGTATTTAGATAATCGTTTTAAATCATACTGCACAGTTAACAAGACAGTTATGAGTGCTTATAATCGACCTAGATATTTTCAAATCATCTGCATATGTAATAAATAACAGGGGTCCCAGAATTGATCCTTGGGTAACACCTGACGTCACGAGTATACTGGCCGATTCATAACCGTTTATTACTATATATTGTGTTCTTTCAATGGAAACATACGAATATATGATGTTAACTATCTCAAAAAGTTTCCACGTATAGCTACCGCACCGTTGAGCGCGATTTTGCCCAGCAAATGCTCAAAGTTGATCTTATCGAAAGCTTTCTGAAAATCAGTTTAAACCAACGAAAAATAAACAAGTTTTTAAATGACATAAACTTTATTATTATTGATCAAAAACTTCCGTACTTAGTATGCCGATCCAAATGAATTGAGATGAATGCAAAACAAGAAAGATATGTCGGTGTTTCCTAGCACTAACTCTGAAAAGAACTTAATTCAAGTCTCCTCATTTAGTTCAGTAATATCGTGCAGCGCAATGAAGTTGGTGACAGTTCTTTAATGTTGTTTTACTTTCTTGTATACATCCGATACGTTTAATCGTTTTGTAATGGAAAGTAAGAATGTTAAGTGAATAATAATGTAAACTCATCGTATGTTTAGTAGAGCGGGAGCTTGCACACACGTGTGATGCGGCACGATGATGCGCCGCCAGCCGCGGTGACGTGAAGCGGCTGCAAGCCATTACCTCGTTACATAACATGATTTCAAGCTCCACTGTTTAATTTTTTTCCCTCATCGCTCGTAAACTTAATTAATGTTTTAATCAACGAGACTAATTTTGTTTAATCATTTCCTCTACAAATCTGTAACGATCTTTTATGATCCCTTTCCCCCATATCGTTCAACGTTGCATCTATTTCCCGCTCTGGTTTATTCATCTCTTGGCCCACTAGAATAAACGCTGAACAAAAAGTAAGTAAGTGATAATTTGGGATGGTTAGTTAATGATCAACCGTTAAAGTTAAGTAATGGATTGCGATGAACTCGTCATGTTAACTGAAGCATATTGCCGCCGCCGGTTCGCGGCCATCTCGTCTCGTCGGAGTATTTTCCGCTCGCGTTGATCTCTTGATTATCCCCATCCTATTTATTTACCCTTCCGCTATCGGGAGCGTTATCGAATCACGTCCCCTCTGTGTCGAGCCACGCTTCGCCAAATTTCGCAACAGCCTCACGATATTGATAGCGGCTGACGACGAGATTTTACTTAGGCCCGACGGCGGCGGCGGCGTAACCGAGAGGGGAGCGAAATCCGGCCGTGGAGATAATTGTTTCATTGCGGAACGCAGATTGCTAACCTGACAGATATTGCAATTGGAATAATGTAATAACAATGTTCACACTACGTATACGTAGTACGTAGATCTACGACTGTATGATGTAAGTGTTTATTAGTTAACAATGATTAGTTCACAATGCTATGATACTATCACACTTACCTACACCATTATGTTTATTACGTGAGTATTTACGCGTACTGATAAGATGTAGTGTTTGCATAATTATTTGTCTATCATATTATTACTTCACTCATGCCATTTGCTGTTCCTTCGGTAGCTATGGAGTTAGTGAGGCTAATGGTGTGGATGTCGTCCCTGACACCATGAGAACTAGGATGAGCAATATTCTGCCCACGGTGCCCACGCATTTATGTATAAATTGTTTACTATCATGCACTTACTACTTACTTTACTTACTTACTTACTTTTAGTGTTCCGAAGTGTAAATGATAAAAAGGAACCCTTTTAGGTCACTCATGTGTCTTTTCGTCCGTCACAACCAATTACTCGGAATCTACTGGAGCAGTTTCTTTTTATTGTTGGGTTATTTGTGTATCTCAGCAGATATACTATTGTGGGCATAACCATAACTGAAATATAATTTCGTATTTATATTAAGTTACTAATGCTAATTGCTAACATCATCTGCCTAGCCTTTTCCTAACTATATTGGGGTCGGCATCCAGTCAAGCCGGATTTAGCTGAATACCAGTATTTTACGAGGAGCGGCTGCCTACCAGACCTCCACAACCCATTAACTGGGGTAACACGGTACTTCATGGCAAGACTGGAGTCAGATTTACTGGCTTCTGACTATCCGTAACGACTGCCAAAGATCTACAAATGGCAGCCGGGACCAACGGCTTAACGTGCTTTCCGAGGCACGGAGGAAACGTCGTTATAATGCTAATTGCTAACACTACTTATAAATAACAAGTAATCAAAACAAATATGTAAACATACGATACGAGTATCTTAAGTGCCCACTTACGAGCTAGGAACTTGTTACCGGCAGCCAGACCGCGATAATGTCCAATCAATACTCCTGTTAATAGCTGTCTGGCTCAACACGTGCCCCAGTGAGACAGCCCCGAAAACGAACAGTTTGGTCATACGGCCTGTGTTAGTGTCTCGGCTCACGCTATTGATAGAGGCTGCCATCGATCGCGCTCCACTCCGTGTGGCTCGTCGTTCGCTGACCTCTGCCACCGCGGCCTGCCCCATCATTACCTCATCATAGGCTTTCTTGACCCACTTGCTTCTTACTTAAGCAATGGATGGACTTTCCCGTCCATCCCGAAGAGACCTATAGAATTGAGGTCGAGGCATCTCAAATGCCTACAGACAATGTCCACCGGCCCAAACAAGGCAAGTCCTTCTAGTATATTTTATTTTTTAATATACATAGACTCGCGTTTGACCACTATCTTACCTGATGGTAAGTGATGATGTGGACGACGATGGAGCATGCTTGACTAAAAGTAACCTATTCACTCTTGACCTCTATAGACCTAAATTTTAGCTATCAGGAAACACAAACTCCGGCAGGAAGATATTCCCCGCTTTAGCCGTGGATTCCTGAAGTGTGGCCATTACCAGTCGCCGCCTGCCACGGAACGGAACGCACTTCCACACAGCCTTATAAGGCAGTATGTTTAAGTATGTTAGCACGCGACTCTGACCGATACTCAACTAGAACCATGACATTCGCGGTTATGACGCTGCGAGATCAGGTCTAGTTTACTAGCGTTGTGTTAATGCCCTGGAATGTACGTTTACTCAGGGAAACGTGTAGCTTAACGTTTGAATCCCCAACCGGTCCTATGAGACCGCGCTGTTATTGTTTTACTATTGTGTCTCGTTTCGCGGGTATCTGAGTAATTAAGAAAAATATAATAAAATAAACAATAGGTTGATAAACAATCATGAATGTGATAAGGAGGCAGCCAGAGAGCTGGCAAGCTCTTCGTTGCTTTTAATTTAATTCCTCATGTAATTACTACCTACAGGTATTATCTTACATAGGGACACTATTTAAAAATGTAGGATTTGTTTGCACTTGGACGAGGTTTGAAAGTGAAGTTCATTAGTCCTTTCTCGTGAGTCGTGTCTCGAGAAAGTGTGAAGCACTGGAAGTGGAATTGTATTGAACGTACTTACGCTTGCGTGGACTTCCGGACGGCGACCATTCTAAATGGTTTCCGATAGGTCCTATCTTCATTTATCCTGCATTTATTAATTATCCTATCGCCTAACTGTTCACAGATCACAATATCATGATACACTGCGAACAGCTTATCTTAGACGAATCGCTTCCTAAACGGGTCAATGAATCCCTCCAAACCAAACAATTATAGCATAGGGGTAATCCTTATTCTATGAATGGGCAACACGGACACAATGCCTTTGTGTAAAAACATAGAATAGAATATATTCGGTACAGACAACACAAAAGCAACAACGTAAAAATAAAAAAGAAGCAGAGTTCAACAAAGTAGAATTATACAACACAATGGCGCTGAGCGTGCCCGAAGCCCCGAACCGAGAGACGATACATTACATATTCACAAGTCTTTACACGAGAAGGAACTTTGAAGGGTTTTAATTACGCGTTCATTGGGTAAACGAATCCTGGAAAGTCGTTTCATCGGATATAAAGATTATACGGTTAACCCGTTTTAAACTTTATCGTTGGCTTACCGCCTCATTGGGTTTCAAGATGGTAAATGTTCGGTAAGAGGAACCGAATGTACGGCCCTGCTTGCGGACCGAGAGTGTTTCTACTCGTACCGGAACCTATAACTTTCCTATTTCAACTAAATCAAACACAGTACTGTTTCAGTTGGAAACAATATTAAACTATATTTTTTATTACACAATACAATTTGTGATACCTACACAATTAATGACTTGGTAACTAAATCTTTATATCTAGGGCCTATTTCACCACCTATGATTAAGTTTCGAGTATCTTACTTGACAGATAATTTCATACAAATTCTGTCACATTTTTGAATTTATTCAGTGAGTAGTGCCTACTCGGACATTGTGAAACAGGCCCCTACTCTTATATCATTAAGTTCCAATTACGAAATCAAATAAGTAACAACTATTAACAGACTTTATCCACAGAGAACTCTAGAATTAAAAGATTGAAGATGAGTGTTATAAAGAAAAATAGCTTTCCTAACAAAAACATGCTATAAAATAACAGTTTTCCAACAAAGTACAGCTCGGCTGCAGAGTTTTGAAATCATACGTTGCACTTGACGGTGATGTAAAAAATAATTTTATCACGTAACTTATTAAATAACTATTTGTAATTGAACAATAGGTAACAACAATGTATATTATATAAGTAAATAGAACAAGTCGAAGTATTTCTGCGCTTACGATCCTTCAGTAGTCTTTGTAGCTTTTACTTCCAAATGATTAACTCCAAACTACTAGGTATAATTGTTATTTTTGTGTAAATACAGTTTTAAGTAGTGTTTAGTTATCTCGACGGCGTTTATTTACGTATATTACTGACTATGTTACTGACACATTATCGCGTGACCGAGCTGTAGATACGGCTAATTAAAATTGTGGAGTTCATTACTCAAACGCAAAATAATGTATTTTGCTCTATGAGCATTATTGCCTTGTATGAAACAAAATCATTTGCATATGGTCAAATCTAAAATAATGAATAATATGTACTGAACTAGTAATGTATAAGTTCGTCATGATGGTGATGAATAGAAAACAGAACACACATGTATAGTACTTATCAGTAGTACCTATGTTATATTTTAGTGCCATGTTTACAATATTTTAAGTAATGTTTTTGATGAGATTAGATAGAGTATGAACTGCACTATAATTAACTATTAAAACATTGGTGTCTTATACAGTATGTTAGTTTAAACGACGGACATTTTCAAACCCACAATAGTGTACGCTTACATGATACTAAAAATAATAATATGAACAAAAAAAAACACTGATAAATAACAGACAGAATCATATAAAAAATTTCGCAAAAGTCTCGCAACGTGTATAGTGTATACCACAGAAATCCCGATATCTATGGTGATATACAATACACTCTTGCGAGAGAACAAAATATGCGCGGGTCAATGTCCTTTAGTTTGAATCCATTTCCCTTTCATACTTTAAACCTGTCTGGTTCGTACACTATTCTTGTACAATTGTTTTTTTAATTTCGTCACATATAAAGGTTATAAGTTTTATGCATATTTGAGACGAGAATCAAATACTGAATACCCTCCCTTAATAAGTCCCTCGTTTGACCTAACATACTGTATACCTGCGTCGGTGCTCTTATCGTATTTTAATAACTTCGCTTATGTGACAAAAAAACCTGTGATCTAAGCGGAAGCAATTATTCAGTCTGGCTGGGTACATAATTAATAAACTTTTCCTTATTTCTAATCTAATCTCACCATTATCTAATGAATTGCAGTCTTTGTGTGAACGACTCGAGTTTACTAATACTGATCCTTTTACTATTTGTCTCTTCATTACCCCGTGGCTTACTGGTAGAAAATGCCTGAAAGCATTAAGTCCGCCTCTGTACTTTTGTGTGCACAAAACATTTCATTAATTAAATAATTGGTGAGCCAAATCTATCAGTTTGATAGTTATCATTACGTGGCGGATACTTCATAATCTTTGTTTTGTAAAACACGCAACGAGCGCTCAACAACTCAACAAGTAGTCAGGCTTACTCACTCAGTTACTACTAAAGAACGATTCCAGAGGGCTAGCTACAACGGTCTGTCAAGCGTTCTCTAGCTCACCATCCGACCTAGTTTCCAGTACTTACACATTGCATAACCGTATAATATCATTGATGTCGGTATTCACCCTTCAGCAGCCCTTCAAGCGGCGCCCAAAATAAGGGCCGCACGTGCCAGTAGCGGCTCCCAAGTTCACGAGCCAGTGGCCCGTGCGGCCGAGCCTGTCTCGAGGGTCAACCTGACCCCTTTGTTCGCGCATCATTACATTTTTCTGACACCTTTCGCCTTTGAGTTGTAAACATAGCCAATAGGAAACCTCGTGTAACCAACCCAATCCTTACAGTTATTCTTATGTTACGCTTTTCAAGCAGTTTTGTAATTACACGTAAACCTTGTTATCATGTGTGTTGGTTACAGTTATGTACCTCTTATCAAAGCAAAGTAGTAATAAAAGTTTTAAATGTTCAAAATATTTGATTGCCGTGATGTCTGCGTCATCATCTCTCGTCAGTGCGTCAACATTGATTCACGTTGAATTCCCGTTTCACTAAAATATTTCGATGTCATTTTCCTTTTATATTTGCTTTGAAATAATGTAAACCGTGTGCATGAGGTCACTGTAACCCTAGCTATTAATAGGCTTATGTTAACTTGTTTCTGGTTTAATAGGGAAACTAGAAATGGTTTTGTTCTTTGTTTAGGATATCGACATATTTTCTGACAAAGAATTACTCATCATAATACATATTTTGTTCCCAACGTTGATTGCGCCAAAGAATATGTTTTTTTAAAGTTATCTCCTTTTGTTACAGGTAAGGAAACACAGTGCAGCGTTCTCAAAACAGTTTGTATAAAGTCAAAGCAGTAAGTAATGCGAAACGTGTGCGAAAAGTAATTATTCTGACTTACAAGCTTGTTTGTTTTCATTGGGCGTTATGTTCCATTCCATTTTCGTCTTCATTTGTAGTACAAGGAAATAACACTGCGAAAAAACTAGTCTGGTTGATGAGTTCATCATTTCCTTGTTATTTTTACATCAAAGTTAACTTTAAGTTTATCCTGTAAATTATATATTATTGCAAATACACGAAAACGCAAAAACTACTGAATGGATCTCGATGAAACTTGGTTGGTGCACGGATAGACTATGTCCTGGATTTGCATAGAGGCTTGTACTATTACTTATTCTGTGACATAGACGTTAGATACATAGGGTTACATAGGGTACCTTTAACCCGGGAGTATGTGCCCTTGGGATATATTTCTATCACGCGGGCGAAGTCACTGGCAGCAGCTAGTGTATTATGTAAAGAACCTAAGGTGTAAACTATGTACAAAGATGCTATCTTGAAGACTCACCAATTAGATTATAGCAACACGAGCTGCAACACTAACTGGACGACACTCGATAGGCCTTCCTAGAAATGCGCCCACGCAAGTGATAGCGTCTACTGACGACTGCCTACTAAACGAGCATTCACTGTGGAGTATTGATATGTGTTAAACGATCCAGGGATTTTTAAACGCGATTAGAGATCTTAGATCGTCGTCGACGGCGTGTAGTGTTCCACGCGCATCTCACGGAGATGTCAGAGCCGAAGCTTATTGGGTTGACTTCCGAAAGAAAATCCGGAGTCCTGGAACGCAAAGCAAAGGAGGAATATAGGTGTGGTTTTAGTCAGTAAAAGTTTGACACGCGCTCCACTAAAAATACCCTGGAGTGTGTGCGTAGATTCGTGTTCGGGATTAACCGAGTTCGGGCTGTTTTGTTGATCCCAGAAGTGTACTGTCTGGATGGGCTCGACTGAGAATGGGAACTCGGGTTCGTGGGCAGCTGTTAGACAGTGCATAATTTATCATTCCCATTTATTATACAATACTTTGTTGTGGACACAATACGATAACAAAATAGAAAAGGAAACTAAAAACTGCAACACATACAACGGGTGGCTTTATCGCATTCCGCTATCTCTTCCAGGCAACCTGGAACCGACAGTAATAATCATAACACTATAAAGGGCTGTCATTGTTTTAACACAGGCTACTCCCTCGCTTTGTTCGGGAGTTTACCCTTAGTCCCGTCATTCCGCTCGGGATTTGACCCCCAGCATCCTTCTTGACACTCTGGTTTTAAATGGTTAATATGCCCGTGATATATTATGGTACTGCTCTAATCCCTTGGTGAATAATTTGACTATGATAATGCTACATAATTATATTATAGCCCACCACAAGAGCTGCACTTCTCCTTTCTGAGACATTATGCGCAAATTGTATCGTTTAGCTTTTTCTTATGTTGATAATTTCTAATTTCATCAGCTGCTTTTGCGTTGCTTTGCATTTTGCGCTAAAACGACTGTGTATAAACATAATCATGAATTAAACATTTCGTTGAAAGTATTATCATGTTTGACAACTTTACTAAAGCTGTTTTGTGCTTTTCACATTATATTACTAGAGGGCCCTTGAAGAGTTCCGGTCAGCGACTTGTTACTTGTTCAGTCAGCGGCTTTTCATATCGTTTGCACGTTTGCATGAGAGAGCTAGAGAAACTCGGTACTTTATCGGTCACGGTCTATTACAGATCTGAGATCAGTCAAAAGGGAAATCAGACTTGATGATAATGTTACCATTTATTTTATAACAATAATACAAAGCTGAAAAGTTTCTTTGTTTGACGCGCTAATTTCAGGTTTAAGTTTAAACATTATGCAAGTATTGGTTAGCCCATTTAACGAGGAAGGCTATATCGTATTAAACTACGACCCACGGGAGCGGAGCAGTAACCTAAAGCAAGGGTGAAACCGCAAGGGGACAGCTAATGTTAAATATACGGTAGTCACCTCGACCACCTCGACGGTACCGGTTCGTCAGCAGCTTTCATGACACATCAGGCACAGCCTGGAGGTCCACTATGTTGCTAAACGTTGAGATGTGGCTGACACACTAAGCCTAAGCATCATTGGCACAAATGAGCGCCTATATTAATGTGCCTATGGTTGTGTGTGATTCATTGATTAAAACCCCATGTAATGAATGAAAGCGTACTAATTTATTTGTTATGCAGTTTAAAATGGACTGATAACATAACATAAATACCTATATTTTAAAAATACTTTTCCACTAATGTTAATTTTTCCCCTCCTAGTTACATGAGATCAGGACGCACTGAAACGTATCGCTTCGATATCAATGTGTTGTAGTTAATCGTTAAATCCGACTTCTTATATCCTTGCACGTGCATGAAGATAGGAAGTATTGAGTGGCTACGTACTAAGTGTGACCGTTGAAGCTTCAGATAAACAAGTTTTTCTATTTCTGTTGGAGCTTGTTGATCTAGCTCTGATGCTGTTGTTTGACGGCACGTTGTTGCGTTGTTATGGTTTCCTTGAAGAAAGATATCAAGGCCGATTGCCCGCTCTGTGCCCTGCCGTTCCGGATATAATGACTATTCAGAACTATTTTGGGACGAAAACGGAATAAAGTCATTGTAACAGGCTGTTATAGTTGGTCAATACAGATGTACCGGGGTACAGTGTAGTGTAGCCGTGTAGCGGAGGTCGCGTGGCGGCTCCGCTATCGATCGGCTGCACCGGCTCACAAAGGGCAGCCGGCGGCGCGCCCCCCGCGCCCCCGCGCACTCCGCCCGCTCTCCCGCTCGCGCCGCCAGGGATGTCCTTATTGTTGCCCAACTTGCTTGTTGCATTGCCGCGTCTTGCTGAAGGACGGGTGTCTCTAGGATGCACAATACACACGTCATGTCTGTCTTTATTCTTGTACACTTCCTTGCAGACGTGCAAATATCTAAAGCACAGTAATACTGCTCCTACAGTGGTTGTTTATAATAAGATAGCTCAACATATGCAAGTAGCTACAGCACAGATTGAATATCAGAATTAGACGTGGGCCGAGCCAGGCCAATTATCACTCGACCACGTATAGAATTACCGCGTGCTGTCATTCATGTAATTACATAATTTATATCAATCAATAACTACTTAACTAGACTAATAACCAATTCAAGATCTGAGGTCTCAATCTTAAGGGTCCTTCGTGCCGGATACACCTTACCAAAATACAATATTTTTCTGAAGAAACTAAATAGAGCTTGGTATCGGAGCTACCCCACTCAGCAACAGGTACTACTTAGTTACGACATAAAGACCACAGGCCCCTGGCTTTGTCGTCGCCGCTGGTATAATATTATAGAGGATATAGATACAATCAGTTGCACGCTTGCCGGACTATTAGTCGAACTAATATCTTACGACGGGATTCATTCCGGAATTGTAATTACACTCAAATGCTACTTTCCACCTTATCTGTACTCACGCCACGTATTGTCCGAAGGGTCGTGCAGAGTTTGTAGTCCATATTTCGCCCGTTGTGTTTATGTCTCATAAGGTTAGCTTATTCTCATTAACTGAACACAACTTCTCTGACTACATAATGGAGATGTTTTCTCCCTCAGGGCTACGTAAAGTCTATTTTGTAGACAGCGTAAATTGCATTGTAAATGTATGTTTAGACATAAATTCTCGCGAAATGAATCAAGTTGTTGCGTTTGGTTGTGAGAGCGATGTTGAGTGGCTCTCGACGCGCTGGAGTTTGGCAGAGAGCTCTTTGTGCGATAGCTCGATGTAACGAGCGCCTCGGACCCGCAGCCACCACTCGCACAGCCACCCCTCGCTCCACTAGAATAACGAGAGACCCTTGACTAACCTCTTATTTCCACTTCTTCAATTTAGAGACTTCTGTCCTAAAATTATAAGGATCTGAGCTAAGAGAAGCTTGTTATTGCATTGCTCTGTCCGTATCTTTTTCAACAACTGAAAGAAAATCTTGGAACATGATATTTGTAAAAGGAATCTACTAAATTAGCTTTTCAAATGAATAAAGTTCACTAATTGTTCTAGTAATTGATTGTTTGCCGACTGTAACAGTTTAAACGAACGATTAGTTACATCAGCACCATGTTGTAACTGACCTCACTACTGAGCTCAAGGTTTAACGAATAAACTTGGTGGCCGCTTAGAAAAGTTATGCCGAAAATAATTCTATGAATAATAGAAGTTCTAACACAAACGCGGAACCAGTGGCGTTTCTATGACCCGGAAGTAATTTGTGTTTTTAAAGGATAAAATATGCATTTTTGTGACTGCTGTTGTGTGCCGTAGTATTTTGTTATTCAAATTATCTTGTTACGGGCACTCCTTGAGAGTGCAATGGCGTACCACTGTGTACCGACTGCACTAACGGCGCAGGTTACAGTAGAACCACGTGGAATCTTGATCGATTCAGATCAGGATGGGATGGATTTGCAGGAATCCACTAATCACATAAGAGACGAGTTATAACTTGTGATTGTTGTGATTTTTGGACATTCGCAGCGGAAAGGCTCATACATTATTGACATAATGACATGATCGCTAACATAAAGCATCGCAATTTGGTCAAATCAACGTGCGAGCGCAAACATTGTAGGTTTTGTCAAGGTGCTCGTGGTGCTCATGTCGGGGACACATGGTTAGTTGGGCCATGTTTTCCCGACAGTTATGGCTTCGACGCATTGCCTACAATGTTTTAAATCTGTACGCGGCAATAACTTAAGTGCCGGCCGGTCGCTGAAGCAACTATTACTTGTTTTGTGTCGACATATTATCTTCTTCTTCCTGCCCTTATCCCATATTACTTGGAGTAGGCACAATACGTTTTCTTCCATTCTGTCCTGTCGTCCATCACACTATCACTAACTACCTTTTCTTTCATATTAGTCTTTACACAATCTATCCATCTTTTCTTTGGCCTCCCTCTCCCTTTCCATCCATCCACATATTATGTATTGCCGAAATATGCTTGAAACTGTTGCTGTTGTAGTAGTTACATACAATATTATAATGCAGTAAAAGTATTGCATGCTTAAAGGGGTTGCGCGATGTTACTGTACCACTATTGGTAGGTCATCATTCTCATTATTCATGTTGCAATCGTGAATCCTTCAACAGATTCATGAATATGAAGCGCACAGATAATTAATTACGCATAACGCGGTGGTTTACGTTGGCGGGTGCAGTTAGGGCGCGCACCGGAGCGAGGCGCGCGCACGGCCAAGGTCTGCGCTACGGCCTACGATGTACACAGGTGCGCGCACGCCACACGCGCATTCTATCGTGTGCTACAGGAAATAGAAGTGCCTATGAGTAATTAAAGGCCATAGGTATTCGCAGGCGTAGCTACACGGGGCTCTCGGGCTGCAGGGACCCGTAGCTATTGAAATATCACTATGGGCTGTCAGTGACTTGGATTTAGTCCAGACGGCCGGATGGCGAGCTACCCATTGTTCGACGTCCGTAAACCCGCGTCTACTGTGGCTGGCCCCCCGACTACCAGTCGCAGTAGACGCGGGCAGACAGCACAGTAGTCGGGGCTAGGCCGTACCGGTCACACAATGGTGACAGCCAGGCGTTTCTTCCGCCTGAATCCGATGCAGGAACCTCCCGAATTCACTATTTCCGCCTAGGACCTGTGTCATACGGAGGGAGAAGCTACAGTGTTGCCTCTCCAGCCGCTTCTCAAAGAGATAAAATCCCATCGGCCACGTCCGTTAACTATTTAATTTAGGTTTTTAGGGTTTCGTACCCAAGGGGTAAAACGGGACCCTATTACTAAGACTCCGTCCGTCTGTCTGTCAGTATATCCGTCTGTCACTAGACTATATCTCTTAGTAATAGTTGAAATTTTTACTGATGTTGTATCTCTGTTTCTGCTATAACAAAAAATACTAAAAACAGAATAAAATAAATATTCTGTTTTTAGTATTTTTTGCCTATACGGTATACCTACAACAAACGTGACTTTTTGGCGTTTTTTTGCTGCGCACAGTACGAAACTTTTCATTCGCGAGTCTGACTCGCATTGGGCCAGTTCTTGTCAACTTGTACAACTTGTGGAGCATCTACCGGACTTATAAATTGATTGCTTTAACTAAACAGGCCATCATATCCATGTTCTTCACTTCACACGGATGCATTTCACACTCTATCTCTGCCGAATAAGGTTCATTGTTGAGTGGCTCGAGTGCTCCACTATTGTATTACCCAAGTCCGAGAATTAATTTGATAGCCCTATCAAATGCATTGTTACTGTGATGAGAAGCAATTGAAGAATGTGCGTTAACTCGCGGATGGAGCCCACTCTGAAACTAACAAAAAATAGCCCTTCGTTTTTCTTTTTTGGTTAGATATCATCGTAATGACTTCTCCCGCTTGGTATGACAGACTAAAACATACTCTTATTCCTTCTTTGCCTTCGTTTTAGGGCCCCGGGGTTCTTTTTCGTTCAACTCATGACTCCAGTAGGCTTTGTCCCTGCTGGGCAAAAAATGAATTATTGGCGATAGGTACTTATATCAATTCACCTATTTAAAAAACTGCCGAATTTAACAACTGGTTTCTCAGCGGTTTCGAGGTGTTTTTACGCGACAGCCTCAGAAGGAAGTTGATGTTTTTGATAGATAATACAGGAATGGGCCTCTGGTGTCCTGTGCTCATAGTTGTGTTGTGTGCGCAGGCATCGTGTCGGTGTCGGACGGGCACCTGAACGTGAAGCCGCTGCGGCAGGAGTGGCGCCCGCTGCTGGTGCACTACGCCGGCCCCACCAGCTTCGTCGTCGTCTCGCTGCTCATCATCGCCATACTGCCGCTCGTCGGGTAACGTTCCAACACCATACTTGTTTATCCATTCGACTCTTTATCCATACAAAAGTACAGTACAAGTGCCGTAACAACACGCGCAGTACAGTTTAGTTCAATACTTGAACATTACCAAGTACAGTTAAACTCAATTTATGACACTAAAAACTTAATGAAGTCTGTAAAATTCACTTTCTATCAAGTTTATTATGTATGCAACATTTCTGTTCTGACGAATTTTTCTCGTTCCGAGAGATTTTATGATGGCATTTAGGCACTAAACAAACGGGTTGCCTTAGAACTGCATGCCACAATATGGCAGTTTGAATGCAGATTTTGTGCAGGCTTACAGCTTGGAATGACCTCCGAGCTCGTGACACGGGGAGTGAAGGTAGCGTGTTGATGTGTTCCAGACTGTTCTGGTGCTGCTGGTACTGCTGCCGCATGGGGCGGCGGCGGCGGCCCTTCGACCGCAAGTACGACGAGTGGATCAAGGGTATCCTCGCCATCATCCTCATCGGACTGCTCACGGCCTTCCTGTAAGCATGGCTCTGACTGGACGTGTGTGTGTTATCACACACAGTGTGCACAGTGTGTGACGGTGGCGTGTGTGCAGGTTCGGCGTGGTGTGCGCGTTCGCGACGGACTCGGAGGTGGACAAGGGCGGCGCGGAGATGACGCTGACGCTGCGCGAGGGCCTGCAGGACATGCACACGTACCTCAACGTCACCAAGTCGTGGGCGCAGACGCTGCTACTCGTCAACTACCGCCGGCTGCAGGACAGGCTCAATAAACAACCGCAGAGTAAGTGCACTTTACACGCAAAGCTCTACAATACAGTAATGGCAACAACTCAAATATGTCCGATGAGCTGGTAACGTAAACGAATTCGTTAGCTGGATCCTCAATTCAAAGGTTCAGGACTGAGATAAATAAATACACAAAAATGATGAATATTAAATGTATTTGTGTTTGTTGTAGCGCTGGGCATGAAGGCGTCGTGGAAGCTGGGCGCGTTCTCGCGCGCGGCGTCCGTGACCACGCTCAACCAGATGGTGCAGGATCTGGACGGCGTGCAGCGCAAGCTGCGCTCCGTGCAGGAGCTCACCGCCACGCTGCGCCTCAAGGCCGAGGAGCTCAACAGCGGTACACTCTCACTTGTCACTCCTCACACACTACACACGACTAGCGACATGTGCGTCCACACGCTCGACCAGATGGTGCAGGAGCTGGACGGCGTGCTCCGTGCAGGAGCTCACCGCCACGCTGCGCCTCAAGGCCGAGGAGCTCAACAGCGGTACACTCTCACTTGTCACTCCTCACCACACTACACACGACTAGCGACATGTGCGTCCACACGCTCGACCAGACGGTGCAGGAGCTGGACGGCGTGCTCCGTGCAGGAGCTCACCGCCACGCTGCGCCTCAAGGCCGAGGAGCTCAACAGCGGTACACTCTCACTTGTCACTCCTCACCACACTACACACGACTAGCGACATGTGCGTCCACACGCTCGACCAGATGGTGCAGGTGCTGGACGGCGTGCTCCGTGCAGGAGCTCACCGCCACGCTGCGCCTCAAGGCCGAGGAGCTCAACAGCGGTACACTCTCACTTGTCACTCTTCACCACGCTACACACGACTAGCGACATCTAGGACGACACATTGGAACTACATAAACATAATACAGTATACTTATGTGACTTGACTTAAGGTCCTAAATCCCCTAGCTGGGGCAGAGGGCGTCCACAGTAGTCACCCAACGCGAGCGGTCTTGCGCTTTATGCTTAACCTCGCTCCACGTCAGTCCGATGTCTTTCGCTTCAGCCAAAACGGTGCGTCGCCAGGTCTGCCGAGGACGGCCACGCTTCCGTTTCCCTTGGGGATTCCAGTCCAGTGCCTGTTTAGGTATATGATTGGAATCCCTCCTAAGCGTGTGACCAATCCAACTCCACTTGCGACGCTTGATCTGGTGGTCGATCGGGCTTTCGCGGCATTTCTCCAACAGCTCTACGTTTGAGATGGTCTCGGGCCAGTAAATTCCGAGGATACGGCGAAGGCATCGATTCACGAAAACCTGGATTTGTCGTGAGATCTCCTTTGTCACCTTCCACGTTTCGCACCCGTAAAGCAGCACGGATTTGACGTTTGACCTGAAGATTTTTAGCTTAACTCTTCGAGTCAATTTCCGTGATTGCCAAACCGGTCTCAGCTGTGCAAAGGTACCGCGGGCTTTGGCGATTCTAGAAGCGACGTCTTCTTCAGTTCCACCAGTTTCCGCCACGACGCTTCCGAGGTACGTGAATTTCTGGACGCGTTCCACTGCCTCAGTGCCGATTAGCAGCGGCGCAGCATTAATCACCCCTGTACGCATTTCCTGGGTCTTCCGCGAGTTAATTTTAAGCCCAGTTTTCGCTGCCTCCTGACGCAGGTCGTTCAATTTTGCTTGCATGTCAGCGTGCGTATGACTTAGCAGGCATAGGTCATTGGCGTAGTCCAAGTCTTCTAAAACGCTGGACAATCCCCATTCTATCCCGCGGCGCCTCTCATTGAAGATGCGAAGCAAAATTCCGTCAAGAACGACTATAAAGAGACGAGGCGAGAGGAGGCAACCCTGACGAACACCCGCGTGCACTGCGATGTCCTCCGAGATGAGACCGTCGTGAACCACTCTGCAGGAATATTTCCGATATATGCTCTGTAATAAGCGGACCAATTTTGGTGGCACTCCCATTTCCAGCAGGCGAGACCAAATGCTGGACCACTTCAACGTATCGAAGGCTTTTTCAAAGTCCACAAAAGTGAGATATATCTCCCTTTGCCATTCTGATGCCTGTTCAAGAATTATACGTAGAGTGTTAATTTGATCCGTGCAAGAACGACTCAAACGGAAACCAGCCTGCTCCCTGCGTAGTAAGGGTTCCAGGGTCCTCGATAGCCTATCCAAGATTATCCTGCAGAAGACCTTAGAGGGAATTGACAGCAGTGCAATGCCTCTCCAGTTATCGCACTGACTTAGATCACCTTTTTTAGGCACGGTAATTACGAGCCCTTTGTTCCAGTCGTCCGGGAGTTCTTCAGCAGTCCAGATCTTTTCAATTAAAGGCGTCAGTACGTCGACGGCGAAGGTTAAGTCGGCTTGCAGCATTTCCGCAGTAATCAAGTCGAATCCTGGAGCCTTCCCTGTCTTCAAAGAGAGGACTGCTTCAGCTACCTCCGATTCTGACGGTGGTTGCGAATTGATATCGAGGAGCCGGGGTGGTGAAGAACTAACCAACAGTGCCTCAGGCGTCGAAGTCGCTGACAATCGGAAAACCTCCTCAAAGTGTTGGTGCCAGCGTAGAAGTTGCTCTTCCGACGTCACAATGAGCTGCCCCTCTTTGGATCTAAGTGGTTTTCTTTTGCGCCTGTTGTCTCCTACCAAGGTCTTTGTGCTTCTATACAGCTCCTTAAGGTTGCCGGTGTTCGCAGCGTGTTGAGCATGATCAGCTATGTCATCGGCCCACCGCCTTCTATCCGCACGCGTGCTCCGATAAATAGCCTTGCGTATTCGACGATACTGTAAAATGAGGCCGGCTCGCTTGTCAACATTACGGGTCTCCAGAAGCTTTAGGTGCAGATTCCTTCTGTCCTCGATAAGACTCCAGGTGTGTTGAGACATCCAGTCCTCGCGAGAGTGTGACGATTTGTGCCCTAGAATGACGGAGCTGGTCTCTGTGTAGGCCATTTTAATGCGATTCCACTCCTCATCCAGTGAATCCGCAACTTCTTCGAGTCCGGAGAATAATAATACTTATGTATAACCATATAATATAATGATCATTTTTTGATCATCATCAACATCATCCAGAGGCTGAGTTCTGGTAAGGCCTGCGGAGTTGCCGACATCTCAGTCGAACAAATTAAACACCTTGGTCCAGTATCTGTGTCGTGGACTCGTGGCTGTTGCAACTTTTCAACACCTGCTTGGAATCGGCTAACATACCTCGCCTATGGAGAAGATCAAAAGTAATTGCTATTCCCAAGCCTGGGAAACAGCATAACGATCCCAAAAACTTTCGCCCAATATCTCTGCTCTGTCACACTTACAAACTGTTTGAAAGACTATTACTAGTTCGTCTCACAAAAATTGTCGATCCAAAACTTATACCAGAGCAAGCTGGATTTCGACCTGGAAAATCTTGTTGCAGCCAAGTCCTTAATCTAACGCAACACATTGAGGACGGGTTCGAAACTAAGAATGTGACGGGCGCAGTATTTGTGGACTTGTCGGCTGCCTATGATACCGTTAACATTCGGCGCTTGTTGTGGAAGGTTACCTCCGTAATAGAAGACCCAAAGTTCACTCGAATTCTTAGAGAACTCCTTAGTAACCGACGATTCCAAGTGAGCCTCCTTAAGGATAAAAGTAAGTGGCGAACCAAAAAAAATGGACTGCCACAGGGTAGTGTTCTGGCCCCCTTGCTGTTTAACGTTTACACCAATGACCAACCGGTGAGCCCAAACACAACCCGCTTCCTGTATGCAGATGACTTGGCATTGACTTGCCAAGCTACTGATTTTGAGGAGATCGAGGCCAACCTTACTACCGCCCTCTCAGATCTTAGCCAGTATTACACTGCTAATGCATTAAAACCAAACCCCTCAAAAACGCAGACGTGCGTTTTCCACCTACGTAACAGAGAGGCGGCTCGCACTCTCAATATCCTATGGCAAGGGGTGCCCATCACCCACAGCTCCCATCCAAGATATCTCGGTATCACTTTGGACAGGTCTCTCAACTACAAGAAGAACTGCGAGAATATTAAGCAGAAGGTACACACAAGAAATAACCTGCTCCGTCGCCTAACGTCCACTAGATGGGGGGCGTCTCCCCAAGTTCTACGTACAACCGGAATGGCGCTCTGCTTCTCCGTGGGTGAATATGCCAGTCCAGTATGGAGCCGCTCCGCCCACTCCAACTTGGTGGATACAGCACTTAACGAGACGTGCCGAATTGCTACTGGTTGTCTTAAACCCGGTACGTATGCTGTATCCAATAATCGGCATTGCACCCCCAGAAATTTGCAGAGCTGTGGCTAGCCGCACAGAAAGGGCAAAACAGAAAAACGACGCCCGCCACCCGATGCACAACCAGAGCCCGGTGCCCCTAAGACTGAAAAGTCGTAATAGTTTTGCTGCTTGCGTGAGCCCATCTCAGAGTAACACCACCTCAGAAACATGCGACCTCTGGCGAGAGAAGTTTAGCCCTCCTGTTGATTTTATCGAGCCGTCGGAAAACCTCTCCCCCGGACACGAGTTGTCTTGGCCAACCTGGAAAGCCCTGAACAGACTTCGCACCCAGTTGGGCGCAGCAAGGACAATCTCCACAGAAGGGGGTTCTCAGACGGTGCAGATCTTCAGTGTCTGTGCGGCGTGTCTCCGCAGACCATGTCCCACGCTAAGAAGAAGAAGATTATTTGAAAATTTTTGCGGATTTATTTTTACATGTTTTCAAATGTGTCTGCAATTGCCATGTCAATTTGACGGCACGGTTAGCGCAGTGGTTGACCGAGTGACTGCTACGTTACGTTTCGCGGGTTGGATTTCCACACGAGACAAATATTTATATGTCCTGGGGATAGGTGTGTTGGGTCTGGGTGTATTGTGTATGAGTTTACATGTTTGTGAACGCACCCACAATACAATAATAATTCCTAGGATGGGTAACCTTATTTAAAAAAAATCTAATAAAATATTTGAGTGGATGATGAGTTGTGTGGATGTGGTGCAGGTCTCCGCAAGGTGAAGAACCAGCTGCTGCAGACGCTGGCCAAGTGCGACCAGCCCAAGTGCCGCGCGCTGCAGGAGAAGTACAAGATCGGCCAGCTCGACACCGAGATCCAGTACAGCCAGGTACACACGAGCTCAAGGCAGGAGCTGACTGAACCCACGTGGTACTGCTGTAACATTTATCTGTGGTACAAACTACAGCAGTAGCAAGTGGGTTAGAGTCAACTTGCCTTATTTTTGGTGCATACCACCCGCAGTACCTACTTTTATGTTATATCTTTGATATATAATTATTGCCACCATAGCTTACCTATTCATTTTTCTGAAACCAATTGGTTTCATTTAAGTATGTTTCCATTTTTCTTCTGGGAGATCACCATAAATCGGTGTCTTTACACAAAACTCTTTGAACACTTTGGATCAGCTCAGAAGAGCACTTTTTAATCAAAAACATTGCGTGCTGTGGCTATCAGCTGACTATTGTAATATTCAGCATAACTTACAGTTATTACAAAAAGTGTCACTTTCTATTGAGACTATTTGCAACTTGCCACTGTTAAAAAGTTGTTTGGCATAACGTTATCTAGCATTGTTGTTGTATGTGGTGTTTACTAATATGATCAACGTTTCATGCTAACATGGATAGATGCTGGACAAATATTTCCCCACCGTAAGTATCGTACATTCTATCTA
The DNA here is from genome assembly GCA_030763345.1 of Mythimna separata. Lineage (NCBI taxonomy): Eukaryota > Metazoa > Arthropoda > Insecta > Lepidoptera > Noctuidae > Mythimna > Mythimna separata. The sequence goes on from CM061172.1 coordinate 317,850, forward strand.
AACGGGAATGGCTTAGTTTAACTGCTGTTACTCTCTTGTTATAATGCCTTTAACATTGACGACTACATGTTATATCTATTTTTGTGTGAACCAATTATAATTGTGCTGGTTTTCCGCTCGATGTTTCTGTGTTGATGCGAATAAAACACGAAAATAAATTAAGAGCTATAACTGCCATTGTATTATAAACAACTTCAGATTTTTCAAGTTCTACTTTTGCAGAGTGATTTATTTAAACTTAACTAAAAAAACACAATTGCAGTAATCAATATTTATTTTTAGCCGTCAATATTCGTGATTTGTTCCTTGTAAAACTTGTATGTTATTGTGCACGTAAAGTATGACTATAACTGTAGGTATATTTTGATGACTGATTGATTTTATTTATGTTGTAATGTAATGGTAAATGTCAGAAAAATCAGAATTTTTGGTACCTTTGCAGCTAACAAATGAAATATACATTATTGGAAAGAGTTCTTCAAGAATAACAACGTTTAAAGGTAGCATTCGCGACGTACGACCGCGATCAGCAACTGCGACTGGGTCGTGCGACCCACTGCTTAGTAAATATTTGTATGAAGTACTAAACAAACCAGGCGGCCGTGTCATACGACCGGTGCCATACAAAGCAGTGGTTCGCGTGACTTAGTCGCGGTCCTAAGAACCGAATGCTACCTTAATTTGAGTGGCCTACGAGGAACTGTTGTAGGTGTACCTGTATAACTTGGAGTATGTTGTGGCAGATGCCGGACGTGACGGAGCTGCTGAACAACGTGACCATGCTGCTGGACAGCGGCATCAAGGAGGACATGGAGGAGGGGCAGCGCGTGTTCAACGACGTGCAGCGCAACATCCAGCGCTCCATCGACGAGCGCATGCCCGACGTGGCGCGCTCGCTCGGAAGCGTCGGTACGTACACACGCACACGCGAGCGAGGCGAGGGGCAGCGCGTGTTCAACGACGTGCAGCGCAACATCCAGCGCTCCATCGACGAGCGCATGCCCGACGTGGCGCGCTCGCTCGGAAGCGTCGGTACGTACACACGCACACGCGAGCGAGGCGAGGGGCAGCGCGTGTTCAACGACGTGCAGCGCAACATCCAGCGCTCCATCGACGAGCGCATGCCCGACGTGGCGCGCTCGCTCGGAAGCGTCGGTACGTACACACGCACACGCGAGCGAGGCGAGGGGCAGCGCGTGTTCAACGACGTGCAGCGCAACATCCAGCGCTCCATCGACGAGCGCATGCCCGACGTGGCGCGCTCGCTCGGAAGCGTCGGTACGTACACACGCACACGCGAGCGAGGCGAGGGGCAGCGCGTGTTCAACGACGTGCAGCGCAACATCCAGCGCTCCATCGACGAGCGCATGCCCGACGTGGCGCGCTCGCTCGGAAGCGTCGGTACGTACACACGCACACGCGAGCGAGGCGAGGGGCAGCGCGTGTTCAACGACGTGCAGCGCAACATCCAGCGCTCCATCGACGAGCGCATGCCCGACGTGGCGCGCTCGCTCGGAAGCGTCGGTACGTACACACGCACACGCGAGCGAGGCGAGGGGCAGCGCGTGTTCAACGACGTGCAGCGCAACATCCAGCGCTCCATCGACGAGCGCATGCCCGACGTGGCGCGCTCGCTCGGAAGCGTCGGTACGTACACACGCACACGCGAGCGAGGCGAGGGGCAGCGCGTGTTCAACGACGTGCAGCGCAACATCCAGCGCTCCATCGACGAGCGCATGCCCGACGTGGCGCGCTCGCTCGGAAGCGTCGGTACGTACACACGCACACGCGAGCGAGGCGAGGGGCAGCGCGTGTTCAACGACGTGCAGCGCAACATCCAGCGCTCCATCGACGAGCGCATGCCCGACGTGGCGCGCTCGCTCGGAAGCGTCGGTACGTACACACGCACACGCGAGCGAGGCGAGGGGCAGCGCGTGTTCAACGACGTGCAGCGCAACATCCAGCGCTCCATCGACGAGCGCATGCCCGACGTGGCGCGCTCGCTCGGAAGCGTCGGTACGTACACACGCACACGCGAGCGAGGCGAGGGGCAGCGCGTGTTCAACGACGTGCAGCGCGGCATGGACAGTTACACCGCAGCTTCTCAGCGGTGAAACCGCTTACCAGCAACATGTTGCGACTGTTCTGTCCTGGTAGCACTAACGAGTCTGGCGTATTGTTTGCAGGTAACAAGCTGGAGGAGCTGTCGGCGAAGGTGCGCAAGGTGCTGGACAAGGCGGACGAGCGGCTGGCGCAGTACGAGCGCTACCTGGACGACTACGACGAGTTCTACGCGCGCTACGGGCCCTACCGCCGCTACGCCGCGCTCGCCGCCTCCATCGGCCTGCTCATGGTGACTACACTCCCGACTTCATTCACTCACTCACTCATTCATTTATTCGTTCACTCAATATCAAATTTATTTATTATATTCTTTATTTTAAGTACACCATGAATACATACAAAAGGAACTAAAACTACAAAACATAGGTATAAACAATGGGCAGCCTTATCGCATTCCGCGATCTCTTCCAGGCAACCTGGAAACAAAATTTAAAATGTTTTTATTTTACATAGGCCTACACTACATAAAACGTCACAAACTAGTGCACGATTCCAATTTGTCGTTTCCTATGCGGAAAAACTGGCAAGAGACACTCATTTATCCACTCTCTCACTTTGTCTTGACTCAAAGTCTTCTGTGACCTTGTTACATAAGTTTGTCACTTGCGGACCGGTCTTTCCGTGCTTAGTTTGGTGAACTGTTGCGAGAATAACTGCCGCGTAGAAACTCTTGTAGCGTATTCCAGAGAGCTGCAGACTTACATGGAACGTGCTGTGTACCTTCACATGAATATGTCGCGACTGACTACTGCTGAGGCGTAATGAGCGTCATGAACTAGTTAGTGAGCAGTGTGTGGTGTTTCAGATCACGTGCCTGCTGACCATGGGGCTGATGTGCGGCGTGTGCGGCAAGCGCCCCGACGTGTACGGCGCCAGCGACTGCTGCAACAAGGGCGCCGGTTCCAAGTGTCTGCTCTGGTACGTACACGCTACACTCCGACCAAAAAGATGTCAACACCATGAGTCACTTTCTGGCGGCGATATTATCATCCACGACATCCAGTCACTTCAGTGTCCACTCGTTGATGTTATCGCGGCGATTCGATGAATGTCACTGTCGAGTTATACATCTAGACACGCTTCGCGACTGGCGCGACTCGCGTCGTAGTCGCAGCGCGCTCGCTGTCAGACGCAACTTCATGCAATGAATACGATACGATTTATTGCGGACATGCGGACATCTGTCGCTGTGCGCGACGGTACTTGACGATAGCAGCACGAAGTCTCGATGCTGGAGTAGTACAGATAGGACCTTCACCGTGTCTCGCCTTGACTGCAATGACTGGCTCATTTGAGATTTTAATTAATTTTCAATTAATATGTCTTAATATTTATGTCAAGTGTAACGTCTTGACTTCGTGTTCCACAGCGGCATCTTCCTGATCTTCGTGCTGGGCAGCGTGGTGACGGCGGTGATGCTGGCGCACTTCGTGTTCGGCGTGGCCGCCACGCGCTTCGTCTGCGACCCGCTCACGTTAGTCCGCCTTCCTTTACTACTTTACAACCCTAAATATGGTTTGCTCGTGAATTGTATGCCTGGATCAGCTGCAAAGTTGTGGGTTGGGTGCAGTGGCAGTTGCCATACATTACAGCTCCACTGACTACACACTCGAGTGTAGGCTTAATGCATGCCTATTATACAATCTTGATTCAGTTGAATCAACTGCAATAGAAGCGCATAATAGTAGCTTCAACTTACGTGCGATTCAAAGGCTAGAGCCTAAAACACAATATTAAAACATAGAATGTAATTGTTTACTTCGACGATATTTTAATTTCGTTCGAGTGAGGACACACAATGTGCGTGACAACACGAATAAATTAGCCATTTATTGATTTTTCAGAGAACCGTGAAGATTCTTGCACATTTTTCTCCATAGGGATCTACTCTTTGGAACTAACTTAGTTTTTTTAACTGTCCCAACTTTTAAAATTAAAAAGCTTGTGTATGGTTGATTAGAAATAAATGAGATGTATGTGTGTTGCAGCGAGCCGCGCGGCAACCGGCTGTTCCAGGACCTGGAGAAGATGGTGGACTTCGAGATGACGCTGTTCAACGAGCGGCGCGACCCCAACTTCACGCTCACCAACGCCGTGGTGGCGTGCCACGCCAACCAGACCATCTACAAGGTACGCCGCGTTCCACCGCTCTCACAACTGTGCCTTGCACACATACATCAAGCCTTCTATGGACTTGTTGTTGCTATAAGATTACAAGTTATGCTTTGTATGGCTGAAACTCCGCTCGTGCTAGTAATAATTAAATATATTTAACGTTAAACGAATTTAAAACTCTGTTAATTGTCCGTCTATCGTTAGAAGATGCTGACACCGGTGATGTTTTGAGTATGTGAAGGCCTCGTTTAGGGAGATACGGCGCGTTGCGTGGCGGCAAATCAAACATGGGAATGTATGAGAGCGTTCAGGCAGCGCGCGTTGTGCCTGACGTTTAGCGCTGCTCGAGGCGCCATGAGCCACCCGCCGCGTCGTGTGCTACCAACTAACGCTCTTGTGCCAATCGCTTTGTGACTGCCAGTTAACAAAACACTCTTTAACTAACGATTAATTAATTATATCGACGATGAAACCGTAATTCATTGTAACGACACAACTGCCTTGTGAGATGTTCAAAGAAGACTCAAAACGCCACGTGCACTGCCATTCCTGAGAAATCAATACTTCTAGTCACGAATAAAAAAAAAACTCGAATCCGTTGATTTTGAAAACAAAACATAGTGTATTGTTCCACCATTTGATTGTATCACTAATATGGGTCACATTCTGGGAAGTAATGACATACGAAAAACTTGAGGAAATTGTTGAGTTTTAATACAATGATTCATATTTTCTTTATGGTATTGGATTCATACATTACACGTTATTAAAATGAGAATTTTATGTAGGTAACGTAAATGGCATTCTTGCGTCATTTCTATCTAAACGAAAGGGTTTTCAGAACTAATAAGTATCTTGTGCGTGACGACGCTAGGGGTTGTCTTGGGGTGTGCTACATGAGGATTGAGTGCATTCATATTCTAAGTGGTTGATGGAAAGTCTATTCACTGCATTTCATTTTATTTTAAATTAATTCAGAGAGATATTAGAAATGTCTGATATGGATTACTTTTATTTTTAATAGCCTACAGTCTTCTTTGATAAATGGGCTATTCGGATTAGTAGTTTCTGAGATTAGCGTGTTCAAACAAACAAATCGATGGTCCCTACGTAAAGTATCGAATCAAAAAAATAGCACTTTTTTATTATTACTGTTTTGAGCTCTTTTTAAAGGATATTTTATAATACAACTTCGTTTCCCGATAGTTAGAGACCTAATTTTTATAAAGATTTAATCACCCGTGACAAAATTATGCAAAAACAAACTTTAAATCGCTCTCTTGCAAAGTAGTGATTTTCAGTTTCGATACTTTACCTAGGGACCATCGAAATGTTTCAGCTTTATAATATTAATATAGATAATGAAAAAGTGAAAGTTAATTTTGTGTGAGGTTTGAAGTGTTTTATTAGTTTTTGAAGCATTAAATAATAATAGTACAATATTTATAATTATTAAGTTTGAACGAAATTAATATTTGATAATTATTTTTGTGTGATTATATTTATTATTTACATACATATTTTAAATCGAATATATTTTAGGCGATATATTGTCTGATGAGAAGTGATAATGATCATGAGTGAGTTTATTAATTAACAAAAGAAATAGTTAAGACGAAGAATTGTGAAACTGGTTAGTGTATGATGAGTGAGTCGTGGGTACTAGGGACGGGGGCTAGCCCCCGCGGCGGCGACGGACGCAGCGCGCGCCCCGCACCCCGCCCCGCGCGCCGCGGCCGCCGCGCCCCGGGCTCACGCCGCCCCCGTGCCGTCCCCCGCGGCGGCGGCGCCGACTCCAGCCGCACGACTCCTCGTGTTATCGTACACTCCAAGTGTCGCGAGCCACCATGTCTACCTACACCTTATTACTCACCCTCTTTCAAACTCTTTTACCAAGCCTGATTCTATTTTAACAAAAATCATACAATGATTTCTCCCGCTCTTAAACAAAACAGAAAAGTGTTTACTTCTTTAACTTCCATATCCCCAGAAAACTTCAACCCCACTAAACCCCTATATACCCTATGATTTTACTGTACTAACGGAAATAAAATTATCTTACTAAACAACCTCAAGCCATTCAAGTATTACATAAACAAAAAACCAAAGTAACCCCTTATCAACAAAAATAAACAATGCTCTTTCTCATATTTACGTCAACATTGGTACATCTATATAAATAAAAATAAATTGATGTTCATTAGTCTAATTAAAACTTGAGAACGGCTGAACGGATTTATCTTATCTTGATCTTCAAATGAGTTCTAGGAAAGGTTTGAAAGGTAAGAAAAATTCGAAAAAAACAATTATGCAAAACTTTAGGTCTTCTATTTATCGATTAATGTACGGTGGATAGGGTAGTGTAGGGTAGGTAGAGTAGTGTAGTGTAGGGTTGTGTAGGGTAGTGTAGGGTCGTGTAGGATAATGTAAGGTAGGGTATTGTAGGGTAGTGTAATGTAGGGTAGTGTAGGGTAGATAAGGTAGTGTAGGGTAGTGTAAGGCAGGTAGGGTAGTGTAGGGCAGTTTAGGGAAGGTAGGGTAGGGTCGGGTAGGATAGGTAGGGTAGTCATTTGACAGGAGCAAAGCCGCGGGCAAAAGCTAAATGTAATAAAAATAAGCATAAAGAAACAAATGTAAAAAAAATTAAATTAACAGCCCTCTCAGTCCATTACACACAAATCCATAACCTCAATGTAATTGGATGTTTCCTGCTCATTAATATACCAACTTATTTTCGTGTAATTTTGATACATCAACATCATCTAACAAAATATAGACTGCTGACGTAGTCTCTATCTAGACCACTCCTTCCCCCCATATCATCAAAAATAAACAAAGAACCCTCCCACCCTTTATAGTGCTTACACTGATTACGTAATCTCAAATTCAATCATTCAGAAAATAAAACAAAATTACTAAACAACTCCCAAATTAAATAAAATTATTTCTAAACCATACACATCAAAACCCAACCAACGTACAATTACATCTTAATAAACTAGTGCGCCTCACCATCAACGATTGCATCACTGCTTACCATCAGGTGGGATTGCAGTCAAGCACTAGACTACTGGATGTAAGGGACAGCCCTCCACTAACTTTTAAGGGCTTGCTCAGTAGACGAATCTGAATATCCTCCCACAATTTTTTTTTAAAACCCACTCTTGTTCCTTCTTTGCCTTATTTTCAGGGTCTTGGGTTCTCTTTCGTTCAACCCAGGGCCCCCGCAGGCTTCGAGCCTACCTGGTCCTTACAGTTTGCTGACATCTCTTTAAGGCGCGCGCTTTCGACGATATGGGCACGGTCCGGACTGTTACCGGACGTCCGGACGGCGTGCTATCCATTGCTCAACGTCCACAAGCTTGCGCCTACGGTGGCTGGAAATCGGGATCAGAATCCCGACGGCGGGGGCGTGACCGCGTGAGGGCCATGCTCTCTTGCAGGTGGCCGCCTCCTTTGCTAGAACTACAGTTTCGAGGCGACCGCCTGCCACTCTTCCCCGTTTCGGACCATGGCCTGTACCAGGGCCCGACGCGAGAGGTAGCCACTGCTAGCTAATGCTCAGAGCTGTCGTTCTGTCGCAGACGCTGCACATGTGGCGCTTCATGAACATCAAGAAGATGCGCGCCAACATGCTGGAGCAGCTGTCCGCGCACGCCGCCGACATCGAGCCGCCGCGCGCGCGCGCCGCCGAGCCCGTGCACATCCTGCGCGACGGCGCGCGCGAGAAGCTGCAGCAGCTCGCCGCCACCGGCCTCTCCGACTTCGACTTCGACAGGATCCTCTCCGCGGTCAGTACTAGCTACAGCTCACATGTCGCGCACTACGAGCGCGCCGCCGAGCCCGTGCACATCCTGCGCGACGGCGCGCGCGAGAAGCTGCAGCAGCTCGCCGCCACCGGCCTCTCCGACTTCGACTTCGACAGGATCCTCTCCGCGGTCAGTACTAGCTACAGCTCACATGTCGCGCACTACGAGCGCGCCGCCGAGCCCGTGCACATCCTGCGCGACGGCGCGCGCGAGAAGCTGCAGCAGCTCGCCGCCACCGGCCTCTCCGACTTCGACTTCGACAGGATCCTCTCCGCGGTCAGTACTAGCTACAGCTCACATGTCGCGCACTACGAGCGCGCCGCCGAGCCCGTGCACATCCTGCGCGACGGCGCGCGCGAGAAGCTGCAGCAGCTCGCCGCCACCGGCCTCTCCGACTTCGACTTCGACAGGATCCTCTCCGCGGTCAGTACTAGCTACAGCTCACATGTCGCGCACTACGAGCGCGCCGCCGAGCCCGTGCACATCCTGCGCGACGGCGCGCGCGAGAAGCTGCAGCAGCTCGCCGCCACCGGCCTCTCCGACTTCGACTTCGACAGGATCCTCTCCGCGGTCAGTACTAGCTACAGCTCACATGTCGCGCACTACGAGCGCGCCGCCGAGCCCGTGCACATCCTGCGCGACGGCGCGCGCGAGAAGCTGCAGCAGCTCGCCGCCACCGGCCTCTCCGACTTCGACTTCGACAGGATCCTCTCCGCGGTCAGTACTAGCTACAGCTCACATGTCGCGCACTACGAGCGCGCCGCCGAGCCCGTGCACATCCTGCGCGACGGCGCGCGCGAGAAGCTGCAGCAGCTCGCCGCCACCGGCCTCTCCGACTTCGACTTCGACAGGATCCTCTCCGCGGTCAGTACTAGCTACAGCTCACATGTCGCGCACTACGAGCGCGCCGCCGAGCCCGTGCACATCCTGCGCGACGGCGCGCGCGAGAAGCTGCAGCAGCTCGCCGCCACCGGCCTCTCCGACTTCGACTTCGACAGGATCCTCTCCGCGGTCAGTACTAGCTACAGCTCACATGTCGCGCACTACGAGCGCGCCGCCGAGCCCGTGCACATCCTGCGCGACGGCGCGCGCGAGAAGCTGCAGCAGCTCGCCGCCACCGGCCTCTCCGACTTCGACTTCGACAGGATCCTCTCCGCGGTCAGTACTAGCTACAGCTCACATGTCGCGCACTACGAGCGCGCCGCCGAGCCCGTGCACATCCTGCGCGACGGCGCGCGCGAGAAGCTGCAGCAGCTCGCCGCCACCGGCCTCTCCGACTTCGACTTCGACAGGATCCTCTCCGCGGTCAGTACTAGCTACAGCTCACATGTCGCGCACTACGAGCGCGCCGCCGAGCCCGTGCACATCCTGCGCGACGGCGCGCGCGAGAAGCTGCAGCAGCTCGCCGCCACCGGCCTCTCCGACTTCGACTTCGACAGGATCCTCTCCGCGGTCAGTACTAGCTACAGCTCACATGTTGCACGAGTGGGACCGCCTTCTTGCTTGAGATCATGGTTTGTACCAGGGCCCGACGCGAGAGGTTGCTGCCGCCGATCGTCTCCATGAGGACATGGCGGTGCTCCGTCCAAGTGGGGCACACGTCTACCGTGTGTTCCACTGTGTCCTACGGTATATCCACACAATGATGACGTCCGGGCGTTTCTTCCGCCTGAATCCGATGCAGGAAACTCTCGAACTTACTATGTCCGATGAGGACCTGCGTGAAGGTGAGGACGCCGTCTTTTCAACCACTCATCGAGGAGGATCATACCGCCATAGTGGTAGTGAGCCCAGGAGTCGTGTGATGCTAACCATAATTCTTATTTTAATAGCAGAGCTCCTTTCTACGTTTTCTTAATACTGCAAAAGTAATGTTAATGGAAATTATCTGCATTTGCGGTATTAGTGTCTAGTCTGTAATGGCGACTCTGTGCCGTGGTTGATGTAAGTGTGGTGTTGCAGCTGGAGACGAACATGACGTCGCTGGCGCTGGAGCCGCTGGCGGCGCAGCTGAACAGCACGGCGCGCTCGCTGCAGCAGCCGCTGTTCGCGGCCGAGGCGGCGTCGCTGCGCCGCGCGTCGGCCGCGCTGTCCGCGCTGCAAGACGACGTGCTCACGCCCATGCTGCACATCTCCGACAAGCTTAACGTGAGAATCACCCTCCGAACTGTATCAAATCAACTGACATTGCAACTTAAGCTAAACAGCTACCTTAATTCATGAATCCCCGACCGGTCCTATGAGACCGCGCTGTTATTGTTTTACTATTGTGTCTCGTTTTGTGGGTATGTGATAGGTTAATGTTCATTTGGCTGGCCTGTTGGACCAGTGGTTAGCCAGCCTTGACTGCTATGGGTGGATTCGATTCCCACCCAATACAAATGTTTCTGTGATGAGCACGACCATTTGTTCTGTGTCTAGATGTAATTTATCTATAATATGTATGACGGCTGGTCGGCGCCACAGTTGTTTTTAAAAGTCATCATTACTGACGTCATATTCTTGTTTATTATTTTCCATCTTCTCCAAATGAAATACTGAGTACACTTTAAATAAGTTTTATGCAGTAACACAACAATCAGTATAAATACAACAGTACGAGTATAGTTATGACTCACAGAGATGTGTTCCGCGCGACAGTGCGCGACTGAGCCGCTCCCACGTACTACGTGGATGATCGCGAGCGACGTCAGGGCTATGTCCTCTGATCGCGGATGCCTGCCGGCGTCCGTCAATACGGGCCCGTCATTATATTTGCCGCAAGGGCAAGTGAGCCGCGTCGAGGCTGTCGCCCGTTATTATAGAGATCGATCACTTGTTCGACGCACATGTCCCAATTTTGAGCTTAGAATTTAAACTATGTAAATAATGATTTTTACAATCTTTCAAAATAGTTAAAAATAATAATTAATTGAATCTTCAAATTAGAATTAATTAACAAACAAGATATAAATAATAATATTAAAAAATAATTCTGCTTCTGGGCCTCAAGTCTGCTATTAAAATTGTATAATTATAACATATGATATTGTTAACTTTTCAAAATCAACAATTATGAAGCCAATGATCGAAAATTCAGATACAATTCTAATAGCAGACTTTCCTGGCCCTGCTTAGTTTGGGATTAGATGGTGTTGTGCGAAAGTTGTGGAATAATATATATTGTTATATAATTTGTGAACGCTTCCAAGCAGAGATGTTGAGACGTGGCACTTTTGTTGCAGACGACGGCGCGCGAGCTGCGCGACGAGCTGCGCTTCAACCACTCGTCGCTGAAGGAGGCGGTGACGCACCTCATGCGCGAGACCAGCGAGGGCGAGGCCTTCCTCAACAACATGGGCTCGTGGTCCATGTCCGACGTGCGTCATTACACACTCTTACCACTCTATACCTAACATTTAGCGTACAATATCCATTCAACATTTTAACGTATAGTAATCATCATCACATCCGAAAGATGTCCATAAGCCTCCCCATAGCGTCGCCACAACGACCGGAACAATGCAGACCACTAAATAAAAAACAATTACTTGCCACTAGATATTGTCACATTAAACAAGTTGAAGCAGTAAAAAGTGAAAAAATTAAAATCAAGATTGACTTGGTTTGCCATAGTTTAATTTATTCAGAACTGCTGATTAAATGTAACTTATATTTATTCAATTAACCTTTATTTATTCATGAAATCATTAAATAACTCTTAGGTAACTGTGCGCGTGCGCCTCCTGTGGGCAGGCGCACGTAGCTAGCACACAGTAGTAGTACATGTAGTGTGGTGTTGCAGCTGACGTCGACGATGATGAACTACGTGAAGGACAAGGTGAACTCGTACCTGTCGTCGCTGGAGGAGGCGCTGATGGAGCGCGCGGGCCGCTGCGGCCCGCTCTCCAAGGCCTTCAACGCCACGCGCGACGCCTTCTGCCGCAAGACCATCTTGCCCGTGGTACGACCTCACACATCTACCGACAACTATAATAAAAATACTTACATAACTTAGAGGACCTATAAGAACTATCTTGTAGTCTCTCGCTTCCATAACCTATTCACCCTTGGTTACAATTCATAAGTTTCTCTACTTGCATCACAATGTACTATATTACCTACTACTATGTCACCGAAAATTTATAAATTACAAACTCTGTAAGATGGTAAAATGTCATAAGAGAGTATCAACTCTCCATAAAATGTGAATTACTTCTCCGTATTGTTCCGAGAAATTTTGAAGTTATACAAACTGTAATTTTTTTATGAAATGGTTTACAATTTATTTACAAAACATAATAGTAGATTATTGCATCGAGCACAAAGTAATTTATTATTGCACCGAGTGCCTAATTTAGAGCCCGAGCGTCAGCGAGGGCTCTAATCTAACAGGCACGAGGGCAATAATAAATTACTTAAAGCGAGGTGCATAATCTGCTTTTCTTTCAACTATTCCCTATAGGAATAGTAGATAAAAGATCTCATATCAAACAGTTAAAATAGAAGTTTCTATAACACTTTGTCGCTAGATGATTTCATTTTAATTCGAAGCCGAAGCACTCAAAATCAAATAGTATCACACTTTATCGTTTCTAAAATATTGTCAAAACGAAATTAACAAACATCCCGCCAAATCACTTTTTTAAATTTCTTTCATTTTTAAATCAGATTTAGCAGCAATCATTTTTTAAATTTGGAACAAGTAGAATAGAAACGAATATTTCGAACGTAAAAAAAATATTGATATCGGCTGGCTGAATAGAGCTAACCCATTGAGATTGGCGCCTTTTGAAGCGATTAAAAAAAAAACTGTGCAATAATGAATTTTCATACATTTTTATTGCTCTAGAGCAATAAAGACTCGCTTTGTACTGAGTTTTTAGTGTGATTGTGATGATATTAAAGCATAGTTGGAAGAAAAATCAATCACGTCCCTCATTGGTCTATACGTCATGGCATTATAAATTATATAAATGGAGTTCACGTTGTGAAACCCAACTTTTTTAAATTTAGTTATTGTTATGGCTAGTTATAGCACATTTTTTTACCATTAGCCCGTATAATCTGAACAGAGGTGTTCGTGGAGTGTTGGTACACGTGTTGGGTGGGGTGTTACAGAACGGGCTGTGGATCTCTCTGTGCTGGTGCGTGGTGCTGCTGCTGCCGCTGCTGCTGGTGGCGCAGCGCCTGGCGCGCCTCTACAGCCGCGCAGAGCCCTACCCCGGCCCGCTCGTCGACGCGTGAGTACACACACACACACCACGCGACACACACTACGCACGGTTCCACAGGATCCACACGTTCCGCCCACTAATGTTGAGAATCAAATAAGCGACGATTTCGTTCCCTATTACAGTCAAACGGGGTGAATAGGAACGCAGGGGTGAGCAGGAACAAACATTTGAAGGAGGTCCTCACGTTATGTTACAGGTTTTTGCAACATTTAAGTACTCTTATTTATTCAATCATTGTAACAAAAGTCTATGCTTATATAGAAATCAATATTTAACCAAAGTAAAAATCCTAATTAAAGTTTTGTTCCTATTCACCCCTGCATCTCTATTCACCCCGTTTTGTTGTCCATTGTTCGCTCTCTTCTTTTCTAATGGTACATATGTGCAAGTAAATCGCTACGTGTGTGCACGTAGCGATTTACTTGCACATATGTTTAAACTTGCACACAACCAGTTTTTTGAAATTAAAAAGAAATTGCGCAAGTTCTTCCAAACCACTTTACAACATACTTGTGCAAGTCTTAATATCCACACGTAAATCACGATATGTGTCGCTACCATTAGCAATATACAGTCCCTCGTAAACACTTGAAACTGTCGTGTTATATAAATTACTAAACGAAGGAACGTGTTGATTCTCAAACGAACAGTCTCAACGATCTGTGCACTGTGTCTCATGAAGAGTCGACACCGACACCGGCAACTATTGTTGCACACACAGGCAACTGTTGTTGAGACTGTTAGCTCCCGCACACAATGCTATACAGTGGACCCACTTTCTCATTTACTTTCGTAACGCGCTCAGTCAAGTCGAAAAAGTTATTTGTTCCCCACTTTTGACGATGTATATTAATAATAATAATTTTATTATTATTAATATTTATTTTTCTTTATTTCAGACTACTAAATCCCATAAACACTATACAAAAAATAATTTTAAAAATAATAGACTAATAAAAAAAAAATATTGAAACTCTCTGTCAGAAAGTCAAGTAAATTTTGTCGTGTTACTAAAAGAGCTGAGGTGAGAATGAATTCATTGCCCTAATAGTAAATAAACGGGTTGCTTTAGTTCGTTTTTAGATTTATTAACAAAGCAATTGTTGGACTGAGAAGTGCATCCATCGTACATTGTGTGTAGGAGTCGTCATATTACAACAATAAATGTCATATATTACTTTCAAGCTTGATTGTACTGAGGTATCTCAAGAAGGCCGGTTGGTCTTAGTACATTCATACGTTACAAGTCCTATGTCTGATAATACTTGTAATACATCAAGCTTGAATAGTGCGCAAACGAGGCAAGCACATTAGCTACAGTATAATGTGCTTTCCTCGTTTGTTTTGTTATGTACAACCGCGGAGAATGGTGGCTGATTATTCAACCTTTTTAGACCAACAGAATCATATAATGACAGTAATAAAAATATTAAAAATCTTCAGTTTCAAATATAAGCGGTAGATATTTAAACAAAACTGTCGCGGCCAAAATGTAACGTAATTTACCGCAAAATTGTAAGTTCAAAATTTCAAGTTTGCGTGTTTTTAGCCCCAAATTAATGGTATATTTATGTGCGAGTAGGCCAGCCGCCACCGGCCGCGGTTGTACGTCACATGTCACGTGTCACATGGTCGGAGCTGACACGCGCGCGCGCTGTACAGCTCCAATCATGCGTGGCACCTACCTTGTGTCTTATGTGTACTGATATTATTATTTCTGATGAACACTGTAATCACAATCTCTTCTAGCCGTTGCGTGCTATTCGCTGGTGACATAGTCTTGAAGTAGTACTGTCGTAGTATTGTGATTACAGTGCGTGTGTAAGCTAAGAGATCATCCATCGACCATCGTCACGTGCGTGGGGGGGGCGGCAGGCGCGCCCCGCCGCCCGCCGCCCGCCCCCCCCGCACCTCTCAGTTGTTTGGTTTCCTTTCTGTTGAGTTCGACTAATTTTCAGTTTAGTTTGTTGTTTTTGTTTGAGAGCTGTGTTAACATTGATTTCATTATTTAGAATGAGTTTGTCGGTGTGTCTGTCCGTTATGTTTGGGTTTGTTGTGCACGCCCGCGCCGCGCCTGCCCGCGCCCGCGTACGACCGCGTGCGACCGCGCGCCGGCGCGGCGGCCACGCCTCTCGCCAGTACTGCAGTTCATGTTTTAGTACAACTTTATGTTCTCGTATAATTGACATTGGATCAGTAACAAGTCATCCGTTACCTGTAAGTGATATCTAAAAGATGTCACCTACTCAGTGCCGCCTTGCAAAATGAAAAAATATACTTCCACTACTGGTACTGTTCAACCCGATCCAATTTTGATTATGACACTAACACAAACTGATTTAATTTCTTATTTTTCTGTCGCCAAGCAAAAGTGGTTCTTATTTCTTATGTAAGCAGAGCATAAAGTTAAATATTTTAGTTAGTACAACGGAACATAGTACGAGTGTAGTCCCTCTACTCAGTAAGCACTGCGGTTGAAGAGCTATCGCTGCGTCGTAGACAAACTGATACTGGACGAAAACTAATCACATAACTATTACAAAGACCAACAATTATACAGTGTGGTTGGAAGATCGATGCAAAACCTTAAAGCGAATATAGTACAGACCATTTAGAACCATTCAAGCTATGATTATGTTCGGCGAAGTTTTATAATTTTTTTAAAATCTACATTTAAGTTTTTTTTTCACAAATTACCCAAAATTTTAAGTAAACTGTACATTTTTAACCAAATTAAATGATAAATGAATTAACTTTTATTTTATTTTATTAAAGTAATGTCTAAGCAACCCTAAAAAACATTTTTTAGGCTTTTCTGTCGTAAGACATTTTTTTACGGACATTTAAAGTTCAGCAGAAATTTTAAAAAATTAACAGTACGTTTTTAAACCTTACTAAAAAAATAACGAAGAGTGCTTTTTTTTTTCAAACCTTTTTAAATACATATTTAATAATCGTTCTCTCTTTTGAGGTATCATTTACGCGGATATCTTACAAATTATTGAAGTTAGGACTTAGAAACCAATTAGAGGAAAAATTTTAAAAATTTCGGCACTACATAATTAAAACAATATTTGAATTAAAATATTTGTTTTTCATGTTTAAAGCTTTGAACATAGTACAGACCATTTAGTACCATGTAAGCCATAATTGTCTTAAACGAAGTCTTACTTACTTACTTACTTTAATTCTTTATTGTACACAAAAACTATATTTAAGTACAGTGATTACTAAATTACTTTTAACCTACTTTTGTATTCTTTTTCAAATATTCCTAAAATTTTAAGTAAACTGCTTATTTATGGCCAAATTAAATGATAAATGTGTTCATTTTTATTTTATTTTATTGCAGTAATGTGTAAGCAACCCAGAAATGTATGTCTTAGGTTTTACTGTCATTCGTCATTTTTTACATACTTTTAGAGTTAGGAAGAAATTTAAATTTTTATCAATTCGACAGAAAAACCTAAGACATACTTTGCTGGGTTGCTTACACATTACTGTAATGAAATAAAATAAAAATGAACTCATTTATCATTTAATTTGGCCATAAATAATCAGTTAAATAAAAATTTTGGGAACATTTGAAAAATAATACAAAAGTAGGTTAAAAAAAAATTGGTAAGACTTCGTCTAAGACAATCATCTCTTACATGGTTCTAAATTGTCTGTACTATCTTCGCCTTAAAGGTTTAAATATGAAAAATAAATAAATTTAATTTAAATGTTGTTTTAAGTAGTCTGCCGAAATTAAAAAAACCGGCCAAGTGCGAGTCGGACTCGCGCACCGAGGGTTCCGTATAAACCTGCAAGGTTTACAAAGTTCGTTCATTACGACAATCGAGTCATAACTATGGTATTTAATTTTGTAAGTTACATTACAAAAAATAAATATATATTTTGTAATGTAACTAAAAATTTAAGGTTTTCGGAATTTTTCCTTTATGTGTGCTATAAAACGTTGCTTCATGCCAAATTTCAAGATTCTAGGTCGACTGGAAGTACCCTTTAGGTTTTGATTCCCTTGCGAGTACTTGCGAGTTTCAAAATATGCAGCTTAAATTGCTGTTTCTTTTGATTGCGTTGACATAGAAGTTTGATTTTGTTACAGCTTAAAGGTATTATAGACCTGAGTATTTGGTATGAATTTCAATTTAATACCTCTACGCGTTTATGAGGAAAGGGTAGTAAGTTTAAAATTATTAAAAAAATATATATTATGTGATGTAACTAAAAATTTATGGTTTTCGTAATTTTTCCTTTATCTATGCTATAAGACGTAGCTTCGTACCAAATTTCAAGATTCTGAGTTCACGGGAAGCACCCTATAGGTTTTGATTCCCTTGCAAGTGTCGAAAATTTGCGGCATAAACGGCTGTATCTTTTGATTGCGTTGGCTTAGAAGTTTGATTTTTTCACAGCTTCAAGGGACAGTAGACCTGAGTATTTGATATAAATGACATGGCCGGATCCTGCCCAATTTTAGGATTTATAATGTACATTAATTATTATTATATGAAAATTACTTCTAAAATAAATAAAAATATATTGCATCAATTACATTTCTCTAGAGGAAGCGAGAAAAAATCTCAAAAAAAAATATGTGCGTTAATTGTTTTTTGGGTCGTTTTCTGTCATTGCAATCATGGTTGACTTGTAATCAAATCTACGTTTGGATACACGCATAAGACAAATATAACTGTGCTTATTATATTTGTAGTACGCCTAAAGGTCAGACAAAAATATAAAACACTCCTGAATCAACATCATCATTTCAACCGAAAGACTTCCACTGCTGGACATAGGCCCCCCCTCAAGTGTCGCCATAATGACCGGTGAATATAATGAATGTGCGTCTCGCATCCATCGGATTCCCGCAACACTCGCCAGGTCGTCGGTCCACCTTGTGGGAGGCCTTCCTACGCTACGTCTTCCGGTACGGTTTGGTCTAATTTTTTCAAGACCCACCGTACAAATAGGAACAAGAAGCTGTCTAATAAAACTCTCGAGCTCATGAGGAAGAGGCGCGAGATGATTTTGCAGTCTTCAGACGATGCGTACGGATACCGGCAGCTCAATAGACCGATTTTGAAGTCTTTAAAACGCGATCTTCGCCACTTTAATTCCGAAAGGGTTAAGGACGCGATAGAGCGGAATAAGGGCTCCAAAGTCTTTGTGAGAGATCTGTCTATTGGGCAGAGTCAGCTCACGAAACTGAAGACTGACGATGGATGTCAAATCCGAGCTCCTGGGAGAGATAGAGGCATTCTATGGACAGTTATACACGTCTATCTCTAAACCCACGGTAAATCTAGCGAACGACCCAAAAGCTAGATTGACCCTACACTATACCGAAGATATCCCGGACGTCAGCCTGTACGAGATTAGGATGGCTCTGAAGCAGCTCAAAAACAACAAGGCGCTGGGTGAGAACGGAATTACGGTCGAACTTCTGAAGGTGGGTGGAAAACCGATCCTTAAGGCCCTACAGAAGCTATTTGATTCCGTCATACGCGAGGGAAAAACGCCAAAGGCATGGAACAGAGGTGTGGTGGTACTATTCTGTAAGAAGGGCGACATTGCCCTGCTTAAGAACTACAGGCCCAACTCACTTCTGAGCCATGTCTACAAGTTGTTTTCCAGAGTCATCACAAATCGTCTAGCGCGCAGATTCGACGACTTCCAGCCTCCCGAACAAGCCGGTTTTCGAAAAGGCTTCAGTACAAACACCGTGGACCACAGACATACGCTGCGGCAGGATATACAGAAGACGGAGGAGTATAACCTGCCTCTCTGCTTAGCGCTTGTGGACTACGAGAAAGCCTTTGATTCGATCGAGACTTGGGCTGTACTGCAGTCTCTCCAACGGTGCCAGATTGACTATCGGTACATCGAAGTGCTAAAATGTTTGTACGAAAACGCCACCATGTCTGTCCGACTTCAGGACCAGACCTCGAAACCTATCCTCTTACAGCGGGGTGTGAGGCAGGGAGACGTTATTTCTCCGAAACTGTTTACGGCCGCATTAGAGGATGTCTTCAAAGTTCTATCACTCACCTTCGATTTGCCGATAAAAGGTTAACGATTTCACGATTATCGCCAACAACACTTTTCGAACTGCCACGCGTCTTGATGACACACGCTACATATCACGAACAAAGAGTATGTAATCACTACGTTCTAATTACGAATCGACCATATTTTCACGAGTGTGAATCCAAACGTCTTAAAGTTGTTTTGGCGTTTCTGCTTTTTAAACTAAACTGTCAAAACTGTCTGTGTAGTCAAAGATATTTTTTATACTATCTGGATTGATTACGTCAATTTCAAAAACGCACCGAAACGTATGTTACCTCTTTCTACTAGTGTCTATATACTAGTAAGAAAGGGACACACTACCGCTTTCTCGTTGTCTTGCTGGGTACATTTTTTCCCTTTGGCTTGTGAATAAAAATTATGAACTTAACGACAATGAAAATAAAGTACACTTTAGAATGTATAATATTGCTTCATAATTAATGCAGTTAGTATGTAGGGTATACAAGATCCTTGGTGTGTAACGTAACGTGTTACTATAGCAACATAATTGTTATTCAAAATGGTCAGATTTTGAATGACAATTATGGTATTTTTTGGATGTTATTTATAGTGTCTCTCGCTTCTTTTCTGATCATAAAACTTAAACCATTGTAAAGCCATAATTCTAAGCTTTAATACGTGGTACTTTATGTCTGTGTACATGATATTTTTTTCTTGGGCAAAGCTCTCTACCAATTCCGGCCATGTCATTTCAGCTTCATACCTCCACGCGTTCCTGAGAAAAAGGGTCTTGACAGACGGACGGACAGACGGACAACAAAGTGATCCTATAAGGGTTCCGTTTTTTCCTTTTGAGGTACGGAACCCTAAAAAAAACCCTCTAATTGGTTTCTAGGTCCTAACTTCAATAATTTGTAAGATATCCGCGTAAATGATACCTCAAAAGAGAGAACGACTATTGAACATAAAAAGCACCCTTCGTTATTTTTTTAATAAGGTTTTAAAAACGAACTGTTATTTTTTTAAATTTCTGCTGATATTTAAATGTCCGTAAAAATGTCTTATGACAGAAAAGCTTTATTATACAGGTTTTTTCGGATTGCTTAGACATTATTTTAAAATAAAAGTTAATTCATTTATCATTTAATTTGGCTAAAAATATGCAGTTTACTTAAAATTTTGGGATTTTTCAAAAAAAAAAAACTTGAAAGTGTGTTTAAAAAAAATGATAAAACTTCGCCGAACATAATCGTGGCTTAAATGGTTCTAAATGGTCTGTACTATATTCGCTTTAAAGCTTTGCATCGATCTTCCAATCAGCCTGTGTAATGACATGGGCGATCAGCACCTCCTGGCTTTACTAAACGACAACGAACACAAATGTGGACTTGAAGTTTGTTTTATTATTATGTTTTGTTTTGTTGGTTTGTTCACTTCACCGCCATCCAGCGTAGTTACATCGGTGACGTATTAGTGTCGAGTTGTGCTAACACGACTCACTGGTCTACGACGGTGTCCTCACTTGAACTAACTTGCTGCCCGCGCTCGTGCGTCACGGTGCACAGATATATTAAAGTCGAGTCTTTATTGAATTAAAACACAAGATCGTTAGTATTGATGTCCTTGGGTGAGTGAGTGGAGTGGCGCTGGCGGTAGGGAGTGTGCTGACGGTGCGTGTTGTTGGCAGCGAGTATGAGCCGATGCTGGCGGCGCGCGCCTGCTGGCGGTGACCCGCCGCCTCGCCCGGTACGACACACACACACACACAGCGGCGCGTGCTCTTCGACCACAGCAGCTTGCACGATGTTCCCCGTAGTGTCGTGGGAGTCGCTCTGTTCATTGGACTTTAAACGACCGCCACTACTATTTCAATATTATTTAAGTTTATTTTTTTTATGAAAAAGATGACAAAAAGTTAAATTCTAATGAACACTGCGGATTCCGTGTACCCTCGTCGTGTTGTTGTTGTATGCTATGAGTAGGCAGTCTCCCGTTGCGCTAGTCCGCGCTGGCATGCTCGCTACGCGTAGTGCGCCGCGCTGTGTAGTGGACACGAGTAGAGTTCACTTTTTATTTGCAATGTTGTACATATACTAGTTGTGTTGTTAAGTGTCGTCACGCTTCGATACGTCCCCTCAGTCTGGCAGTTGCAGTGTTACTCGTGAATAGTGTTATTAGGAGGCAGGCACGCGACATGTGGCGACTAGCCGGCGACCGCGCACACTACACACACAAGTGTTAGCACACGCCACGCCGCACTGGTACTCAGACGAGCTACATGATAGTTGTCGCGAGCAGAGTGTGATCGTGATTGGTACACGTCGTGCGGGCGCGTGACGTCACAGCGCACGCTCGTGTCGGACCGCACCGGCCGCGCTCTTCAGACAGTCTTTTTAGTTCGTTAGTTTCGTTTCATTTATTTTTATTATTTTTGTTTCATCATCCAGTCACATCCTTCATAATATTTAGATATTATTGTACGTAGAAAGTAATTCTCACACTAAATATGAACCACATCAACAGTAGTGCCAACTTAGATATTAGGTATTCTCAATACACATTTAAAATATCAGATTCAGACCAGTAATAGTTTAAGCAATATCGTGTATGTGTAGAATACTTGAATGTGCCGCTAGAGCTATAGGGTGAGAGTTCCATCGCTCGTGGTTGTTGTTCCCCGCCTGGTCCCGAGTGCTCCACGGCAGCTAGCCGAGAGTCCCGAGTGTGGGTAGCGTAGCGTAGTGTGCGCGCTGACGAGTGTCTGTTGTCTGTTGCAGCGAGTATTTGTATGACGCGTACGCGGACCGCGATAACGTACCCCTTGCCAAGTAAGTGCCCCGCGCGCCCCGCGCCTCGCCCCGCCTCCCCGCCTGTGTCCGCCTGTCCCGCGCCCCCGCATGCATGCTACTACCGCTTGTTATTTTCCGTTCTAACTCACTTGTGTATATGATATATATGTGCCTTTAGTAACGAACTCCTTTGTAAATAAAGCGGTGAATGAAGGGTTAACCTAGCTGTAACGTAGTAACGATAACCTTGTATGAAGGTGTAGGAGTAGTTAACAGCATGTGAAGGAGGCGGCATGTACTGTAGTCGACACTAACGCAGCACGCCGCGAGCCGCATGCCATGTTACTACAGACTCTGTTAGCGTTCTGTTCAGTTGTTCTGTTCATTTCATTATGTTCATATTATTTTAACGACGGTCGGTCAGGATCACACTACACAGTCGCGACGCCAACACACCGGCTCGAACGCGTACTTTTATCGGTAGATAAATTTGTACTCAAGTTGTCATGTTATTTTCCGATGGCGATGAATTAAAGGATGTTAACTTAAGCGATGTACGACCACGTTCCTCTATTCTGTCGGTTTATCTACCGGTAAACGAACTGCTCGGAGTATCGCTTCGACACTAAACATTGTGGTCGCGCGCGCGCAGCGGCTCCAAGCGCAGCACGCTCGACATCGAGGGCAAGATACAGGAGTGGCGCGAGCGCAACCAGCCCTCCGCGCCGCCGCTGGAGGCGGCCGGGGGCCCCGCGCCGCCCGGGGGGCCCGGGGGGCCCGTGGCCGCCACGCGCCTGCTGCTGGCGGGCGACGACGTGGTGTGCCAGCTGGTGCCGCCGCCCGCGCTGCTGGACGACCTCAAGACGCGCCTCGACCAGAAGGACGAGGACAACGAGTCCGGCATCCACGAGTCCGAGTAGCCGCCGCGCGCACACCCACAGAGCGCGCCCGGCGTGCCGGCCACGCGCCGCCGGGTGACGACATCATTCGTTTTAAACATTATTTAAACTAAGTTCGTTTGAAGGATCCCGCAGGGTTGATTTAGCCAACACACATGAAATTCGACCAATTTTTAGTAGTTTAAAAAAATGGATTTGTCTTCCGTCGTTAGCAGTTTTTATAAAAGTTTTATTGTTCAACTTTCAGATGTCGTTTGTACCTTAGTACATTTTGATAAAAGTACTTTTTTAAAAATCCACGATTTTACGGACTTGTAGAGTCTAGGCCAAAACATGTTTAAAACTGTCCATTTTTTACTAATTCATTCATATCAGTCGTTAATATCTCTACATAGCTATAAATGTGTAACATTGATGAAGTATCGCACGACATAGGATAGCATAGCTAGGCTTCGCTTGATCGTTTCGAACGAGAACGTCCATTCGCTACGTATACAACCGCTTCTGCCTCGCCCCGCCCCACGCGACAAACATTGGCCACACATTACAAAGGCTGCCACAGAAACTTATGCTTTATGACAGTAGACAAACATCTGTTGAGAAACACATAGTTTTATAAAGCTTTGGAAATGTATTTTACTTATAGCAGTATTCGTACACGATATAATTATGCTATTGTTTAACTATGAAGACGGTAGTGGTTTCATGTAAGATACCTGCCGCTCGTAGTCACTGAAAAATATTTTCTAACCGAATTACAATAGGAAGTGGCGGCTGTCGAACAAGATCAGCCAATATTTGTCGAAACATTTGAATCTGTATACTATATTGTAACGCTGGTACAAGTAATATTGATCTCTCTATTTTGTATGTGTCGTACTGTAGCGTGCACGCGCCGTGAGCGCACGCGTGCACCACGTTAGTGAGTAAGTCGCAGTTAGTGCTTACCGTGATATCGAGTGCGTATGTTTAGCACTGCAGCGTGCGCGCCGCTAGCTAGGAATATATTGTATTGTACAACGTTTAGGCAAAATAAAATAATTAAAATTACTTAATACGCTTTTCAAAAAGGCAACTTTTATATAAGAATGATTATAAAATCTTATACTTCCTTGAAGTTTTGCTAGTATTTATTCCCATTTTTATGCATTTGGAATTTTTGACGAATTAAATGTTTGATAGGTAGGTAAATTTCTACGAGACATTGTAATGATAGATTTTTTACCAGTTTCTATTTATATAATATTGATATTGGCAACAGTAGCCAAGTGTATGGGGATTTAATAATCAATAATAATATTAAGACATACGTGCGCACTGCAGTGAATTGATTGTAGCTACATGAAGACATGTAAGACACAGTTTGTACATAGGAGTGCTCTCAAGCCGGGCAGCGCGGCGGCGCTCACTGTCCGGATCCCTGTTTTCTTTAGAACTGACTTTCGGATGGCATTAACGACATTTCAGTTTCCGGACACAGTACTCAGCTCTGTCTTAAAAACATTGAACAAAAAACGAGTAGTAATGAGCCGTGAGCGCCGCCGCCCGCCAGCTGTTACACAATACACAAATATCACGAGGAATATATTATAATAATAAAGTTATCATCAATTGAATATATCATAATGTAAGGTTGTAATCATTTAACGACATATCCGTGTTTTTACATTTATACCTACAACGTAAGGTAACGATATTTAGGATAAGCGTGAGGTAGAACATGTGCGAGGGTCGGTAGCCGCGACACTTGTGTGGCGCTAGTAGTGTTGAGTGAGGTGTGCGCGCGAGCGGCGCGAGGGGCTGCGGTGCTCGGGCTCGTGGCGGCGCGCCGAGCTGCGGTAACACACCACTGTAACCCGGTTGACTGAGTTCGCTTTCTCTCTTGTACGTAGTCCGTGTATTACTTCCCTGAATGTTGGCTCTAGCACTAGCGTACTAGTAATTATATGAAACGTTTCATGTTTCTTTATGTTACGACGCTATGCTTTCTTTATGATTTTTTTGCTGGTTTAAATTTATTTTATAAAAGTATATAAACGTATCGAAAATGATGCATCCCAGTTAGATGTGATAGTGAATGTGACGGTAGTTGTCAGAAGAATAGACTGCGATACGCAGAGCAGCAACCTACCAGTTTAAAGAAAAGACTCAGAAAGAGTTATCAACTATGTTCATAAACCAAAGTGTTGGGCCCACTGTTCGCAAACGCGTAGCTTTATAGACGCGTATTCGTCATTACACGCTCGGTGTACGCCGGCGTGAAGCGCGCATACAACATTGTGTCAACGAAGCGGCGGCGTCGTGCCGTTGTGTCGTTGCAATTTTGTCGACAGACTTACAAAGCTGGCTATGCAAGCTTCACGCAAGCGTACACCGAGCGTGTAATGACGAATAGGCGTCTATGAAGCTACACGTCCGTGAAAAGCGGACTTTAGCGTACAAAAATATGTGGTGAGACGTACAGCGAATATTTTTAATAATGTTTAATTACTCAGATACCCGCGAAACGAGACACAATAGTAAAACAATAACAGCGCGGTCTCATAGGACCGGTTGGGGATTCAAACGTTAATAATGTTCGGTCCAGTCTGTCCGGACTGATCTGATCGGCAGCAGCGCCGCCATTGGTAGCGTAACATTCCTGACAATCTGTTTGAGAAACGCGTTGAACTAAATACTCTTTGGAGTAATGACTACTACACACGATGCACCTCGACACATCGAGCTATACTTGTATGCCTAATGAACCCGATCTACTTGCTATACACACAATATGAACATTCGTTTGTGCTGAATCTTGCGTAAATCTAGCTCCTGTAAGTTTTCCTACGTTTGTATACTAATTATTTTCTGTAATAACTTAGGTGTACTAATGATTTGCATCCTAACATTGGCTAGGTTCTTGCCTGTTCCTAGATATCTAATGTTAAGTGGACAAGTGTGGGCTTCCCTGTCGTTCTGTTACCTGTTGCACGCTCCTCGTCCTCGCTTCGCTTGTGTGCTCAATTTACTCATGAATTGTTTGTTATTGTGTGTCTATCTGATTCCACTTTCCTTTAATTTTCTTAAAGAATTGAGTTCTTGTTAAATTCTTACGTATTCTTATTAACATCACCATTAATGTTAAAGACGAACACTTGATTTGGACCCTACCTTTTAAAATGATTAACTTCTTTAAGAATTGACTTTACCTTATAGTTTTCTACATAAAGTCACTGTGTGTTTGTTTGCATCATATGTACAGACAAGCGCGCCGGGCCCCGGAGCGGCGCGCTTGTCTCGCCCGCAGGCGCTGACTTGTGTTCTGTTGTAGCGCCTACAAGGCCGAGAAGCGCTCCTCTCGCTCCAGCCGCACCACACGAGAGTCTCACGGGAGCAGCGCGGCCGAGTCGCGCAGCGGGCGCAGCCGCGCGGCGGGGGAGGCAGCGAGCCGCGACGCCGCAGTGGCGCCGCCTCTCGACGCATACCACGCGCGCAGATATAATGATATGGCGCCAAAGTAAGTTGCACCGCACTCTCTCACACGAGCGGCGCGGCGGGGGAGGCAGCGAGCCGCGACGCCGCAGTGGCGCCGCCTCTCGACGCATACCACGCGCGCAGATATAATGATATGGCGCCAAAGTAAGTTGCACCGCACTCTCTCACACGAGCGGCGCGGCGGGGGAGGCAGCGAGCCGCGACGCCGCAGTGGCGCCGCCTCTCGACGCATACCACGCGCGCAGATATAATGATATGGCGCCAAAGTAAGTTGCACCGCACTCTCTCACACGAGCGGCGCGGCGGGGGAGGCAGCGAGCCGCGACGCCGCAGTGGCGCCGCCTCTCGACGCATACCACGCGCGCAGATATAATGATATGGCGCCAAAGTAAGTTGCACCGCACTCTCTCACACGAGCGGCGCGGCGGGGGAGGCAGCGAGCCGCGACGCCGCAGTGGCGCCGCCTCTCGACGCATACCACGCGCGCAGATATAATGATATGGCGCCAAAGTAAGTTGCACCGCACTCTCTCACACGAGCGGCGCGGCGGGGGAGGCAGCGAGCCGCGACGCCGCAGTGGCGCCGCCTCTCGACGCATACCACGCGCGCAGATATAATGATATGGCGCCAAAGTAAGTTGCACCGCACTCTCTCACACGAGCGGCGCGGCGGGGGAGGCAGCGAGCCGCGACGCCGCAGTGGCGCCGCCTCTCGACGCATACCACGCGCGCAGATATAATGATATGGCGCCAAAGTAAGTTGCACCGCTATACTGATTATGAGTTGTCCCTTTTGATGGACAGTGTCATAAACAACTATAATGATGCCCTAGGTTTACGATCAACTTTGTTAATTTGTGTCAATGCTGATAACATCCTAACTAAGGATTGCAATCCAGTATGTTTCCCCAATCCCCAACCCCAACTGGATTGCAGTCCCCAATTCGACTCAATAATAAAATTGAATTTAATTGTCTAAGGTATGATAACGCGATCAACCTACTGTTACTAAACTCCCGCCGGGACGTGTAAGTACTCCGCGCGCCCTCTGCCGGCGCGGCACTGCACGCTCGTGTGACGTCACTCGCAATACTTGCATCTAGACGAACAGTTTCACCCGAGCACCCTTACTGGCCAGATTACAATGGTTTTGGAAACAACACAAGCTTCTATACAAGCAAAATATCATCAATCAAATTAGAATTCATTTATTTGGTGGTAAAATAGTGTTGCTCATACTCGAACGATCATAACAGCAGCCTCAATTATTTTTGTCGAGTTCTGTATCAGACACTAACGGGAACTGTTCAGTAAACTGCAGGCATTCTATACAATTAGCGCCATGTGTTCGTAAATATCACGAAGCCTTAGCTTCTTATTACAAGTTGAATATTTTGAACAGAATAGTTTCACGCTTCTGCCTTAGAATAGTGGATAATTGCAAGATTAAAGATTTTGTTATATGTGAAAATGCCAAGCGAGTTTATAGTTTCTAGTAATCAAAATTACGTATTCCGCGTTACTGGACTATCTAAATTATATGAATGCGTATTCCTATTTGTTTTTGTGTCTACTGCAATTTATTGTTAAAATACATATTTTTATTTGTTCTAAATCGATGAGCTTGGTCTGTTCCATTGTACCGCCCCGTTCCTTCCCGACACGATACCAATGGTCGAACGAGCTAGAAGATGGAATCTACATTCCTTATATTTTTAAAATTTAAAAAAATATAAAACATTTAAAATATAATAAATATCAGTATCTCATCCATATCAAAACAGTTTCACTTGTATCTTGGATTCAATGACGTGAAATTAATAGCTTACGGTGAAATTTTACACAATGTTTTTTTTTTTACATTTTAAGTTAAAAAGTTTAATCAGATTCAGACCTACCTGGATGAAAGAAAGAAATAAAAATAGTTAAATGCGCCTTACGCCGCTAAAATATGATTAGCAAGTGAAGTGAGTCTGTGAGGACAGGTATCAGTGCATGTTATATTGAAGACCGCGGCAGCAGAGACCTGGTGAGCCTACTATTCCTTTTCCCATTCCC
This sequence comes from Mythimna separata, assembly GCA_030763345.1. Lineage (NCBI taxonomy): Eukaryota > Metazoa > Arthropoda > Insecta > Lepidoptera > Noctuidae > Mythimna > Mythimna separata. The sequence goes on from CM061172.1 coordinate 346,375, forward strand.
GACGACCGCTCATCGATAGTTATTAGAAAAGTTTCCCCTCAATCTATGTCCAAATTCTATCCATCCATGTTTAAAACAGCTTCATGACACAGGTCGTCCCATGAACTAGTACCTATATAATATAAGAAGGTATAGTTAACTTCACGTCTGCGGTACCAATATATGGTTTTGAGAGCGGCTCTATCGCAGACGCGCAGTTGACTGTAAAGAGTCTGCTATAAAACCGAAATCTTCGGCGTGTATGACATTCCTTAGTGTTGTTCGTGTTCGCTCAAAGTAGTTGAGTTTCAATCACTTGAGGTACGCTCAGGGAAACCAATTGTTAATCACCTACAACCATACCGTCATAACACGACTAGGTCTATTCTGTGTATGTAATTGTCGTCCCAATTGGTTTCCCTGACGTGCACCGTGTGCACGCACTTGGTGACGGCGGCGTCTGTTGCAGGCACTGGGAAGAAGGACCCCCCCGCTATCTCGGAACTGAGTACGAGCGACCCCCTCCGTACTACTATCCCGGACCACAGTGAGTATCACGCAGCCACCGCGCGCACACTAATACAGTGAACTATATCACACGCACTCACAGGAATGTTCGTACAAGGAGTTATGGGGTTAACAAATCACTGCAAGTCTAGTTGTTCTAACGGTAGACCCATCCTTACAGGGTATTTGTTACCTTTTAACTAGCCATGACATTCAGGCTATGTCGTGCCACCTAAGATCTTTATCCAGTGTCCCTAAGATACAAAATCATATGTCTGAGCTGAGCAAAGTGGACCTTAAGAATATGAATTTTATTCGCTGATATTCTGGCGTGTCCGGTCAGTTGGGGTCAAGATTATCCACTGCCCGTTTAGAAGACAATTTTGTTTAATTTTTAGCAGTAGTGCGGCCCATTTTAGACCTCTGTTAGCGAGCAGTAGACAGAGCGGTCGGGCGGAGGCCTCGACCGCGCACACGGGCTGGAGCTGGGCAGAGTACAGCGATAGGTACCGCGAGTGCTAGTGCCGTCCTACTTGTGAACGTTTCTCACTTCCATGGTCCATTATGTGTGGTAGTAAGTGCTGGGTAGCACCTCAGGATGTAGACTGTCCGACACTCGGCCCAGAACTGGCGAGTTGGCGGCGAGGGAAGGTAGAGGCATTACCAGTAGTAGTTATAGTATGTGTGTGCCGTCCAGTGTACGTTGGTTTGTGTGTCTGTATGGGTACTGCTATATTTTAGAGCTAGTTCAAGCGTGACGTCCGCGTCGTCGGTACAATTTTACTGTAGTTTAGAGGAAGCTAGGATTTATTATTATATGTTTTACGACTCCAAAGAAAAAGGGTTAAAAAACTATGTGCTTGAAAATATGAATTGAATGTACCTCCTTGCTTGCTGCATCACTGCTTACCATCAGGTGGGATCGCGGTCAAGCACAGGTTTATACCAATTAAAAAAAATGTATTGTCAGACTCGCTTGCACCTCTCATGTGTTTGAAACTTGGTTCATGTGTTATAATCACGGCGTGGCATCTGTAGTGAAGGGTGATCGCTATTGGCGTCAGCACTAATATGATACTCTTTCCTGTTTCAGTGATAGACAGTAAACTGGCGCTCACGGAACTCGACGAACACCTGCTCAAGTACTGAGGCGACCCCCCCGCCACCCCGCCACCCCGCACCCCCACTGCCTGTGTGAGCGACTGTGACGTGATCGTCGTCTGCCTACCACACGCCACTCATCTTATAGATCTGACACAACTTGCACATTGATCTCAACAGTTATGTACGGTAGACGATGACACGGCACAGTCGTACTCTAGTCAGCCACGAAGCTGTTCACTGCGACAGCTGATCACAATATAGTCGTAGACAAATACTACAAATTTAAATCTAATAGTCTATTTTAAATACCAGATTATCCATTTTATAGTGTGTAAGTTAGGTGCGAACTCACGTTTGTATAGTCGAGAGTGTTCTGTTGTCGGTCAAATACGTACTCAGACAAACGGACAGCGTGACGGCTAATATGCTCAACTTTGCACTGCACTACCGCTGTTCACTATACAGTGTGTGCGATAACTTTTTAGTTGAACTGAAGTTATGGATCTATGTCAAAGACTTGAACAATCGAGTAACTAGCCTGTATGTTCGTCTGTTTGTGTGCGTGCGCATACAGAACACGCCGACAGGTCGCCTTCTACAAGTCTTGTCTAGTACGTAGAGTAGTCGCACTCTGCAACGCCTCTCTGTTGGCGAGTGCGCGCCTACTTGTGATGAACACTGTAGCGTACGCCTAGTTGTAATCCAAGTACTCTTGTAACGTAACAGTGTTAGTCTTCTATTTAAATGATATAAGTATACCTGCGAGTCTCGGTCACAGTTACTGCCATATGTTGGACGCTCAGTGCCGGTCGAGCGCGGCGGCGCGGGCGCACTCGGTGCCGCTCGCGTGATGGAGGCCCCAGTATCCAGACCGCGCCGTCGCCGCTGCCGCACTGCGTCGGCTCAAGATTATTAGTAGAATATGTTGATAGCGATCTCAGGGTCGTGTTGGCTTTAAATGATTTACACAAGTATATATGTGTTGTTACACGCGGATCCTCACGGCCGCACAAAATGTGTTTGAGTTTGAAATCTAAGAGATTCAGTTTTAAGTTAGATTTTATGTATTATTATTAGATAAGTAAGTTTGTTTCTTTCGTTTTTTCATTCACTTACTCTACCAAAAGTATTTGTATGCCAAAAGGGAACGTTCGTGTGAAAAAGCGATAGAGAACAGTAGCTGGCGACACAGACACGCGACGCGTGCGACACGGCGTCGCGCGAGTGTGTCGCGGGCGCAGTAGCGATAAGTTCACTCGTTCACATGTACACATCACGCGCGAGATTGTAATGCATTTATATTTAACGGATATCGTCGAGTGTACGAGTGCACAGCCACGACTGCCAAACTACGCGACTGAGTAGAGCGCGACGCGCGTGCAGCGGCCACAGTTCTGACACTCTAGCGGAACGCCGACCCTGACCACTGCACGCTTCACTTTTTTATAGAAAATTTAAATATTGCGTCTGTAAGTCAAGTTTTTAATTATTTTACATATTTTGTGCTAGTTCATATTTACGAACAGTAATATATTCTATCCACATTTGTAAGCTCGAGCATTTTATAAAACTGCCCGAGCATTGTACATTGTTCGTAACATAGCGTTAATATTCTATTTAGTATAATTTAGTAATTATTCGACATTTATAATTGCTCGGTAAGCTCGGAGGGCGAGATGTTCAAATAGTTGATTTGTTTAAACTTGTGTCATATCGTAAGTAAGTGCTGTTTATTGTATGTGCGAGTGTGAATGTGATACCAAATATGTGTTGTTCGTGTCGTGCCGGAGCTCTCGCGGCCGCCGCCCGCCCGCCGCGCGCGCACGCACTGTGCACGCACGTGTGACGCACGCGCACGCACTGTGCACGCACTGTGCACGCACGTGTGACGCACGCGCACGCACTGTGTGCACGCGCGCGACAGGGCGCGGCGCGCGGCTGACTGCAACACTTCGGAAACGTAGCGGTGACGGCCACCCGCATTCAGTATACGTGTAGTCAATTAGCCGTAGATACTCAATATTTCAATTATTAACTCTTAATCGTAATAGTCGTTATATAACCTGCAATACTATCCAGTATCCGGCCGCGCCCGCGCTGGCCGCTACCGCTGCGTCGCGTTGATCTCCCGCTGTCTTCCCGCAGCCGCTGCTGCACATCTCAACTGATTCTCATCTCTAGTGTAAGAAGTAGAGTCCCCGCAACATTGTAGCGTCACGCGTTCACTAGGATAGGATCGATATGGACTGCTGAGGTTTTAGGAATTTTTTGTACGTAAAGCAGAACGAGTGATCGCTACACGTTGTGCGGCGCGCTGCGTGTGCACCGCTGTCCTACCCGAGGATGTGTCAAATACAAGGGAACATAAGTCTATACGTTTACCTTTCCTGCTCACTTTACCGTAGACGACTTCCTTTTGGAATCACCTTGTGAAACTATACTAGTGTGTACGTAGTGCCGCTGCTCAAGTCGCGCCGAGCGGTGCGCGCACTAGGAGTGCATTGTGTAGCCATTCTGTATGTTCACTGAGAGAGTGGCGACGTACTGGATAGTGTTAGTGAATGTTAGGCTAAGCTAGACTTAACGTTATTCCAATGTAATCTTTAACTAGTAGTGATGTAACCAAAAAGAAAGATTCTGTAAGCGCGCCGCGCTGCTGTCCGGTGCCACGGTGCCCCGGGCCCGGACTGGAACGACGATTGTAAAATAAACAACATTTCATTATCTCTTACCGCTTGGTTTTATTTACCAACCTGCCCACAAACCCATGTAGACAGCTTTGAGGTCTTGAGCCCTGGCAATATTACTAAATCATCCCATCACTACAAATTTAGTGAATATTTTTCGACCTTTGGTCAAGTCGTAAAAATAACGGGTCACAGTCACATTATAAACAAAAGAGGCTAGATTTGTTCAAGTTACAGCTTAAATAATAATTGTCTTAAGGGCCTGTTTCACAATGTCCGAGTAAGCACTACTCACTGAATAAATTAAAAAAATTGACAGAATTTGTATGAAATTATCTGTCAAAGTAAGATACTCGAAACTTAATCATAGGTGGTGAAACAGGCCCTTAGGGCCGGTTTTAAATTCTGTCAGATTTTTGAATTTATTCAGTGAGTAGTGCCTACTCGGATATTGTGAAACAGGCCCTAAATGTAATAAATACTAGGATTTTAAAACTTTTCTGCTTTTGTTTCAAATCAATCTATCGTTATAAACAATTTCTTGGAATGGTCAGAGTATTCAGTACAACGTCATGAAAAATATTCTGGAATGCTATGAATGCCCAGTGTATTACGTAGGCACCGTATAGGTGTACACAAGTATGTGAAGGTCCTGATATACATGGATGTATATTATTGAATGTTTAGCGAACATTGATTGCATATATTAGGTACAGGGTGTGTCTGACATCGACGCACAAACGAATACCATGGATCCAGTACATAATTCTGGACCCTGGGTGATGGAATTTGTTAAAAAATAATTAACCTATCACATACCCACAAAACGAGACACAATAGTAAAACAATAACACCGCGGTCTCATAGGACCGGTCGGGGATCATCATGAACTAAATTAAAAAAAAAACTATGTAAAATCGTTATTCTAACATTTTTAAAGAAAAAATAATTATTACTTTTTTAATTTAAAATGTCATATGGATTGATTAGAAGAACTATTTTATCTACCCTGATGTCTTTTTAATTAATTATTTTTTTAATTAAGATTTTTTTTTTCATGAATGTCATCGGGTCTGTTTAGAATAAAATAAACTTTATTGTACACCAAAAGAAGAAACAAATTATGAAGAAGCTTAAATCTATGGGTACAATGGCGGTCTTATCGCTGACAGCGATATCTACCATAACTAATAATGTATTTATAGATTTTTTTAAATAAGATTTTTGTTGAATAAATGAGGAAAAACATTAAAATTCCACCACTGGTGGTCTAGAATCATGTACTGGATCCATGGTATTGGTTAGTGCGTCGATATCACACACCAGATATACTAAATTCAGGAAACGTCTAGGAATAAAAGAAAACGAAGTAATAAAATAACCAACACGTTTATTCGACTGCGCCCTCTGGGGCTGCCAACACTTAGGCTACTTAGCGCTAACTAGGCTAGTATAAATACATAGGTATAACTAATAAATACTGTCTCGTGTGTCAGGTGCTGGAGGGGCGACCATGCCGGCGATGTCGACGACGACGACGACGACGATGACGACGATGATGACGAAGACGAACATGACACCAGGCGGCATTCCTTGCGCGCCCATTGTTCTGGAAAAATGATCGCTACGTTAGGCCGGTGGTACAGGAGGGGCAAGGAGTAGAATAGTCTGAGCTCGCTTGACTGGAGGCGCACCCGAGCGTAGAGAGGGAACTAATCTATGTTGTAATCGGGCAAATGCAACAAACACGACACAAAGTGCCGCTTATCTCAGAGGTCAAATTAAATAAACTGGGTAATCTTCGGATACAGTGTGTTTGTGAGCTTTTTATATCGACTGGGTACTTGTGGTATTGTATTACTATTAGTTTTAAAATTCATGCCTTAAAATCAATCGAATGATTACTTAAACAAAATTTTAGGAGCTGAAACTTTTGGATAATTGATAGGTACTTGGGTTTCATTCAATTTTCTAAACTTTTCTACACATATGAGTATGAAAAATACTGATGTAATTTATAACTTTAATTCTGTGATTTTGTGCTAGAAAAGTTTTAACCTGTTTAGTGGCAGCAATCATATTGTTGGATCATCTGTATAATTTCCATAGTTCCATACGTAGCTTAGTACCCTTGCAGCAGTTTATTTAATCTGACCTTAAACTTTTTTTTTGTTTGTAAATTTTGTACCTGATTTTTGTTTTTTTTTTCAAACTTCATATTACTTTACATAGGTAGTATTTATACCTACCTAATTAATTTACATCCAAAGAAATCTATTACGGTTTTTGAGATTTTTTTTTTGATTATTTTTAAATCAGTTAATAAATAACAAATAAAAACACAAAAGTTTTTTTTTCACATCTCAAATGAAATACATTTTGATACAAGTGAAGAAACCGACATTGCAACCGAGGCGAAATTTGCCCGAGCGCCAAGTGTTATGGAGTCGAGTATTGAAGTGATAAATTTCTATGTGGTTGAAACCATATTTTCAATACACTTACAAAGAATTAATACTTTTTCTGAAAATTGTTTTTATAAAGGGTGTAAAAAGACCCTTAACGAAAACGAAAACCGCATATTCTACTCATCACTAGGATACTTTTTTTCTTCTAGACCATACCTGGGAATTCACTGGTTCTGGAGATATTGAAGGTCAAAGTCAACATTTTTTTTTCGTTTTTTTTTCAAAATCGTATTTCAAGTATCATTAGTAAACTTTCTTCCGAACAAATGTTGTCAAAATTATCAATTTTTCATAGTCAATTACGCATTTGAAGTTACTAAAATGCATTGAAAACTAAACACAACGAGCGCCTCACACACACAAGCGTGCGGTCGGTTCGACGACCAAGCGCGAGCGGCCGAACGCGCAGCTGATCGGAATTATTATTAATTAATTATTTTTTAAAGATGAAAAAAAAAGTTTTTTCCCAGCAATATTTTTTGGTTCAAGTTACTTAATTACACGTACAGAATGTGTAGTTATCGGCTTTGTAATTGGTCTTTTCAAACCCTGTATTTAGATTTTTTATTTTAGTCAGAAGATGTTTTTTTTAGTATTGATTTAAATAGCAACAGGCTATCTCAAGCATTTTTTGCCTCAATCATAATCTTAATAAAAATAGAATTTGAGTTTTCTAAAAGATGTTAAAATTCTATTACTCCATTTTTTTTTCTTTTTTCACAAACAAATCAAAAGGAAAAGCATGAAAACGCTGAAAATTTGAAACTCAAATATTTTTGAATTTATAGAACACAGATAAATGTTTAGGCGGAGTGTGTGTGTAGTGCGTAGGTATACGAGCAGTGTGGAGCTGCAAATAACGCGGAGTGCGCAGGTATACTAACATGTGCGGGGTCGCTGCGCGTGCTCGCGTGCGGCCGCCAGCAGCAGGCGGTCGAGCTCGGCGCGGCACGAGCAGTGCAGGAACTCGCGCGGCCGCACGCCGCGGAACACCTCGGCGATGGATGGCTTCACGTTGTAGAAGATGATGGTCTGTCCGCGCTGGTGGAAGTCGTCTATCAATGCTTTTATGCCCTGGAAAAAGGGAAGGATCGTTTTAAATCGATACTTGAACCTTAAGTCCGAGTTAGCTCTCAGTACCTATTCTAATTGTCTTCATTGATCTTGCCAAAGCATTCGACGCTGTATCTCTTCAGATGCTACATAAAAACTTGGAATGTTTTGGCATAAAGCGGCATCGCTCGGGATTGGTTTTCCTCCTACTTATCTGACCGACAACAGTATGTTATGATTGAAGATAGTGTCACTGAAAGCCTGCCTGCCGTTTTTGGGGTACCACAAGGCACTGTTCTGGGGCCTACATTATTCACAATTTACATGGATGACATACTGATACTATATTTCGCACAGTCAGATATGATTTGGTATGCAGATGATATAGCATTCATATTCAGGAGGAAGAATGCCGTGAACGCTGCAGTGCACGGTATGGGTCGCTAGATTACCTTAGCGGCGGTGAAGTCGGCGGCCTGCACGTGCGTGGCGTCGAGCACGAGCGGCGTGTCGGTGTGCGCGCGCTCGGCCGCCTTGCGCAGCGCGCGCCGCACGAACTCCGCCGACGGGAACGACAGCGAGCGGTCCACCACGGCCACCAGGTGTGAGATGCCGTCGCTAGACTGAGGACATACACTTACTTCAATAATCCGCCTTGTAGTTTGTCACTTTTGAAACATTCTTAAATATTATCGAATTGAGGTAAAACTGATTCGTCGTATAAATGTGAACGAATACGCCTCTCAAATCTGTCTTAATGTTCATAATTAGTGATGGATACTTGTGATATAGGTACATGTTATAGTACCTGTTAGTATAGGTACTTATAATAATAGGTACTATAACAGTGTTTAGTACGTCTGTAACGTCAAGAGTGTTGTACTTACGACAGCCGTGGTGACCTTGACGGAGGGCCTGGCGGAGGCGTAGAGCAGGAACACGAGGTTGACGGCGATGCCGATCACGATGCCCAGCTCCAGCCGCAGCATCAGGCACGTCACGAACGTCACCACCGCCGGGATCAGGTCCAGCTCTGCAACACACATACAATATATATGAATATTGATATTATTTACATAAGATAGTTAGGACGATCTTTCTAACTGGGACAGTAACGGATTGGATATTTTTCACTTCCAAGACAATATGTTCTGTTATCATAAACCATAACCGAATAATGCGATAAGATCATCTGAGCCGATCCTCTGCCTCGGAAACGAAGATGTCCGAGTGTCCCAGGAAATACAGTGGCATAGCGATCACATGCTGCAAAGCAAAGCTACGTGGAGACCCGTTTAAAGTCTATCTAGGAAAGTGCCCCCACAGGCTTTAAACTGAGGGGGTTCCCGGGTAGTCTTCTTAGGGAAATGTGCTGATGGTGATCACTGAGGTAAACGTCCCACACTCCTGTGTCTTTCACATTAAACCTTCAAAGGCATAGGGCTTTGAAGGTTTAATCCCTATAAAAAGGAATGTCTTGTAGATATGTCTTGTGTAGAAAAAGGCATGCTACATCAGTTCCAAAGTAATCAAGTACCTAGGAAAAGGCAGGATGCAGTCGATGATACAAAAGGGCCACTTAAAAATACATTGTCTCCAAAAATTGCAGCTTCATCGTGTATAGTCGTTAAACAAGCAATCAGACTAACTTTTCGTCCTCCATATCGGCTTGAATACGTGCAGTTCCATCATGAAGACCACGGCGGCGATGATGACGGCCGCCAGCGACGCCTTCGGGATGTAGTAGAAGTACGGCGTGAAGTACTGCAACAGGAATAAATAATGTCACAGCGTTTTGCACATCCGAATGTTAATATCTGGCGCTGCTTCCAGTGATTTGACTTGACCTCAAGATTGACCGCTAGAACATTTTTTTTGCCATGACTAAATACATCAGTCGATTAGTTGTGTAATCGTCAGTGCTGTATGGATCACAGTAGACGCTTGTTAGCATATGATGCGGTAGTGTTCCTGTACCAGAGACACAACGTGTGTTAACATCTACGAACGGCAAATGTATCTAGCTGTAGGCTATGTGTGTGAGTGTCACCTGTAGAGACAGCAGCACGAGCGCGCCGGTGTAGAGGCCGCCGGCGGTGGTGGCGACGCCGCTGGCGTGGTTGACGGCGCCCCGCGACAGCGCGCCCGACACCGGCATGGAGTGCACCAGCGCCGACGCCATGTTGCACACTACTAGTGCACCTAGCTGTAGGCTATGTGTGTGAGTGTCACCTGTAGAGACAGCAGCACGAGCGCGCCGGTGTAGAGGCCGCCGGCGGTGGTGGCGACGCCGCTGGCGTGGTTGACGGCGCCCCGCGACAGCGCGCCCGACACCGGCATGGAGTGCACCAGCGCCGACGCCATGTTGCACACTACTAGTGTACCTAGCTGTAGGCTATGTGTGTGAGTGTCACCTGTAGAGACAGCAGCACGAGCGCGCCGGTGTAGAGGCCGCCGGCGGTGGTGGCGACGCCGCTGGCGTGGTTGACGGCGCCCCGCGACAGCGCGCCCGACACCGGCATGGAGTGCACCAGCGCCGACGCCATGTTGCACACTACTAGTGCACCTAGCTGTAGGCTATGTGTGTGAGTGTCACCTGTAGAGACAGCAGCACGAGCGCGCCGGTGTAGAGGCCGCCGGCGGTGGTGGCGACGCCGCTGGCGTGGTTGACGGCGCCCCGCGACAGCGCGCCCGACACCGGCATGGAGTGCACCAGCGCCGACGCCATGTTGCACACTACTAGTGCACCTAGCTGTAGGCTATGTGTGTGAGTGTCACCTGTAGAGACAGCAGCACGAGCGCGCCGGTGTAGAGGCCGCCGGCGGTGGTGGCGACGCCGCTGGCGTGGTTGACGGCGCCCCGCGACAGCGCGCCCGACACCGGCATGGAGTGCACCAGCGCCGACGCCATGTTGCACACTACTAGTGTACCTAGCTGTAGGCTATGTGTGTGAGTGTCACCTGTAGAGACAGCAGCACGAGCGCGCCGGTGTAGAGGCCGCCGGCGGTGGTGGCGACGCCGCTGGCGTGGTTGACGGCGCCCCGCGACAGCGCGCCCGACACCGGCATGGAGTGCACCAGCGCCGACGCCATGTTGCACACGCCCAGCGCCACCATCTCCTGCGTCGCGTCCACGTACTTTCCCTCCGCTGAAATTAGAATACAATACAATAAACTTTATTGTACACCAAAATAGTAACAATTTTACAGAATCGTAAAATCTATCACGAGACCAGGGGCTCGCAGAGTGGGGACTCTGTGTGCCCGTTGAATGATTTCAGGAAAGATAGTGGCATAGTGATCACGTACTGCAGTGTATAACGAGGTTTAGGAGAGACCTGTTACAGTCTCCTCAGGGATGTACCATACCAGGCGTTGTAAAGAGAGGGTGCAGGTTGATTTTTTAAGAGGTCACGGGCTCACGGGGCCCTCTCCCGTGTGCTGATCACCGGGGTGGTTTTATTGAGGTAAGAATCCCACACTCCAAAACTCGTCTTTTCTCCAAAAGTTCTTGTTTTTACTCTGTACTAAGTATAAACCATTAAATAAGTAAAGTAACTTACAGAAGACCTTAGCGAGCGCGATGTTCTCGAGGATGGACAGCAGCGGCACCACGAAGATGGCGGACCCTAGCGTGGAGGCCATCTCGGAGAAGGTGTAGGTGTGGTTGCCCACCGTGGCCGAGAACGGCGGCGCCGACAGCTCCGGGAGACCAGGCTTCACCTCGCCTGGAACAAGCGGCAGTTCCGTTAGAACGTGCAAACGTGGAACCTGGACTTACACATTCGTAATGTGGGTGTATTAGAGATGTTTATCTTTACTTTTTCAGGGGATGGCGTGACGTTTTGTAAACAACCCCAAAACTACGCTCGCTTAGTTCGATTACAATCCAAATCACAATCCAAGACCGCTGTGCAGATTTATTAAGGGCAACGTATCACGATACAAATTGATTGCGATGTGTATCTAACTACCAATCTGGACGATTAAGGATTTTGATGCCACATTCATTTTGTCTCAGAATTGAGTCTGTAATGGTGGTCAAGGGGTGATTCTAAATGGAAATTAACAGAAAGCGGTGTAATCGCCGTATGGCGTTCCAATAGATACAAGGATAAATAAATACATGACGTGTGTGTTCACCTGTGATAGTGTGACAGGTGACAAGACAGAATGGAAGAAAAATACCCACGCCGACCCCAAGTAACATAGGCCATGGGCAGAAAGAAGTAGTTCACCTGTGAGCACGAAGGGCGCCTTCCGCTGCGTGTCGAAGTAGTAGGCGAGCGCGGCGCACACGAGCACGACCAGGATGTTGCGCGTGGTGGCCAGGAACCACAGCGCGTGCGCCGCGCCGCGCCGCGCCAGCGACCCGCGCGCGCCATCCGCGCCCGGCGACCCGCCCTCCGGCAAGGGGTTCACTTTTATATCTTTTACTTTCTGCAACGTTACACAAGAGTCATTAGATTACCATCGTAACAGTCTATGTTTTTTTCGCCCGGGTGTGACCATTATGTGGAACGCCCAGTGAACACAGTAGAGTGTCCACATAAGGGCAATCGGAGGCAACGACCTCTCGCACCGAGGCCTGGTACAGGCCATGGTCCAGAGCGAGGAGGAATAGCAGGCGGTGGCCTCCTTCTGTGAAGCAGTAATGCTAGCAAAGGAGGTGGGATGATGGGACCTACCCTGAGCAGCAGCAGCACAATGATGCACGAGATGCCGAGCACGGAGTCCCACAGGCGCGTCTCGCCGATGTGCTCGTAGAGCCCGGTCCACACCTGCACCAAGGAATGTGTTATACAGCTATGTTTTGAGCATCAACTTAAACTTCGGCCGTTTTAGACTATAGGATGATTGGTAGAGAATGCGTTAACTATTTAATTAATAATGCACGTTAAGTCCACCTTTGTACCACGACTGTTATAAAGTTTGAACAAATAAAAACAGGTTTATTTCTTCCAGTAGGTAAACCCGTGAGGAATTGATAAGGGAAATAATTAAGGAAATAAGAGCAGAGGATCAAGACTAAGAAGATTAGCCTCTGATCAATAACAACAGGTTTAGGTGAGTGAAGTGTGTTGTAGTCTACGAGTAGAACTAACAAAGACGAAGGCACGTCGTTGTCTCACGAAGGTCGATAGAAAGCGCTATCGAATCGAGACAAGACTCGCAAAAACTAAGTGATGTCAACAAAAACTGCTCCTAATTATTTACTAACGACACAAAAACGTGCCAGCCTCGTTGTGAGCGCTTTTTACACCTCCGGCCACTCCACGCACGTCCCACAGACAGACAGACCTACTGGTTGATTGGTACATGCTGTACGATCTGCGACATTATCATTACACGGCACTTTTTAAACAAAAATATAGAACAGGATATAGAACTCGTTAAGGACACAAAGGCATTCCATTAAAATGTTGATTAACTATTAGAGATAATTAGGTTTTTGTTGTGGTACAACATGTTTATGAACATAACAATCAAAATTAGGATCCTATAATTCAACGGTCTCTATTAGAGTGGTGCCAATATTCTTAGATTCAGGCTACCTACCAGAGATGTGGAATGTGGATTGTATGAAACAGTCACCTTGGTTTTCGCAAAGGGCAAATAGGAACACTGTGGGTACCCATTTAGTCAGAAAAAATATGACACTCCCTCTTGAAGATTTCCACCCCATTTGAAGATTTCCCACGTAAAAAAAGAATTTAGGTAGTCCACACACACCTTCCGCAATAAAATCGCAATTGAGTGGTTCTTCTGTTACGAGCTTACCTGTAAGAACTTGCCTCCTGGGAAGCTGAGCCCCAGGATGTCCTTGACCTGCGTGGTGGCGATGATGATGGCAGCCGCCGACGTGAAGCCGACGGACACTGGGCCGCTGATGAAGTCGATCAGGAAACCTGCGCAAACAACCACCACGTTACTTAAGGACTCAATTTTGTCAGGTGAAGCTCCAGTATCAAGGTATATGATGCTCGGCACCTATTTATGAAATAGTGTTTTAAAGGTATCCGATATACGGTGGACGTCCTGTAATCCTCCGTTGAAAAGCGAAGAGATGGGTGTTGTGTCTGGTCCTGGGGGTGGTGGATATTTGATTTTGGATTATTTGTATATGTTTTAATTGCGCGGAGAACTTTAATACCGCGATGCTGGTTATGGTATTTTTACTTCATAAAGTGTTACATAGATGTCACTACAGTGAATGATCTTAATGGTGTCTGAAATAAGAATACGTAGTATTAGCCTTAATTTAAATAAAAAATTGACAGGTTTTCAGGCTAAAGAAAAGTTTTTTTTTTTTAATGGTTATAAACTAGTGCTTGACTGCGATCCCACCAGTTTGACAAATTCATTCCTAAATCAGAAATCGAGAGCGACTTAAAAGCAGACAGTCTGTGATTTTGCTTCAGTATAATAATATAACTAAATAAACAGTAGCAAACTGATAAGAAACGCATGAATAATTGTATGTAACGTCATTACAATAACAAGACTGCATGCCAGGCATAGTCGGCAGGTCGGTTACACGGCACACACGCTTGCACGGCAGACACGTTACAGTAGGTACGCTAACGTGCTCGCCTATTTGTTCGTGCACGTTGGGAGACATTCCTATCAATCACCTCATGAAATATAAAATAGTTGTAAAATACGGCTTTTAAAGTAAATAGCTTGAACCTTACTGGAGCTCGTGGCTAGATAATAACAGCCGCACAGGTCGATCTTTAAGGTTAAGCAACGCTTGCCTAGGTTGGTCTGTGGATGGGTGACCATCTTAACATAACGAGTTTCCTCCGTGCCTCGGAAAGCACGTTAAGCCGTTGGTCCCGGCTGTCATTTGGAGATCTTTGGCAGTCGTTACGGATAGTCAGAAGCCAGTAAATCTGACTCCAGTCTTGCCATGAAGTACCGTGTTACCCCAGTTAATGGGTTGTGGAGGTCTGGTAGGCAGCGGCTCCTCGTAAAATACTGGTATTCAGCTAAATCCGGCTTGACAGGAAGCCGACCCCAATATAGTTGGGAAAAGGCTAGGCAGATGATGATGAGCTTGAACCTTACTAATGGCATTGTTATCACTTGTTTCTTACAACGTTACCTACGTACAATATTATGGTTATTCTATATCTGCCCGGTGTTGTATTATCAATATGTTGCCTAGTATTCAGCGATATTTTGGCACTTCAATTTTTCTGCTTTACTTACTATTTAAAGTTTAAAGTTTTCTAATTTCATCATAACAATAATAACAGCACCTTCACCTGAGCACCTGTGTACTGATAACATTTACCGCACGTTGTTTACTGACGAGATCAAATAAACAGCGGCGTTTGACGCGTGCCGGCTTTGTCGAGATGACGCTGACTCACTGACATAACATACTGTATCACAATCGAGTCAACGCAATAGAGAAAACACTGACATTCTTGTAGCTGTCCCGCCCTGCGCACTGCCTATTGTGACTGACAACTGTACAGCCGGGTCATCGGAATATGCGCAATGTGTGCACGTTTGCAATGTGTTATTATATTATGCATTTGTTTTGCAATGTTTACTTAGCATCCGACATGTAGTAGAAGCCTCAGTACATACATCTGAGACATTCTGAAACACTTAGGTACTATTTTATTTATTTTAGAAAACTCGACAGTTCATTAATTAAGTTACATGAGTTAAGAATGTCCACCTCACTATCTGCAATGTGGACAGCCAAATGCAGTTGCGTCTAAGTTAGTATTGCTTTGTGTTAGAATTTTGCTCGATACTGCTAAAATGTCGAAATAGTTTTAATCGGAATAAATAAGTGTATTTAGTTTTAGTGTTTTAAAAATCAAGTACCTAAAGAATTCAAGTAAACACCGTAGATATACCAAGTCCAACCCATTTTGAATAACAATGAAACTGTTTAACTACTATGTAGTAAACGAACAACAAAATGCAGACAATAGAGAGAAACCCGTGGACGGAGCATCGTAGAGTTGTGCTCGATTGTCGCGGCTACAAGCGGCTTTGTATGTGTGAATGCATCTCGTTTCACAGTTGAGTCGGCCCTGCGTTGGAGCCTTTATGCTGAAAGGTCACCGAGTGGCAGGCAAATTTAGTTACAGTTATTTTTGATTGAAGCTTGAGGTCCTCTTGAGAATTTCACTGAATGTCGCTTGCCAACGAAAAACCACATATAGAACTCGTCTGTAAAGGCATTCTGATTCTGATTCTGGTCAAAGGATTCTCCCTTTTCAACGGAGGTATAACATACTTAAAAAAAATATAAAAGAAATAAAAAATATTATTATTACACTCAGCGTATTTATTTTGTAGCACGAGGTCCTAGGGGGTTTTGAAGTAAGCATACTATAAATAAGACTTACCAAGCTGTAGTATCCCCATGAGCAGCTCGACGCACCCGGAGAGGAAGGCGAGCAGCACGGCGAACTCCGGGCCGAGCCCGTGCAGGTTCTCCCGCGTGAGGATGGCGGCGATGGCCGTGGGCCCGATGGCGGAGTCCTTGACGCTGCCGAACACCGTGTACACGAAGCACGCCATGAACGACGAGTACAGCCCGTACTGCGGCGGCAGCCCCGCCACGCCCGCGTACGCGATCGCCTGCGGGATCACCGTCAGACCCACTGTGATACCTGCGGACACAACAACCATCTTTCTTAATATTGTTGATATGATAGTAGAAAATTTAAAAAAATAATTATTATTATGTAGCACATTTCTCGCAGAACAAATGGTCGATGGGGAGGAAAGGTTTTGGAGTTGCAACAAGTTGGACTGTCCGCGGAAATCCGATGGATGCGAGACGAAAAGTACGTCAATATATCAAAAATCGCAGTATCGTTGTACCTTTTCCACTGTACCCGTCGAAAGATTACGATGGAGCTGTGTGAGAAATTGTATTTGGTTTTCATAGTGCATCTGGCATGTTCATAGAGGCTCGTTGATGTATTTCAATATTTGCAGCCAATTCGCGCAAAAATAACGCCTCCTTACTTATAAGTAGTTTAAAGTGATGCTTACGGATTAAGCAAGGTCAAATCCTTCGCAAGTAGTTCGGCTCGATGGAAGCGACACCAAACCACAAGTAGGCACGTCAAGGCACACTTGCTACGGATCTAGCGCATCATATCTTTGACAGACCAGTACGCTATGTTAAACGGGTCGTAGGCAACTGGCTACGATGTTGCTACGTCTATGCTACGCCGTTGCTACGCCACTGCTACGTCGTTGCTACACCGGTGCTACGCCGCTGCTACATGCTGCTACATCGCTGTTACGCCTACGAGTCTAAGAGATGAGCGTATTCAACTTAATTTGGCGTATTTACTATGTTGTAACTATTTGCAATCTGTTATTGGTAAGCTGTGTGCTCCCATTAGATTAGTTACGAGTATTGTTAGTCTGTACTCGAGTCTGCTTATTCAAATAAGTAAATCAATTAAATGAAAAACGTTTCAATTTCTTTGACCCACGTGACCCACGTTGACTCCTGGCGCGTGACATTTAATTTATTCGCGTTTTTCTGTACGGGGCGTCGTCACAGATAAATGAGATCGTTACAGTTTTTATGTGGCGCGAACAATGCAGTGTCACGAAAGTGGGTAAGTGTCGCGTCGGCGCGCAAAAACATTGACCCGCCGGTAAGTGCTTTACTGTTTAAATACATCAATTATAAACCAAGGTTTGTCAGTGAAGGGATCCCGATGAACTCGCCTACACAACCACCGAACGCTCTCGATATTAGAACATTTGCTACAGTTTCAATTAAGATATTATCCTAAATCGTACATACGTAACGATATAGGTAGGTATGTAGATTCAGGTAGAGATTGTACTAGCTTCCACTTGTGTTTATTGAAGGGTTTTGATTAAGTGACAGCATTTATATGTAGCTGCTTTATCAGGTCCTAGGACGATTACCGGCCATTACAGGCGCGGGTTTGCCATCCGGTATGGACCAATTCCGGGTCGACAACGCATTCTGTTCTACGCGCGTCTCAAAGAGATGTCAGCGAGATTGATAGGACCCTTTAGTGTCGACGCCTGCCCGTGCTGCAGACTATTGGAAGGAGATACTATAGTTTAGAGTTTTAGTCACTGAAAGTCTGAAACTCCCTCCCAACCGGAAGAAGATATTTAATGATTTCGCGCAAACGCTACTTTATCAGTAATTACGTACTTGTAGGTACTTGTATGTACCACGGTCTTGTATTTAGTTAGAATCATTAATGAGGTGACTAATGAAGGTCTTCAATAATTTTCGTATCAATTATACTTGTCGATTTGTCGTATTATGAAATTATAATTCGTATTGCATAAGAAAGACTAGTTGGGCTCTAATTACGTATTTTTTGCTTTTCATTACTATTCATGGTCTTAGAGTAATTATCAGCGTCTGTCTATCGTGATGTCGAGCAGGTTTAATTGATAAGCGTGACCGTCGTCACCTTCCTGTCACTCTTCTACGTCATTTGGCGCCGACGCAACTAGCTTTTTTCTTCCATTCGGTCATTACAACCATCAGACTATCATTGAGTCCCTGTCCTTTCATAAAGTTCCTCACATAACCCACCGTTTATTTTTTCTTTCATATTTTTTTTTACTACTACTACATACCTACTTCATTCGTTTCATTCCTCTTCTTCCATCCCTCTCGTCGCTTTCAAGTGTTCTATTTACTCAAACTTTCATTGTATGCATTTAGTTGATAACTGATATCATGTAGTGGATTATAAGCCATTACAAATCGTCAAGTACTTATAAAGTTTAGATACAGAGGTAATAACAATAAGAAAGCGTTGATTACTACCGGTAGTACCTACTGGGCTAGTGTTGCAGTCTTGCGACTTGACATAACAAACATTTATTTCAGGGGCAAAAGTTCCTTCGTTCATTAGGGATGCTTTACATCTGTATACACCGTGTGACAGACATTGAGGTACAAACGACTACCATGGACTCAGTGCATGATTCTGGCAAAGTTCCACTACTGGGAGACAGCAGAACCATGTACTGGATCCATGGTACTTGTATCCGCGTCGATGTCTGACACATGGTATATATGTATAATAAAAGCAAAGTCCGGACTCACTCAGTGACTCAACAACACCCAGCGCAAACCCTTAAAGCTAGATTTGTTGAAATTTTGTGCCTTATATGATGTGTAAAAAGAATAAGATAAGAGTTTTCCAAAGTTCACCCTTAAAAGAGGGTCTAAAGTTTGAATGGGGAAACCTAATTTCATGAAGACGAAGCCACTGGCAGAAGCTAGTGTTTTATAATTGTAGCTTTGGGTGGAATATACAACTGAAAAACCAACCACAAGTAACATATCAAGAGACGGTAGAGACTCAGCACTTTTTAAACGATAAAATTAATGTCAATATATTGCACACTTATTTATACTTAGGTGCTGAAAAATATAAGAGTTGATTTTGTATTTGAACGTAGAGGCATATTGCTCGGTTTACGAAACTAGTCTAGATTTAAATTAAAAGAAATCGTCCATTGTAGTGGTAATGGTTGCGACACACTGCGGCGGGCGCCGCACAAAGCCTGTGACGCCAGCGCCATTACACGCTCCACCGAGCCTCAATACATCTGCTCTCAAAACTCTTTTTGTACCTTATTGCAAGGACGCAGAGTTCATAGTCCCTAAGTTTTTACAATATTGCACTGCATTCCTGCGATAATAGTGCAATTTTAAAATAATGTAATTGAGGTCAATGCACTGGGCTCGATTATCATTTGCTTGTAATTTTAGCGTTGTTTTCCTTAACCTATGTTCTATATATAATTTATAATAACAGCTTCAAGGACTATATAATAAGTTTGTTTATACAAGATGAAATACACCTCACGTATATCTCCAATAGTTTTAAATGTTATATATTATTATATACATATATGATACAATGAAATGAAATGATTTTCAAAGTCGTCATAGCATTCATTCATACTATGCATAATTGCATATGCTAGATGAGTGAGAGTGCTATTTTATAACATATCTTCATCTTGAATTTTAAAGACTTTTTAAAAACTTGATTAAGTCCCGACTACTAAAGCGTATAATCCTATTTAAAAATAAAAAAACCTAGTTTAACACTAGAAACTACTACTGTATCGTGGGTTCACAAACATGATCGAGAGAGTTACCGGAGTTACGTGCGGGAAACGAACTCGCGACCCGCGAGCAGCAATGAATTACTCAATCACTGCGCCAACCACCGCCGTCATAACTCTGTTGACACAGCGTCGAGCTGTCAATCAAGTATATTAAATGGACAAACACTTGTCACTAAACGCAACAGCGCAATAGCGTTATTATTACGACCGCGAAGACAACGTTACGCTCTAGTGAACAGGTGCCTTTACAATTGATATGAAACGGATCACTTGTTGTACAATATGATTTCTATCTTTTATTATATACTTTTTACTATATACTTAACTTTGGTAATTTCGTTTAAATGATCTAGTCCTAAAACGACAACATTTTCAGACATTTTCACACGTCTAGCGCTAAATATCTTTCGATCGCATGAACCATCTCTTTATTTATTAAACCAACAAGAACATTTACATTAATCTGACAATCCATCCTATCATCCTCCTGTCCTATCAACCGTCATGCAATCACTTTTCTTTCATCTCACTCTTCACACAATCCGCTTTGGCTAAGCACGCGCTTTGGCTTTCCCTCTCCATCCATCTTAACCACGGACTATCGATTTGAGTATTTATTATTTTGTCATAGAGACGTTTGAAATGTTTGCAGCGAGAGCTGTAGCTACTTTATTTTCTGACCATATTGCACTGATACGACAAATGCCAGAGAAATCTTTTCTGCACTGATTCGAAACGAGTGACGTTTATGTATTTCATAAAGTGGAGAAAACAATTTTCGTGGATACTGGTACGAACCGAATGAACTGGTGAAACTTTTGTTTTCCGATATTCAGCACAGTTTAACTGGGGCTTCATTCATTACGTGTTCACGCCAAGTGCTTCAGGAGCGAGGCGACTAGAACAGTCGAGGGCCGACGGGACTCCATGCTATACTATGTATAAGTAGGTATCACCACTTAGGGTCAGTTCACATCACACCGAGACGCGACGGGACGCGACGATGCAGGAAGAGGCCAGTGATTTCGCGCTGCGCCGCGCACCGCCGCGAGACGCATCGCAATGTTGCGAGGCGCGTAGTAAAATCGTTGGCAATTGGCAACAAGACGGTCGCGAATGTAAAAATGTTCCGCTAAGCAGCGAGACGCCGCGCGGCGTCACGAGGTGCAGCGCTGCATGACACAACGTATTCTAAATTCTCACAATGAAATCTTTTCGTGTAGTGAATAAAGATCTATTTTGAGTCACTCTATTAAAATGTGTATGCAGCGTCGCGTCGCTTCGCGTCTCGGTGTGAGCTGACCCTAAGCTATATCTGTAGCAGTCGTGAACATTAGGAGCACTCAGCAGTTACTATGGTAATACCTTGTTTGGAAAGAAATAAATGATTTATGATTGTAATGCCGACAATTCATACCTACGTTCGTTCCATGGAAATATGCACGGAATATTCTATTCTGTGGCAATATGTTAAATTCATTGCATAATGCCTAAATTATGCAATGATAAATATTTCCTGAAACCTTTTGATTATCATTTCTACATTATATTGCCTTCTAAGTTCAGTTTAAAAATACTACTCTGTTAGTTACCTAACTTCATATTTATTTATTTAATACTTAATGCACCTGTACAAAAACAATAGAATAGCGGGAAGAGCGAACTTCTAAAAAACGCCCGGTGATCATATTAATAAATCAGTTTTTCCATCATGTAAGAGGAGGTTGGGTTTTTTAAATAATATCCCATGCATCGCTTATCGCAACCGTATCACCTACTAACTAATCCAAGTGGTGTTAGTGCGGTTATGGCGCCGTTCTCGAGCGCGCACAATTTCACACGGCCAGCGCCGCGCCACACAACGCGCATAATTAAATCGCCACTCAAGCGCATCGCCTTACATACTTCACAGTTTTTCAAGATTAACGCTTCATGAAAACATTTGCTAGTCCGGTTTATGCGGCAATTATCAAATGTTACTCAAAGCTACTTTACGAAATCTCAGACAAAACAAGCGATTTTGTAACTAAACGGCGGTGGGTGAAATGACGGGGATTCGAGTCCACTGGGAATGTTCCCAGTCATAGTTTGGCGCTTGGAACTGTGCCTGGTAATATTGCATAGATATGACTGGCGAAATGTACTTCTATCTCTGCAGGTTCCCGCTTGGTGAAGCTGACTCCTTCGAGGCACACAAGTGTGATGATACGTTAGCAAATAGATCTTAACTTCTGTGTCTGTGATATTATTAGATACTCTTTAATATCACTCCTGTCAAGTGATGATATTACGAGTATATACAGGTAAGCATCAGTAAAATTTAGATAGTTCAGGTACTCCCAATTATCAATTGACAAAGTACTAGTACCAATTTAAGAAAGTGTATCAGAATGTTACGGTGGAAGTACTGAAAGTACCCTTAAGATAAACGCGTTTCAACTGTGTTCAGAAAAAGACAAGACAAACGATGCTTTGAACATGGTATTTTCAGGCTCATCCATGCGGTCGCTCGCTCTGGGTCTCCCAGAAGACTAAAAACCATCTTTATGTGATGTTGATGTGGTGTCGCTTCTACGAGACCTACTTAATATTCAGCAGCAGTTGACTTTCTGTAGAAATGCTGTTCATCAGGCAAAAGATGACTTACCGGCTATGATGTCTGCGAGCCCGTTTCTCGGGGTGTACTTGGGCAGCCAGGTGAGGATGGGCAGGCGCCGCAGCAGCGTCTTGGTGGAGCAGCAGGCCCGCGCGCGCCGGGCGGCATCTCTCCGCCACCCTCGCGCCCCGCCGCCGCTCGAGCCACCCTCTTTGTGCGGGAGCTCGCCGTTGTACGTGCCGTTTGAACCTGGAACATTAGAAGACACACATGTAGACTGGGTTTTGAAGGAAATAAGGCTAATGAAACCAGATGACACCTAGAAGATCTCGGTTTTCCATTAATAGCGAGCTTGGCAAGTGGTAGAGTCAGAGTTTTGTAAATACATATGTCGTTGATGTGCCTATATAAATAAATAAATTAATGAAGTGGTCAATAGATTGTATCTTATACTGTTCTATCCGAGTAACCTGCCTTAATTCATACCATGGTCTAGGTATCATGGTTGGGCTAAACGTGAGAGGTCACCGCTGTCGACAGCCTTCACGAGGTCGTGGCGGTGCTCCTCTCAAGTGGGATAGACTTTCACCGTATGCTCCACCATGTCCTCCGGGAAATCCACCTAATGGCACCTGAGTACCCAGGCGTTCCCGCCAAATCCGGAACAGGCGTTAGGCGATAAGTGAGGGCTTCACAGAGGCACTGAATTCTCCCAAGCGTAGTTATACATATAATAATAGGATAGTATAAACTTTATTGTATGATGTTTACAAGGAATGGAGGAATGAGGTAAGTTATCAACTACCTACTACCACAGCACGGTTGCCGAGCTTGCGGTTTTATGAATTGATAATGGTACCTACCTATTCACCTTGCTATGATTAGGTGTATTTGTTTATGTTCCATGTGGTTATTTAATACACGTATATTATTGTTAAATAAATAATAATTTTTAAAGTGTATCCTTAGACAAGAATAAGAATCTAATATATCCTGTTTTACTTATGATAGTAATTATGCATTAGAGAAAAATTACGAAAAATTCATATTAATATTTGATTTATTTGAATAATACCGGCAGTACATGTTGCGATAATTAACACACGAATTACGTTAATTAATGTGGTATGGTGGCATGGACCGTTTTAACTCACTATAAATAAATAGCTAATTTCATCGTGTTAGGTACTGCTTAGTTACATTCTGTAGCGAAAAAATCTGTGCGCCAGGAATGTAGCTGCAGCTACGCTGACCCACGTGATCCCATGCAATTAGATGCCATGCTCAAGGGGAATTCCTACCTCGTGCTATCCGATATAGAGTGTCCTATCATCGGTGGGACAGCGAGTCATACATCAGAAAAAGTACCGACATTTGATCTGCAGTATGGCAACGCGGGCACAGTTAGTCATTCGCTGTAAACCCCCAACTGCCTGACGAAACTATCGATTTCACTATTACACAAAAAAAACTTAAGTAAGCCTTTATAGACACTTTCTAGAACCACATCCCATAAAGTGTTCAAAAAAGTTTAATACAGGCTTTTAGACATGATTATAGGCGTGGGCATGCGGACGGCGAGCAATGGGTAGCTCGCCACCCGGCCGTCCGATAACCGTTTGAACCGAGTGCGAGTCGCTGACGGCGAGTATTATTCTACGCATACTTCAAGGAAATGCCAGCAAAACCGTACCTAAGGGCTCAGCAGGGTTGAAGCATACTGGGGCCATGGATTGTGCGAAGAGAATCCAGGGGCCCTAGTACGAAGGCAAAGAAGGACCAGGAATAGGTCAGTTAAAAGTCCCGATCCACCCAAGAGCGGGAGAAGTAGTTAAATAATTTCTAACCTAAAAGAAAAAAAAATACGTGACTTTCCGACAGCGACGCATAATTCTGCCAAATATCTAAACAAAAACAAAAAGCGTAAAGTTGTTGTTTACATTGTTTCTTATAGCGATTTCGTGGTCAAGTGAAGTAATCGGGTTCAATGATGGTTACCGCACGGCCGTAATGCGGCAGATTAGATAAGCGCAAAGAGCGGCGGTTCGCAGAAGGTCACGGCCGCGCCGACGGCGGCGGTGCGCGCCGGCGCAACCGACGCCGCGCCTTATCTCACTGGCGAACGCACCACTGTGCTTGAACTTGAGCTACTGATTGAGATAGTACTGTGGCAATGATATAGGTAAAGTCTGTTTTTAAATCTCTAAGAGCAAAATTACATTATGTGAGTTGTCACAGTTGTCACAATACAAAATAACAGGCATCATTACTATTGTAAGTTTGACATTTGCTGGTATCAATTTAGTCTCAGGAATAAAAAAAAAAAACAGAATTTAAGGAAGGCGGAACCAAATACATTTTGTATAAAATTAATAATAAAACTATGATAATTTATATTATTATCATAGTTTTATTTGTAAAAAAGAAGTATTTGAATAACTCTAAATTAACTAAGATTTAGAACTTGGTGGCGTAGTAACTTTTATTCAGCTAAAAGTAACCTATCCAATGATATAACACACATAGCTATAGGAAGGTGGGCCGAGACTTCATACAAATTCGGGTATCTGTCTTTGAAGATGAATAAGTTAGTTAGATAAAGATATTTTATTTGCATAAAACATTTAAGTTTAAACAGTTAAGTTTTTTTTGCACTAATTATGATGTCTTATTTGTATAACAATTGCCAAGCAAGCCTAAGGTGCCTTGAAGTAATTGTAGAGCTCGTTAAACTTTAATTATTTCAATATTATGATATTAAATTAAGCCTTAATTGAGTCGTTTATAAATATTTTAACTATTTTACCACGTTATGTAGGCAAACAATTGAACTTATCATAATATTTGTTAGCTGAGTATGCTCAGTTTATTTCCGCGATGACACCGCGTGGTTTGTTAACATTTTAATATATTTACTTCTTAGTTAATAGATGAGAAGCCCTTATTTAATAGATTTCGTAATGTAAATCGATTAATTCAAGATACAATTTAAATGAGATCATAATTTTTTTAGGAATTACTCGCTAGGTTCTAGATTTTTGAAATGTACTAGGTACCTCCTGCTAGCGACTTCGCCCACGAGAAAGTAGAGATTTCTCCATACCAATTTTAGACTCCCATTTTATGCCCATAGAGGGTGAATTTTGAGCTTTTAATTGAGCTCGTGGCTAGATAATAACAGCCGTACGGGTTGATCTTCAAGGTTAAGCAACGCTTGCCAAGGTTGGTCTCTGGTTGGGTGACCATCGTAACATCGAGTATCCTCCGTGCCTCGGCTGTTATTTGTAGATCTCAGCAGTCGGCAGTCCGGCAGTCGTTACGGATAGTCAGTCTTGCCATGAAGTACCGTGTTACCCCAGTTAATGGGTTGTGGAGGTCTAGTAGGCAGCCGCTCCTCGTAAAATACTGGTATTCAGCCAAATCTGGCTTGACTGGAAGTTGACCCCAATATAGTTGAGAAAAACTACTAGGTAGATGATGACTAAATACCTTCTGCTAGCGACTTCGCCCACGTGAAAGTAGAGATTTCTCCATACAAATTTTAGACTCCCGTTTTATGCCCCTAGAAGGTACATTTTGCAAAATCCTTTCTTATGGGATGCCTACGTCATACAAAAAACATACACACCAAGTTTCAAGTCTTTACGATCAGCGGTCTAGACTGTGCTTCGATCCGACAGTCATTGAGGACAAAGCATTTTATAAGTAGATATAGATTTTTTCTTTTTTTAGAGATTTTTTCTAAATAAATAAATAGATAGATTGCATAGATAAAAATTGGATGTTCGTTTAGTCTATACCTACCGGTAATTCAGGGTACACGTGTCTAGCCTCCAGCTGTCAGGCGGTGGCCGTTTAGACACACTTTTAGTTTATTTGCATTTCTTTATTTTCATACACATTCATTCCGGTTTCCTATTTAAGAAACAGCTGTACAAACAAACGTACGTGCACTTCAACTATTATTGCTACATTTTAAATAGCACAATATTATTATTAGGTGGGTATAAAAGAGCAGCCTATTTCATTAATCTATTAATCATTTAAATTGATTTTATTGTTTGATTAAGCATTTCAGTTTCTAATTTTGACATTTTGATTTATTGATCATTTGAACTATATTGTTTTCGCCAGGTGTTATAATTTTTATATATTTTAAATCAATGGACTAATATAGATAAAGAGCTACCTACTAATAAATATTGTGAACCAAATTAAAAAAAAGTTGTTTTTATTAATAAATTATTATTATTTGAACGATGGCGGTAGAAGTCTCGCTATATGCAATGCTTCGGGTAAACATA
This sequence comes from Mythimna separata, assembly GCA_030763345.1. Taxonomy (NCBI): domain Eukaryota; kingdom Metazoa; phylum Arthropoda; class Insecta; order Lepidoptera; family Noctuidae; genus Mythimna; species Mythimna separata. Next base: position 373,213 of record CM061172.1, read on the forward strand.
GATAGGTACATTACAGTCGGCTAGTCAGTATGTTTCGAGGCTATTTAAACAATATTTCAGTATTATTGTTTTATATTTTACGCTCGAGCACGACACACGCTGAAACTTTCCGCCAGACATAGTAACGTTGTAATGTTGATAGACAAGGTGCTAGCGACACGAGCCGCCATGCGCCAGCTGCAGTACCTATTATGTAGAACCTGGCTACAGATTGTCTAACGTATTATCAATTAATTAACTATAATAGATCTTACAATGCAATATGACTACAATAATAGCATTATCTAACGTTTTGCTCGGTGGTATCGGTGTGTTGAATTGGTCTATTGTCACCGACAGTGACTTCTTATAAATAACATACATACTTATAAAATAGTCTGTAAATTTATATGTAGGTACTGCGTACTAATTATAGGAACGATATGGGATGTTACTGCCCTTGCCCCGTTTTACTTGGGGCTGGCGTGATACGTTTATTTTCTTACATTTTGTCCAATCACCCGTCACTTTTGTTTCAAGTAAGTTAAACGACACAATAGATAATTATGGCATTATTATTACCATACGGCAGCAACGTAATCACGTTTGGTGTATGGGAGCCCCACTTAAAATTTCAACTATCTAACTATCGCGGTCCATAAGAAACAGCCTGGTGACAGACCCAAAAACAGACAGACGGACAGAGGAGTCTTAAGCGCTGGCCACACAGAAAAGACGTAAGACGCAGACGGGGCGCGGACATTTGTATCTACCGCGTCTCTTTCATACAAAATGTATAGAAGCGTCGCGACGCAAAACATACAGAACAGACAGGGCGCGGGCGCAACGCTGGTACTTTTGCGCCTGCCCGCGCCCCGTCTGCGTCTTACGTTTTTTCTGTGTGGCCAGCGCTTTAGTCTTCCTTTTAGCAAAACGGGACCCTATAAAGCGTTTTTACCCTGGTTACGGAAACCTAAAAATGCCCATGTATGCTTTATATGACCATGCACTAGTTCCTGGCTTTCTCATTACCAAAGCTCACATAGACAGCTGCATCAATTGGCTTCCCAGAAAGCAGTCCCCAGTTGCTGACGCAATTTGCACTCAGGTTTGACAGATGACTGCAACTCTGACTGGTAAACAACTACTAGAACAGTGACGTGTGATGTCTGTGATGTTTCCATCAAGCATCAATGCCGTGTCATTGAGTGCGTACAAAGGGACATGTGTTTGACACAGTCGCATTCGTCGCGCCCGTCTGTTTCAGAGTCAGCTAGTTTGTGGCAATAATACGTATTGTTACCAATTCTAATGACTGACAACTCCACAATGGTGGAACAGTCAACAATCCTGCAATTGTAAATCACTGATGGAATATTATTTACTTTAATATGCTATTTATTTTGTTGTCTTTTTCGAAAACAACTTACGATTTTAATTGGTATTTTATTTTATGACGTATGTAGGTGGGTAGGTAGGTAGGTGGGTCAGAGAGAATTTCTCAAGATTCACTGCTTTAGGACATGAGATGGGGGTCCAAAGATTATATGGCGGAGCTTACTTTTATGCGGGTTAAGCCGCTGGCAAAAGCTAGTAAATACATAATATAATACCGGGTTCAGGATGTTGATGGTGCTGCCCCAATTCTACAGTGCATCAGGTAAGTTCGCAGAAGCACATATCGATAGCTTCTACGTCATTATCAGACAGAAATCTGCCTTTACTCTGCGGAGTGCGGGATAGCTCCACATCCATCCTTTCATGAAGACTATAGCGGGGTGATACGCCTAAGACGACCCACTGACCCGATTCTCCTCTGTCAGGTGACACTAACCCATAATAGAGATGGCACTAATCGAAATTAAAGGTTATTTTATAAATGTCTAATTTTAATTTCTAGTCGAAGTAAGTACTCGTGCTAACGTCATCTCGTGCCTTTTCATTTCGTGTTTGACCCCAAACTTTTTAGTCAAGATGTAAGTGGTTCTTCTTTAACTGTGTAATAGCTAGTTAAGATACCGTTTAGCGTTGTGTAAATAAAAACTAATCTAAGAATAATGCATCTCCGATAGTGATCATCTAATCACAGCTATCACGAACTGAGCGCGAATCGTGATCGAGCAGTGTTAAGTTAAATGTGATGCCTTTTGTTAGTACAGAGAGGTGATTAGTCGTTCCAATAGGAATGTACTTAATGATCATTATCTTAAACTCACTGTCGGAAAATGAACAGACAGACACCATTTTTTTTAAATTTCTTTAAATCGAAATGATGTTCATCGTTTTTGCTGTTTTGTTTTTTTTTTTTGCCAGCAAATACGTATCTAGTCAATCTTCTCGGCAAAACTTCCATGACCTCATGGAAGTTTGACTACCTAGTCAACACTAAAAACAAGCACTAACAACAATAAAATCTCAGCTCCAGTTTTACCGAGATCGCGCCTGTTTCAATGATTCTACATATTTTCCAGTTGCGTAGACACTTGAGATCTATAGAAAACTATACCAATTTTACATCACAATATCTATGAGGAATCAATTAGTGAATAGAATTAATGGTTGAATCCCCGACCGGTCCTATGAGTCTGCGCTGTTATTGTTTTACTATTGTGTCTCGTTTCGCGGGTATGTGATAGATTAAAACGATTGCTGAACTTCACTCGAAGAAATCCTGCCATAATATTCCTTTTATGGTTTGCGATCATATCAGGCACACAGCTTGTTAAGTTAGAAAATTGCGTGTTGGTATGACCAATTGTCCACAGCCCCACCGGTATTGAGGTATAATTGTTGCGTTACGCGTCGCCAATCATGTTTAGGCGTTTGTCGGTTCAACGACAGTTTTCGCAAGATAATGGTGCGTGGTACAAGCACAAGCAACGAGCGATTTTAGTCAGCTAGCTTTTTGAGTAGGTAAATCACTGTTAGGACAAATTACTAAAGAGTTTAAAACTTTAAATGTATTTCAATAAATTGTTTTACGTAGTGGCTGTAGGTCGTGAACTCATCACATGCTAGTACATGCTTACATAAATGTTTACATTATTTGGTTTCAGTTATCGCCACAGCGATGGATTTAGGTAAAAATGACTGTCTCATTGTTATCAAAATAATGGAAGACAATAATTAATTAAGTGAATATGGATCGAATCTTGTAGTTGGTAAAACACTTAAGATTGTGAATGGACATATTACAATAATATCGAAGAGAATGGTTAATAATGAATTAGATAAGAATAAAAACGATCTGCTTAGACTACTACGCAGCAATCCAGTTGATTTTTATCATTTCTGAAAGGGAATGGAATAATTTGGCTGTTAGTATCCGACATTATTTTTTAAATAGAGAAGTGTTAGAGAATTATTATATTATCTAACTTTATTTAACTTCGAGCCTTCGTAGCTCAGGGCTAGAAAGTGGCAATGTTCAAACTTTTACTTTTTTTCTTAAGAAAAAGATGTAAATTTTTGGAAATATTATTAAAAGAATTGTGCGAAAAATAACACCGCGGCCCTGGAATGAAAGCAAAAAAGGAACATAGGAGAGGGTTTTAGTCAGTAAAGGTCCGATACGCTCTCCTGCTCTGCCCTAGAGCGGGAGAGGTCATCGGATGATTTCCTACCTAAAAAAGACTGCTAAATATAATAAAAATGACAGAAAATAAAATGTGATTGTTAAACAACCCTCGATGCTCTCTAGTCTCTTAACCCGTGGTCACGCACGATCGGCGCAGCGCGGCCGGCGCGCGCGCAGCCGGATGTAGCACTATTGTCAACAAGGCTTTGTTCAGCGCACAATGCGCTTTAGGAAGTCGCTGCCATTGCACAGACGTCAGTAAGGGAATGGAAGGGTGGCTCTTTTGTGAACAGCTAGTAGCTTGGGACCTACGCTCGGGACTCAAGCTGTCCAAATCCGCGATTTTCATTGTGTTAACTTCACGGGGATGTTGTACTGAATAGACTAAACCAGCTAATTAATTATTATTTATGTCATTGAAGAAGCACAATATAAGTAGATTTTTTTTTTTAATTTAAGAATGATTTTAAAACCGACAGCATTTAAAAAAATTATAATACACTGAAAGTTATTTGGATTAGTTTTGGTGAGAATACAATTTTCCACCGGTAAAACTGACTCTAGACTAAATTACATTACCTAAGTGATATTATAAATGCGAAAGAGTGTCCGTTTATTTGTTACGTTGTTATATATATAAACCATGGAATGGTTTGTGATTATGAACAGGTTTAGGACATAGATACTGTTCCTTGGGAAAATAAACCATCATTATTCATGTAGGTGAAACCGTAGGCGGAAGCAAGGGTGTTCTAAATACTTATTTTCTCTATTCTTATTTAAATGCAATTAAGTAATGGAGTTTTCTAATGAGCGCGTCCCTCGAGAAAACGTGATGCACTTCACGAAGACTGATTATCTACTGAAGGTCACAGACGATGCTTTCTTTGTAATTAGATCTTTACATTTTATTTTATTTGTATGACGAGGACTTTCCTGACAACCAGAGTCTCGGAAAGCAAAAAGCCGTTGGTCCCGGTTGTCATTTTTAGATCTTTGACTGTAGTTACAGGTAGTCAGGCCCCAGAATGTTTGATTATTAGTCTAGTAGGTATCGTGTTGCCCTGTAACTGCGTTGTAGAAGTCTGATAGGCCGTTGCTCTATCATCATCTGCCTAGCTTTTTCCCAACTATATAGGGGTCGGCTTCCAGTCAAGCCGGATTTAGCTGAATACCAGTATTTTACGAGGAGCGGCTGCCTACCAGACCTCCGTTGCTCTATACGAAAAAAAATAAAACGAGCAGAAAAAATACGGGTATAAATACGGGTACCTATACAGTATACAGCCACATCCAGTTAGACTGGAAGCCGATCCAAACTATTGCACTACTGTTTTTGAGGTTCATGATAAAATTTGTGGTCACTTTGTACTGGTTTAGTAGTGGAGATAGCGAAATTGTAATATGAATTAAATTTTTAACCAACTTTAAAATGGAAGAGGTTCGATGTTTGGCTGTATGTATTTTATTTTCATAGACCTCACTGTGATGCGTTCGCGTACAAATGAAAGACGATCTTGTCAGTATGTATGGAGTTCTTTGTGATGAATGTGTGAATTTTGTATACATATATATACAATTCTTTAACTAATGTAGGTGAATAGCCGAAAAGTTCCTAAATTAAAACAAATAAACAGGCATTGGTTACGACCCGATGTTTAAACTCCGAGTTTATGTAAGTTATTGTACACCACGTGTACAGCTTGTATTAATACTATTGATAACTATTTAATTAAACCGTTATTTACGTAAGTCATTCACGCGCTTAAAGAATTCTTAATCATAACTATATTGTATTCACAAGTAATCATACGATTGTCAACACAAGAAAGTCAGGTTTTTATATTTTTTTATTATACAAAGACTCTCGTTAGACCACCTGATGGTAAGCGATGATGAGGAAGACAATTGAGTACGCTTGCTTAAAAGTAATACCTGAATAATAAGTGAATGTTACGAGGTACCTAACCTATATCATCACTAAGTTTACAATTTTACCCAAATATTCGATTTACATTTATTACATATTGTTTGAAATAAACCAGTTTGGTTCTATTTATCAAAACAACTAAACAATTGTTGCTAAAAAACTGTTATCAAGCAGCATGTGAATTGTAACCGATCAAAAACATTATTACAATAAGGATATTATTGGCATTCTAGTTCACAACACATGTTCCGTTCGACCTTCACGTGTGGTGTGTATTATTAGAACATGCTTGATTTCAGTTGAGTTTAACAAAAATTCTTTATCTTGGATTACTTTTAACCTGAATAAATAGCCAATGCGGAACGTATTGGCTATTTATTCAAGTTCAGGAAGACTGTACTGAGTTATGTATGGAGACTCTTTCGCAGAGGATTGTCTATTAAATCTGACAAGGCAAAAATGAACGAACGCCGTTGTAATTTAAATACATAGTTTAGTAGTAACTCTTGTTGTTAACCTTAAAATCATAGCGCTAAAATTGTTTAGGAGATAATCACTGCAAGTACAAATTCGATCACGAAAACTGTGTCCATCATTCATACTATTGTGTGTTATTATATGTAACCTTTTCTCCTCAAGAGTTATTTTAACAAACACTCATCTTATATTATTGTTTGAATTAGTAATGAATGAATGTAACCTAACAAAAGGAATAGCTTACATTATAAAGAACGTAGGTAATTAATTAAACGAAGCATCTTTCCCCGTGTTGACACCGCAAGCATTCCAATGAGCTTAATAAAACAACACCGGTCATTAATGCATGAGGCGCGTGTTTTCAAAGTTTTCCACTAATTACCGTGTGACAAGCGATGGGCAGCAGCGCGCAGTGCGCAGCGTGAGCAGTGGTCAGTACACAAACCTGACCTACACGCTATTAACATAACGAAAGTTTACCTCGTGGACACTGTGAAGAGGAGAGGCGTACGCGAGTTTACTGATTTATTTATTGTGTGCTTAATTTGCCGTATAGTTAACAACCTAGCTGGATAACTAAATGGCGATGTTCAATTAGCAGCTTGAATGATATTCCGTCAACAAAACAATAACAAAATAACATACAACATGGTTGGCTAATATATAAGCCAAGTTCGGAGTAGATGATGGAGCTATAGTGAGTGAACAAATCGAGCACACAAAGTCATATCTTTCAAGTTTGGTTTCCCAGTAGACAGAACCCCGCGCAAATAGACTCCAATGTGTTATTGTGTAAATTCAATTCAATTTTCCATGTCTCTTTTTAATTTCTGGGCAAGTTACTTGCAGTTTGCATAACTTTTTGATTGAATGGCTATTTTTCAAAAAAAATACGAACGAGCTATTGCAATGCACTATTAACACCATAAACTATTATGTAAATAAACTTCTTAGTTTATTAGCGGAAAGCATTATCAGTTTCTTGACTGGTGGTATAACACGAGTATATTTAAAAAATAACTTATCATACATACTCGATACGTGCTTTGATACTAATAATTGTTTCCCTCAATAAGTGTGAACGCATAAACTTACCAATTTAAATACAAATACCCCGTTATAGATCCAAAATCGCTCCGCTTATGGTTTGCGCCTCATCGCAAGGCGCACGTCATGCGTTATAGACGATGCTAGAGCGCATGCGCGGAGAAATTCGCGCCAACACGTGTGCGCGCCAGCTTTCTATGCTAAGCGAAGGGAGCGCGTGACGCGCGTCAAGAGCTTGACGTGACCAGTGCTTATAGTCTCCTTGAGCGCATTATCTTTTTACCTACTTACTAGTTACAGGTTCTGTACTTTTCTTTGAAACTCTTGTCACTAAATGAATTTATAGTGAATAGCTTCCAACAGCATTTTGGTTGAGGTTACCAGGTCACGAGGCAGATCGCCTATGAGGTGGACTGAACAGATAAAAGCGGCAGTAAACGGCTCATCGTTACTACACTCTTTAAAGATTGATACCAACGACGAAGAAGCTTTTAACAGCATCATGAGAAATTATCGGTAAACTGATACAGAAGATCGAATCTGTAGCGATATTGATGGCGCCACATATGAACTAAACTGCGAAATCTTACGTCGCGCAAGTAGAGTTCTCCGCGAAGTAGAGTCCGAGGAACGTCTTATGTACCTACATCCAAAAGTCTGATATCTACATAAAATTGTATCTTAAAAACAACACAAAGTAGTGAAGGGGTTCCTTGCTCGAGATCAGGCAATAGCTTGAACACGGAGTTCCTACGACTGTTCTTGCTACTTAACTGCGGGTCGATCCTAGTGAGGACCAGGATCCTCACTAGGTCGTCGGTCCACCTTGTGGAAGATTTCCAAAGCTACACGCATAACCACTCCAGAACCTTTCGCCCCATCGATCATCTGTTCTGCGAACAATATGTCACGCTAATAAACTCCATGCCCAGCATAGCCCTTTCTATTGCCACCGATTACATTCGACCTAAATTACCGATAATCAAGTCTAAACCTTCGCGCCTTTCGATCTGCCTTTGTTAAGCGTTAGTTTAGCCTATCCCCACATATTCGCTGGCCGATTGTTCTACGTAATCTATCAGCATTCGGCCTGACCTGTGCACTGTGCAGCTAGTGTAATTGCCTTGTTGTGTGGTTGTCACGTAAGTGAACACGTCGGTGACGTCATGGCATGCCCCGCTGACCGCACCGGTCACATGTCATTAGCTGCCGAGCCACGGTAATTGGAGCCTGCTGCATGCACTTCTACACCATCTTGCTAATGTTTTGACGATAGAATAGAGCTGTGTTTGAACGCAAGACATTTGATCCGACGAAGAATCTATGCTTCGTTTAAAAGTGTGCATATTTGTAAATTTACCTATCTTTAAATTCACATACAATGTGAGAACAATTCTGGTGGCTTACACTCAAAACATTTTCATCATGGTTCAAGTAACTACCAATTTTAAGTTTTCATACTTTTCCAATATTTATGCCATGAGAGGAGCTCGTGGCTAAATAATAACAGCCGCATAGGTCGACCTTCAAGGTTAAGCCACGCTTGCCTAGGTTGGTCTGTGGATGGGTGACCATCTTAACATAACGAGTTTCCTCCGTGCCTCGGAAAAGCACGTTAAGCCGTTAGTCCCGGCTGTCATTTGTAGATCTTTGGCAGTCGTTACAGATAGTCAGAAGCCAGTAAATCTGACTCCAGTCTTGCCATGAAGTACCGTGTTACCCCAGTGAATGGGTTGTGGAGGTCTGGTATGCAGCCGCTCCTCGTAAAATACTGGTATTCAGCTAAATCCGGCTTGACTGGAAGCCGACCCCAATATAGTTGGGAAAAGGCTAGGCAGATGATGAGAAGGGTCTCAAAGCAGGGGCTTTATGCCAAATTTGAGGATTCTGGTTCAATGGGAAGTACCCTATAAATTTTGATACCCTTGAGAGTGTCGAAGTGTATGTTTTTGGCGACATAAACGGCCGTATCTTTTTTTACTGGTTCAAGTTATGTTAGAATGGACATAATGTGCTGTTTCGTTGTTATCTTGAAGTAGGTAAAGCAATGATATCATCGATTGAACGATTTATAAGAATCGTTTATGTCTGACTTCTTAAAATAGTCCGTCCTTCAATGTTAGATGCTAATGTTTAGACGAGGCAGTCAAAGAACTGCTCAACAGTTGGCAAATTGCGTCTGACACACTATTCACGTTCAAAATAATGGTCTGCCAAACGATTTATTGTAGTTTAAGTTTCACTGAAGTAATACAATGGTCTAGATATTATTATCTTTTTTGCCGACTAAAAAAAAAAGGATATGGTTCTAATTCACATTTATGTATGTTTTTGTGCGTTCTTCAGCCACATACTACGTAAGAGTATGTGTGCGTTTTACTTTTTGGTATACCTACAATAAAAGTGGAAGTCAATTTGTGTAAAAAAAACTTCATGACAAGTTTCTTTAAAAATAATAAATTGAGTTTTGATTATTTTTTAAGCGCTCTAGTAATCACTAATCTTTTCAAGACAAAATGATATTGAATAGATAGCTATTGAATATCAATTGCCTTGTAAAGATATTTTAACAAATCATTTATTTTGATGTGGTGGTCTGAGCAAAAAAAATCCATTATGAAACAATAGTTTATACCTAATCTTCTGACCTATTATTACTGTCATAATGTTTTCTGTTACAAAAATAGCAGCAGTGAGAATATTTGTATAAGGAGAAGAATGAGCATCAATTTGTTTAGTCTATTTTTATGGGAACTAATGTGGATATAAATGTGTAGGTATGGGTTGGTACCACAACATCAATATTTTGTTTCAATTTTAAGCGGTGCCCGTATGTATTTTATAAACCGCGAAATAACCACAGAGCTGTCCAGGCGGCTAAATATTGGTCGGGTAAAATTTAAAGTAGCAAATAAAAGAAGAAAAATATTATTTGCCACAAACACAAAGACACACAAACAAAAGATTTTTTTAAACCTTGCTCTACACTAACAATTATCCGGAACAACTGTCTCGCCTTACAAATATTTGTTTTGTGCGGGAATTGAATCCGCGGCACGTAGTGAAGCAGCCGATTGCTCAACCATTGCACCTTGTTTCTTTTCTTGTTTACCGGTCAAAGTTTGAAGGTAAACAAGAAAAGAAACAAAAATAAAATAGTTATAAATAACTAAATAATTTGGTTCATACACAAAATACCTATAATGTTCCTCATGGCTGCGCTAAACTAGATGCAGTTCTGCATGAATGCCAGATAACTAGTGCTTAACGTTGGTTTAAACTGGATTTTTAAGATGAATTTGAAATTGACTGAAATAAATTGTGTCTCTAGTTCAGTTCTTCTGGGGAAGATTTTCAGTTCAGAAAAGTTATCCATTTGAAATGTTTCTTAAGTATAGCGTATAGTTTCGACTAAATTTTAGTGTAATGTGTAAATGTGCGGCAACGACATGACTTCACAACTTTGCCGCTTCGTTGACAGAGTGTCATAGTTGAGTATGTAAGCTTCACGCAGGCGTACACCAGGCGCTTAGTGAAGAATACACGTCTATGAAGCTACTCATCCGTGTTTTAGGCTAGCACGGTTTATTTCACAATTTAAAATATAAAACAAAAACCATAAACAATCACGGATGATATCCCGTAAGTGACATTTTAAATTGTACTCATCCGTGGACAGTTGGCCTAAGATGAACTGGGAAATGTGTAGCACCTACGCCACTCGTCAGCCCTACAAATCCTTTCTAACCTAACACGTTCACAAATAGCCCAGTTAGCATATCCTCCTCACGTCGGCCGTGACATTGACCGCACCAGCTCGGCGCAGTCGCTCCAGCGCAGCGGCTAGCACCCTAGATCCGCCTCGACACTCGTCAGGGCACGTGACGTCACGCGGTAATGGCCGCCATCTCGCCATCTCTCACGGATCACTTGTGACATTAATGACACACACACTTATTTTCATGCAGGTGCACTGCGTGAATTGATCGTTCATTAATTGATGCACCTCGAGTGACATTTTAGTTCATAACTAGCATCTGCCAGCAGCTTCGCCCGCATAAAATAGATTCTCAATATATATTTTGAATCTCGATTGATCCCTACATGAATGACATTTTGGAAAATACTCTCTTAGTGCTTGGCTACGTAATAAAAGGAAATCTTGTGCAAAATTTTCACTTTCAATAGTTTCGGCTGTGCGTTGATATGCCAGTCAGTTCTTCTTTTTAAATAATATATACCTAGACGACCTGGCGAGGGTCCCGGGAATCCGATGGATGCGAGACGCACAGGACCACGCTTGGGGGAGGCCTATGTCCAGCAGTGGGCGTCTTTCGGTTGAGATCGTGGTGGTGGTGATACCTAGATAAATAATTGGACTTTTTAGAGTGTCTATGGCAAAACTACCTCTTTGTCCCACCTTTCATCCTGCATTACGTGCTCTGATCACGTAGGGACTTTATGACAGCATCAGTAGAAGGCATTGCTGTGGCCGATTACTAGGCCAGGCAAGGTATAATTGGACTGTCTGCTCTTTATCGGTGACCTATTTTTCTGCATTGTTTGATAATTACACCCATATCATAGGACACTGGTGTTTTTCTTAAGTTCGCGCTTGACCTGATGGAAAGTGACCATATAGTCGATAATGTCACATAGCACGATAAATGCACATTGATCTTCAATAATATGTAGGTATGAGAAGTCTTTGATGTAATCTAGAAAATGAGAGAACTGCACACGGATCAACCAATTCTTTTTGCATATATTTTGGTATTTCTTCAAGCAGAGCTGTTACGAGAATAATTGCTGCATTCCCGAATAATGACATAAAACAGACGTTTCAGTTTAAAGGATGTTTTGATCGCATGAATGGATGAGCTGTAGAGTTAGTATCGCTCGCAAAGCCCACAACTTGTGGTCAGAAGCGCTTCAGTGCGCTCACCGCCCACGTCCGTCTGGGTTCATCTGTGCGATCAATACTGATTAGCCAGAGTAACCAAGAAGTATTACAAGAGATCTTTTCCGTGTATTCATGTAAATTTACATACACAAGACACCCTAATCCGAAACACCTATCTGTAGGTTATAAAAAATATTTTTGAGACATGAAAATTGCTCTATTACATTCGGTTTTGTGTAACAATTCTGGTGTTCAATAAACTACATTTTATCTTTTTATTAAAATTTTGTGTAACATAAAGGTACATAGGCCTTTTTCCCTAGATTTTCGTTCCTACGTCTGTAAACTGTAGCTGAGCTCGAAGACCGCGGTAGTCACGCAGACGAGCGCCGCTGTCGGACAGTTCCGTGTGTGTGCGTCAACAATCGCTCCGCTTGTAATAACACGCCGCACAATGCGGCTGCCGCGCTGCCACCGGACCCCGCTAATGCTACAGACTATTGTTTTTCGCGAAATTCATACACATTCCTTAGCCTTTGACGCATGTCACTGATCGTGAACGCGAACTAACTATGTTGTCGAGAAATACTTATGCGTCTGATCGGCGAAACATTTTTAGACCAGTTTTTTTTCCACGTAACTGTTGCAAGCGTTTTAAATTGAAAACTTATCCCAAGGGAACAATAGGGTGGAAAGTGTTTGATTCTCCAGGACATGGTCAGAGTCAAAGGCATTTTTATAAAATAATTATATAATTTACAGGCACTTTTGAACAGTCAAAATGTCAGTCAGTCAAAAAAAAGTAAAGCTGAATTTCAGTTTCACTATTTCTTGCGTAGGTTTCTATAGAAAAGAACGTGCAAGGATCTCCATGGCACTCTTCTAAATCGTGTTGTGAGTTATATATAATCTTGGTTACATATTTCTTTTCGCTTCTATTGTGTGAGTACAATGTAGATAGGTAATGAAAAAAAAATACAATTCATGAATTCCCGACCGGTCCTATGAGACCACGCTGTATAGTAAAACAATAATTACTATTGTGTCTCGTTTTGCGGGTATTGATAGGTTACCCGGTCTACCCTTTTCGTTCAGACGTTCGAGAGTGAAGATGTAAGAGGGAAGTGCAAAAATGTGTTTGTGTGTGGTACACTGACACATTTTCGCCTTTTTGCCATATCAAGAAGTCTGACCTAACCTTTCTCTGAAATCGGTTAACAAGTCAACATATACCTACTCGTATATTTCTGAAAACCGAGCATTGTTAGCGACAAGGTCATTAAACTTGAATCATCGTCACGTCGTCACAGAGAGGCTGTGTGGACCGCCATCAAATCAGGCGTGACGTGGCCATGCTTTGTCGTACCTATCTGTATTGTATGTGGTCTGCCTACTGCGTGTACGCTCATGCTGTGAAACGCTAGAATAGCTATAGAAATACTATTTCAGGAAGAACGATGACATGAATGGAGAATGCTATTGGTACTGTAGTCAATTTCAAGTTTTTTTTTGGTTTTCGTTCCTAAGCCAACTAAAATGGAATGGAAATTCTTTGTTGTCCGTCTATCTGTCTGTCTGTCCTTTTTTCAGGTAAGTACGCGTGAAGGTGTGAAGCTGAGACTGCTATCCCAAGCAGCAGTTATTATATGGATAAGGCCATTTATGTTCCGTTTAGGCGCATATTTTAGACAGTTGTTAGGAAACTCAAAATCTATATTTAGGGTACTTCCGGTTCACCTAGAATCCTGAAATTTGGCATGAAGCAGGATCTCATAGCACAAGCAGTTACTTATAGGAAAAAACCCGAAACTTTACGTTTGTAGTTACGTCACAAAAAAAACTTTTTTGCGATTCAGAAAAATCTTCGAGAGTCTATTCGGGAATTGAACAATTCACATAGGCCAATTTAGATAGTTAGTAAGGAACCTTCAGTGCGCGAGTCGGACTCGCCCTTGCCCGGTTTTTGTAAAAAAATCGCTTATAAAATAGCAGAAGTTCCGTATAACCCTCCACAATCATATTATATCTACTTGAGACAGTCGCTGGCACAATTTACATGATCACTTCCACTGATCGGCACTGTAGCTCAGTTATTGATCGATCTGCCGCCTATCGAGCTCGCGTGGATTCATTACATCAGTATTATACAGCGTGGCGCTATGGGGAGTGTCCACAGAAACACTGATGATTGACGTAAATGTAGCCTTTCTATTGATGACTAATTTGACGATTTTTTTTTTATTGTTTATAGGCTTGCGCTTGACCACATTTCACCTGATGGTAAGCGATCATGTGGTCGACGATGGAGTACGCTTGCCTAGAAGCAACCTATTCACTCTTGACTTAAAGACCCCTAGGTTGTAGCTATCAGGAAACACAGACCCCGGCAGGGAATTCCACTCTTTAGCTGTGCGCATAATAAATGTACTCCCAAAACGCTTTGTACGTATGGGTGGGATGTTCAACATATACCGGTGGCGCATTGCCGTACGTCTAGTGGTCCGATGATGAAACGGGCTTGAAGGAATCAAGTTGTGCAGTTCCTGTGCACACTCTCCGAAATGCAAACGATAGAAAACCGACAGGCTAGCAACTCGTCGTCGATGCTCCAGACTTTGAAGCTTCGACTCGAAGAGTGCATCATTACCTATGATTTTTTTGGCCCGCTTCTCGATTTCCACGAGGCAGGTATTTCTACTTTACTATCTCTCCTAATGGTAAGCGGTCATGTGACCAACGATGGAGCACGCTTAGCTAGAAGTAATCAATTCACTCTTGACTTAAAGAGTGGTTATAACTATCGAGAAACAGATTCCGTTAGCGAATTCCACCCCTTAGGTGTGACCACCGTCTACCGATGGAGCCAGATTTCGCGAAATTAAAGATCTGGTAATAGAATCCTTTTTTTAGCAATAATACTCCTGTCTAAAGTCTATTTTTTAATCCCTGAGGATAAATTGACCCACGCAAATGTCAAACTTACAATAAGAATGATGCCAGTTCTTTTGTGTTGTGACAAGTGTGACAACCCAATTAATGACATTTTAGTCTCAAAGGTTAAAAAACAGACTTCATGTTTATTTGACTCCTGAATCTAGCGGTTGCGGTGTAGTGATGTGAGTGTGTTGAACGTAACACGATGATCAAGCCATCATCGTGCTTATCACAATACTTGTCAAAAACTACACAAAAACTATTTATCGTTGAGATGGTAACGATGAGATAAAGAATCGGAACAGGAAATAATCTTCATCCGTCTTCAAAGCGTTTTGTAAACCGGTTCACGGTCGCCAAGAGATAAAAGATGCGCTTCTAGTAGGAAGAAGTCATGTTCCGACTTGTGACCGCTCGCGTTCCTCCCTAAGGAACTAATCAGTCACTCTGCAGACGCCCCGCGGCTACCGCGGGAGTCGCCTGCTACCGGCCCGCACCGCTCGACACCCACTTATGTCACCTCGTCACGATGTGGACCTACGGTCATTAAGAGGAAAGTGTACTGTACTGTCTACTGTCATTATCGCCCTAGCCTGACTCTGTTGAGGTCTGCTTCCAGTCTAACCGCATGCGACGGAGTACCAGAATTTTCCAAAGAGTGACTGCCTATAAGACCTCCACAACCCAGTAGCCAACATGATACTTCATGGATTGATTGTTCGAGTTTTTGGTGCTTGACTACCTGTAACGACGGCCAATGATCTCCGAATGACAACAGACCAACGGCTTTACGTCAGTAATGTTCTTGATAAAGTGGAAAAGTACAGATGAATAGGAAAATTTAAATTGATGGGTTGCTCGGTTTCGAAATGGCAACCTCATGCACGTTGGTTTGTTTCGTTCTCAATTTTACATAAACTACAGCCAGAAAGTCACTTCCCTCTGCTCTTCCTTGTTCATCAGTCTTTTCTCATATTTTACAGACTTACTTAGTCTTAGTACTTCAGCAGTCTGATGAAACAAAAAGTGAAACAAAAACGGTGCGAACGTGTAAAAGGAAGCCGCACTTGACTGCCTGCCTTGACACACCAATTAGATGAAAAACTTAATTACACAGTTACACTCTCCAATCTCAGGAAATTGACTGACATATAAAAACTTATTGCTTCGATCGCTTTGTGCTCATATTTTGGTTCCGAACTGAGTTGATGTGAAGATTCGAGATCTGTTGCCGTGCGGTCACTGACCATCGTTTTGTTATGGTCTTACGGGGTCAATGTCAAGTTTACAGTTTGCAGGTTTAATGTTCTTTGGTCAGGTTTAATGTTCTTTGGAAAATCACCCACGCTTCTTCAAAATTTCACGGTTGAGATTATCCCGGTAGTGCCTTGGTTTTTCAATAATAATATTTTATTTTTATTTTTTTATTTTTTATTAGGGATAACAAACAGCAGTATATTAAATATTGACATGATTGGAGTACTAAAAAAAATTGACAAATACACTATTCACGACGCTATCCACAGATTACCATATTATAAAATACTTAGCACCTGTTTCACAATGTCCGAGTAGGCACTACTCACTGAATAAATTCAAAAATGGAACAGAATTTGTATGAAATTATCTGCCAAGTAAGATACTCGAAATTTAATCATAATAAATAATAAATACTGTTAATAATAACAATAAGGGCAAACTTAAAGGTACTCAAAACAAAGTTAAAAATTAAAAATTAGTTATTACTCGGTTTGGAATCAAATAAAATCGGCGTTTAAAAAAAAACAAGAAAAAAAAGACAAACTTAAAGCAACATAATTTTTTTTTTAAATAAATTATTATGGCTGTTCCTTTAAAATAGATATAATTTGGTTTTTGAACCTATTCTTATTCAGAAATATAATATCAATTGATCCGAATAATACCAATCATTAGGGCAGCTGGATCAAGGGCTTGATCCAAAAAGTGGTTCTGTTGGACACGGCTCGCATTGTCAGGAGGTTCCTTTCTCTGGAGCCCCGACCACCCGGTAACTTAGACTCTGTTCCCTGTATCCAAGTGCTAATATTTATGATATTATTAAATGTTTTATTTTTATTTTGTATTGAAATATTTAAAAACAACTTTCTGGTATTTAATTCATGAATCCCCGACCGGTCCTATGAGACCGCGATGGTATTGTTTTACTATTGTGTCTCGTTTTGTGGGTATGCGATAGGTTAAACGAAATGTTGTTTTTTTTTAAGTAAACAATACCTGTATCATAAATATCTTCTAGACTTCAATACATAACTACGCGGATTGTATACCGTTTGAACCCCTTCAGTCATTGCCTATGACCCTATTTTGCTTCATATACTAGGGCTGTCCCTACAGTAAGGGTCGAGGCCGGTTTCCGTGGCCGTCCAGGGTTGACTCCTTTCATTGCCGCACAGCTGCAGCCCTGACCTTCTGCCCTCTGGCCCTCTGCCCTCAGGTTCGGTTCCGCCATTCTTCAGCTAAAGGCCTTCTTATCTTATAATTAGATTTATTAAGACATTGTCGAGTGCCTTTTTATTAAGTGAACTTTAATCAAAATACGGTCATCAGAATCAAGAAAGTAACTGAAATGTAATTATGTGTTTATACCTACGACTTTCATGACTTTCACGCCTTCATTATGCTAACTTATTTTTCATAAGAACTTTCTTGACACTTCAATAAAAAAAATGGGAAAAACGTTCATCCGAATTAGCCAACCTAATATCGAATTCACGCTAAGTATAACATTTAACTAGTAATTTATATTTATTACATACTAGCTGGTGCCTGCGTCATTGTCTGCGTCAGTCTCGCAAAACAGTACAATGCCATTTGGTCACAACTTCAAGTGGTTTTTTGCGCGGTAACTTAATTATTTAGCCTAAGTTACTCCATATACTGTTAGCTATTTACCAGTAAAGTCCTTTCAAAATCGGTTTAGCCGTTTTAGAGATTAGTAGGACCAAACAGACAGACAGGTTGTTCCAGGTACCGAATATAATTTCATAAGCATTTGTAATTATAATGTTATTTTGATATTACAAACAGAGACTTCATTTTTATTATTTGTATATAGGTAAACGTACATCTACTTAGATGCATATTATATGAAATTAAATACTTATGATATAAGATAAAAAGACTACAGACCATAAATTAAACGTTAAGTAACCGCTAATGAATTAGTCATCACCACGATTTAAACGTCGCCTTTAATCACCGGTTACACAGTAATCGCCTCTGAAGCCCCCTCATCTCCACCACACCACACCCTGGTACAGTCGAGCCAGTACACCCTACTTAGAGTAAACTGCTGATTAGCAGATAATTAGTTAATTGCAGGTGAGATGGAAACAAGTGTGAGGGCGACACGTGTAGAGGCGTGGATTTCATACTGATTACTGTTTACGAAGTTTTTCTCGGAAGTATCGAGTTGCTGTTGTGACTGAAGTAGTCAGGTATGTGGTGTGTCAGCCTGCCGGGAGATGTGTTGACGTCTACTGTCTTATGAATACCTGGTAGCTACTGAGTAGCTTGTTTTTAATCTGTTAACACGTGTTGAAAAGTCGTGTTTATATCATGTGTGTGTCATCCTCTTTCTCAAATAGTTTTAAGGTGGGATATCATCTGACGACTACTCTCACTCTAGGGCGGAGCGGGCATATCAGACTTTTTACTGTCTAACACCCCACCTATTTTATACTTCTTTACTTTTGCATTTTCGAATCACGGGTTTCTCTTACGAAAGTCATCCCATGGCCTCAGTAAGCTTCGGCCCTGCTGGGCCGTAACGATTTTACTGCCATATTTTGGACGCGTGAACTCTTCTAATTAACCTCCTGGATACCGGAGGGCCAGATGGCAAGTTACCTATTGCTCGTCGTCCGCAGCCTACGCCTACGACGGCTAAAAATCGGTTTCGGGGTCCCGGCGGCTGGGGTGTGAGGACGTCCACGTCCGAAATTTTATGTGTTTATTTGAATGGTTCTCTGGAGGGTTTGAAAATACAATTGACCTCAGTAGGTGGCACTACATTCAGATCTTAATTTTTTTGTGACTAAAAGCCAGTTATCGGGAAGGACAACGTCTGTCGATCGTCGGAACTGCTTGTTATATTTATGTGTATAATGTTTACACAGAACAAAACAAAGTGGATTTCCACGTGTCTGTGTATCTGCTAACTGCTCCTTAACCACCCAACGAACCTTGATGCGGATTCCACTATTAGATAGACCAATAAATGAGGAAGGTTTGTATATAATTAGTACCCGAACGGGGTCGGGGCGGGCCACTCGCGTAATTTGTGTTAACTACACTTATTTTTGTTCAAACAAAAATAAGTATTGTCGGAGTTAAAATATTGTTTGGATACTAGAATTAAGAACATCTACAGCTCACTAGCTTCTGAAGTCTGAAAGTATCTCACGAAAACATAATATTGTAAGCAGCATATTTTTTATGTACATAGTAGTTCCATAGAATTTTTGTAGAGTTAACTACTTGAAAGACTGAAATATTAAGAGGACTCGGTAGTCTATGTCTACAGGAGCAAATCGCGAGTTTTATAATGCTCAAAAGTATATGATTGACTACAGTAAACAGAATCAGAAAAAAATATGTACTTATGTTCTTCAGGATAAATGTTAAATAGGTAGAGTAATCAAAATATACAGATACAGGAAATTTATTACGATAGATAAAATCACGAAGTTGCCTCAAAAATTACTTATATCGTATCTGTAGAAAATCGCTTAAGTCTACACTAATTTAATAAAGAGGTAAAGTTTGTTTTTTTGTTTGTATGAGGTAATCTGTGGAAGTACTGGCCCGATTGCTAATTTTTTTTTCATCAATAGAAAGCTGCTGTATTCCTGAGTGACATAGGCTATATTTTATGTACGCAGGCGAAGCTGCGGGCTAAAGCTAGTACTTCATATTTTGCTAGCATTGTCACATCAATTTCTTTTGCATGCAGTCCGAAAGTGACCGAGCTTCCAAGTGCAGTAGTGTAGTAGCTGCTCTTAACTGACTGTTGACTTTAGCTGAGGGTTACGGAGAGGTCAGCCATGCTTGTTGACACGCGGGGAAGCTCAAGTTCAGCCGTGGACATCGTGGAATGTTAGCATTGTTTACTCCGACACCAAGCCACTTCGCTTAAATGGAATACTAACTACTGAACGGTATTGAAGATAACACTTATGTGCAAATACTTTTATTTCAAGCAGCTTTGGTTCTTTTTAGAATTAGTCTGGTCATGAAAATCAAAGCGCTTACTATCAATACGAGTACACTAACTTTGGTGGTCGTTACAGGTAGTCACGGCCACCAAATCTGACCATCAGTCTATCCAAAGAGATCGGGTTATGGAAGTCCGATAGAGGCAGTCTCTCGATGTAACACACGGTTATTCAGCCGCATAGGGCTAAGGAGATGATGACTATCCACACCTAACTTAAAAAAGTGCTAGAATGTGAATCCGTTCTCAAACTATCTACATTTTCCACGCCTAAGCCACCAAACTGATTTTTATGAATAACAAACAAAAGAAGTAACACGCTCACTGCTTACCATCAGGTGGGATCGCAGTCAAGCACTAGTTTATAACGACTAAAAAAAAAAAAAAAAACGCGGGCGTAACCGTAACAAAAATCTTGTATATACTTTGTTAGTGATTCAAATGTCCGCAGACATCTAGATGTATCACGAGTAGCGAGCTGGTTGCCGCTGGTCTAGCGTTTCAGAAGGTCGCGGTAACAATGGAACAACTGCGATAGCCATCAGGCTGGACTCGTGATAGACATCGCACACACAATGCTGCGGCGAATTCTAAGCAAGGAATGCTCTTGTTCTACTCCGACTAATATTATAAATGCGTAAATTTTGCATGTATGGATGATGATGAAATAACATATAAATAAAATGTATAATAAAAAATATACAAACCCATAGAAGTATGTTAAACAAAAAAATCAATGAATGTAACCCCTGAAGTTACAGAAATGTTAAATGTTTTTAAAGAAATATGTAAATATTCTAATAATAAAGATTTACGAGTATTAGAAACACGATAAGTAATTTGCACAAGTTTCTGACTTTTGTATGAGCTGAAGAAGTGAGTGTGTGTGTATGTTTTATTACTTCTGCACGCTCGAAAGGATTTCGACGATACTCTGTATACGGGTATACGGGTAGACCATATCCTGGATTAGCACTTAGAATACTTTTTATCCCAGGAATATGTTACAAGGAAACATCCTAAGGGGATAACTTTATGCCATCGCTTAGGTGAAGCCGGTAGCAGCAGCTACTTTGATGATATTGTTGTTTTGGTTTGATATAAAAGTATTTTAGCATCATATCCTGATTCAATGTGATTGATCAAACAAGTAGCTCCTACATTTCATTCTTGGAAGCCGTGTGCATGTGCATTTTTTCTGTCATTACTGACTTCTGCAAAATTTATAATTCCTGAGAAATTGTCTGTGCTGCGGAAAAAGAGCAGTAGTGAAGAAATAAAAAGGAATCTATTTACTTACAGTTTTCATTACCGTTTCAATGTTTGGAGCCAAAGGTAAATATTAGACTTAGTGCGAACAAAACACGTAATTAATTTTAATAAAAGAAATGTTTTGCAAGAATTCCTTTAATTTGTTTTTTAAACTTAAACTGAAATAAAGCACGCGCAAACCATCACTGCATAGTTTATTTTTTGTTTAGTTTTAATGAGTGTGAAGCAACTTGCAATAACACCGTTTGTATAAGGTACTTTATTTTAGGCGATAGCAAATAAATATTTAATGAAAATATGTTTGCAACTAATACATAGAGCTGGTAACCTTTACAAGTTACAATTAGTTTCGCAAGATTTATTTTACAATGGATTGGAACAAATAATGAAACTGCCGACAGAACAGTTGGAAAGCACTTGTCTTCACAAATAAGTGTTCTCCAGGAGCGCTACAAGGTGGGCCGTGAATTCTTTATGACTCTTTTGACAATGATAGATGAAAACACCGGTGAACCTGGCATTCAATCGATTTTCTTCGGTGGGAAATAATCAAATAACTCCTCCCAGTCACACTGTGGGTGGTAACAGAAATAGAAACAAAAACACGTTTATTTGAAATAGACCATTTTTAAATTGTCAAACAGTCAAAATATAAGTGAAGCTAAATTGGAGTATTTTCCTAACTAGTTCTTCCGTATTCCTGCAGTTGCCTTTTGTGCTTCAGAGCCAGCCGCGGTAACCTTTTCGAACAATACCGTAGCTAAGTATAATAACTCATCTTTGATGCAGCATGCTTTTCCTTCCATAAATCTCTAATACTAGCAGCCTTACCTATCATCATTCACCCAATCTTTTTATTAATTGTCTCTTCTATTTTTTAAGGTGGATACTCATTCAATAAATTCTCCCGATCTGGGTGGAGACAGAAAGTGTGTCAGATTTTTACTGTCAAAAACCACAACTGTGTCTTTAGTTGCCTTTTGCGTTCTAAAACCATGGGTTTCCTTTTCAGAAACTACCCACGGCTCTAGCGGCATAGGGCATAGGGCATCGGGCATCGGCATAATTCATCTGTTCAACCTTAGTTTGGTCGTCGTCATAATTGTTCTATCTAATTTAAGTTCTCTTATTATGTTGATTTAGTATATATTACACTATTTATTAGTTTATTTTATTAACATATATACGTATTTTATAATAAATTATAATCAAATTTTATCGTAAAAACCTCTATTTTAATAATCACTTATTTATTTATTGTGCAGACCTACCACAGTGTTTTCTTTTTAACCCTAAGGTTGACTGGTAGAGAATGCCCTGATGCATTAAGTCCGCCTATGTACCACCACTGTACATAAAGTTTAAATAAATAAATAAATAAATAAACCTTGGAGTTACCAACAATCCGTGAAAGCGAACCCGAAGTCTCTCAAGACAAAAGATGATGGAGCAAGCGTTTATTGATCATGTAATGTATGACAGAGGCAGTGCAACGTCATGCGAGTCCCAGGAAGCGATACATTGGCGGGAACAAGAGTCTAATGCGCCTGCGACGATGATCAGCCGCATACTGTGCAGGTTAATGCAGTAGGACAACCGAAATATGGGAAGAAGAAAATAGAACTGCCAGAAGATGATATGCTTCTAACAAATAATTGAAGACAAGAAATCGAAACAGGCGAAGAAGGCTGAGGGTACAGTAGATAAAGGTGTTTGATGGTTAGGTTCGGTAGTTTTTAACGTAGACTTTTCTTGATATTTACTGTAAGTGGAACAGGCAACGGAGTACCTAAGGACTAACACCAAGCGAGTAGAACCACTCAAAAATATATTAAGCTTGTCACAACATTTTTGCATAAGTTCTGGATAGTGTGCAATGCGAAGTATTTGCGCTATCTGCATAAATGCAGTTTAATGAATCACGATCTTATCAGAATGCAAATGAGTGTAATTGGCAGGCTGTCACTTGATTACTATAAACAATGCAAAGTTGACGGCACAGCTGATACTATCGGATCTAAGTGGTGTTTGATTGCAGAGTGTACCGTCAGCTAACGAGCTAGGGATACAGGTAAAGATGTTCATATTTCCACTACTCTACAAAGCGTAAAATGCTCTGTTATTTATAACAAAACTAGCTGACCCGACAAACGTTGTTTTGCCATATAAATAATAAAAAAAAATAGATGTTAGCCGATTCTCAGACCTATTCAATAATTATGCTCACAAAATTTCATGAGAATCGGTCAAGCCGTTTCGGAGGAGTACGGGAACAAACATTATGACACGAGAATCTATAAGATAAATCTAGATATATCGACCTGCACCTGCTTTCTATGCCAAGTTAAGGGTACAAACCTGCCAGAACTGCGGTATTGTTCGATAGAGTTACCGCTGCCTTGGTTTTCAAGAAGTAACTAACTGTGAGAACATAGGTAGGATTTACTCAGTAAAAGTCTGACATCCTCTCTCATCCCTTTCAGAACGGGAGGAACTAAAAAAGGGTTCAAAAGTGATGTAAAAGACACAGATTATTATGCAAGGTAGTTGTGAATCAACTGCTTGTAAGTTAGATCCACCTACCAATCTATTAGTCTGTCTGTATCAGGTCTCGTACAGGAAACCTGTCGTGTCCGCTGCCGAGCGGAAGTGCAGCGCTCTTAGATCTGCTGATAGCTCTGTTAGTTTGATGTAGCGTGAGAAAATGTCTTCAAAGCTGCTACAATTATATTACTACTGCAAATGCATTGTTTTTTAATGGTTTTTATAATAGCTACAGTACATTTAACTTGTGCTATTTTTTTTATATAAGTGATAGGCGACTCAGCGACTCTTGTGAATACAAGAGTGAGTAGATTACTTCTAGGCAACAACCAAGGGGTCTATAAGTCAAGAGTGATTTAGAGACTTCTTGGATGTAGCTGTAATAAAAAACAGAAATAGGGAATTCGACTTTTTAGCTGTACACATGATGAATGTGCTCCCAAAACGATTTGTAGGAATGTTTGTGGAAGTTGGGCTACTCTTTATCTAAAAGTCTAAGTTTATCTTTCCTTGTTAGTCTAAGTTTATCTTCAAATCCTTGTATAAATTGCATTTTTTAATATAATTATATTTTTTCTAAAAAATATAGTACTAATACTGTAAAAAACGTTCCACTGCGACAGAACACCTTGGCATTTAAGTAAATATTGTTTTTTTTTACAGAGCTAGTCTAATAGGAAGCGACAACCTCAAGATCGCAGAGAGAAACATCATCTATACAGGGTACTCAATAAACTAACGTAGCAGTCAGAATAACAACTAGCCTATGTAGCCAAATAATCAATTCGTCATCTCAGCGGAACATTTCGTTGCGATCACCGTTATCCAGTGGTACTACAGTCCCCACGTGGCCTGTAATGCGTCTGCTCCGTTTGCTCGGAGCGTCCACGAGACCGCACGAGACGACACGTGTTCCTAGTTTACTCTGACCTACCTGGTGAAAAAAAATGTGCTCGGAAAGCTTTTTTACTCTTAGCCAAAATAGTTTATTGCCGCCTACATTAAAAACTGGTATTGAGATTTATTATTAAAAGTAAATTAAGCGATACTGGTTGAGGTTATTTTTAGAAGAGATAAATCAATGTAAAATGTGTTTATTTTTGGTAGAAGGTACAAAGTGATATAAGAATTAGTTAATTTAATTTAGGATTTCATAATCTCTCCTTGTCTTATTCCTATATACTACACACAGTATTGTCTACATTTTTTCTAACCCCTCCTTCCCAAGTATACTGGAAGAAAATTATTTTTTAAATAAGCAGTACCTTAGTACGAATTTTTATTGCAATGTATCTTCTTCTGTGTAGGTACATAAATTATAAAAAAAAAACTATTTTAAATGGCTAAATTCTGGTTGCTAAAAAATGAATGAGATGAAAAGATGACAGGGGAACAAAAATAACTGAAGATTTACAAAGGGGTTAACTGAATAGGCAAAGTGATGGTTTGGTAGCTGTAGAAGGAATAATGAAATTCAATGTAAATATGAAGTCATTCAAGAATGAAAAGATCGTTCATGAATTAGAGTTGTTTGCGCAAAAGAGGGGCTAAATCTGCGACATCCAGTTACTTTATAAATCTTCAACCTATACAATAACTTGGTATACCCGGAGGGTTGGGATTACAACCTGAGTTGCTGTCACATTGAAAGATGCAAAGCATGAGTAAAGAATCTGTCAGCTATAAAGTGCCCTTTAAAACGTTTCGTTTTTATTAAATGATTTCCTTAAAAAGAAGTGAATAATAGTTTCTTTGGTCTTGTGTTTTAAATGTCTGAGATTTCAATCAGATTATGAGATGATAAAGCAGTGCTTACAGAAATTTCGTGTATGATTTTTAGCTATGAAAGGATTAGTAACACTGGGTAGATTCTGACGTGTGAAATATTTAGGTTCTAAACTGAAGTCAGTTTATCTATCTTCATTGAAATTGGCCTTTAGCGGAAAGAAATATAATCGCGCTGAGAAAAAAATATTTCTCATTTTAGAATCTTCGATACAAGTAGCAAACACCAGAGAGACTAGATAGTCCATAAACCGCAATTATGTATCAGTTTTCTAAATCATCATCATTTTCTAAATATACCACGTTATTACTGTGTAAAGTTAATTTAATATACTTTGTAGAAGTCGTTAATCTCAGAATTCTCTCGTAAAAACCCATTCTGGTTATAATTCAAGCTTACAAAATAATTATAATTTTATTATTCAACTTTTACTTGCCGATCCCTAACATCATGCAAGTATCTTCACTCTATCATAGAGTCTCCACAACTGATATCCTGATTTATGAACTTTGCGTTGCATTATATTTGTGTATCTTATTTGTTTGGTATTGTTGCTTGAATAACAATCAACATCAGTTATTGATTTGCTTAGAGGCAGACTTCAGTATAGATGATGTGCTCTTAGCTTCGTAGGTGTTAATCTAAAGTGAGAACAGATCTAGATCATCAGGTTGGCTCTCATATGGTACAGTTAAAACTCCTGGCTGCAAGGTTGCAGATACCTTCACTCCTATATTACTTAGTTCTGATATTTGAAAAATTAAGAATAGCATTGTCAAAACTCTCAGACATTTATCTAGTACTGCTTGCCTCACAGTGACAAGTATCGGCACTTTGCGCAATAGCAGTTTCCGCCTTGTCTACCGCTCGGCGTTTTCAATTCCCACCTCAAAAATATACAAATTCGTGTGACCTACAGATTTCACGTGATATTTGTACTGAGTCTACACACATATATTTGTGTACATTAATATTAACAGCGCCGCGTGTGACTCAAGGAATAGCGGGGCTCTGACTGGCGAGGTTTGTTTAATGAAATGGCAGCGTTTACTAGTCAATAATGGAGAGGTTATTACAATATCGCGGTTTCTAATGATCAGTGAGCAGTCTCTGTAGCACGGGCTCCTAGTGGAACAATAGCTGCTTCAAATGTCATGGACCTAGCTTGTCACAGTTTAATAATATATTTTAACAAATCATTATTTGTTAAATTTTAATTTATTCTAGCTGAATGTGGGACTTTGCTAGCCTTAAAGTCAAATTATGCCCTGACAATATACTGCTGTTATAAGCATTCTATTTATTTATTTAATACTCAATGCACCTAACGGTACAAAGGCGGACTAAATGCCTTAGACATTTTCTACCAGTGAACCTTTGGGCAATCCACAGAATATTAGTGGTAGGTGCAATAAAAGAGAGAGAAAAAATTAATAGTGAAAAGATATACAAATGAATCCAGATGGTCATGGTTTACCAGTACGCCAAGTTCTATCATGTCTACCAAGGTGTGATTGAAGAACAAACATCAATATAAATACGAGCATTTCGCCAGGAGTGGATGACATTTCAATAAACTATAAATCTCGTAAAATTGTAAACTGTGATTTCTCAGTAAGACACTGATCAATTGCAAAGTGTTCAATTTGATTGGCTTTTATTGTATTCGAAATGATCTATTCATAAAATGTTGGGAATTTTATAATATTGCAAGATTTATTACAATCTTGCAGAGATTACAATTATCCGGCGACAATTGTACAATAAATACTTGAATTTATAATGGTAGTATAAACTAGGATAATTATTGGAGATATACCAAGGATATAATAGCAAGTGGTAACTGTCTGAAGCTGTATTTATGAACCAGCTCTTCTATCAGTAAATGATAAATATATTGCGGCTCGAAGTCACGGAGGAAAAGATTGGAGCTGAACTGTCCAGCAGTCATGTTACACAAGAACAATATTGCTGTAATAAGTCTACAAAAATAAAACTAGCTAACTTATCGACAGTCTACAGTTAAAATTCTTTTAAAATTTATTACAAATAGTTTGGTTTGACGATATCGAATATGTTAGAGTTTCACAAGTACATTATAAATTATATTATGTAAGAGCAACTGGTCAATATGTTAGAAATTCGTGTCAAAGTCAGGTTACCGTTACAAAAATATGATTAGCATAATAAAGTGATAAAAGGACAGAACTATTGAGGTTTTATAAACATAGAAAGTTGGAATGACTATTCCAATGTTTTCTTTTTCCGCAATCTGATTTTTTACCGATGTATATATTTCTACATAACTCCGACAATGGAAGATTCTGTTGAATGGTTCTGTGTTGCTATACCTAATTTAAAGACATGCTACTTCATGTATTGGATAGAAACAATAGGTTATCGTTGTATTAACAGATGTTTTAGTTAATTTATTAAATTCAACCGTTTGTACCTATTAATTTATAGTTGCTGATAATTAAATGTTTTCCGGGAATTTATTTTGAAGTCTCATTGAGGATGTTTTCAAAATAATAGGTACCGATACAGTTAATGTAAGATGAAGTAGATGAGCAATAAAGGTGTGTAGAGTACTCACTGGTGTATATGGTGGCGCAGGTGGAGCGGTGGCAGGCCAGGCAGGCCTCCTTGCCGTCCAGGCCGAGCGCCAGCGTGGGCGCCAGGCTGGGCCGCGGGCACAGCTTGCAGCCGCCGTTGTACTTCTCGCACAGGCACACGTCCTTGTCCAGTCCGTCCACGCGCAGCTCGTTCAGCCCGAACTTGTCGCACTCGTGCTTGGCCAGCGACGCCGCCAGCCGGTCCGACTCCTTCAGGAAGTCGCACGACTGCGGGCACACGTGGCAGCGCTTCGCCTCCAGGTTGCGGTTCGACTCCGAGTGCACGTTGTCGTTCTGGTTCGAGTCCAGCTCCGGCATCTTCACGTTGGTGCTGTCCGTGCTGCCCGTCATGTACGACGTCAGGGTCACCTCGGACGCCGAGCGCACTGTATTGTTCAACTTGTACTTCGTCATGTTTCAGTCTTGTGTCAAACAAAATTTAAATACGGTCTTGAAAGCCGAGGCCCGAGACATTTTATTTCGACGGTCGCATTTGAATTTATTTACTAACAGTAATCACAACACTGGGAAATTAAATTAATTTAGTGTTCATTATTATCACAGATGGCGTAGGAATGTTGGTGTGTCACAATGTGGTCGATGTTGTCGCGGATTGTTTTGTTTTATTGTTGTATATAATCGCCGCTCGTATTTATTTGGTTCGTTTGTGCGAGTGCGGGCCGGCGCGCTCTGCCGAGTGTGGCAAGCGAATGACGGCAGCTGTGGCGAAATGGCGCGAAATCACCAGCGGCGGCCGGCGCGGCCACGGCACAGGCGGCGGCTGAAAAAAGGGGTTGTCGTTAGCACAGAAGTTGAACAAGTTTGATTGGACCTTGTAGTGGACAGGTGTGAGCGGGACTCCTGGCGCACTGCGAGCAAGTTCACAGTTCACGCCACAAGGACGCCGCAGGGAGTCGCGTGACGTCACTCAGAACTTTCCAATGTTTTGTATGCAAGCTGTCGGAGGGCTCTGACTACAGACCGCGCGGTTCACGCTTTAGGTGCTTCTGGTCTTAATTGCACTTTCTATACGACTATGAACTTTTTCCTGAAGGATCTTCGATTAGATTCAATGCGGAACTTGAACTGTATACCTACCTAATCAATTTTTGTACTAACTGTCACTACATTAATGTACACGTATCGACTTTTTGTATCATAATTAAAATAAATTGACGTCTTCTTCCAAATAAATTATTGTAATTAAAATGTTTTCTTACCTATTGTATTGTCACAAAACTGTGACGTTAATTAATTTATTTTTTCATTGAATACTGTTCCTAGAATAAAAATGGCTGAAAATTTCCTTAAACAAAACCTCGTACAGACTCAGACAAAACCTAGGAATTGTTGCAAACTGAATACAATGCAACGTTTTTTAAGATCAAAAGAAGTGGTCGTGCACTAGCTTCTGACGTTTTATAAGTGCCCTTGTAGGCCCGTGTCAAATAAAAACTTTTTGATTTTTTTATATTTTTGATCGAAAGAAAAATCGCGGCCTGGCACAGAGAAACTGAAGGAACATAAGGTGCGTTTTTCTCTCCACCCTGAGTGAGGACAGTTATTTGATGATTCCCCAACCCAAAAAAAAACTGAATGTCGTTATGTCATACCTGAATAACTAGGAACCAGAGATGTTACAGAGCTTCCATTTAGATTCCGAAAGGTTGAAACTTCCGATTGATTTCGCATCTACCATCTACCATTTCGGTTCCGATAAAAACATACTTGTCGCCCGAGAAACCTACCGCAACCCGTGCCTTTTGTTGCTTACTTTTTGACTTGTTAGCTTGTTTCATTTGGGATATTGTCGCGCTTGATTTATATTTAACCGAGTTTTTACTAGTTTCAGTTGTGTTTTATTTGGCGCTTCTACTTCCGCATCCGGTTTCGATTTCGACAAAACAAAAAAGACTCCGCTTCCGATAAGACCGTTTACGATTCCTGTTCCTTCGGTAGCTGAGTTATTTTCAGGTAAATTTGAACTAGTTACGTACTTACATTAGGAGTGACCACACTTAGGTATGAGCACTGCTAGAATGGTAAGGTCAGCGATGCTTAGGTACAGGCGCTAAATTTGATAACTAGTCCTTTTTCTTAACGTTTGAATCCCCAACCGGTCCTATGAGACCGCGCTGTTATTGTTTTACTATTGTGTCTCGTTTCGCGGGTATCTGAGTAATTAATCGCACCTTCGGTGCAACAAAGTCGCAATTCAGCACACTTTTTTTTGTTATGTCTTTTATAAGCTTTTTTTGATAATCATCATCATCATTTCAGGAAGTCGGAAGACGTCCACGGATATAAGCCTCCCCCAAGCGTCGCCACAGCAACCGGTCCTGTGCGTTTCGCCAGGTGGTCGATCCACCTTGTGGGAGGCCTTCCTTTTTGGTAATGAAATATAAGATATTTACGTAAAATTATAGCAAACTAAATAAACAATTGATTTTATAAAGATTTCAAACCTACTATAAATAGTATTCCAGAAATGAGGAAATACATGCGAAAAAAAACATTAAAAGTCTTCTCCTGTAAAATTAAAAAATTAGCTGTTGTGACTTTGTTCCACCGAAGATGTTATATTCTTATTTATTGTACACATCACTGATTATGACAAAATTTTGATTTGATTTCTTTTTGTTTGTATTGTACTTACTTTTTTCTAAGAGTAGAGTTATATAGAAACTTGCACCGGCCGTATATAAAGACTGGTTACGGTGCTGATTATATTGTGTTTTATAAATAAAAGGAGGGAGCAAACTATTGTAGCCTAAAAATAATATATTATTTGTAAATGACAGTAAATGAGTACAATAGTGGGCGACGTTCTAAATCGGTAGAGTTGTTCCTGTACCGGTTTCTGCAAGTTTTATTATTATTTAATGTATTGTCATTTTGTGACAATCTACAATTTCCTGTGCCGTATAAAAAAATAATAGTATCTAATTCGTTTACATGATGTGACATTTAATAGTGTGCTTTATGTGTGTATTTACGGTCATTATATATTAAATTGTTGGGCTCATACGTGTTATTTTGTCCAGTACATATTTGTTGGAATGATTGACGAATAATAAAGTACTATTAGCATTAGCTGAAATTGAGCGATTACACGAGAATAATATGAGGTTCTTCTTAAAGATTTTTTTTTATTATTGACAGGCTCGTGCTTGACCACTATCTCACCTGACGGTAAGCGATGATGTGGTCGACGATGGAGCACGCTTGCCTAAAAGTAACCTATTCACTATTGACTTAGTTCATGAATCCCCGACCGGTCCTATGAGACCGCGCTGTTATTGTTTTACTATTGTGTCTCGTTTCGCGGGTATCTGAGTAACTACAGACCCTTAGGTTGTAGCTATCAGGAAACACAGACCCCGGCAGGGAATTCCACTCTTTAGTTGTACGCATGATAAATGTACTCCCAAAACGCTTTGTACGTATGGGAATAACTTAAACTAGCCCTTATGAAACATGTTCTTTTATTCCAAACCCTTCCCGGTTTGGAATAAAAGAACATGTTTCGTTATCAGGTAGGTTACCTTGAACTGAGAACAAGCGCGTGAAGTAGGCGCTTGCTGTTTGACTAATAAAACCAAAAATCAGTAGAAACTATTAAAAATAATCTTTGGCAGTGTTTATGCACCTTGAAGGTCTTAAGTATTATTATTATTCAGAAACGTTTATTTTAAATTAGTAGTTAAACCTTTTGAATTGTTAAAATGTCGATCAGTGAAAGAAGTGAAGCTAAATTGCACGTTCCAAAGCGTTTCAAATCTATGGAGAAGAACGTGCATCGGCACTCTTGAATCATGTTGTGTTAAAAAAATATATGTAAAAAAAATCAAACATTCTTGTGGAATTTTAATGAAAACTATAAAATTCTAACAATTTAGACATAAATTATATAATTATGCGTGAGAAACACCTGTTTTGTTACAACAAACATTATACAAAAAGTCAAACAATAACAAAAAGATACCGCCCGAACAGGGACTTGAACCCTGGACCCTTGGATTAAAAGTCCAATGCTCTACCGACTGAGCTATCCGGGCTCTGCGAGTGGTTGCGAAATACCGTGTCGCTATCTACACAGACGTCAGAATCAAATAGAATGACGTCATATTTTTTGTAGTTCGATCCGTATCGTATGAAGTGAATGAATAGTAAATGAACACATAACAGTTAAAAAACTTTGTAATAAAATTCTATTCCAGTAGCGCACGCATTAACTTACAAGCACTTGACACTTGTATATATAGAATACTATAAATAACGGGTATAAATTAGTTTTTACGAAACATGAACTATAATTATCTATTTTTATAATGTCAACAAAAATGTCCATAACATTCAGCCGCTCCAAGCGAGGTAAGCGCTGGATTAAAGACACAAGCGCAAATGATGTGCGATAACTTTTTACACAGCCATTCCTTCCATAGTAAAAGGCAAATTAAGTACCTAGGGACTATCTATTCTATGTAGGGTTGCCATCTCTACAATCTGGCAACAAAGACATAAGCGTGAAGATCCCGGATTTTCGAGTTCAAAGCCCGGACATATACTTTTGTTTTAAACTTGTATAGTATAATAAAAAATAAAACTAATAATCATAATTCAATTATTTTAATGTAAATAGTATCTTTCACTATCATTTTTTGGTTATGTGGGAATCATCAATTGACTTCTCCATAATATTTTACTCTACAAATATGTATATCTCTATTTATCTATATTAAATTCTTCGATAGAGTGTACCTGGCTCACTATATTTTTTATAACAACTTTATCCTTCAACACCTATGTTCTATGCAAATAAGTCAGGTATTTGATTTGATTTAATCTATATTTGAACTACAAATGAGAGCCTGTCCGGACGCCCTTTCAACTCTATGTGGACGCATGGCAACCCTAATCCTACGTATTATACCATTTAAGATATATGCGTGTTCATGAAACACGTCTATTATGCGAGTCGCTGATCAAACATCAAACAATACATCAATAAGCCTAGCTTTTTTACGATGTTTGTCGCCATAAGTTGGGCACAGCGGGCCACTCAAGGCCAGCGGCCACCCGAGGCCATCTTACAGTCGAGGCCATGGCCTGCGCTCCGGTCAACACGTGGGCTTTGTGTGGATAGAGGGACGCTCAGGTAAGGGGGGATGGGTGAATAGGATGGGGCCTGGATAGGGCTAGGTAGGACTTTTTAAAGAGATTAACTGTTCATTTCGAGAACTTTATCTTTAAAAAAATTATGCCTCACGCTAGGAACTTGCTCCCGTATAGTGAGTGCATTCACAAACATGTAAACTCACATATACAACCATCTGTAAGTCATACAAATATTCGTTCCACGTGGGAATTGAATCCGAGATACGTAGAGCAGCACTCAATCGCTCTACCACTGCGCTAATCGTGCTGCATCTTAAAAATGTTTGTTTCAGTATTTTTTGTTACCTAGTTTTATTCATTATTGTTTAGTTTATTTTTATTATTTACTTCCCCGCGCCACTCAATGTTTTGAAAACAATTTAAAGATTAATTGTTATTATTTTTCAGCAACTTTTATTCTTTAGTCTATAAGTCACGATCTACAAAACAAAATGAGTAAAAAAAATCCGGGAACTTATTACGAGTATAATAAAGTTAGTACTATACTCCGTTGGTTTAGGTAGTTAACTAAAGGTAAACAGTCTTGGTATGTCTTTTTATATTAAAGAGGTCGTATAAAATATACACAAAGATTATTTAAATTTAGTTTATTAGCTAACATCGATTTAGGTAAATACCTATGTGCAAAGATTTTTACATACAATTTTTAGACAACTTTTACATAAAAAGACATACCAAGATTGTTTACCTTTAGTTAACTACCTAAACCGACGGAGTATAATTGTTGCATTTCCTAGATAGCGAAGGCCACAGGACTGTTAGGAACTGCACAGTCGTGACACTTTATCGTGACAGTCATAAGCATTGCATACAACTTGTGTTTGGTGCAGGCGGGACACAGTTTGTGTTTTGAAGTTGTGTTTGTCGGAGACGAAACATTTTTTTATAGGCTATATTGATAGGCTCGCGTTTGACTACTATAATTATCTCATCTGATGGTAAGCGATGATGTAGTCGTCAATCGAGCATGTTTGCCTAGAAGTCAACTATTCATTCTTGACTTAAAGATCTGTAGGTTATAGCTATCGGGAAACACATTCTTGTAGTTTGAAGTAGTGTTCGGTATAGACTAGACATATTTAGTCATTTGTTCTTAGTTATGATGGGTTCAGATGGGACTCATTTTGTAATTTGTAGTTATGTTTGGTATACAGACGCTACACATTTCATGGTTTGTAAATTGTAGGTGTGTTTGGTGCAGACGGTAGACATTTTGTAATTTGTGTCTAGTGCAGACTATTAGGTACATATTATCAAAATGAGTCCCGTCTGTACCAAAAATAGCTACTGCATTACTGCTGCATTATTCGTGTGATCTTCTATGGATTGGGCAGAGGTAAACTGTACGTTCCCATGCTAGTCACAGATCTCACAGACAGGTGGGTTGTGTTTTCATAGATTTATAGACTATTTTTATTCTATTCTTTATTGCATTTATTCTAACTTTACATTTATTTTATCTAACTTTAGATTTATGGTGACTTATATTTATTCTAACGTCGTAATAAATTATTATCCTATTTCACATTGAACACCATCTATTTCCATTTTTCATGACTTGTTTGACGTCGACATTCGATGGTTTCGTCGGCTATTTTAATAGCTTAGTTGGCGGTTTTCTTATTATATTTTGGTTTAAGATTCGTGTGATTAAAAAAAAATGGAATAAAATATTTACCAGTGGATTTCCTGGTTTAAACTAGTTTGATAGCCAGCGCTTGTTGAACGTTAAAATTCACAGAACGATACGAAGTAGTTCGCACACTACCAACGGTTTTACACAGGCGTTTTAGTTCGTACATTTGAGTGGTACTGAACGACTGAAATGTACCAACCAGAGCAGTGAGTGATGTTA
This sequence comes from Mythimna separata, assembly GCA_030763345.1. Lineage (NCBI taxonomy): Eukaryota > Metazoa > Arthropoda > Insecta > Lepidoptera > Noctuidae > Mythimna > Mythimna separata. The sequence goes on from CM061172.1 coordinate 408,567, forward strand.
CATCTTATTGTTTTTCTATTTCTTAGAAGTACATAGATAGGTAACACTCGAGTGCAGCCCTAACTAAACTCTATGTTATAGCAAGTGACATGATGTAATAAAGCTGGTATATTTCATCAGAGCTTTAAATCTAATAACGATACAGTTGATGCGGAAGCTAAGTGATCGGCTGCTGCTCTACGTGTCGTGGGTTCTATTCCCGCATGGGACATTTACGTATGTTTGTATGGGGGTACGTATTACAATACCGAAATTCAAAATACCTATTTTAAAATACCTATGGACGAAATCCCGAAAAATTAAACGCCGAATGATTGTTTGGTCGAAAGTTTGAAATACCGAAAGTTCGTTTGCCCGAAAGCTTAAAATCCCGAAGATCCATATCCCGAAGCTTAAAATCCCGAAGGCAAATTGTAGGATTCATCGTATTGAACTGGGTGAAATAGGTTACGTTAGGTTAGAACAGTGACCAACCGCTACTTCCAAGTAGCTCGCAGCATCCATCGGTATTTCGTCCATTCGGGATTTCGTACATTCGGGGTTTCATCCTTTCGGGCATTTGGACATCGGTATTTCATGTTTCGGTATAACGGCTATCGGTATTTCAAACTTTCGGTATTTTGAACTTCGATGTTTCGGACGTCGGTATTTCAGTCATAGTTATTACGAAATGTCGGTATTGTAATATGTACCCTTGTATGGCCTACAGACATTTGTTCTAAGTCTGGGTGTGTAAACTATACGAGAGAAATAACTGGGAAGTTAGGAAAGATGCGTCGTCTAAGAGAGCTAACTAATAGCCAAATGACAACCACTTATCGCTGTAAGTTCGCCACAAATTAAGTCGTAACAATATTATGTAAAACTCCCTTCCTCCTCCCGTTCCCTCTCCTACAAAGCTTTCCCAACAGTGGGAACATTACAAGGCCGATAATGCTAATATGTAAAATTCAACAACCGTTAATATTGTCACCGTGATACAGCCGCCATTAATGTTAATTTAGCACATGTGAATTATGTACATTAGGAAGCCTTAATATACGCATTGTTACATGCTAATGTATGTATCATTATCTTTAAATGATTACATAAGGTCTTCCTAGACTTCGCGTGGTATAAATATATGGAAAACATATAACTTTACATAATATCTTAATTGCATCAATCAAGGACATTATATCCCGTGCGTGTATGTATAGGGTATATTATAATATGACAAATTTGCAATAATTTACATAAAGATTACATGACAATCTTGTAATCTTCTCAGAACTACTGAATTAAAGACGTTAAGTGACTTTGCATGGCTTATTTCAATAATGATATTTAATAATACATAGGTCTATTTACAGGAATCTAGTACCGGCTGCGTATTCAAGACGTCTTGTCCGAAGCTTTGAAATATGCAATAGGGAGGTATTTTTTGTATTACCAATAGTATCACCAAGGCTCGTGCTTGACCGCTATTACACCTCATGGTAAAGCAATGATGCGGTCAACGATGGAACACGTTTGCCTAGAAGTAACCTGTTTATTCTTGAATTAAAGACCTCCAGGTTGTGTCTACTCAGACGGGATCGGTCAATATTAAGTATAGGGGCATAGTTATCACCGTATTAGCCGTATCAATAATACCTACGGTGCCCCCGACCTACAGGAGGACAGCCCACCGTTTGCAAAAATTCGTAACACGATAGCTACTGGTCATTTTCGTCGTAGCCTGTCGCGATTGCCTCTCACTGTCTTAGTGCTACCAATTCTGTGCTAGTAGGGTCTAGTATGTAAAAAGATACCCCCAAAATGTTTGATACGGGCTCCTTTGTGTCTAACTATGCCACTGATTAAACGTTACAGCTAGGAACCAAAGTGAGTGAGTGCGAGCACGGCCATTCATACACTGGACAGACATACCTATCAGGTTAGAAAGTGTTACAATCAAATGGCTATAAAGTACGTGCTATCTAGCTTTTACTAGAAGCTTCGCTCGGGTCAATGTCGGCAATTATTCCGGCAAAACGTAGCGGGATTTAAAGGATCCAAATTTGTCTGAATAGTCTACTCGTGTTCCAAATCCGTTCAATCGTTATTGAGTTACAAGTACGAGTATACACTTTTTAAATTCAAGAAAGGATTTCTAAACAATCGAAGGTAGCGTTATTAGGCCACTTGAGACGTCTAGAGCAGTACCTAAATCTGTTGCGATCAACGGTGGGATATCTACAACGTGTAACGTTAAATGCGCAAAACCTGAAATTAGTTTGTTCAGAATAACAAGCAGAAGCAATAAAACCACTTTTTAATATAGGTCACATTTAAAAAAAAAAATAATTAAAAATTTTGCTTTGTCTATTTATTAACAAATCAAGCCATCACGTGCATAAACCTGCGTAAATAGGTAAACAAACACAAACGGTTGTCGTCCAATTTAGATTTTCTCATAAACGGGATAATAATCATACTCATTTCGATGTAAATACGAATCTTAAACAAATTAAAACAGCACATAAAACTTCAAATTTTTTTAAATATTTTTTTTTCACTCAGGATTAGGTCAATTGGATTAAAAATCGTTTGGGGTGTTTGAGGTTTTGCGCATTTAAATTTACACGTTGTATAAATTATATTAAGTTTTGTAAAAAAAATACCTAATCAGTATATTAATACAAAAGACCCGCCCCAGCTTGTAAATGCAAATTCTCGCGTGTGTTTCTTCATTCTTCTAAATCTTCCTTGAATCACTCTGGCTATTGCTATAAATTGCATGAAAATTGCAGAGAAAAAGAAGTTTATGAATTTAACGTGAGCAGACAGGCAGACACAGAGACGCGGTGGGGAATTTGTTTTATGGTATTAACAATGTGTATAGCCAACTAATACTGTTCAGTAGACATTGTGGTAGAATACAGAGACACTTATGTATCTAAATTGTACCGTATGCAGAAATAAACTAATTCAATTAATTTGTCTTAGGTAAAGCATAAGGTAATTGAACATGATCTGTCACTAAGATCTGGCATTAATTGTGTAGTTGCATTATAATTTATTGAAATTATTTCTTCGTAGGGTTGACACAGCATTGCTTTTCTGGAATAGCACATAGATTACTTTTTATCCCAGGGAGTAAATGTTTTCTTGGGTATTCTTTTTTATTTAAACGGAGGTGAATCTCCTGGCAGCAGCTAGTTCATTCTTTTGTTTGTGTTTTTTATTACCTATTAGTCCTCCAAGTACCTACTTAATAAAGAAATATCTAAATAATGCTCAGTGCTATTATCCAAGTCAATTTAAAGCCAGGAAACAGACATATAGGCGACTATGTCTAGCTGTTTATTCTCTAACTCTTCCTGAACTACGCAACAATATATTAACAACAATTTTGAAGCGGTTTTCAGTAACGGAAAGAGAAATGAACGAGAAAGGTCACCATTGACGTAGCTAGATATATTTTTCAAAGGATTGTTCATTTTGATTCAGTGCATTGTTGAATAAATTTACGTGTAGATAGTTGGAGAGGGAGAGGGAAGCCAAAGAAAAGATGGACGGATATGTGAGAAGTGATATGAAAGAAAAGGGAGTTAGTGATAGTGTGACGAGTGACAGGACAGAATTGAAGAAAAAGACGTTGCAACACGTCTACCCCTACCCCAAACAAAACGGGACAAGGGCAGGAAGATGATGATTTAACTTATGAATACACGCGAAACGAGACACAATATGTAGTAAGACAATAACAGCGCGGTCCTATGAGACTGGTCGGGGATTCATGAATTAATACAGCACTGATAGCCCTACAGACTTTACTATGTTATTGCGTGATTTCCATCTTGAATCTACATAATAGCGATGTGTCCAATTAGGTATTTATTGCAATTACAATTGATTGACATCCCACTCTAATCTGTCGCGATTGCATTGTTTCACGTCGCTCCTACATTACTGTAATGTGACCAATCTAGCATTTATTTTTTAGCGTTGTTATTTGTTTTTTTCTATAATGATAATGTTGTTTACATACATAGCATATTGTTTGTCTATCATAGAAATTATTGAAGAAAAATGGGAGGGTTAAAAGGGTAAAAAATAGGATACGATCTATTCTTAGATCTATCAAATATACAAAAAAAAAAACCTTAAAAATTGGTCCAGCCGTTTTGAAAGAGTTAGATAACAAACACTGTGTCGCGAGATTTTAATGGGTACCTCTACATGAGATTTATATTATCTAGGTAACGTAATTCATTTTGTATATTGAACAAAATTGACAGAAATTCATGATGGGATAAACTACAGAACCATAGTAGCTGTTACTATGGTTTTAGTAGTAGAGTAGCTTAACTATACAGGCTTTGATTATATACTCGTATACAGGCTTTAAAAAATAGGAACCTATGTCTCAAAACGTAAACAAGTCATTTTAACATACCACGGTGAACGTTCAATAAATTTTTGATCGCCTACACTTTTGAAGCTTCTAATCACCTATTCTAGAGACGTAGTGGTAAACGTTTATAACGGTAGTACAGGCTGTGCGGCGTGGACGTAGGTCTTGTAGCAGCGTGTCAGCATGGGCCGGTCACGTGCGCCGGCGCAGCGCGCGTGCGCCTCGTGCCCAACTGTGACGTCAGCACGGCCACGAGCCTGCTACGTGAGCAGAAGGCTCGGTCTGCCTAGCCTTTTTGTAGCTATGTGGAAATTAGCTTCCAGTCTAACAGGACGCAGTTTTATTTTATATGGAGGCAATCTTGCCTCCCTAAATTGGTAACATGATGCCCATTAGCTACATTAAAACCCCTAAAAACCTTTAAAACTGTGGCCGATAATTTCTGCATAATAGGCAGAAAACCTAAAGTTTTAAAGAAGAATGACTAGACGTCATTCTTGAGTTGTGGCTGATTATTTATAATTTGACTGTTTAAATTTTAATCCCGGATCTCTAACTAGTACTGTACGTAGACAAAAGAACAGTTTTGCCCATAATTACAAACTTAGACAACTACTAATCTAACCTAACCTAGCTGAAAGTAAACATAACGCGTTCTATTTTTCCTATACTAACACAGTGGATCACACCTCGAAAGACTCATCGCGGTCTGTAAAGCGGATGGGATAAGGCCTCGTGGTCGCATTCCAATATGTTGGTCTGACTAGATCCGTACCACTCTTGACTCTACGGTATACAGTGCCCTTTATACAGCCAGAGACAGAAACAGATGGAGGAATGTTGTACAAATCAAAATTAATGAAGCAGGGAAGTCACGACCAGCATTGAGGAGTACGACGCAAGGAAGAGGAATAGTTAATAAATAAGAAGGAAATCAAAATAAGAAGAGTAGGAGGACTAAATAAGAAGAGTAGGAGGGAAGAGTATGAGGGGGACCCTTGACTTATTATTTACATTTTTATGGGAGGGACAGTGGACCTTTTGTATAGTCTATACTGTGGCAATTGGACAAGTTTCTTTCCGAGAAGGCACCGACATGAATCCCATCGTTATAATTGTATTAGAGCCCATTTGTCTTGTCCGCCGCGCCGGACGATAATCACGTGTAATTAGATCAATTAATTACTATAAGGAAATCATTATAGGAAAGTAGAACAAAAGGCTTACTAATGGAAACAGCGACACAAGTTGAAACCACACATCGATTATTATGAACATGATTATTCCATGTAGGAACGTAGTAGTACGGGTAATGTTAAAAATATCATGTTGGTATGTCATTGAATTTGGCGACTCAATTGTCGGTTGGCTATTGCGTTGCGTGTCGCGGGTTCGATTCCTGCTCGGAATAAGTATTTGTATGGCCTGCAAATAGTTGTTGTAGTGTTTATTTTTTATCGTTTGTTTAAAAAAATGTGCTCTCGTAGCTTGGAGTGAGAATGTTTTAAATTGAAAGACTTTCCTATGGACAAGGTAGGGATATCATACTAATTATATTTTAAGGGCAAAAGTTTATATAATGCAATGATGGATAAAAGTGGGGTTCTCATGATTTAGCCCCCACTCCTATCAAAATCACTCGAAGTTGAAGAAAATTAACAGCTAAGATAAACGGGTTAGTTAGGTACTTCTAATTTTGAGAAAGAGGACAATCGTTAAATTTTACCCAGCTGGACAGCGTTTATGAAACTGCGGGGTGTTTCCCGTCCAACATACCACAGTGTCTCCAAACAAAAACCTATATGGTTCTGAACGAGGTTGTTTACAACGGTCCTCATCAGAAGACTAGGTGACTCTTAGTCTAAGGATAATGGAGGGGGCTAGATAGGATAGACATCTAGATAGCTAGGTAGGAAGAAAGAAAATTCCTATCGAGTTTCCGATTATGATCGAATCAGTAATTAAGGTATCCGCAGGACACTCAAGGTGCGTTGGAAAGTCTTGTCCTCACAAGGTCGATTAATGACTCGGTGATAGACGCAGGAAACCGACGGATGCGAGAAGCACAAGACTAAGCTAAGGGGAGGCCAATGTCCAATTGTGGACGTACTTTGGCTGAAATTATGATGATAATGACTTTGATTTAAGAAGTTTAACACAGTCATATACAATAGGCAGCCGCTCTACATAAAATTATACCTAGTAGTTAGCGGCATTCCATAGGCCTAGAAGCTGTTCCAAGGTTAAGTCATGGGATGACTGTTGGGTTGGAGTCAGACAAAAAACTTCTAGACGCGTCCAGATTTCCAGCTTCAAACGACCCATCTACTGAGAACGATCAAAGAATACGAGCAGGTAATCAAGGTGGGTAACCGTGTGCTTCCTGTGACCTACTGTTTGGTAACATCAAGATCTCATTACGTACGCGGAAAAAGGTCGGAATTTAGATTTGTGGCATTATTAACATGTAATGTTCCTAATGTTAGGTTAGGTTAGGTTAGACTAATTCTCTAGAAGACGAAATGGGTGGTAAATGTGGTAATCTACCAAGCGAGACCAGTGCGGATTGATGGATGTCACATGCCGGTTACCTCACGATGTTTTCCTTCTACGTTTTGAGAGCAGCCGTGATAAAATAAATAAATTACACAAAGTAATGCATCAGGCAGGATTTGAACCCGCAACCTATAATTCGTAAGTCAAGGCAGTAACCACTGGGCTACCACTGTTTTCTAAGCTTGTAGATCTACAGTAATAGTTAGGTAGTAAATTTTTATTTCTATTATTTTATTTTATTTTATTCTGACATAATACTATATTAAATACAAAAATTCAAATAAAATATTAAAATAATCTAGAATATATTAAATAAAATAAAATTAATACATTAGTATTCCCGCAAAATGATGTCTCGGGCTCTGAACTCATCAATTCACTGATGAACCTTGTTTTCAAAAAAGTCTGATGATGTGTTTTTCAAACAACCTTTATACAATTTTCTGTGGTTTTTCTCACAGTTTCCAACACGAACGGAAAATTGCACGGAAATAATTGTCGTAAAAATAGGGCAATTTGTACGTAATTACTGTCAAATCCTGCACGACAGACGAATTCGGTGGGTACCTACAACTAGTTTTAAAATTATTTAATTGGGGCTCAATTATTTGCCTCAATATGACTAAAATACTGTATTACTGAAATAATCCTTAGGCATTATTTACTGCATATGAAATCAGGCCGCTAAGAGCTACGCAGTACCTACAGAAGAAACACGGTAGACGACATGGTTGGTGTAGTAGAATGGCTACTGTCGGTTTGATTCCCGCACGGAACAAACATTTGTATGGCCTACAGATAGCTGTTCTAGTTGGGGTCTAGGTGTCTTGTGTATGTGAGTGCATGTTTGCGAATGCACCCTCGACACAGGAGTAATTCCTAATGTGAGACAATAAAAAAAATAAAGAAGGTATACCTTCTGTTCATGCAAGAGAAGCACGTGATGTATACCACATGTTTCTCTCGCATACCGGATGATAGGTATTCAAATGAAGACATAATAAAGAAAATGGTTATAAAATTGGCAAGAAGATAAGACAATCGGACGGTAGCTCAAAGTGGAGCTGGTCACGAAATCACGATATACACATCATGCCGCGGCAGGTAGTTACTTCTTATGTGCCAATTATTTGCCCACTTGATTACACTCTTAAACTCCTAATGATACAGTTCTTTTTGCTTAGTATTGTTTTATCAACAAAAAATAAATTAGTTCAAAATAATATACGTAGAGGAGGAAACTCTTAACTCGGTGTAGGTGACTAAATACAGCCAGAGTTGTGTAAAACACGTTGAATCCAGTTTGTGTGTAAGGCGATAATTTTTTTCTGAATATCATGCCTGTATTTAATTTAAATAAAATGAAACAGTACAAACGAGCGTTTACGTTTAGGCATTATTTAGTTTTATGCCTGAAGGTTTGACAAAAGGGGCTGCTGGATTGTGCGAAAGAGTTTCTATTCTTATCGACCGAAACGTAATTTTTAATTAAAAAGTAGTTAACTTACTTTTTATTATAATTATAAAACACAATGGAAATTGAACTAGGACTAGGAGCTATCTACTCATCTCTCAGCTGACAAATTGTATTTCATTATATTATTATCTTGTATACAATGTATCTTGTATGCTCCATCTACTTACGTACGTACTTACGTTCAGATGCTCGGGTGAAAAAAATCAAGCTCAGATGTTCAGGTAAAAAAATTAACCTATCACATACCCACAAAACGAGACACAATAGTAAAACAAAAACACCGCGATCTCATAGGACCGGTCGGGGATTCATGAATTAAGAAAAAGGCGACAAATTCGGCCACTACTGGGAAGTTCAGAATCATACCCTGGATCCATAGCATGCGTTTGTAAGATGAAGTCTGAGATACGGTGTATTTTATCTTAATTCATACGCCACGAGGCGTATCTGGCACGCTGTCGGCATTGGCGGTGAAATGTTCGGGGTACTGGTCTGCTGGCGACATTGACGGCAGCCGACGAGGCGGTCGCTCTACTGACCACTAACATCAGGCGACCTCTGGCTAAGTTATGCGGTTACTACGTATCTGCCGCCAAAGCTGTCTGCGTTCGATGACCGACAAGGTTGTCCAGCAAGCCTCGCCTGCTTACAAAACTAATTACGAAAAATATTACACTTGGAGTAAAATCTACAATATCTTACCATCGCAGAGGTCACGTTTTGTCTGGTGACAATTAAAACTACTAAAATATCATCTTGAAAATCTTGGCTTAGCGGGCATTACGGATTACTACAATATTTAGTCACTAGACCGTGATAAATACCAATGCACCGCTGACGCTGGGGCGCATTTTTCACGGATTTTTCGCGAGTGTTACAAATCTTTGAAATGCTTGCATTTTCTCTACTACAATGTTTATTGGAATACCTACATGAAAATTCGTTCAGTGGGTTTTGAATTTATCATGGAAAGACATAAAAACGTAGTCGAGTATTAAAGCATAAACTAAATACCGCGCACTGCGAAAAGAATTGGTTCGGGGATGGTCTGACAGCAGATATAATCTAGAGTCGCGGTGGCGAATGGTGAGCACTGGTGATGTTATTTATTTCATCACCACTGGTCTCACATGTGATGTCATGTGACATCCACCGACTCGCATTAGAGTGGCGTGGTGGATTACGGCCCAATGCTTCTCCTAGAGAGGTCTGAGTCATATAATTTCTTATCGATCAATAGCTTATTTTCCAAAGGTGCCTCTTCCTGCCAAGGTAACAGGATACAGTGGTTTCTATGAACAAAGTTTACAGCAAGAAGTGCTATTTATAAGGGTGATTCCACAAAAGTTGGGTAACTTTGTGTTCCAGTGTTATTTTATACATTTTTTAATTAAATAACCAGTGATAAACATTTTATCATATGGAATAATCATTTTTTTACTATGTCACTCACTATTGCTACAATCGTTTATTTTTTTCTATAAGAAAAATGGCCTTTTATACCCTCAATATCAGTCCCTAGCCATGTCACATTTCCAAAATAATGTTTTCGTTCGACTGATTTTAGTACGCCTTGATGATATTTGAACTTTATGTAATTTAAACACACTAACAATTACATTACCCTGTTCATTGGATCTATTAAGTAAATAAAATCAGTTATTTTTCATATTTATTTTTTAAGAAAAGTAGTGTCATCGATAATTATAGTCAGGCCCTAGCCACTCAGTAATTTAAAAAAAACGCGGTAGTCGAAATAAGCAGCCATTTTAAATTGAACGCGTTAAAAAGTGACAATGTGAAGGTAGCCATTAGCGGGGACCGTTCCGCGTTGGTCATCTTGACATTAGTGAAATCGGCGTCGATGCTGAGAAAACACGTGCTGTGCCAGTCAATTGCTCAGGCCCTAGGTGTGTGATTTTATGTAAAGTTAATAAGTTGTTATTCTTTCTTGTTTGTGTGTACATGTGATTTGTTTGTTCTGATGTGGCTGTTATCTACAAATCTCGGTATTTCTTTTTAAAAGTGAACTACGAGTGATTTTGTTCTGATTCGTCAGTCCCTAGAGCATCAGGCCCTGGCTGTTAATGTGAATAAGGACTCTTTTACATAGGTTCGTCATTCAGAAACTTTTTTGTTGTTTTATAATATGCCGCCGCGAAGAAAAATACTGTTGTTCAAAGAAGAAAAAGCAAAAAATAGTCAAAACAGGCAAAAAAAAAAAATACCCGTTTTGCTAGCAGAGTACAAGAAGAAAGAAAGATTAAAATACATGAGAAAAAAGGAAAAAGGGCAGTAGTGCTGGGCACGCCGTCATTGCGGCGGTAATTCCCCTCTTTGAGGAGTGGTTGGAGAGATTTCAGGAAAACTCAAATTTCTCTTTAAATACTTAATAAAGTGACTGGCCCCTTTAGATACTAAAAGTATATTAATATATGCACTATCTTTACTAAAAAGTTTTTGATTTAGTACATAAAAACATGTATGGCAAAATTTGGACGAAAGTTACCCAACTTTTGTGGAATCACCCATAAACAGATATCTGTGAACGGTGCTTCCTACGAACCGAGATATCTACGAAAAACATTTTCTATCAACCAAGTTTTCGTCAAAACGTGCTGTCTAGGAATAGAGATTGATGGACTGGCTGTTGGTCTAGTAGTTAGTGGCCCTGACTGCTATGCCGGAGGTCGTGGGTTCGAATCCCACCCAGGACAAATGTTTGTGTGGTGAACACGATCATTTGTTCTGTCTAGTACCCATAACATAAGCTCTGTTTAGCTTGGGACTAGATGGCGTTGTGTGAAAAAAAGTTGTGTAGAGATTTTCATGAACTGTGCTTTCTGTATGTAGTCGTATCATACAAACGTGTTTCTATATTAGGTTCTACACAAATGCTGTTAAAAAGCATGTCTTGCATCGAGCATGTCACGTCTCGACATGTCATTAGTGTTTCTGCGACAGCCCTGCCGCCCGGCCTTGCCGCTAGCTCTGACGAGCTGTGGGTGCTACAAAAACTAGTCTAAGACTAATTAGTTAATTTAATTAATTAGCACCGTTGCGAAACAGTGCCTGTGTCCTTTACATCGTGGAAGATCTAGACTATGCAGAGAGGTCAAGATGCTAAGCTTAACTGACCAGGCTGTGGATAGGTAAACAACTAAACATAGTATACACTGTACTACTCGGTCACATTAACTTGACGCTTGACGTCGATGAAATTATGTCAAAAACAAGATAACAACAACAGAGAACTATCCAAATTAACGACGCGCTTATCGAGACCAAAGATGCTGAACATACCTGACACTTGCTGGGCGAGCTAAGGGAATGCGAGGGGAAGCGGAGGGATGTTCGCATTTCAGAGATACGTCAAGTTTAGTTAGTATTATGTAAGTTTGTAACATCTATACTTATATTATAAAGCTGAATAGTTTGTTTGTTTGGAAGAGTAAATTTGGGAACTAGTATTCTAGCAGGCTATGGCGATGACGCCTATATACTCGTAAAAATATGACAGTACGAGTAATGTACAAAACTATTTGTTATAAAATCATAGGTATCTTTTTACTTACGTTAAATAACGAATGTATTTACAGCACGATGATAAGACACAAAACACACTTTTTAACACACTCGTACACATCGTACACTATTTGTAAGAAGTTGTAACAAGTACACTGATACTTTAAATTAATTTTACTTTAATTAGGCTAAATAATGGTGAATACATTGTCTAAAAATGCAAGTGATCTTCGCGTACTGCACGCAATTTGTTTCAAATCTACCCTACATTTCTATCAAACTTGTAAAAGAATGGCGACCATCTTGTAGCTCCGTCTTTGTCACTCATATAGTAGCGAAATTTAAAATACATTGACACATGTGAAATATTCAATGTATTTATTTTAAATTTCGAAACTGTGTCTGTCCAATATTAGAAATAGTTTATTATGTTATTTAGGGTTGGTTGTAAGGTAAAAGTTTTTAATGAGTTTTTTTGTAATGGATAATGTTAATGTTGGGAAAAATCGTCTGTGTAACATTGTAGTTTGGTGTAATAAGTAGTCACATGTATACCACTGCAGACCAGGGCCGCGAATTAATGCAGGGTCTGACTAGAGTTGTGACATGTTCAATTTAATGTAGGCTAACTTTAGAAAGGCCCATTCTTCTGGCTCTAACATCACCACATCGCAACACATATGAGTATAAAGGGGACAAACAGCATATCTTTCCTCTGCGTCCACAAAAATGAAAGAAAAGGATATCACGATTCAATTTAGCAATAAAACATATTCAAGCACTTTTCCAAAAGAGACTACGAGTGATATCAGCAGCCAGGGATCGCGTGTGACGGAAGGGCCATGGACCGCCATACACAGTCCGATTGAATTGTAAAACCTAGTGCCACAAGTGCACAGTAATTTATATTATTTATCTGTGGCCGGTTCAACTTGGCACCGACTGTCGGCCACTCACTGTTCTTGGCATTTCTTTCAACATTCTTTTAGTAAACACTGTTTACTTTTGAAATTGTAGTCGTAAGTTGTAACTCTAGTTTATAATATAAGGTGTTATGAAATTTAAATGTGTTGGCATAAGTGTTTATGCAACTAATTTTGTAGTAACTTTGACTTCGATTAGGAAGAAGAGTTTAAGGAAGGAATCGCCAAACTTAAGTGGCAGTGGGCAGGGAACATTGCTCGCAGATGGTCGATGGAGCCGAAAGGTTCTGGAGAATCGATCGCGTACCGGAAGACGCAGCATTGGAAGGTGTCCTACAAGGTAGACCGATGACCTAGCGAAGGTCGTAAGATACCGATGGATGTGAGACGCACAGGATAATTTATTACGACGACAATTTGGGGGAGGCCTATTAATGACGGTGCTCGTTTTTTGACTGGAATGATGATGATGATGTATATTTTGAACTGTTTAGTTCATGAATCCCCGACCAGTCCTGCGGTGTTATTGTTTTACTATTGTGTCTCGTTTTGTGGGTATGTGATAGGTTAAAGACCTTAAGTAGGTATACATATTCGTGCCCCACAACATTCATGGCCTTATCTTTCATAGTTCTTCTCTATATGTCAATCGATGTTCTATATGTCAGCGCTTCTCCTAAACGACAGTTATCTGTGGTTCCCTACGTGCTCCTATGCCCAACACCCATTATTAGTATTGTACAATCTTATCATCCGCCGAACGTGCTTCAAGCACCTACAAATGACACGAGATCATCTTTGATGGTTGGCACTAAGTAACTTATTATTTAATCGTACTTGTTGGTCAAGGATGGAATTGGCTGTCAACATTGGCAACCAACTACTAACTCACGATGATAAGGCCCTAAGTTTGGAGAGGCAACATTATTTTTAACGATCTAAACTAAATACATATTATGTAGTAATCAAGCAAATTTAACGTGACTTAAAAACAAGCAAAAAAACAAGAGCAAATCATTAATTTTTTTGGTTATCCTCTCTTCCAAAAACGTTTGTAACTTACCAAAGTAAAGTAATATTCACAGAACAACGTGGAGCACTATACAACTGGTCACCGCGGTTTCACTTGGTTGTGCAGCAACCGCGGCTGGTTGCAACCGTTACAGTAGCGGCGAGTGCGACATGCGAGCGACGCGCGGGTGCTGCCGAGACTGGCGCGGGCGCATCCGAACCTGCTGTTTTGTTGCACTGCCGGAGTTCAGCCGACTGCAGAAGTTCATCTCAAGAAGAGATTCAACTGTTTGTTTGTTCATAATTTCTGGTAGCACTAATCTCCGAGATGCGAGACGCATAGGACCAGTCATTGTAGCGACGCTTGGGGAGGTTTATCTCCAGCAACTTTGTCTTTATTGAACAGTAAGCTCCTCATTGGTCGCCTTTTGCAAATCCACGCCTACGGTAGCCGAGATACACCTTGCAACCTCCTCCATTTCTATACCTAATAACACTCCCGTAAGGACAAGCCAAGGGCTATAGGGCACAAACTACTAAGGTAGGCTTTTGAAGTATTTCGTCAAATTTCTTATCGTCAGACTTAACTTTAATTACCTATCGGTAATTTTGGGGGATGAAATTAAAATAGAATTTCAGCCTAGTCTGAAAAAGAAGCACTTCTGATTTCAAGTTTGATTTGGTCTGGGTAGTAATAATACTAGAGAGCTTTTCAGGAGAAAACTTAGTACGGTTAGTGAACTAACGACATGAGACCAAAAAGTTTCAAGTAGTTTCAGTATCTAAACTGTATTTATATTGATTAGGTTTAAGCAGAAAATACATTAGACCGGCGCACTCGTGGATCATGCATGATTTGTACATAGAAAGACGTCACGTGGCGTGGATCTAATGTAGCTCTACAACTCTATTTGCCATATAAGGGTCCGTACACGTTCACGTCCGAACGTGATAAAAAATCTGCTCTCCTCTCCGAGCCGGTCTGTGTGAACGAACCCTAAAATGTATGAAGACGTGCTCAGATTAGCGTACGTGGCCCACGTATGCGCAACGTAGTTCTACGTTTAAAGTTTTTTATGTACGAGTATTTTCGTCTATTTCAGAAGGCGCACTGCATCTGACTCACTTACTTGTAGTTACGATAACCGCTATTCATGGTAGTAGGGCGCGTTCGGGTCACTGTCGCGCGTGCATTGCGCGAGAGAAGCCTACCTGCGGTCAAGGTCACTGCATGCAGTCAGCTGATGGCATTATGTCATTACCAACTTCCGCTGGTGGGTTCACGAGAAAAGTATTTAATGACCAAATTATTGAAAAATATTCAACTTGTTTCGGCAGTTTGCCTACACTATTGCCTACAAAAACCGGGCAAGTGCGAGTCGCGCACTGAGGGTTCCGTATGAACTTACCCATGAAAACAGTTCAATTCTCGAATCGAGTCTTGAATATTTTTCAAAAAAAATTCTAGTCACGTACTCGTAACTACAATTTTTCAGTTTTCAGACTTCTCCCTATATTTCTGCTATAAGACCTTGCTTTATGCCAAATTTCAGGATTCTAGGTAAACGGGAAGTACCCTATGAATTTTGATTCCTTAGAGAGTGTTAATGTACGTTTTTAGCTATATGAACGGCTGTACTTACAAGTTTGATTTTTGCACACCTTCAAGGGACCGCAGACCTCAGTATATGGTTTTAATTTTAAATCGATACCTCCATGCGTTATCGAGATAAAGGGTCTTGACAGACAGACACACAGACGGACAACAAAGCGATCCTATTATGCGCACAGCAAAAGTGCTCCCTCTTTCAGAATGCTAATTCTTTATTGCGCTTACAACAAAACTTAGTGCCTATATACCTTCAAAAGCGAGAATAACTCATTGATGGTTTTTTTTCCAGCAAATCTATTCATAATAGAATGAGCTTTTAACCTAAACTAAAAACTTTGCACAAAAAAATATCAACCTTAAAAGTGCAGAGTCGTCATTTATGGTTTTGTTTCTTTGTTATTTAACAACGATTAGAAAAAGGTTTTATTTTTTACTTTTTTTTCTAGTTTTGGTAGAGTAAACCATACTTGGTTTAGATAAACCTTGATAGAGTGCAAGAATACAGCTAGATTTTAGTCAGAGCCTGACTTAAAGCGGGTAAAATTATTTCATGATTTCCCTCAAGAAAAACAACAATCAACTACAGTTCATTGTAGTCATAGACTTGATCTATTAACTATAGTTAGCTAGTATACACAGAGTTGCGCACTGTTGCGGCACTTGCAGTATTTTATCTAGTTTTTCAGCAATTGCATTATTCGGCCACTGGCTTCCGCGAGCGCGCCGCGCGGGGGCCAAGGGCGCCGCCAGCTGGAGTCGTTGCGGCAAGCAATGGCTTCTTACAAGAAAGTAGTGATATCGGTGACATTACTAACGACTTGTAATCGGTTACTAAACATGGTGCCGATGTGGTATTCCCACGCCGTAACCAGTTCTAGTTCGTACTGTATAAATTAAGTAAGTGTCCAAATAAGCAAAAATAATGTTCATGTTTAACGAAGGTAGAGTCCTGATGGCCCAAACGTAAAGGCACACGTCTCTTATGTATAAGGTTGCGGGCTCGAAACCGGCCTAGTATTATTGTGAATTTTTCGATTCAATTTTTTTTTCACTATCTCAACTGACGTTAAGCGATGATGGGGCCAGCGATGGAGCACGCTCTACGCATGCATTTTTCTAAGTGATAGTTCTATGACTCACGTACTCATATGCATTTTTCTAAGTTTTTCTTGCATGACAACCTGAGCCTCAGAAAACATTTAAAGCGTTTGGTCCTGGTTGTTATTTGTAGCGTTTCAAAATCGTTACAGGTAGTCTGACAACAGAAATTCTGACCATCAGTCTATCCAAGGAATACCGTATTGCCCTTATATATATATATATACTCCTTGGTTTACACAACCCTGTGCAGGTCTGATTGGGAGTTGGTCTATTTAAAACCCGCATCCGATTTGACTGGAAGCCGAACCCAAGATAGTTGGGAAAAGAAAAAATTAGAGGGAAGGTATTATGTAAGTAATTATACTAAGGGCCTGTTTCACCACCTATGATTAAGTTTCGAGTATCTTACTTGACAGATAATTTCATACGAATTCTGTCACATTTTTGAATTTATTCAGTGAGTAGTGCCTACTCGGAGATGGTGAACGAGGCCCTTAAGTTGGTATTCTATAAAAATATAGTTACTGTTATATATTTGCACATAGACATTTCTGTTTTAAAGATTTCTTATTCGTTTCAAGC
Source organism: Mythimna separata (assembly GCA_030763345.1). Taxonomy (NCBI): domain Eukaryota; kingdom Metazoa; phylum Arthropoda; class Insecta; order Lepidoptera; family Noctuidae; genus Mythimna; species Mythimna separata. Next base: position 425,735 of record CM061172.1, read on the forward strand.
AAAAGAAAAACGGTCCCGCCGTTCCATTCTGTCAACTTTATTAATCGTATCGTATCTCGATATTTTACTAAATTATACAACGCCAAGATCTTGCGACGAACCTGTCTCGATGCTGCTCGATGCTTTGTCCGCATTCATTTGGAATTTCACATAATACTTATATTGGCTCAATCAATGCATTCTTTCCATAACAAACAATATAATAATAATAATATTCCACACCTTTCACACAACGCAGTCTAGTCCCAAGCTAAGCAGAGCTTGTGTTATGGGTACTAGACAACTGATAAACATACTCATATATTTCTAAATACATACATATTATAGATAAATTAGACCCAGACACAGAACAAATGATCGTGCTCATCACACAAACATTTGTCCTGGGTGGGAATCGAACCCACTACCTCCGGCATAGCAGTCAGGGTCACTAACTAGACCAACAGGCCAGTCCAAATAAAATATGTAAATATGTGGAAAAAAGAGGCTGAATTGGAAACACTCTCTATCTCACAGTCTATGCCGCAAAGGCATAGACTTTTGTGGGGTTGTAATATTAATAATGGTTTTACATTGCATTCGAAAGTTGTGAGTTATATAAAACTAAAGCTGACCCGGCAGACTTCGTACTGCCGAATTCTTTTTTTCGAATTTTTCTCACCTTTAAACCTTCCTTAGACCTTCACGAACATTTCAAGACCAAGATAAGATAAATCCGTTCAGTCGTTCTCGAGTTTTAGCGAGACTAACGAACAGCAATTGATTTTTATATCCATAAATAATAAATAACAAGTAAAAATACTTTGAAATTAAACAGGCTTATTTTTTCAAACTACGAAACTAAACTCAGTTTTTTAATCTCTGAGACGAAAATGACATTACGTAGGTTGTTACACTTGTCACAGCACAAAAGAACTGGTATCATTATTATTGTAAGTTTGTCTCAGGGATTAAAAAACAGACTTTAATTAACTATTCAATTATCGATGCGCCTACCTGGTTGCAAAAAACATGAATCCTTGTTTGTTTAGTACTTTACGTATTATTGACCTAGTCAGTGATCGTCTGCGAAGCTCGTCACTAGCATGAATGCTAGCGCGAGGCAATGGCCCTAACGCCTCAACCGCCAGAATCCCGGCCGCGATATCCAGCTACCGTAGGCGTAGGCTTGCGGAGGGCTTGCAATGGGTAGCTTGTCGTCCGGCTGTCCGGTACCGATACGGATCGAGCCCAAGTCGTCGCTGGCACATAGTGTTCCACGCCCGCTTCAAGGAGATGCCAGAATAAATAAATCATGGGGTCTAGCAGGGTTGAAGCTTATAGAGCTATGTGAAATTGAACCCCGTGGCCCTAGAATTAAGACAAAAAAGGAACAGTAGTGGGTTTTAGCCAGTAAAAGTCTGACACTCTTTCATTGTCGTCATTGGATGATTTCCCGATGAAAAAAAAACCTAGTCAGTGAGAAAAGATTGCTGAAACGAGCTGAGAGCGTGATAGCGAGCGCACCCAAGCACCGCCCGTGCTGTGGTCACGCCACGCGCGCTCCGCGACACTTCACGGCTAATTCGGCGGGTAACGCGGAAGCCGCGCGACCTCGCGGAGAGGCGTCTTCCGCGCTGCTCACAAAAACAGCACCATGCCGGCCTAGGAATCATGGATAATTGACAATGGGTGACCACCTAATTGGGTACTTGGAGACTAAATATAAACGCACCCAGTGACCCATGGACCGCGCGAGCCTGTCGGAGAGAACTGATTGAACTTTGGAGCTTTTCTGGAATGTTCTGTGAGTTTTTTAGAGGAACTGTTAAGTCTGTTGTAATTTTAGAATATTGCTAATTCTTTGTGGACCTTTCCGTTATATCCTTTTTTTCAGAAAATCGTCGTATTACCCTTCTCGCTAATTGTGGAGCAAGCAGAAGTGTCGGACTAACAAGCCCTTACCAGTGTCCCCTTAGTTGCCCTTTACGTTCCAGAGTCTCAAATAACTTATTCTTACCATCTTCCAGCCTTTCCACAACGATCTCCAGTTATTGATGGTGAGACGCATTCGTTTATTAAGAGCCAATTTACAAGGGCTATATAAGGTACCTAGGAGGAGTTCGTGGCTAGATAATAACAGCTGCACGGGTCGATCTTCAAGATTAAGCAACACTTGCCAAGGTAGTCTGTGGATGGGTGACCATCTTAACATACCGAGTTTCCTCCGTGCCTCGGATAGCACGTTAAGCCGTAGGTCCCAGCTGTCATTTGTAGATCTGTAGCAGTCGCTACAGATAATCCGGCTTGACAGGAAGCCGACCCGAATATAGTTCAGAAAAGGCTAGGTAGATAATGAGGGAGCTATATAATATACCCTATGTAGAACCCATACCTTTAACTGTTCAGTTTAATCTACCAAACTTCAAGTAAGCACACGGGGCTCACTTTAAAAAACGCCCCAACTGTCATCTGAGCACCATTGGATCACAATTGATCGGTCACCATTGGTCGCTGTTTATTTGGAGTTTTTTGCATGTAGCAACTCGTTCTGTACTTAATCAACCTAAATTGTTCTTTCACTCACAATTTTAATATTTTTTAATGGTAGGGACATTGTTTGTCACCGTAACCTCTATCGTCGTCTCACAGCTAAACCCATAGTACAACGAAAGAGTCTTCAAATGGATCGCAATAAGGTGGGTACTGACCAACGTTACGAGGTGTAACGTAACATTCGCATTGAGCGTGTTACGCATTGAGCATGTTACGCTATGTTACGTTCTAAAATCGGTGTAACATGCTCGTCAAAACTCTCTACTGAACCGCGAAACAGTCAAAGGATTCGTCGAAAAAAATACCGACAGCCGGGTGGAGCACCCAAAGCGAGCAACCAACGGCACGTTGCTTGCTAGTTTCTCCGTAACACGACGTACTGACTGCACGAATGCTCGCTGCGTAATACGTTACATTACGCCCCGTAACCCCGGTCAGTACACACCTTTAAGAGCTCGTAATGGTTCCTCAATAGTCAGAACTGAAGCTGTTCAGACACCTTTTGCAATTGGTAGTTAATACTGCTTCTACAATATGAAGTCTTACAGTTGCATTATCAGTGAGATATTCAGTTGAAACACTAACTAATTAGTTGAATCTACCAATTAAACGACATGCAGCACATCATCACCGTTACAAGGAAATCCGTAAGACTTGCAACTGAAGAAGAAACCATTTCCTAGCCCCAGCCGGAAGGCCAGCCCCTCTCGCCAAGGCTGTCTCCAACACCTAGATGCAACTCTTTTGTACCAGAAGTGCTAGGCGATGAACTGGCGAAAGAAATCTGTTAACGAGTCCCGTGTCAAGGTTTTTCTGCGATGATTTTAATACTACGAAGATTTAATTTATTTATCGATTCTCTTTTTGACTTTTTTCAGTGATCGTTATCCTTGAAGCGAGCATTTAATTTTTTTTCTTCACTAAAGTCACCTTTTTTTAGGTGGTAAATTATCTTTATAACTTTTCCCTCTCTTGGGCGTGTCAGCTAAAATCCCCTCTTGTGTTTCGTCTTTGCCTTTTGTACCAGGCCCCGAGTTTTCCTTTCAGAAGTGAACCCATGGTCCCAATAAGCTTCGACCATGCTGGGCTCCTACGATTTGCTGAAATTTCCTTGAGGCGCTCGTGGAACTCTACGCGTCGTCGACGTCTTGGGCACGGTCCGGATAGTAACCGGACGGCGAGCTGCCCATTGCTTACTCTCCGCAAGCCTACCCCTGCGATGGCTGGAAACCGGGGTTTGGATCCTGGTGGCTGGGGCGTGAGGACCAATGCCTCGCACGTGCCACCGCCTTTTCGCTAGCATTACTGCTTCGCAGAAGGTAACTGAGACTGACTACTAGGTAATACTTAAACTACTAGTACTAAACAAATAAGGATTCACGGTTTTTTGCAACCAGGTAGGCGCATCGATAATTGATTAGTTAATTAGTTTCCTATTTCGGAAAAATCGATCTAATTAGGATTGCAAATTAAATAGGTTGGATTTAATTTATGTGTCTTGTTGCTGTTCTTGTTATCACGCCACGCCTGTCAAAAGTTTCAAGAAAAACATTTATTGAACTGTTAGGTCTGTCTTATTAAGATAATTAAGTCCTTTCTAAGTAGCTAGCCGTGGTCTAGATTAGTTGTTGATTGCAATGAAATACGGGAGCCAATAACTATCATTATGTTTTCTAATTGAATTCACGAAAAAAAATAATGAGTTGGTAAGTAAAACGGAGCAAGGTCGAACTGTCAGGCTGATTGCCACGCGATGCCACATAGAGCACGTTGGCGACAACAGAACCTCGTACTTCGATGACCGTCCAACGTAACAAGCAATGGGTAGCTTACCGTCAGGCTCTCCGGTGAGCATACGGCCCAAACCCAAGCCATAGACGGTGTGTAGCGTTCCACGCGCCTCAAGGAGATGTCAGCAAAACCGCAGGGGCCTAGCAGGGTCGAAGGCTCTGATGCCATGGGCCACTATTGGGCGGAGCGGGAAGGTGTGTCAGACATTTACTGACTAAAACCCACTCCTATATTCCTTCTTTGCGTTCTAGGGCCCCGAGTTATCTTTTTAAAAGCTAACACATGACCCCGTAGATATAATACGCCTGGTGGAGATTTTGCAAGAGATTCATGGTGAGGAAGTGAGAAAAGTTTCAGTACCTAAGTGAATAGCCACTGAATTTGTAAACAAAATAGAGATAGAGATAGGCACCGCTTTTTGGTTTAGACGCAGGGTTAGATACCCTACTTCTAAGCAGCTTAGAAATAGAGTGTAGTATAGCCTATACTGTATAGGGCATAGTATAGGGCAGTAGTAGATTAAGATAGATAAGAATAGTTGGTGTAGGTGCAGGGTGTGTGACGCACGGCCTCCCGCGGCTCCGCACATTGTCCTGGTGTTACTACGAGCTAACTAATAAGTACCGCCTCGTCGACTGAACCACATTATATTGTCGTAAAACAAAAGTATCATATCATATCACATAGTAGGCCCATAGCCAGGCGTTTTTACAGCTGCGCTTGTTTTGACGAGTATCTCATGGGATCTTGCTTGTGGGTTAAACGTATCCGAACTGCTATTCTATGGTCTACCCATGTGCCAAATTTCACCTCAATCAATTCAGCTGTTAACGTTTGAATCCCCAACCGGTCCTATGAGACCGCGCTGTTATTGTTTTACTATTGTGTCTCGTTTCGCGGGTATCTGAGTAACTACGATGTGAAGAGGTAACAAACAGAGTTATACTTTTACACTTGTACGAGTACCTATACATAATAATAGGTACCTATTTATTATTTTAAGACGTTGCCCGGTTTTGAACCCACAACCTCATGCATAGGGAGGAGGTTTGATTTCTTGGAAGCCTTTTCCTTCCAATAAGTAATGAGGTACCTAATAATTCCATACAAAACATTCTCATCACTAGCATTTCGCTTTCTTTCAATTTCTACAGCCTGCTGCAGTCAGTGTCATTTATTTTAGTTTAATTACAGATTTGATGCCAGCAGGTTACTTATTTATTAATTAACTTTTTATTAAGTAACGTGATGCTTCATATAGGTATATACTATTACAAATTAATATTCATAAAATAAATAATAGGTACCTACAATTTTTGGTACCGTAAAACGGGGTGAATAAGGACTCAGGGGTGAAAAGGGTCAAATCGAGGAATCTAGTTTCGAAGCCACAAAATAAAAAAACAAGAACTTCCAATTGCTACCTTCTTTTTCTTCTAAAAGTAGATTATATTATCTTCTAACTGACAGCACCGAAGCGTTGTGAAGTTAGTAAAAGGTGTCAAAAATCTTCTTTCAAATAAGACTGTCGATGACGATCTTTTTGGAAATTCTAGTTTTTTTGAAAACGTGTGGAGTTAGCCAACGACGATATAATATCTTTAAGACGCTACACAAAAAGAGGTAAGCCTGATTTTACATAGTTTTTGTTTAAATAGTTTTCTTTAGAACCTCTGGGATTGTTTATTTTTTTCGAGGTGAATAAATACGGTAACGGGGTGACAAGGGACGGCTAAAGTACAAATAGAGTCGCCTATACTTGGTAAATAGGGACGTATGAAAGTTGATTAGGAACGGTAAAGTTTGAATAGGGTCAGGGCTGCTACATCATGAATTGAACATTTTATTGCATTGTTTTGCAGGATTTCACTTTTTATTAAAATAAGGCATTTTCATTTTATTTATTTTAAACTTATATACAAGCATGCGCACAAGGCGAACTAATGAGAAATAATAAGAGATACATAGGTACGAACTTGTATGATTTAAAAAAGTTTTTTGTTTGGTTTGCATGTGGCGCTATTACTCCGTAATTATCGTGAGACAACCCTACTAGTTTATCCCAAGTTACCAATGTCTCGTCTCAGGTCACCCCACTTCAAGTATGAATAGGGACAGCCTATATTTTTGTTAAAATATCTAAATTTTGACTAATTCTGGGGATATTTTTAACATTTACGAAAAGTATTAACTGCCGGAAAACCTTGGAAAGAGTTATCAATATTGCTTTCGTCCTACAACATCGATTAATTTCAGTGACAAGTTCGATTTTGTCCCTATTCACCCCATTTTACGGTATGTGACATAAATGTATAAGATTTAATAAACTATGGAAATTCTGCCATCTAGTGTTAAACAATCGAACTGCTACAAAAGCAGCAAACGTACTGACAATTCATATAGTTTTCCTGGTAGCCGCTAGGTGGCTCTTTATGAAATCGTCGTTAAAACTTCAACGTTAAAGCCTCAGACCAACAAAAACAGATTTTTTATTGGTCTAAGGTGAAAAAAACCGGGCAAGTGCGAGTTGGACTCGCGCACTGAGGGTTCCGTACCAACTTACCTATGAAAACAGTTAAATTCCCAAATCGAATCTTGAAGATTTCCCAAAAAGAAATGTATACTTGTGACGTAACTACAAATTTTCAGTTTTCAGACCTTTTCCTATATTTGTGCTATAATACCTTGCTTCGTGCCAAATGTCAAGATTCTAGGTCAACGGGATGTACCCTATGAATTTTGATTCCTTTGACAGTGTCGAAATGTACGTTTTTTGCAACATAAACGGGCGTATCTTTTTTTCCCGTCACTTTACAAGTTTTATTTTTGCACAGCTTCAAGGGACCGCGGAATTAACTAAAAAAGTAACAAAATACCAGTAAAATTATTTAATTAGCGTTGATAGGGTACGGTATAAGCCTGTTAGCTCCTTTCTAATCCAAAGTACTACTTATGTCAACACAACCCAGACCCCGTGCAAGTCTAAATTTCGCATATCGTCGGTGAAGTGCTCCTATCTGACATTTTTCGAGAAAATTACTTTTTATATATTTATGTTTCCGTATATTTTACTGAAATCTCCGAAGCGGATATTTAATTGCAACTGCATGAAGTTAAATTGTAGATACTTCTCCAACTAATCTTACATGTCAATTTATAGTATTACCTCCTAAAACATTTCAGGAAATTTTTGATTTTACAGATAGGAGGTATGGGGTACTTCGTCGTCGATATGTACTTATCATGTTTATTTGTAAATTTATCTTCATGGTAAGAGCATCTAGATAAAATAGCTGACATGGTGAGAGAAAGTTTAATACTTTATTCTTTTAGACTTATGTTTTCCGAATAGTACCAACGTCTGCTCAGCTCTTTGCTTAGCCCCAGGGTTATCGGATCTGGTAGGAAAATTATTAGATAACCTATTGTTTAGACGTCTATATCCGAAACTTTTAGATTCGATACGGTTTCGGATATTTTTTATTTAGGATATTCGTGACATTTTATAAGTGCTTATTGAACTAGCCCTATGTGAAATACGATATTTATTTTATTATTTTGAATTTTGTGATAGTTTCGGTTGCGGTCACTCGGTAAAGCCAAAGCAAACAGGGAACATAGAAGTGGATTTTAGTCAGTAAAAGTCTGATAACCCTAGAGCCTTAGAGTGGAAGAAGTTATTGGACGATTTCTTTAAAAAAAAACTGACTATCGTCATTGTATACTGGGTGTAAGGGACAGTCCTCCACTAACTCAGCTCAGTAAACAAATCTGAACATCCTCCCACAACAATTTTTTTCAAGAAACGAAAAAAAAATGGACTTCTCCATACAAACTGTCCGATATTTATAAGAGCAAGCCCTTAAAGTTAGTGGAGGGCTGTTCCTTATACCCAGTATAATTCCCATTATTCATCCAAGGAGTTGTAGCTAAGAGTTCAGCCTGCAATCCCCGGCGCTAGGAGACACGGCCGCGTCCTCAGCGCTTACGTAAGGCGTGCGCGGGCGCCGGCAGCCTCACAGCCAAGTTCATGACATCACGAGCCCTGAGCTCCTCGCGTCGCGACTAACATACTAATTGCTTCACACTAGGGCTGACAGCTAACGCAATAGCTTTCATAATTTAGGCAGGATCAGTTTCTCTTCTTTGATTTAAGAACTTGCTGCTTTTTAGTCATTTGACTAGCCGATTGGTTAGGTTAGGTTAGGCCCTGACAAATGTTTGTGTGATGAGCACGATTATTTGTTCTGTGTCTGGGTGTGATTTATCTATAGTATGTATGTATTTAGAAATATGTATAAGTATGTTTATCAGTTGTCTAGTACTCATAACACAAGCTCTGCTTAGCTTGGGACTAGATGGCGTTGTGTGAAAAGTTGTGGAACATATTAATATTATTACTATTAATTTGTCAAACGCTCAGAATACGATCAACAGACGAATGGGGGTTGAGCTACATTTGGTTGTACCAAATACCGACCTCTTCGATTCCGCCGCGTGCGACCGCACTCCCGCTCTCTTGTAAGTGACGGTTCTTAGAGACAGGATAGGATAGAAGTTTAGGAAAGTCGAATTCGGTCAGATGTACTCGTATGTAGCTTAACGCTGCCCGCCCACGACAGACTTTTTTTAGGTCCGATAATCGTCCCAATAATCGCCACGAATTGTATATTCTGACCGACTTCTTGTAGGCCGTGTGCGTTGCACTATTGCTATCAGTGTGTTCTATTTTTCACCTACAAAAAATCGTTTACCGATTGTCGGTCGTGGGCGGGCAGCGTAATCCTTAAACTTCTTACGATAAGTAAGAACGTTACCGTTAACATTCTTACTTCTTACGGATTGGTTTGTATTAGTGTAAACCTTCCTAATAGAGTCGGGACATTGGGTCGGGTCTATGAAAGGCAGTGGGCCGCAATTCACTTCGTGATCTAGCGTGGGTTGGTAGATCTCACATCATAATGTCTTCAATATTTATTTCTATACTTTTTTTCAGGTGTCTTCAACAACATTCATAAATATGGCTAGAGTGAATAGGCTCTTAAAAAACTAGTGCGCCTCATTATCTAGAATTGCATCACTGCTTACCATCAGGTCGGATCGCAGTCAAGCACTCATTTATATAACAAAAAAAGCTGTTCAGGTGTTAAAGTTCATCACATCGGAATGAAGTGAAATTAATTTTTGTGCAGAGGGTTCACACAAAATTAATTTCTTATAAGTATCATAATGGGTAATTAGGTTCAAATTGTAAATAAATTTATTTAAAAGGCAATTTAAATTAAACTGTTATAATTATGTATTTATTTGAATAAATACTAACACAAGATAAGTTTACATTTTATACACTGTATTATTGTAAAATTTTTGCATGAAATACTTATAAATAAAACTTTATTATATCTTTATTCATTTCAATTCAAATGTAATTCATTTATGTACACATATAAATTATATTTATAAATATAATATATATTTTTTTCAACAAACGCATGAACAATTCACTCTCTCTCAAAACTCTACTCTGTGAACTCTGTCTGTTCTCTTAACTCTTTTATCGAAATAATTACTTAAAATAATTAATTAAAGAATTGGAGGATTTCATCATCATCATCTACCTAGCCTTTTCCCAACTATATTGGGGTCGGCTCTAGTCAAGGTGGATTTAGTTGAATACCAGTATTTTACGAAGAGCGGCTGCCTACCAGACCTCCATAACCCATTAACTGGGGTAACACACATTCCACATGGCGTTATTGTTATTAATTACGATGAATTTGTTAAATCATTTACTCGTTATAATTTAAACTCTTTTCTATGTAGGTATGTAACATATTATAATATAAATAGTATAACATACTTTCATGTTAGATATTTAAGTGTGGGTTTCTACAACCAATAAATATGACGTAGAATATAATAACATATTAGTATACAGCTGCCAACAGGGCTGATTTACTAACCTACGAAGCCAATAAGTTGGTGGTTTTGTAAAAATGAGTAATTCATTAGATACCTACCAATTAATTCTGTCAGGTACTGACTAAAAATAATTTATTTCACCAATACATATTGTATGATTAGGTACCGTTTCAGATTCACCGTTACCTACTTAAAGTACATAATGATGATGTGCATTGTAGCTATTTAGCCTCTAATTAGTAAACTGCAGTTAGGTGGTAGACTTCTACTTCAGTTACATTACAACGTTAGATTTATCTATAATTATGTATGTATTTAGAAATATATAAGTATGTTTATCAGTTGTCTAGTACCCATAACACAAGCTCTGCTTAGCTTGGGACTAGATGGCGCTGTGTGAAAGTTGTGGAATATTATATTATTATTATAATTATTATTGAAGTTACATCTGACTGTCACTATCATGACTATATAACCTACATCACATATACCTATGCTATCCCTCTCATATAGAGGATGCCTTAGTCCCAGTTGTGGGAACAACCTAAAGCCAAATATGGTAAGGAAAGTATGGTATAAGGCATGTTATGCAAGTATGCTTTATAAATATACCTAGGTGCTTATGTAAAAACCGCAAAAGTCCGTAAAAGGTGTAGCGGTTTGGTGAGCGAGTTCGGACCCTGCTCCTTGCCCAATTGAGTACGAAGGTGTGATTGTGAACCTATACCTACGTCATTACTTTTCAATACATTTAATTCCCGGGTTTTCCTTTCAGAAACCATGGCTCCAGAGGCTTCGATCCTGCTGGGCCCCTATAGTTTGCTGACATCTTTATACAACAGTACGCAGTCATGGTCCTTTTTTTTCCGGAGGAGCTGTTGGTTAGATAATAACAGCTGCACGGGTCGATCTTCAAGGTTAAGCAACGCTTGCCAAGGTTGGTCTGTGGATGGGTGACCATCTTAACATACCGAGTTTCCTTTTAAGCAGTAGGTCCCGACTGTCATTTGTAGATCTTTGGCAGTCATTACGGATAGTCAGAAACCAGTAAATCTGACTCCAGGCTTGCTATAAAGTAACGTGTTACCCCAGTTAATAGGTTGTGGAGGTCTGGTAGGCAGCCGCTCCTCGTAAAATACATGTATTCAGCTATATCCAGCTTGACTGGAAGTCGACCCCAATATAGGTGGCAAAAGGCTAGGTAGATGATAGAAAAAGTTGAGAGTCCTATTGTGTCGCACCGGAATAAGGTTCACAGTTCGCGTGGTGATTTTTTTTAATATAAAATAAAAATATAATAAATGTGTGACTCTGGCAGGCACTAACATAGATCTAAGTTTTTACTAACCATTTTATATGGAAATATGGAATCATGTTCTGCTTCAAATGATGAAATAAGTATATAAATAAAATTTATGCGTGTCCTAGCAGCATGGTTGTCAGCCCTGCGCACTTGCGCGTCGGCGGTGGATCAGGCCTCGCTCACGCGTGTGCTGGTCGTCGGCGGCGGCGGTCAGTGTCGCGCGCCGGCCCTGGCTGCATGGCTGCTGGGGTCGCCGCAAGGCGGTCCTAAATGGAACCGGCCACGTCTTGCATACTAAGCTGTCCGCAGCAGTTTTTGTGCCGTCATAATTTGCTCTTATTGCAATTACTACAGACAGGTTACACAGCTTCAGAATTAGGCTACCAATTTTAAGCAAAGGTATAGTTTCGCGAGGATTTCTTGGGTGTTATTTTAAGGTATTGAGTAATCTTCAAGGCCTCTGACTTTGTTTTGATAGTCACTTCAGCACTACTTCCTCCAGTTCCTCCTATATAATTTACTACTGATAGTTTCAAGAAGATTTCAACAAAACCGCAGGGGCCCAGCAGGTTCGAAACGTCTGGGGTCATGAGTTTGCTTCTGAAAGGAAAACCCAGGGCGCTGGAATGAAAGGCAAAGAAGGAACATACGAGTGGGTTTTAGTCAGTAAAAGTCAGATACACCCTTCCACTCCACCTAAAAGCGTCATTCGATGATGTCCCACCTAAAAAAAAGCACTACCTCCTCCGATACAATTTAGTTCTGATGTTTTGATGTTATAAATAAATCATACTGTTGCCCGCCTAGTCACTATTTCTAGACCAGTAGGTTATTGCCCGATATCGCTCCTTACACGCAAAGTCTACCGCGATTGGAAGCCCTCCAGTGACTCACTGACCCGGCGCATACTGACTGATATCAGTGACTCAAGATATAGCCACTAGCCACCCATTCATCGGGTCCATTCACTGTTCCAATGAGTCAAGATGTGTGGCTCCTTGTGGCCATATGGGCCTATTCATTCTTTTGTCATACACAATGGAATTACTTGCACTCGTATTTATAAATTATTTGCTGATTTGGCGAACGTTGTTCTGCCTATAAAAATGGGAGATCATCAAAACTATCTTCGCTCTGGGCGGAGCGGGAGAGTGTGTCAGACTTTTACTAACTAAAGCCCGCTGTTCCTTCATTGCTCTCACTCCAGGGTCCAGCGTGCTCTTTCGTCAACCCAGGACCCGTTGGAGGTAGGAAGGTAAAAATAGTTTACGTACGTCCTATTCTCAGACCTTACTAGTTACTGAATATGCAAACAAAACTTCATGAGAATCGGTCAAGGAGATTCGAAGGAGTTTTATACATAAAACTAGTTGCTGACAACGGTTTCCCTTGCGTGATAGTAGAAAATTCTCCTTAGGAAAAATACTCCCGGGATAGAAAGGATCCCACACGCTATTCCAGGATAATGTCCCGTGAGTCAAGATTGAGTGTGAAGAAGTATCACCTTACCTAAACAAAATATACACACTCACAATCTTTCGCTTTTATAATATTAGGCTTCTTCCTGTTTGTATATCCCATCTTTAAAAGTTGACCGTACAAAATTACCTTTGAATCAGATATTCATCAATCATAAATATTACATAAACACAAAACTGTCCCCTGCGGTTACACCTGCGTTTTTGGTTAATGCTTCCCGTGGGTTCTACATCAACTCCCAAGGATTTTTTTAAATCCACGAAATAGTTCTTGAGATTAGCGTCAAACGGAAAATCTCTTCAGCTTTATATTATTAAGTATAGATATTGTTAAGGACTTCCAACAAAGTATGTACCTACACACAAAATAATAATATTTAGTCTCAGTGGAGACTATTATGACCGAGTATAGTGCAAACTGCACAAGGAATGTACGCAAACATAGGTGCACTCTGGTCCTTTACTTGGGCTTTCCTCTCTCGGCTCTCGAAATGGGAACCAAAAGCGAGACGCTTAGCAGTCGCACTTGCAACCACGACATCGATGAGGTAGGACAGTTAAACAACAGCGTACGCAGTGGGATGTTATGCGATTTACAACTGTATTGCGCACAACCAAGTAAACTTTATACCATGACGTTACAGGTAAACGACATGTGCCTGGTCACGCGCGCTGACCACCTCACTACTAAACCGCAAACGTTCGCCTTCATCACTTGTAACTGTGCTTGCTTGTGCTTCAGAAAGCACGTTACCTGTCTTTCTGGCTTTACCGACTTTCACAGAATATGACTAACCAACGCCTTTTCTTCATGGCCGGTAATTGCGACTGTCGCTCCTGCACCCAGTGCTGGGTACGCCATAATTTTGGTGGTAAATCCCCTCTTTGAGAAGTGGTTGTAAAGACGTGACGGCGTCCTCATCTTCGCTTGACGCGATATGGTAAGTTCAGGAGGTTCCTGCATCGGAAGAAACGCCCGGGTGTCAACACGGTGTGCATCAGGAAACGGTGGAGCATACGGTAGAAGTAATGACAGCGAGCAATGGTTACCTCGTCGTTCGGCCATCCGGTAACCTTCCGGACCGAGCCCAAGTCGTCGAAAGGGCTTACTCTTCCACACGCGCCTCGAAAATGTCAGCAAACCATAGAGGTCCAGTAGGATAGGGGATAGTTAGGGTCATGGGGAAACTCTTTCCAAAATTATACTCGTGGTCCTGGAACGAAAAGGTCAACTAAAGGACTTAGTCAATAAAAAATCTGACCGCCGCCGTCTCCTTCACCCTAGAACGGGCGAAGTCATTAGATGATTTTCACACTTCCAAACAAAAGTTTGCTATAATGAATCGCAACTATGCTTCAGAAAGCGTATTACCTACCATTCCAACTTTACCAACTTTCACGGAAAATGACTAACCCACACACAGTCCATGGCCGTCACAATTTTCAGCCGAATTTCATGCCACATTAGTTTAATAATAAGAGAACAGGAAAATGGATGTGTTAATAATATTGTATAATAAATGTAATAACAATGTGTCGTTAAATAGGTATGGCAACCGATATCACTCTACTCGCTGGGAAACACGTACCTACGATTATTTGATTAGTAAATGTGGAAAAACAGATGTATGTGCCTTCGGAGGCTTGAGATACATGCCTAGAAGTCTGAGTTTGTGTTGTTTTGCATTTAATAAAAAATAATAGGGAAAAGGTTTTTTTAGTCTCGCACTTGACCACTATCTCACCGGAAAAGTGACGATATGGGTCGACAATGGAGAACACTTTTCCCAAAGTAACTTATTCACTTAACATCCCCAGTTTACCGTTACCGTTATTGGCCTTGTAATGTTCCCACTGTTGGGACTCAGGCCTCCTCTCTAGGAGAGGAGATAGAGGGATCCCCAGGCTGTGTTGTCAGAAAACACCCCTTCAAATTAGCTGTACACACGATGACTATATTCCTAAATCGTTTTGAGCATATGGGTGGGATTATAGGTGTTAAAAAACATTCGAAATAATAGATGTTGCGTGCCTATGTAAAACATAGGCACGCAACATCTATTATTTCGAATGTTCAGGTTTTCAGGTCATGGGTAGCTAATGTTTTCCACTACCTACTTTCAGATCATACTCTAAAATAGCGGATATCAGTATGCTATTACCTACGCCACAAAATAAATACATGTTATTAATTTGAGGGACAAAAAGGTTTTATTGAATGCGTTGTTTTTATTGGTATAAAATCATCTTAGTTTTGCCTTCCTAAGGAAACTGCACTATCGCTTGGTTAGTTTCAAAGCCTAAACGCATATAGGTTGAAATGATTTTCGTGTTTTATAGGTATATAGATTCCGTCAAAAGGACGATGACAACCAAAACAAAGTAAAAAACAAGAAGCTAGCCCTTTCCCAACTATATTGGGGTCGGCTTCCATTCAAGCCGGATTTAGCTGAATACCAGTATTTTACGAGGAACGGCGGCCTACCAGACCTCCACAACCCATTAACACGATACTTCGTGGCAAGACTGTTGTCAGATTTACTGGTTTCTGAATTGTATATTTTGATTTAAGAACGTGTCAAACCTTTTGTGAAAAGCTCAACTTCAAATGCTTAAAGTAAATAAAAAGTAGTTTCCAAAGTAGATGGTAGGGCAAAGAACTTTACGATTACTCTTGTCATTACGTGATTGGCTTTGACTTGGCACATTGTATCGACAACTACAGCCTAAGCGATCGATGATCGTTTCACAGAGATCCTTGTTGAGAATAGAGAAAAGCTTGTGTCGGGGAAAAGCTCTGGGCCGTACCATGCCGTGTTAAAATGTCAGTCGTGTGAGCGAGAAAGAGGTATAGAGCACTTTAAAAAGCTCCATCTCTTTAACAATTAAGTTTAGTGCGTGAAATGGATCGCGTTAAGAACTGGTAGTCGAGTCTCTGTTACATTACATTTACTAAGAATAACTCCAGCTTCACAAGGCACCCGAAACCTATCTGTGGGTCATATAATTATTTCAATCCGTGCGGGAATCGAACCTGTGACACGGAGAGTGTGTCGCTCAACCCGTGTAGTTTGGCCCGATTTTACCATCTTATGTATTGCATTGATATTCGACTGGCCTGTTGGTCTAGTGGTTAGTGACCCTGACTGCTATGCCAGAGGTCGTGGGTTCGATTCCCACCCAGGACAAATGTTTGTGTGATGAGCACGATCATTTGTTCTGTGTCTGGGTGTAATTTATCTATAATATGTATGTATTTAGAAATATATAAGTATGTTTATCAGTTGTCTAGTACCCATAACACAAGCTCTGCTTAGCTTGGGACTAGATGGCGTTGTGTGAATGTTGTGGAATATTATTATATTATTATTATATTATTATTATTATTGTATAAAACAAGGTTGCTTTCATCTTTATTGCATAGTTTAAAATAAAGGCACATTTCGCGTAAGGCATGCAACAAATTTTAATGCAGTTTTTGATGAAGCCGGGGCGGGGTTGTATATAAATAAGTAAAGTATAAAGATATCCACCACTACATGCAAAATTAAGTGAAATAAGATGCTTACATCTCAGTGCGTCACTAAGGCACTTGGCAGAGAGCCAGCGTACCAGCAAGCCGGGACGAGATGTCATCATTTCATTATGTACTCAAGTTATGGCCAGAATGGAAATTGGTCATTTCTATAACGATTTAGTGTCCTTATGTAGTCATGTAGTCATAAATTACTATAATATAGTGCGTTTGCAGTGAAGTGAGCTTACATGGCCTTTTTTTTTTTTTTTTTTTTTTTTTTTTTTCCGGTAGGGGAATCATCAGAATGACTTCTCCCACTCTTGGGCGGAGCGGGAGGGCGTGTCAGACTCTTACTGACTAAACCCCTACCCCGTTCCTTCGTTGCCATCGATCTGGGGGACACGGTGACAACCTTTCGGATACCGTGTTCCCCAGAGGCTTCGGCCCTGCCGGGCCCCTACCGTTTGCTGACATCTCCTTGAGGCGCGCGTGGAACAGAACGCGCCGTCGACGACTAGGCTCGGTCCAGATTATTACCAGACTGCCGGACGGCGAGCTACCCAGTGCTCGCCGTCCGCGAGCCCGCGCCTACGGTGGTCGGAAATCGGGATCGGGATCTCGGCGGCGACGGCGTGAGTTCCGTTGCCTCACGCGGTCGGCAGCCTCCTTCGCTAACATTACTGCTTCGCAGAAGGAGGCGACTGCCTGCCACCCCTCCTCGCTCCGGACCATGGCCTGTACCAGGGCCCGGCGCGAGAGGTCACCGCCGCCGATAGCCTCCACAAGGACACGGCGGTGCTCCGCCCAAGCGGGGCACACCTCTACCGTGTGCTCCACCGTGTCCTCCGGGCGGTCCACACAGTGGCGACACCCGGGCGTCCTTTCCTCCTTGATCCGATGCAGGAACCTCCCGAACTTACCGTGTCCGGTGAGGACCTGCGTCATACGGAACGAGAGGACGCCGTGACCTCTTTCCAACCACTCCTCAAAGAGGGGACTTACCGCCGCAATGACGGCATGCCCAGCACTGGGTTGCGACAGTCGCAGTCGCCATGCCACCCTGAGATCCCGCCGGAACTCTGTCCGCCATACCGCGACTTGTCGTGGCAGCGGAGTTTCGCCCCGGCGTTGCATCTCCACGCGCAAATCGTGCATGCGTGCAAGGACTGTTGCCTCCAAATCCCACGGTGGCAGGCCAAGCTTACATGGCCTGCGAGGCTGCGACAAGTAAATCTCAGCGTTAGTTTTAAAGGGATTTTACAGTACCTCTTGTGGCTTCTGTGGAATATTGTGGTTAATAGTAATTCATGATTATTTATTTACGCATTGTCATTACATATTAAGATGTATGACATATTTTAATTTTATTTATTTAAAGTAAATTAATTTTGACACATCTAGCAGAAAAAAGTTTGACACTCGTTTTTTAGGGCTCCGTAGCCAATTGGCAAAAACGGAACCCTTACAGTTTCGCCATGTCTGTCCGTCCGTCCTCGCTTAATCTCTGTGACCGTTAGCTCTAGAATGCTGAAATTTGGTACCAATATGTATGTCAATCACGCCGACAAAGTGCAACAATAAAAAATAGGAAAAATATGTTTTATTAGGGTAGCCCCCCTACATGTAAAGTAAAAAGCGATTTTTTTTTAAACTTCAACCCTAACGTGTGGTATATTTTCGGATAGGTATTCAAAAATGAATAGGGCCCTTAATATAGGTAGTGAATAATACAGATCTTAAATTAAGGTTCATTTGTAGATGTAAAAAAAAAAACAAAGAAAATACGGGCCAAGAGCGTGTCGGGCCACGCTCAGTGTAGGGTTCCGTAGTTTCCCGTCCGTCAAAATAAGTGTCCCCAACTTTTCAAAAACTGTTCGTCCCATCAAGTTCAAAATAATTTTCCTAGAAAGTCTTTATAAAGCTCTACTTTCCAGTTTTTTTTTCATATTTTCTAAACTTATGGTTCAAAAGTTAAAGGGGGGGGACGCATTGTTTTTTCCTTTGGGAGCATTTATTTCCGAAATTATTGATGTGATCAAAAAATGATTTTATTTACTAAAATCATTTTTTGATCATATCATACAAATTAACCTTAATTTAAGATCTGTATTATTCACTACCTATATTAAGGGCGCTATTACAATTTTTCTTAAATTTGAGCGTTTTGACAGAAATGCCATTACAACACAAAAGAACTGGCATCATCTTATAGTAATTTTGACATTTCCTGTGTCAATATAGTCTCAGGGTATAAAAAACAGACGATAGGTAAATTAAACGACGGGCGGCAGCAGTCGCGCTCGATTTTTGCATTGCATACAAAAATTATTTAAAAATATTATTTAACTTTTAAATAGCCCAATTTATTTTTTTTCAAGATATATAGAAATACCACCTTAGTTGGTTAATTTTTTTTATTTGAGTTTGGATTATAATTTCGTAGATAAAAATTGTAGTTTCGTACGGAAAACTGTCAGTAGATCTTGGTTTTACAGAATTATTTTTGGTGTATTACTGTATGAATAGTAATAAAGTGGTTTCAGCACTCCAATGTAGAAGATACAGTTGTATCATAGACATTTTTATAAATGATTAAACTTTAATATCTTCGGTGTACCAAGGCGTCAAAAGATACCCAAAAGCAACATTTTATAAAACATCCTTTGCGGAGACAAGGATTTTACTGATGTAGGTAAACAAATTCAAATATTTATTTAAAGCACTCCCAAGATAAGTTATCAAACTTTCTTATCCATATTTTTGTTTTTTTTTTATGGCTATATCTAAAGCATCGTCACACGTCAAAAAACGGATAAAACGCTGAAATTCATCAAAAATTGCGACAGCCCTCTTAAACAAATATTAAATGATTAAAGATTGATGATTGACTATGAGGATCATTGCTAATGATGCACTCGTTGAGTCGAAGCTTCAAAGTCTTGAGCATCGACGCCGAGTTGCTAGTCTGTCAGTTTTCTACCGGTTGCATTTTGGGGAGTGTGTGTAGGACTTGCACAGCCTAATTCCGCCAAGTCTGTTCTATCATCGGACCACCAGAAGTACGGTGATGCACCAATGGTATACGGTAGACGTATAAAAAACAATAACAATAACACAATGTTAACATAACAACATTTGTTATTTTAACATTTTTTTCACCTAAACGCAAAAAATGTTTTGGGAACACATTCATTGTGCGTATAGTTAGGGAGGGCTGGAGCCTGTGTGTCCTGATAACTACAACCTGAGGGTCTTTTGAGTCAAAGAGTTACTTTTCGGCAAGCGCGCTCCATCGTCGACCACATGGTTGCTTTCCATTAGTTGAGATGGTGGTCAAGCGCGAGCCTGTCAACAGTAAAAAAAAACAAGTAATTTTTCCGTGCTTGGTGAAGCAACAGAGTGTCAGATTTACTGATTATCTTATTTAAACCTATATTAAAACAAAAACTTGCGAAGTATTCAGTTGAGCTGGACAGAATGTACAATATTACATTTAAGGTAAAGCACATC
Organism: Mythimna separata; assembly: GCA_030763345.1. Lineage (NCBI taxonomy): Eukaryota > Metazoa > Arthropoda > Insecta > Lepidoptera > Noctuidae > Mythimna > Mythimna separata. The sequence continues at coordinate 445,791 of CM061172.1, forward strand.
ACACAATACATAGCAATACAAATAATAATGAAGCCTCGCTAAAAGCGTCCACCATGATTACACGACCGCAGTACTAATTAACACAATATCACACCCTACCAGCCTCAATGACGTAACCAGCGATAATTTTACCATAAATAAGTATATTGTTCTATATAGAAACGGTAACTGCAGTTAAATACCAATGGTTCGACTCGTACCTGTCATTTATCAACCGTATGGGTATTTTTATGAGGCTATTTATGGTTTAAACTAAATGAATAAACTACATGCCTTATTTAGAAATTAAAGGGTAAATGAGGTTAATGATCTTGTTAAAAAATAAAATGAACACGTTTCTGTGGTTTGTTATACTTTATCCTTATCAGCCTGTAGAAGTCCTCTTCTGTACAAAAAAAAAGTAAGAAAGAAAACGTATATCACACACATTGTACATATCCCCATCCCGATGCCTGCTGCCAAGGCCTAAATTAAGCAGTTAAAGTTAAGTTAGCTAAAGCAGTGAAGGCTAACAGTTAGGTTAGCAGCTTCTTATTGTCTAACGCCCATTTTCAATAACCTATTGCAGTTCATAGATAGATAGCTATCCCCGATAAACAGTAAGATTCTATCTATCAATCCACAACTCTTGGGAAGGAAATAACCTAACCTAACCGTCGGTAGGTTATAGGAAAGTAAGTAAGGGCAAAAGGATAAATTTGTTTATCTTTAGTAGCTGCAACTTTTGATAGATAGCTTATTGAAAACGGGCGTCAATCATAATAAAATAAGCTATTTCTATAAATAGATGACAGACTGAGCTCTGAAGCCAGACCTGCAGTCGCCGCGAATACGGTGTATTCATCTATTGTGCAGCAGCTGATGGTCTGGTCTAATTTGATTTATATGCTGGAATTATTACTACAGCACATAAATTAAATTAGACTTATCTACCATTGCATAATTTTGTATGTATGTAATGCTGAGACAATTAAAAATTTAAACGGAAATTGTGGAAATACTCGTACAATATTTTCTAAACAAATTAGTTCCTACCAATTAAAAAATAATAAATGCGGAGTCCTCTCAAAAACCTCTTTCTATTACTTACCTAGTTTTTTTCTTTTCTTAATAATACTTTCTTTGTTTATTTCTGGTGCTATGTGATCACTGCACCACCCTAAGTTGACTGGTAGAGAATGCCTAAGGCATTAAATCCTTTGTAGTGCATAAAGTTTTAGTAAACAAATAAAATTATATGTTTTCAGTAACTAGTTTTTTCTTTCAAGTTCGCTCCTGTGGCTGAACTACATCATCCAGTCCAGTCATTATAGTAAGTTCACCTCGGAATTCGAGATACCCAGCTGTAAGTGTGTAAATACTTGTATATTGACACCCTAAAAGTTGTCTCAAAACCTACATGTAGGGTGTACGCAACTATTAAATTTCAAGGTCAAGTCACAAAAATCGGATTTTTGCGCTTTTTTTTTGTAAATATCTCATTTCGTATGGGTTTATGTTATAACTTTTCAGATAACATAGAATACTAGCTTCTGGCGGCGCAGCTTCGCCCGCGTCTTTTAAATATAGCGTAGGTATACATGTCATTCAAGAATAAAGCAGCTTTCTAACGGTGTAAACAATTTTAGCAATCAGACCTACTGGTCCGATTGCTAAAGTTGTTTACACCATTTGTAACCTTTTAGAGATTATGTCCTGCAAACAAAATAATATTAGTGAAGAGTTTTTACCTACGTAATAAATATAAATGAGTACATACAGAAAACACACAAAAACACTAATACAAACGTTCTTACCTTTACCTCCCTCCAAACATGCAGTTACCAATAAGATAGATGGACTTATTTTAGCCTGCTTTCCATCCTAGGACAAAAGAGAAATGAATATCAGTCAGAAGAGTCAGGCCTTTTTAACTGGCTTAAAAAAGGTAGAGGTTCTATGTTCGGTTGTATGTCATCATCTGCCTAGCCTTTTCCCAACTATATTGGGGTCGGCTTCCAGTCAAGCCGAATTTAGCTGAATACCAGTATTTTTACCAGGAGCGGCTGCCTACCGGACCTCCACAACCAATGGGTTGTGGAGGTACCGTGAAGTAGGTACCGTGTTACCGCAGTTAATGAACTGGGGTAACACGGTACCTACTTCATGGCAAGACTGGAGTCAGATTTACTGGCTTCTGACTATCCGTAACGACTGCCAAAGATGTACAAATGACAGCCGGGACCTACGGCTTAACGTGCTTTCCGAGGCACGGAGGAAACTCGTTACGTTAAGATGGTCACCCATCCACAGGCCAACCTTAGCAAGCGTTGCTTAACCTTGAAGATCGACCTATGCGGCTGTTATTATCTAGCCACGAGCTCCTCCCATGTTCGGTTGTATGTATTTAAAAAAAATGTAATATAGGCAAGCTGTACCTACTCGATGCAGTTAATTAATATGATGCAAAGGTTAAATTCTGAACACCAGTCATTTCTGCATATAGGACATAACTAACGGAAATACCTGAGATATTTGTAGAGCACGTTGTATGTAGTATATCGGCCATATGTGTTTCATTGTTTGCACTTCAATACCGCGGTATTTAGGTTTTTCTGAAAAATTTCCTATGCATGAATACGTTTCAATTATCTGTGTGGGGAAGACCACGTATTAAGGCAAAATAGTCAGCAGTTTATCAGCCCTTGTGCCTATAAATAAATAAATATTGACTACCGATCCCGAAATATATGTTCTTAAAAACTATTATTATCTTTTTATCTTTATATCCCTTTAAAATTATTATTAGATATCAATATTTTTTGCTTATATTCTAAAACATTTCTATTTTCGTATGCAGTCTGTGACGCAGCTAAAGGCTTCATGCTGCTCTTACGGAATATGCAATGTTTACAGAAAATTCCTCGATTTTTAGAGAAAGTTCGACTATCAACAGCACTACCTCAGTGTATATGATGGACATCCTACCTATACGTATAAAAAAACGTTTTGGAAACACGTTCATTGTTATTAGAGCTAAGGACCTGGAGTAGAATTATTTACCAAAGTCTGTGTTTCCTGATAGCTACAACCTAGGGGTCATACTCCCTCACAAAAGTGAATAGGTTACTTCTAGGCAAGCGTGTTACACTGTCGACCACATCACCGCTTACCATCAGGTGAGATAGTTATTAAGCATGAGCCTGTCAATAACAAAAACAAACCTATGTGACAGTGTTTCATATTAATGCTCGTACATTGAAATAACTTACCTTATACTATGATTAACCAATATAATTACCTAACAGGATAATCAGGAGGATAAGTCAGGAGGATAAGACCAGCAGCACTTGGCTCCTGACGACACGCTCAAAGGTCAACAAACGGAGCAGGCAGGGAAAACTTGAGTGTGTACCACACAGCGTCACAGGGGGAAGGAAGGAGTGTGACTTTGGGCTAGTATGGGCATGGCGTGGTAGGTCAAGGATGTGCCTGTATGACGATAGAACACGCCTTCGGTTCAGAGCAGGAAGCGGTAACTGCAGCTTATGTATACTCGTACCTAAACTCATTTGCAAGGTTGATTTCAGCTGCAGGAATTAGGCGTCTTCCCTGTATATTCTAAATCGTTTCGCTACTCGACTCATTGGAGTGCCGTAAGGTACCGTACCTCGATATCTGGGTCCTTCTTCTATCTAGCCTTTTCCCAACTATATTGGGGTCGGCTTCCAGTCAAGCCGGATTTAACTGAATACCAGTATTTTACGAGGAGCGGCTGCTTACCAGACCTCCACAACCCATTAACTGGGGTACCACGATACTTCATGACAAGACTGGATGTGGCAACTGTTAAATGGTCATAAAAAATGTCTACATGGTGTTGTAAGGCGTTGATTGTTGAATTGATTGTGTGAGGAGTGATATGAAAGAAAAGAGAGTTAGTGAGAGTGAGAGTTAGTGAGTTAGTGGTGGTAGAGTGAGTGGGTGACAGGACCCCAAGTAGTATGGGATAAAGACTTTAATTTGTAGAAACAAATATATATTTTTTTGTTACATACCGCCATGTTTATAACTAATTATTTTTTTTTATTTTTTTAAAAAATATTGTTTTTATTTCCAACTATTGTCCCGCCCTGGCTCGAAGCCTGGCTTAGAGTGAATATTTACAATCTAAATATAAATTGAGTTACGTATAAATTAGTAACGCATTAGTTTTCCTCGTTTGAGTTATTTCTATAGCCGCATTTAAATTCGTTGCATTTTTCCTTTATTTTGGAGTAGTTATGTAGTTACCCGATACTCAGAAAATCACATTCGGTTATAAGTTAGGTTTTTAGGAATGCAGTATATTTCAACTGTTTATTTTTTCTTTGGTTATATGTAGTAACTAGTTAGTTTAAACTTAGCGTGATGATATATAAACTATAGCCTTCCTCGATAAATGGGCTATCTAACACTGAAAGAATTTTTCAAATCAGACTAGTAGTTACTGAGATTAGCGCGTTCAAACAGACAAACTTTTCAGCTTTATAATATTAGTATAGATTTTAGATATAATAAATATGAAATTAACTCTGTCTGTCTTTTACAGTTATATACTGAAACTATTTTCATGAGTTTGGTACAGAGAAATCTCAGTTTCTAAGGAAGGCCTGCATTTTATCTGGTTTTGACTTCGGCTCGCGTCTACTACTAGTACGGCGGTGAAAGTAACTTATCGATATATTTTAACTGTAAAATATTTTTTTTTGCAAGCCTGTTTTGTCACACTCCTGGGCAAAGGCCTCCCTCCACTTCTTCTACCTTACCTTTCGCCCACGCTTCCTCTTTCCATTTCTGGTGTTAGTCTAGTTCATCCCACTTTCACCTTCGTGGTCCGCTGCGATCCCACCGCATAATATAACATAAGCTTTATAATGTTCCCACAACTGGGATTCAGGCCTAGTTTCTAGACGAGGGTGAGGATTAAAATATTGTTGGTATATTCCATAGTTATGTTTCTTCAGAGGAGAGGAGATTTAGAATATGGCCTATATTCTAAGACTTCCTGAAAGCCTTACAATATAGGCCTTAATTTAAACCATTATAATATTTTGATGACATTTTTCATTAATAAACTGCATTCAATGATACCATGGTAGGAAACCATTAGCATAGTGGTGTTGAGTCAAGATGAACAGTAAACAATCACAATTAGGATTCTTGGTAATTCCCGGAGCATTAAAGCCATATGTGAATTCATTTCAACCGTATTTTGTCATAATATAAATTGCTGTTTAGTGCTACAAATATTAATAAATGGATTAATAAATACTCCTACCCAATTTTTATCAGTCTTTTATTTTTAGGTGGGAATTATCCAATGATTTGCCCTCCCGCTTTTTAGCGGAGTGGGTGGCCGAAATAGAATTTTAATTAGGTATTAGAACCGACTTCTGTTCCTGCTTTGCCTTGGACCTAGGGTCCTGTGGTTCACTTTCACATAACTTTACTCATGGTTCATTCACTGCCTGGTCAACGAAAAATTTTGTTACTCACCGAATTTCCCACACAATGACACATATACTTCACCAGCTGCACAGAACCAATTGAAGACCCAGATACAAAATTATCTCAGAAAATCTAAATCAGATCTTACACGCGACCACATATAACAGGCTTGAGTCTTCGTAGGTACAAAGACTCATTCATTCACTACCTCTGGGTTTTTACCGAAAGAAAGACGATCAGGTATTCAAGGTCTTCACGTTCATCGAATGTTGAATACAAATCTCGGGCTATCCCCGCGTATGAAAGTCACAAGTGCTTTTTTGCAGTAAAAAAATAAAGTTGACCAGTGAATCGTGCTGTGGATGTGTGGATTGGTTCCGTCGTTGATCGTCTAGCTTCAAAATTGAATCTTGCTGTTTATAAAATGTCAATTGGAGCAGTTCATTCCTGGAGGTTTTTCGAGTCTAAGAATAATTTGTTTTGGGCAAATGTCAGAAGTCAACTTTTTGGAGACTATTCGTGTATGTATGTACAATGATCATACGTATGCGTCGAATGGGTCAGGGAGTTTTCACTTTGTTTATTTTGATAAAATGAGGACGCGGGGATCGGGAGTACGTTAGCAATAGTTTTTATTTTCATCCGAAGGGCTTTTTTTTTTGGGTGTGCAGATCATGTAATGACTCAAAATACTTAAATTCTGCTTACATTGTACTTGAATAACCTCATATGTGAGTACAGCTTTCATATTATGTTTTTCCGTTGTGTAAGGGTTGTTCTATATCATGTTGATTTTTGTAATAGGTACCAACAATTTGTTAAAATGTAGTCTAAAACTAGTATAAACATTAAAAATCCATTTAGTATACGGCATCAGAATAGCAACTAATGTGACTCATGCCTACATAGTTGATTAAGGAAAACGCAATCGATCTACCTACCTGCTCTCTTTTCGTATCACATTTACTGGAGAACGGAACCCTAAAAAGCAGTTTAAACTCCTGAGTTATCTGGTCGACCTTGAGATGTACAAGGATAATGGAGGTTCTACGAAGCGAAGCAAACAGTTATTCGTTCAGAAAGGATTTCCCCTAGCGGCGCGTGCGCAGTGCGCATGGCGCGGGAATGTTGCGCAATCTCGCTGTAACTGGGCGGACCACGTGGTACCACCGCCTGTGACCACGTACACCTGGGCTGTGATTGGCTGGCTGGGTTTTTGGGTAAAGTAGTTGTAGTATAACGGTTGAACAATTACTTCTTCTTTACATATCTATGTATATTTGACGCCCCAGGTCATATAGGTATACTTATATAACTCTATGAAACCACGCCATAATCATAATAAAGCGTAAATGATTTTATGGTGATTTAAAAATATTATTATTATACCAAAAACCCCCAAATTGTCAACCAGATAAAATTAGAATACGAGACATACGAACAGATTGAAGGCAAGATTTAATTATTTTATTGTAATTGGTTAAGAAACAATATTACGTTCACAAGAAACTTATGTAACAATAATGTCTTAAACCGTAATAATAAACTATTTATACTTGACCTAACTAGGTACATATATACCTATATTTTATATAAAAACAAAGTACCCTCTGATGTCGAAGTCCATCCACATCGCTGTCATCAAGAAATGTGCCTAGAACACTGACTATACCAGACTAATTTGAAAATAGTTAGATTAAAATACACATTAGTAGTTTTCTCCCCCCAGCACGCTGGAATGAAAGCAAAGAAAGAACAGGAGTAGGTTTTAATCAGTAAAAGTCTGATTCGCCCTTCCGCTCCGCCCAGAACGGGAGAAGTCATATTGATGACCCACAAAAAACAGTGGTTATCTCTAAAAATTAAGGCATGTCTGATGTCCTGAACTCCTGAGCCATATCCTTCTGACTCTGTCTAGTGCATATGCGTCTGCTCTTTTCTTATTATCCATTATATACAAAAACTGCACCAAGGTCGCCCCATTATATTCTTCTACGCGTCTCAATCTGTTACTAAGTGCCAGTCATCTTAAAACCTGATCTACATCAACCTTTGTTGATGCACTACACACCTACATGAACACCATAATTATCGTTAAAGTTACATAATATAGCTGCATTACAGACGTACAAATGTATTTATATAGCATATAATGTACCTACATAACAGATTATATTAATGACACTTAATGATCGCCGCGAGCTCGTTTTTTTTGAGATGGGAAATAATCTGTAGAGTGGAGTGGGCGTGTCAGACTTTTACTGACTTAAACTAGATCTGTAGTGTAACTTGCCGTTTTCGTTTCAATAGTTCCCCAGGGCTCTAGTGGGCTTTGACTCTACTGAGTCCCTTTAGTTTTGCTGACATCTCTTTGAAGTGCGAGGTGGAGTGGGACGGTTTGTCAGATTTTTAATGACTTTTTTGTTGTACACGTGCAGCCTGTGGACCTACTTTGCGGACTATCAGCGCCCTGCAGGTCCAATATAATAATGGGTTCAGGATGTTGATGGGACTGCCCCGTTTCTGCAGTGCTTCTGGCATGCTCGCACACGCACACGTTGATGGCTTCCATGCCATCATTAGACAGAAGTCTGCCTCGCTGCTCTGCAGAGTGCGGGCCAGTTCCAACTCCATCCTGAAATCCATTGCATGGAGGTACGATTTACCTATATTGTACGAAATTGTGCGAAGATGTATCTCCAACAACAGGCTTGTTACTTTATAAAATACTAACATAGTTTTTAAGATATCTTCTTTACTAACCCCTATGGATGTACTTGTCCGAAATAAAGACTTTTTTTTTACTGACCCACTGTTTAAGGATTGAAAGTTTTGCCCTTTGCATTCTAAAACCACGAGTTTCCTTTTCAGAAAATCCGCGTGGCCCTAACGGGCATCGGCCTTGTTGGGTCCACATGGTTTGCTGACATATCTGTTTGAAGAGAACGTGGAATACAACGCGCTGTTGACGACTTGGACTCCGTCCGGTAGTTTGTAAGACAGCCGGATAGACCACATGCATAGCAATATGTATGCATGTGGCCTATTGTTGAAACTTGCTTTGAAGCTTGCCCGTTCTACGAATTGTTGTTCATCAAGTTTCGATATAAAAATAATGATTATAAAATCACTTTATAAAGGTACGACATCAAATAAATAGGTCTGTACGTTTTAAAAACAATTGAAATGCGTCTGATACTTTTATATCCGTCTATTTTTAATTCTGATTCAAAATTTGGCTCATACTTTAAAACCGGCTGAAGTATTTTCCGCCTGCATGCATGTCGCAATAAGGGGAAATATGTCTGAAATAGAGTTAAATATTACGAGTGCTTATGTAAGAACATAAAATAATATGTAGATACCTAAAACTACCAGATAAACATTAAGAATTATGTGTAATAACCCTAAGACCAATTTCGTCAGTACTCCCAAGTCTGGATATCATTTGATGAAACTTTTAAGCTTGGTTATTAATGCCATTCTTTTTAAAAACGGAACATTTGGCAAAACTTAATTTCACAAAAATAAAATATTGGAAAAGAACTTTTACTATAATCTACCTCATTTATTACGATTCGTTCAGTAACAGTCCGGACCAAGCCCATGTCGTCGACGGCGCATATTGTTCCACGCTCGCCTCAAAAAGATGTCAGCAAACCGTAGGGGCCGAGCAGGGTCGAAACCTACTGGGGCCTGAGTTGATGAAAGTGAACCCAAGGACCCTGGAATTAGAGAAAAGAAGGAACAGGAATGGGCTCTGACGCTCCGCACAGAGTAGGAGAGCAGGAGCAAGATATTTTGATGATCTTCCCACCTTACAAAAAAAAACCACGATGTTTCAAAATAGCAGTGTTATTTCTCTTGTCTTGCAGACCGTACCTTCCTAATGACCACTACAACATAAGCTAGAATATCGACTAGCCTATGAGTAAGACACTTAGGGGATTAGCGTTAACTAGTTGAGCTATATCATAAATAGAATCAGTATGCAAAACAGGTGCTACAAGATTTACCAGAAAAACAATGTTTATTGAACATGTTTACAAGCTATGTGCACATTAAAGGCGTTCCTATTAACTGTTACATAATAAACTTACCTATATACAATGAAACTTGGACTTTACTGTGATCTTAAGGAACCTACGGGTCTGAAAAGGCCACTTTAATAAGATTGTATTAGGATAATAATTAATTTGAATCATACTTATTTTTGTCATGCGACAATATTTATCTACGGAATATTATTCAGATATGAAATTACTGAGTATACGAGTAATTTGACTAATTTGTGCAACCAGTTTACGAATATTGGGAGAATTGCTTATGATTTGCTAGGAATTCGTGATATGATTTGCTTTTAGATGATTGTTCAATATGATCTTTTTAGGTCTGCTGGTACTTATGTCATTAACATAGTTTCCTATATCGTAAGGATTAAATTGAAGTTGAAGCATTTGAACGACCCCGATATTTTTATAAGAATGAAAGTAGTTTTAATGGCCAGTTTTTCTTTATATGAATTGACCAATTAGAATAGTGCTACTAGTTTCAGCTTAATGTAAACAAAAGGGTGTGATAATGTCATGATGTGTGTTGGATTGAAATAAATGTCTTCAGAGGGTTTGCAGACTATAGTGCAGTAATAGAGGGGTGTTAGGGGGGTGCCTAGCTCTTGAAAGCCTTCTTACACATACTCGTGACTGGTCTGTTTATAATTTGAGTGTCTTTTAGGCCAGACACGAATAGGCTCTTAATAACATGCCTCATCATCAGCGATTGCATCACTGCTTACCATCAGGTGGGATCGTAGTCAAGAACTAGTTTATACTATAAAAAAACTGATAGTAATTTTCCAAAATTTTCAACTTTTTTACATTACCTACTTATCACTATAGAGTTTATTTGTGACATTTGTAATTGTTTTATTTTTGATTATTATTATTTTTTTATTCTTGTTTGACATTTTGTAACTTTTTTTTATTATTGTCTTTTTTTTTTATTTTCATTTACTATTATTTTTTTGACATTTGTTACTTTTTTAATTATTGTTAGTATCCAATTTATTATTTTTTTTTTGGCATTGTAACTTTTTAAATTTATTATTTTTGTATTCCATTTTTTTATTATATTTGTTTTTGATTGGGTTAAAAATAATTATGGACTCTCTGCACGTCTTGGTTCCGACTGTTAGTGCAGAGAGTACCTGTAATAAATAAATAAATAAATAGAATGTCCCCTAAACATAATCCTAGGAAGTTATTTCATCACGTCGTATCAAGGTAAGCTAGTCCTCCATTCGTCCCTTACGGACAGTTATCAGAAGCCGCATGATTCAGCTGTTAAGTCGAAGCCATTGATCAAGCAGTGGTGTGGTGTTCAGGTGCTAGGGTTGCCAATCGTACTCTAATGTGGAGTATTGTACTATGTTCTGAAAGAGTACTTTGTAATCTACAGTTCGTATTTATGTACTTTTGCGTACATATATCCGTACTGTGTCTGAGTCTGATTTTGAATTAAAGTTAACGATATCTTGCAATTTCATCTTCCTGCCCTTATCCCGTTTTATATGCTGCTATTTGGATATTTTCTTAAACTGCAAAATGGTAGTAAAAGAAATAATTAAAACATCATCATAAAACAAAATGTGTTCGATGTGGGATGTGGTACGTGTGGAATTCTGGAGGCGTCCTTCAGAAATCAGCACCGCGTCGCCGCGCCCATGATGAAATGCAGCAGATTCTGAACTATTATAAATGTGCTCTATTAGTGTAATTGCTGTTATGGCGTTCTAATGTGAGGATAAACAACAATAAACAATAATTATAACTGGCAACTGCTACGTAGTTGTTAGGCATGTGGCGAACTGGACCTATTTGGCTATTTGGGTTGTAGAGGTCTGATAGGTAGTCGCTCCATGTCTAACAGGAGTATTCAGCCACATCCAGTTGGAATAAGGCTAGTTGGAAAAAGGCTGGAGAGATTCTTAGACGGTTTCTTCATTTTGTGTTTGCCATTGCATTTTCTGAGTGCTAAATAAAACTATATTTTTCTTTATTTTCTTTCTTTGCATGGCTTAAGTAAAAACTGTTCGGTAGTCATCCTATTTTAAACCACGAAAAGTTTGTTTCACTAAAGAAGAGTGCTGTCATTTCTAACAATGTAAATACTCTTAATTTTTTCTTTTCTATTATCACCCAAAATATACTCTAAATCTTTTAAAAAGGTTGGCAACCCTGTTGTGCATTGATTTGTGACTTGAATTTGAATAGCATGCAATCATTTGTCATACCTACTACCGACATACCTTGGTGTTGATACTTGTGGAGAATGTCAAGTGGTACAGATTCTGGGGATTCCAGAACAATTATAAAGCTGAATTAAATTTAAGTTTGTAAAACTTTTGGTTAAGTTTGCTTAACTGTTTGTTTCGAGCTCTTGTAAAGTAATTTGAATTGGCTTCATTTTTACTTTTCACTAGAGATCCTTCCCGGCTTCGGATGTAAATTATACACATAAGCCTAATACAGTTCTTTATATTAGAGAGATCTGCATCGAAATTCAATGTGTGGTTTAGAAGAAATTATTGGAGAAGCAGACAGACGCGGATAAAGATTATACACGCAAAGTGATGAAAATCAGTGAGAAACTTAGTATACTCACTCGGCACGACAAAAACTAATGACAATATTTCATTAATTCAATCCTTACATAAATAAATTAAATATGTATACAGCACGTAATAAATAATAATAATAGCGTTTAATAATGTTAATTATTATAATACTTTAAATAAATATGTGTTACTGTGTATTTGTATTATAATTATAATAATTGTGAAGAAGTTTTTCGACGCCATTTTTTAGTTTACTTTTAGTTAGTTTTTTAGGATTTTTTATTTATTTTATTTAGTGTAAATATATATTTGTAATGTTAGTACTTAATCTGTACATAATTAAGAAAACTAAGTATGTTCCTAATCTATATATATAAAAATGAAACCCGTTTTCCGTTGTCACGACATAACATGAAAACGGCTTGACCGATTTGGCTGTTTTTTTTTTTAAATGTTCCTTGAAGTTCAATGATGGTTCTTACGGAGAGAAATCTTAAAAAAAAAAGTTAGGTAAAGTAGGGTAGTGTAGGATGTGTAGGGTAGTCATTTGACGGGAGCGAAGCCGCGGGTAAAAGCTAGTAAGTAAAATAAAAATTTCAATTATAATTTGATTTACGTTCGCTACCCTGGTGCTTTTACTTTAAGACGTAAGACTATCGGAATAGGAGAGAAGGAGTGCAGTCGTGTTGCACTTATACTTCATATCTCCTTCAGAAAAGACTTGTCTTCACTGAAACTGAACGCTGCAAACATTTTCGCCACATAATAATATGAAAACTTCCTGTATAGATCGTGTTAAAGTTGAGAAGGAATCAAAATTGAATCATCATCATCTACCTAGCCTTTTCCCAACTATATTGGGGTCGGCTTCCAGTCAAGCCGGATTTAGCTGAATACCAGTATTTTACGAGGAGCGGCTGCCTACCGGACCTCCACAACCCATTAAATGGGGTAACACGGTACTTCATAGCAATACTGGAGTATTTACTGGCTTCTGACTGTCCGTAACGACTGCCAAAGATCTACAAATGACAGCCGGGACCTACGGCTTAACGTGCTTTCCGAGGCACGGAGGAAACTCGTTATGTTTAGATGGTCACACATCCACAGACCAACCTAGGCAAGCGTTGCTTAACCTTGAAGAATTGTTGCTCCTCCTGAATCATGAACATTCACCATCAAAATAAAAATAAATCGTCTTATGTCTAGCCAGCCACAAATTAGATATTATAATAGAGATATTATTCAAAAAATCATTGTGGTTTGGTAGAGTACGTTTAGGTAAGCAAAATTTTTATGATGATAATTATTTAGATCTAATATTGATAAAGCCGAACCAAGTGCAAGTCTGACTCTTGTGGATGGATTCCGAACGAATCATTATTAAACAGAAGCATATTGTTTTTTTTTTTTAAATAAAGCTTTAGTGTCTTAGCTCTTAGGTCTTCTTCTCTAATCTATTTAAAGAAGTGAACTATTTCAACTATTTCTATGCTTATTTCATCATTTGAAGCTTGGTTAATTTGGAGATATAGGGAGGATAGTCAGTTTCCATCTTCCTTCGTAATTAATCATGAATCTGTTTTTTATTTATGGAAATAATATTTAAGACCCTTACAAAAAGCTTTTTCATTTATAATGTCTTACAGAGTAGTTTGAACTTTTTTTTTATCTATTCTCTGATCAATAAAATTTATTCACGTTATGCTACCGCCTTTGGGTCATAGAAATTCATGTGTACTCAACCGACCGGCTTAGTAGATTTGGAGTAAACTGGCTATGACAGACAGATACACAAGTGATCCTATAAGTTTTGTTTTGACATTTGAATATTCTGAACCAAAAAAATTTAAAATTCATCAAATTAAACAAAGACATTCTAAGTATTAATTACATTTAAGATTTTGATACGATATTCAATTTTGATTAAATTCGTCGAAACAATTTATGTTAGGTAGGTAGATTATCTTCAATTATTAAAAGTCTTTGTTTCCAAAACTGGTTTCTTTTTATAAAAAACTCGATTATACTGTCTGCAAAACAGTCGAAAATGACATTGGCTAAGAAATATTACCATTTTTAATTTTTCTTATTTTTTATTTGAGTAATTTTTAAGTTTAACAATCTGAAGACATGAATAAAAATTGCACAGATATTATATAGGTAAGTGAAAACAAAACAAATGAATGGTATTTCCAGTAACATTTTTGTATTATCTTTACACTGATGACTAACCCATCCAATTAGACCTTTACATATATGTAGGTGTGTTCAATAAATGTTCCTAAGTGTACCCGAAATGTGGGTGAACGTTTTGCAGGCCAAGTGACCGTGACCTTGAAGGTACAGGTCTTACCGGTATGGGATGGAGGCAAACTTGTTTAGGTCCGAGAATTTTTTACCTTTTACAGCATTGCACAGGTACACAGGTAGTGTTTTAGTGCGAAGGAATGTTGTGGTATACGTAGATAGATGCTCAGCTTATGTATGCGATTCGGTGTTTCTTTTGCAGTTACATTGTTCACTTTAGTTTTGCGTTTTGATTACAATTTTTAAGTTAGATAGGACTAAATTGTCGTGAGCATTGACGCCAAGTTGCTTGACTGTCGGTTTTCTTACCGGACGTCGAGTTACCCATTTCAAGCCATCTGCAAGCCTGAGCCTACGGTGGCTATAAGTCGGGATCAGAATCCCAGCCACGGGGTGTGAGGGCCTCTCTCGGCCACCTCCTTCGCTAGCATTACAGTTTTGCAGAAGAAGGCGACCGCCTGCCACTGCTCCTCGCTCAGGACCATAGGCTGTACCAGAGCCCGGCTATGTATGATGGGGTAGACTCCCAATCAAACCGCATGCTGCCGTCATTTTACATCGAGTTAGGTACTGTCACTTGGTACTACCTATTCTGTTAATCAACTTATTAATGATTTATTATTATTGATACCTATTAACAAGTAAAAGATTAATAGGTTTGTTTTTATATACCTAGCTCTTTTTTATTAAGGCAATGTGAGATCATTGTAGGTTTCGAAGACTCAGATTTAGATTCGTTTATTGTTTGTCACAGGTGGAAGTTTAGTTGAGGAGCTCGTGGCTAGATAATAACAGCCGCACAAGTCGATCTTCAAGGTTAAGCAACGCTTGCCTAGGTTGGTCTGTGGATGGGTGACCATCTTAACATAACGAATTTCCTCCGTGCCTCGGAAAGCACGTTAAGCCGTGGGTCCAGGCTGTCATTTGTAGATCTTTGGCAGTCGTTACGGATAGTCAGAAGCTAGTAAATCTGACTCCAGTCTTGCCATGAAGTACCGTGTTACCCCAGTTAATGGGTTGTGGAGGTCTGGTAGGCAGCCGCTCCTCGTAAAATACTGGTATTCAGCTAAATCCGGCTTGACTGGAAGCCGACCCCAATATAGTTGGGAAAAGGCTAGGCAGATGATGAGGTGGAAGTTTAGTTCTTAGAAATATTCTAATAGATTGTTTTCTGTTTCAACCTAATATATTATATTATTATTTGTTTATTGAACAAATTTGGTGCTAACATTGTACTGTAGACTGGTTCACAATGCCTTATTGTGTCTATTGATATTGTAATGTAGGATTATTGTAAAACATATGTAATTATAAAAAGAGTAATTGTGGACGTCATATTTCTTGCCGGTTCTTCTCCATGGGAAACGACCAATTGGGACCGGGTACTAGCTTCTGACGTTCTGCGTAAAATAAAATAATTTGATATTTGTATAATAAAGCATTTTTTTTATTATTGATAGTTTTGCATTTGACCACTTGCTCACCTAATGGTAAGCGATGATGTGGTCCACGATAGAGCGCGCTTGCCTAGAAGCTATCAGGAAATACAGACTGGTAGGAAATTTCACTCTTTAGTTGTACGTATATTAAAAACTAAGAAGGATTAGTTGCCATAATAAAGCCAGTCTGTTAATGACATGAACGCTGCAACCACTGACATTGCATAATTGCTACATGTCGGAGATGTGGGCGCTTACATAATAGTAGTACCTACACGTGTCGAGTATCGTATGTTCACGACTATATCTAAAAGGGGTGAGCAGAGTTCTTTTGTTTTGGCCTTGCATTAATTGTCTAGTTCATCAGCATTGTGTTGGAATTGGTTACCTAAGCGTCTTGTAGATGTCGCTGTCTTAAATACTTGCGCGGTTAATAATGTAACTTTATTATTTTCATAAACTTTTCTTCAACTGCGTCATTTATGAACCGATTGCTAAATGATTACCAACAAGATACAAGATGGGTTCCATTTTTATCAGAGGCCAGCTCTGATAGTAAAATCCATAAGGAATTGAGGAAATGTGTTCAACCTCTTTAATAAAAAGTAGTAAAAAAAAAACTAAAAAATGCAAAATGTGTCTACGAATGGCTCATATTCTGCCTAATTCCATGATTCTGTGCACAGTCTGGTAGTGTCAGCTGGACAACTAGCTGGTTTGGATGTTTCTCCAGTCTAGTTTTATATTTCCCTGAACATGCTCCTATTTCTTCCTTCACTGATGGCATGTTGGTGTGAGGAGCTCGTGGCTAGATAATAAGAGCCGCACAGGTCGATCTTCAAGGTTAAGCAACGCTTGCCCAGGTTGGTCTTAACATAACGAGTTTCCTCCGTGCCTCGGAAAGCACGTTAAGCCGTTGGTCCCGGCTGTCATTTGTAGATCTTTGGCAGTTGTTACGGATAGTCAAAAGCCAGTAAATCTGACTCCAGTCTTGCCATGAAGTACCGTGTTACCCCAGTTAATGGGTTGTGGAGGTCTGGTAGGCAGCCGCTCCTCGTAAAATACTGGTATTCAGCTAAATCCGGCTTGACTGGAAGCCGACCCCAATATAGTTGGGAAAAGGCTGGGCAGATGATGATGGCATGTTGGTATACTTGTGTACTTCCGAGTTTCGTATGAACCAGGGTGCATTGCAGATTTGTTTCAGGATGTAATTCTGGGTTCTTTGGATTTTGTTCTTATTAGAGTCGCAAGTTGGTCGACCCCACAACTGGAATCCATGGGTAAAAAATAAAAAATAAATATTGTTGACCTTTCTTCTCTAAAGGGCAATCAAAACGCAGCAAAAATCAGCATACAAGATGCATTTATTGTTTCTTCATAAACCCACTGTGAGTCACGTCTCGAATCGAATTTCGGTATAAGTTTGGAAAATTACTTACGTACGTTATAAATTTAGTTTTCCTTATTAGAATTAGCATATAGGTAAGATGACAGAATAATATATTTTGAGACTTTCCTCTTAGGTACATCGATTAGTTTTTAAGCACTTATTTATTTTTAGTTCAAGGAAATTACGAGTTTAATAAACCCACCAAAAATGTGTTATGATGAATGAATGGAGTTTCCCGACACTTTGCCACACTTTTAAGTGGGGAAAAGTGGGTGAAAAATTCACAATGTGATTTGTATGGCTTCAGTTAACAGCTGTCGTTCCTGACCATTCACAATCCTTGTCCCAGAGAGAAATATAAAAAAAACACCTCGAAAATTGACACGTGTCAGTCAGTCACGCGTTGATAGGGAAACACAACAATGGTGTTTACAACGTCTTTGACGAACTTTTGCAAAAGTTTTTCTCTGCAGGTGGTATTTAATTTTTGCCCCGATTTTTAACCCTCGACGAACTTATTTTTGCAGCTGGCGTAACCACGTAATATTGCGGTAGTATTTCGTGCCCTTGAGCGAATCAGGTAAACTTTCTCTTCAACTTCAACGATTCTAGCAGGGTCGGAGCCTATCAGGACAGGAACCCGGGGTTCGGGAACGCTAGGCAAAGATAAACTCTAAAACATACATAACAGTGTAGTTTGAAAAAGTCTGGTTCACTGTCTATTAAATAAAAAAAAACAAATTGTGAGAAATGAACATCTTGATCATCTTTCTTCTGGTGAGGTCTTCAAAACTTTAGTTTTAATACGAATAAAATTAGACGTATCGAGCGATGCGCGGGAGCGGGAGGGTGTGTCAGACTTCTACTGACTAAAACCCACTCCTGTTCCTTATTTGCCTTCATTCTAGGTGCCTGTGCAAACCTACGGCCCCAGAATGTATCGCCCCTGTGTTTCTCTCTTATGGGCCGACGCACACGGGTTTAGTCCACTCTCGGCCCCTCGACCCCTAAAAAAATATTTGCATATTGGTTTCCTCTCAACCCTTAAACATAGTTTACACTCGACCCCCAGGGGGGTGAGCGCACGAGCTTCACTATATTTTTGTTTGAGTAAGCCGGTCTGTACCGTGCGTGAGGTTTGTAAATCTCATACAATGTACAATAGTAGAGTAGTACATTACTATGCACAGACGCTCAATCCGTGAGATAAGCTAGTCATTAATATTGTTACATAACTAAAGATCCGAATTAGCTAGAGTTATTTATTTACTTGCATCGAAATGTTGATATTAATATGGATCTTACCGAGATTTCTTAATTTCTATTGGATCCCGTGTGGCCAATAATTATACAAATGAATAATAATATTTTTTTCTCTTGTTCATGCAAGCTATGTAGTGCGAACTACAAATATGGGAATATCACGCGTGTTCACATTAGGATGTTGCAACTTCGGATATCCGATGTTGTCGATGTAAGTTTGGCAGCATGCGATTTTAGCGTCATACCTTTAAAATTTTGTAAATATCGGATTTTTTGTGCTCTTTAAAGTCAATTGTGGTATTTTAAGACATATCCACTTTCTTCTTTCACTGTATGAAATCTGTGTAAGTACAAAAATAACTCTACCTAATTCGGATCTCTGTACATAACACATACTGTGCTTCATTAAGTATAAGTATTTATAATTTTATATACATACGCGCATGTGTAATGGCTGGATTCCTATATGTTACATATTTATGCCTCGGTTACACATCGTGGAGGAAAAAACAAAGCATATTCGAACACTGACCGTAGAAATGTATCATTTATTTACCTATTTAAAGTTTCAGTAATAACACCTCAACAGCCCATGCCAATACGATGCTATACGTACAGCCATTATTATTAATTAATAATATTAAAAACAAAAAAAAAAATGTAGCACAGGGTGATTGGATGATGGGTGCAAAGCTTTAAGGCGAAGATAGTACGGACAATTTAGAACCATGTATGATTAATTTAATAAAATAAAAATTAATTCATTTATTTAATTTGGCTAAAAATAAGCAGTTTACTTACAATTTCGGCAATTTTTGAAAAAATCTTAATAGTGGGTTAATAAAAATTGATGAGACTTCGCTGAACATAATCATGGCTTAATTGGTTCAAAATGGTCTGTACTATCTTCGCCTTAAAGCTTTGCATCCATCTTCCAATCAACCTGTATATTTAAAAAATGTAGACAAATGTAATGTGATAATGTTAACCTATCACATACCCACAAAACGAGACACAATAGTAAAACAATAACACCTAATAATAATTTAATTATTACTTATATTATTATTTTTAATGAAATATATGACTCTCATATTATTAGAATCTCACGTGGGGCAGAAATATTAAATACGTGATACTTCCCCGAGCCCATCTATCGAGCATCGTCCATCTCTCGTGAGCCTTCCTGGCTTTCAGCTACTTTCAGTTATGTCTTTTCGGAAGAAGTGTAAAATCCACAAAAAAATTAATAAAACTTAACTATATATAACTTATTACATACTTACTTCTAAATAAAAAGAAATAGTCAAACTTTGTTTAAAAAAAATCAACGATTGCTATGTCACATCAATATTATAATAGCTACAGTTTGTGAGCCTGTGTGTCTTTATGTTTATTACTTCTTAACACTCGAATGGCAAGACGGATTTGGATGATAATTCTGATACGGGTAGAATCCTGGAAAAGCTCATTTTTTTACAGGAGTATGTTTCCTTGGCACAATTTATTATCTTTGTGCTGGCAACATAACAATATTAGGTACATGTGGTTAGTAGGTGGGAGCTGGCTGAGCCAAACTTACGACAATCCACTAGCGGAGAACAGTGGGTCATTAAATCGCCAAAATCACCTGACGTTATTAACGAACGCCCCGTTAGCCACGTCAATCAATCTTCCTAAGCTTTCTCTGAACTATTGGGGTTCTATTCTAACCAGAAGCAGAGTAGCAGTATTTTACACGGAGTAAGTGCATTTCTTACCTCTACAAAGCAGTACTTAGTTGAAAAAAAATCATTGGCAAGATTGGTATTAGGTATTAGAATGGTATTTATTTACAAATGCCGTGATAAAGTGCGGCGGGACGTATGATATTTGACATAACGTGCATCTAGAAACACTGAAGAGTACCTATAGCTTATAGCATAATCAGTCTTATAATGTTCGCAGTACTGGGATTTAGGCCTCCTCCCTGGGAAAGGGAATGGGCTGTAATCCACTAAATCTCTTCCAAATTTTGGTTTTATGAAATGCTGGTTTCCTCACGATGGTTTTGTTTCACTGTGTTTTCTTTGAGAGCTGTCAGTAGTGGTGAGCCTGGCTGGATTTGAACTAGCGACTTACAACTTGTAAGTCGGGGCAGTTTCTACCACCGCTCCGCTGCTCCTTTCGTAATAAATAGTCACCCGTCCTTGCACTGGCTTCAATAAGAGTTGCTTAACTTTGAATCATCCCGTATGACTATTTCAACTTAGCTACGACGTCTTCAAAATTAAAATTATTCACAAAAATAAATCATGTCATGGAGGATGGTGTTGGCTTTGATCTAGTAAAGGTACATGTGTAATGACTCGCTTTATATGGAGGAGACACAGTAGTGATACATTATGCAGCGTCTTCACACGCAACACTGTCAACATTAATTAATGTCCATCTCATTAGTATGGAAATCCATTAACGCAGAAAACCCCGATACTACGGACTGCTGCGGGTCATACAGTTTGTAGAAATAGTTGGAAGAGAACCTACCTTAAAGGGTTCTCTCAGGAGAAGTGTTTTTTTCTATACCTGCTCTTTTTTACGTCTGCTCTGAACCTCGGCCTCACCTGTTGGTAAGCGATGCATGAGATCTGCAAAGTTATCATTGTTGTTTATGGATATCTTAAACATCAGGAATATCCTTAAAATGTCTATAAACCAATACCTGTTCTTTCTGTGCGTTCGTTCCAGGGCCCCGTTGTTCCCTTTCTCGTAACCCACGGTCCCATGCAGTAGGCTTCCATCCTGTTGGGCCCCTACGATTTGCTG
Organism: Mythimna separata; assembly: GCA_030763345.1. Lineage (NCBI taxonomy): Eukaryota > Metazoa > Arthropoda > Insecta > Lepidoptera > Noctuidae > Mythimna > Mythimna separata. The sequence goes on from CM061172.1 coordinate 467,086, forward strand.
ACATCTTGAGGCGCTTGTGGAACACTACACGCCGCGCGCCGGCGCCGTATGAATCGGTGTAATAAAGAGGTAGTGCTATAAAGTTTGTGTGGATCTCTCTCACAAATTATTTATAATGAATTTAAGACGTCATGGTAGTCCCCCTACAGACTGTCGCCTACGAAAAACCTTAGTAGTCGCCTATACACGTACATACCTACAATTACTCAGGTGCGGGCACTTATGTCACGTAGCTTAGGCCGTTCTTAATAGTTTAGGCTTCTTTAATTTATACCTGATCGGGAGTTCCCCAATACATACAGACAAGCAGAAACAGCTAGTGAGCCATACAAATCGTCTTTTAAAATTTAAATTATTAGTCAATTAGTCATCTATATTATAATGACGTCAAACATTATGTTAGTAGGAGGGAATCCATGGAACTATACAACTGAATTCGGATTACGGATTCTGAAAGTTCTTTGTTTTCAGATAATTTATTTACCTAGGAAGGCTAGCCTAACTACGACCAATAGGAGCGGAGTATAGTCATCAGACATGGGTAGTTTTAAGTATAATATGGAGTGTCCTCCACCATATCACAACAATTATAAAACAGAAAAAACCGGCCAAGAGCGTGTCGGGCCACGCCCAGTGTAGGGTTCCGTAGTTTCCCGTCCGTCAAACTAAGTGTCCCCAATTTTTCAAAAACTGTTCGTCCCATCAAGTTCAAAATAATTTTCCTAGAAAGTCTTTATAAAGCTCTACTTTCCAGATTTTTTTCATATTTTTTAAACTTATGGTTCAAAAGTTAGAGGGGGGGGGGGGGACGCATTGTTTTTTCCTTTGGGAGCGATTATTTCCGAAATTATTGATATTATCAAAAAATAATTTTAGTAAACCCCTATTCATTTTTGAATACCTATCCAACAATATACCACACGTTAGGGTTGAAATTTAAAAAAAATGCTTTTTACTTTACATGTAGGAGGGCTACCCTAAAAAAACATTTTTTTCCAATTTTTATTTTTGCACTTTGTTGGCGTGATTGACATACATATTGGTACCAAATTTCAGCTTTCTAGAGCTAACGGTCACAGAGATTAAGCGAGGACGAACGGACAGACATGGCGAAACTATAAGGGTTCCGTTTTTGCCAATTGGCTACGGAACCCTAAAAACCATTTATTATAATTGGAATTTGTATTATGGGAGACTGGTGCCTAAGCTAGCTTTCACTCTTCTTCCTTTCTTCTTTGAAGAGACATTTGTCTCATACATATGGATGAAACATGTGCTGAAACACACTAGTGGCTCATCACAGGTAGCCGCCAGTAATTAAATATAATACTAGCTGTCCCCTGCGGTTTCACCCGCATTTTTCGTTACTGCTCCGCTCCCGTGGTTCATAGCGTGATGGCATATAGCCTATAGCATTCCTCGATAAATGGGCTATCTAACACTGAAAGAATTTTCCAAATCGGACCAGTAGTTCCAGAGATTACCCCCTACATACAAACTTACAAACCTACAAATTTTACCTCTTTATAATATTAGTAGTATAGATTTAACTCCAGAACGTGACTTACATTATTTTTGCCCCGTCATCTCTTCAGCTATGGTATTAAGAACAGTCCAGCTATTTATAAGTATTACTGCTTATAATTTTATTAATTCAATTATTAAACAGTATTTTCTTGCAATTAAAATCATATTTATAAACAGTTTTACTAGAGCTTTGCGTCAGAGTTTCTGCCGGTGTTTATGGTAAGTAAATGGTAACATTCTAACAGTAGGTATGACTCTCACCAATTTACGCACATATCGTATACAGTACATAATGTTGTATAGACTGGAATCAATGTTGTATAGACTGGAATAGAATCCTACCTGGGAATCAATTCCAGGACCCCACGCTCGGTAGTTACGCTTGTGACTACGAGACCAGCGGGACAGTTCATACGAGTATCAAACACCTTTTAGGAATCGATTAACAACATATTACTGGAACAATGCACGCCCTTAGAAAACCCACGACTTAGAAAATGAAGTTACATTCATAAAAAGATTTTTTTTTTTTTACTTAAATGCAGTTAGGTAGTGTTTTTAAATTAGGTAGGTAAGTATCCTAATTGTAGACAAAGATTGTGGGCGTTGCTGCATTGATAAGTGGCGCAATGATGGTGGTATCTACGCATGCACATACAAACACGCTAGTGAGTGACGCAATCACGATTTATTAAGTATTTTTTAGTAATATAATTCTTGGTCAGGTCACCTCAGCTGCATGCACACTGACCGCTGGGCCAAGAGTCTCCATAATGTGGCACCTGTGGATGGTAGGCGCCCCCGTCGGGATGACCTAGATTCCTACCACATGGAATGGCTCGAGAAAAGATTACCTGGTTTGGAGGAAGTCTTTGCCCAGCAGAGGGAAGTATAGGCTAAATAAATTAAAAAGTTGAGTAATCTACGATAAAAAAATATTTACTTATTTAAAAAAATAGCTGAAAATTATTTTACCTGTTTTGAACTTAGTACGTCACACTTATTAGTGTCTCATGCTTAAGTTGCTACTAAGTACGTCACTAAAGCACGGTGTGTTTTTAAACTTTGCGTATCAAACTTCAAGTTATATTTTTGTCGTAATCTCAGTCACGTTTTAAAACAGCAGAGCAAAAGCGTCACATAAAAATTGTTCCAGAAATCGCACGTGCGTTTGTGGGTAACAAACTTACAAACAAATTTTGAGGTATCTTTGCCCCATTTTGTGACCAGTTGCGCAAGGTTAGAAGAAAGTTTTCCGAAGAAATGGAAGCCTAAGAAGTGTTTGTAAAAAGTTTCCCACAACCCCTTTTTAATAGCACACCTGTTTCTGGAGCTATGTTTTTTTTATATTAATACAATAGAAATTTATTTTTCCGTGACGGAGAAATGTTTCAACGGCCAGGTGTGCTTGTTACCCTCCTGGGTGAGGAGGTTTTTAAAGCTGTTTCTGGAAAAGAATATACACATAGATACCTATGAAAAAAGTTACTGCGTTCCTGGAACGCAAAGGGGCTAATGAAAACTGAAACTGGTGGGTTTTTGTCAGTTTGACACTCTTTCGCTCTACATAAATAGCGGGAGATGTCATTTGATGATCTTCTTAAAAAACTTGTGATACCTGTTAAATCTGTTGCAGGGAAACCTGTGCTCCTGGCAAAGAAAAGGACATAGGTGTGATAAGTACAAGTAAAAGTAGTAGTCTGATACGGCCTGTCGCTCCGCAGTAGAGCAGTAGGTCATTAGATGATTTCCTACGTCAATAAAAAAAATTGTTAACTTTTTTTTATTAGCAGTAAACAATCGCGGCTACTCAAACCAACTTACATACTAGCATGTTTACTAAAAGCCTCTTTAGGTACTACTTAGTACCTACGACAATAATTTGTATAAACTACATACAGAAATACTTACCTCTACACGCACTAGTACGAGTAAAACGTCTCATTCTTACCCGTAAACCATTTGTAGGAAGAGCCGTACGGCGTCATAGTTCATAAAAATAAATAGTTTCCTTGACAGCGCCACCTGGCGTCACGTAGCGGCGTTACGTTTTAAATAAATAAATAAATAAATAAATAATAAATTTTATTCAGATATCTGAGATCCATACAAAATATAAAAACTAATACACAATAGTAAGCAGGGACTTCGTCCGCTGTACCAATTTCCACATAATAGGACAATCATATCTACTCGCTATGACACTCAGGATGCTGTGACGACTTCCACGCAGTCGACTGATGAGTGATGCAGTCTTTTTGCGCCACAGGGCTGCAAAGCCATCTATGTGCGCATCAGCAAACATTCCTGATGCGCTACAGAAACGTGGAAGCCGCAACAAGGCCCTGAACGCATTGTTAAATTGGACCCGCAGAGCATTGTATGCTCTCTGGGTATAGTCAACCCACAGACATCCCGTGTACAGTGAGGTGCAATAAGCTCTAAATAAGGTGATTTTGACCGAATCTGTACACCGGGAGAATCTGCGAGCCAACATGTTCGCCCGAACTGACAATGTACATGTTAACATGTATTTAGGAACACATTGGGCTCGTAATGGCTGCGTTTGGCCCCGAGATTGAGATAAACTATTGTTTGTTTACTAAATCATTACCTTGACTGTAGGTAATTTGGGTATCTTCAAGACTAGAGTGAATAGGTTCTTAATAAACTAGTGTGCACCACCATCAACGATTGCATTACTGCTTACCATCAGATGGGATTGCATTCAAGCACTGGTTTATGTTATATAAAAAAAAAGATTTTAAAGATGGGTTGAAGTCGGGCAGTTTTAGGTAAATAAGGTTATTTTTTGTTTTAGGTGGGAATTCATCTAATGATCTCCCACTCTGAGCGGAGTTATTGGAGGGCGCGTACCAGTCTTTCACTGACGAAAACCCACTCCTGTACCTTCTCTGCCTTCGTTCCAAGGTCTCGGGGTTGATTTTCACATAACCCATGGGTAATGTGAAAATCCATGTCATGCCATGCCATGGCGGTTTATAAGGTCAGGAAGAAATTTTACAGGTGTACATTAATTTCGAATTTTAGCTTCTATGTGGCGTCATAGATGTCACTACATTTAGACTTATGGGAGACAGGCTAAGTTAGGGAATTTTATTTCACTAAAATCACTCCTGTGGTCACCGTAAGCACCTGGAAGAGGTCTAACCTGAATGGGGCTGTCTCCACGGGTAGCATTTACCTGAACTATCTTTAAATACTTGTGAAGATACTCCTGTAAAAAGATGATAAGGTTACCTTCTCATTGAAAAGTTTAAAGAATGTTTCTAACAGTTTGGATTTACCATCGCATTATAGATCCCTCTGATATCCAGCGCGAGTGTGGTGCCCCTGACCAAACGATACCCCTCTTATTTGAGTGCCTAAATTGTCCCAACACCTGCACTTTGGAAGACCTAAAAATGCCACTGACACCGCAATAAACGTGGCAACCTACTGGACCCAAAAACTATGGAAGAAGAAAAACCATCGAAACGAGAAAAAGAAGAATAGTTTGAAGTTTACAATTTAGCACCTACTAAATATTCACAACAAGATAACCGAGAAAAACTAACCAAAACAAAAAAAAAAAAACCAATTAATGGGACCTCGATTTACAAGAGCGGCTCTATAAAGTCAATGCAAGGCACTCAGCAAATGCGGCCGAACTAGCTTGTCACATCAAAGCGGTGAAACGGTACAAATTATCTAGACGACCGAATTTGTTTACACGTTAATGATGTTAGGACAAAGAGTTGAATGCAGAAGGTACATTCTTTTCTTATTATTAAAAAATATATTTTTCTGATCTATATCTCTTTGTTTATATTTCTAAGATGGTTCAGGTAGCGTAGGGCACAGATCATACACTGTTAAACATTTTAAAACCTGCTAAAACAAAAGAATGAATTTTGTTTGTCCACTATGGTTATTGAATTTTATGACTCTTTTGTTTTAGACAATTGCAAGTACGCTTTAGGTACCTGCACTAGTTGAAACAAAAGAGTTACAATAACCCCTTTGACTCATTGTAAAACTTCTAGGAATGAATTCGTTATTTTAACTACTTATTGCTCCCTATTCTTCCTGAACTTATTCCAAATTATTTTGTTAAAAAATATGTATATAGGAAAAGATCAAGATCGATAGTTAGATACGCAATAAGTATTTATTTTTGTAAATCGTTGCACTTTTCTTACGATTTGTACTTTTGCAGCTAAAAGCCATATAAAACCGGCCAAGAGCGTGTCAGGCCACGCTCAGTGTAGGGTTCCGTAGTTTCCCGTCCGTCACAATAAGTGTCCCCAATTTTTCAAAAACTGTTTGTCCTATCAAGTTCAAAACAATTTTCCTCGAAAGTCTTTATAAAGCTCTACTTTCCAGATTTTTTTCATATTTTCTAAACTTATGGTTCAAAAGTTAGAGGGGTTAAAAAAACAATGTGTCCCCAGACACATTGTTTTTTACTTTTGGAGCGAATATTTTCGAAATTATTGATTATACCTACCCTACCTACCCCCTAACAAAACATTTTATTTTTCCAATAATTTTTCCAATTTTTATTTTACTACTTTGTCGACGGGATTGATATACATATTGGTATCAAATTTCAGCTTTCTAGTGCTAACGGTCACAGAGATTAAGCGAGGACGGACGGACAGACATGGCGAAACTGTAAGGGTTCCGTTTTTGCCATTTGGCTACGGAACCCTAAAAAAGCGGGTAAGTTAGGCAAAAGATGAATGGAATGGATTGTAGCATTGGGTAAGTTAGGTTTTTGTTATAAAAAGATTATGGATGGTGGAATGGTCACACTCACGATCTTTTACTTCATAGTCCAATCAGTAGTCGCAGTCCCTTAAAAATGTATCTACTCCACCCTGTTTCTTCAATCCAGTAGCTTATAATCCTTCTGCAGCCACTACTTCGTGATCCACGTAAGGCTGGTCATCTGCACAAGTTCCTCGCCCCTGACCTTCGCGAGCGATGTAATCGTGCCACGCGACGTGACCGCCATACCAACGCGCGGGATGCGGGGAATCACGTGTGAAGGCTGCAGCCTGGTCGCCGGTGATAAACCTCAGCCAAAGGTGATCGGAATATTATACAGCTATTAACTGGTCCTTGACATAATTTGTGTTGCAGGTTTTATTGTTTTTACAAAGTCATTATAAGTAGGCTTGAGATGGTGGCGAGATTTTTCGTAAGAATTACTGCAGCCCTAGAACGCAATGGATATAATTGAAAGAACATGGATGGGTTTTGCATCAGGAATGAAGATATCCATAGAATAACCAAGGTTACCGACGTAGTCCGAAGAATTGCCAAACAAAATGGCAGTGGGCCGTGAAACAGATGGCCGTTGGTCTGGAAAGGTTCTGGAGTGGCGACCACGTACCGGAAGATACAGCGTTGGAAGGCCTCCTACAAGGTGACGAAGACCAATGACCTGGTGAGTTGAATCAGTTGGATGCGAGACGCACAGGACTATATTATGGTGACACTTGGGGGAAGCCTTTGTTTAACAGCGGACGTCTTTTGCCTGAAATGACAATGATGATGATGACGTAAGCCTATGAACAGTAAAAAATGCTGAAGTCTTGAACCCTCTGCTTGCATTCGTGCTCTCGTATAGCCTGTGAGGTTTCCTAACAAGATTGAACAGGCATCTTTTGGGTGCACTCTCTCCATCGCAGCTCGCTCACTATAAAGCGAGATCGAGGTCACGAGGGAACACATCAAGAATAAAAATCACATTACATTCAAATTAAATAGGCGAAAGTTTGTGTGAATGTTGTTGTATATATTTTGTCATACTTTCGCGTCAAACGGCTAAATGGATCTGGATGAAGCTTGGTACCTACATGAGTAGACCATGACCATACGATAGTTTTTATATTGAGGTAAGTTTCCTTGGATTTTTATTTTGTCACTTACATACTTGCTGATAGAAACTATAATAAAACATAAACGATTACAAGTTCTTTTTACAATTGATAGGTTCGCGTTTCCTACCTGTTGGTAAGCGACAATGACGGATGACGATGGCGTATTTTCCACACACCTTAGGTCACCCATCTCCATTACAAAGGCTAAATAAAAAAGAGTTCTGGGTGTGTCTGTGACTCTGTGTAATTGTCTGTGGGAAATCACGTGACCAGAAACCAAAATATTTTTTTGTTAATCACGTGCTGGAACTAAGTAAAAACTTAATTAAAATTGTAGTAAATAAGTCTCAACGAATTTTGAGTTTTTGTTATTAAAAAAACACGTGAGGCATAGTTTTCAAAACGTGTTTAGTTACAACGCAAAAGCCAAAAAGTTAATCTCCACACTGCTGTAGTCGAATACATTTTAAATTCCTAGACGTAATTTGCAGTAAAGTCTCGTTCACAAAATAGGTTTTGACAAAAGTAATAAATAGGTTTAATTAATGCGATGCGAGACGTATAGGGCTGTTCGTCTCGGGGACACTCGGGGGAGGCCATGTCCAACAGTGGCTTTCTTTCGACTGAAATGATGATGATGATGTTGAACTTGGATTGGATTGGAATCGACTGATTCAAGATGATTACATTAATTACATAAGACCTTCCTCATATATCACCCTTGCCAAATATTCAAACCGAAACACAACTATTTTCAACACACATCAAAACTAGCGCTTGAGATGTCAACAAAAATGTAGGCGCCAACAGAGATGATGCTCGCTACAGCCGCGGGGAATTTCTCCAAGAAAACCCGCGGTCCTACAACGGTAACAGAAAGACTCAGGTGTGGTTTCAGTAAGGAAAAGTCCGACACAAGAGCGACGAAGTTATTGGATGATTTCCCGCTCAAAAAAACCCCTTCAACCTAAAGGCGGTGGTTCACGACTCGAATAACGTAGTATATTTCGTACTCGCTACATATTCGTATATATTTATTTATTGTACCAACTGGTTGCTAGACAACCCTTGACGCATGAAAATATATCTGGGGGTCTTTTCTCACAATACTTCTGTTACTTGTCGTGTCAGCGAATGTGTATCACTAATGCTTTAGATTTCTTGATTCAAACCCAGGACTCGTTCGTTAGTGAAAACCATCACTGAAAACCAAGAAACCACTGTATATTGTTTTTTTTATTAATCTTTTCTTTTTATGCACCTGCCATGTTTTCTCTACACCACCCTCGGTTGACTGGCAGAGAATGCCAAGGCATTAAGTCCGCCTTTGTACCTTTGTGTTGCTTGAAGTTTTAATAAATAAATGCAGCTGTATAAAATTTGTTTGACGGTAAGAAGTATTTGACTTGACTTATCGGGTCATACCAATGTGGTCTATACCAAACAAAATGTCAGTTTATGGATTGACATGCGTTGACGTAATATCACGTAGTCAATCCTATTCATTTCGGGCGATTGACAATCTTTGTCGAACTGTCACTGCGTAGAGCGTCACTCGTCAGGTCTCGGCCTTGACACGTATCAGCAGTCAGAGGAATCACGTGATTCCCCGCATCCCGAGGCGTTAACATTGCGATCACGACTGCCTCAATAGCTTTTATCATCTTTAGCCATTTTTTACATGAGCTTTATCGTTGAGTTTGCTAGCTTTAGTATTAATTCGTAACTTGTTGATAGTTGAGATTGTTGAAGTTACAGCGTCTCTTTAGATTTTTTTACGGTTTTCGCTGATCTCTCTTTGAGGCGTGCTTGAAACAACGCACTGTCGACGACCCGGGATCGGGATGGTCTGACGGCGAGCTAGTAATTGCTCGTTGTCCGCAAGCATTTAGGTACTGCATCCCATTCCCTTTCGCTCCAGAACATGACCTGAACCGATTGAATCTATCTTTTTACCTAGCTGTCATGCCATAAAGGCCACGCCTAAAAATAATACAAAAGCCTTTTTATTATAACAATTGTTATCAAGTAGGCACGGTGTATGTAGGTAGTAGGTTATTTAATAACATGGAAACAATAAAGATACATTTTTTTTATTTCACGTACAAATATCTACTCATTATGTACTCTGTTATGGTTTTCAAGTATCTAACCTACTTCCAGTTTCAATGTTTCTTTTGAATTTAATACACGTGTTGGAATTATTTCAGAAATGATTTTTTTTTCACTTATATAAAAGTTGGGCTTGTAATACTTTTCCTGTTATGGATAAAAATATAATGAATTAAATGAAGAGGTTTTCCGTGTTTATGAGCAATGTAGCTACATTCTATAGATGTTCTTACAAATATCGGGCACGTGCAGGTTTGACAAGAACCTTCCTCCATCATTACGTAAAACGGAACGTACTTATATCTCTATGTAATACAGACCGCGATTACGAACTTTTCATTTCAGAGACACGTGAATCCAAATAAGTATTCGTAGAAGATATGATCTACGGTTATTAGCAAGAACGTTTGCATGGTACGTTGACCCCAATTTTGATTCGGTTAAGGACATAGGGATGATAAAGATTTGGAGATATGTGACGTGGTAATACACGTCAAAAAACAGTTTAAAAGAAAATTATTATCATAACATCGAAAGGGAAAGTAGGGCACTAGCGATTTAAGGTTGAATTTTGACTAAGTCAAAAAAGTTAAAATATTTTATTCGGGGGCATATTGGTCAACTACACCAAAAGATGGAGGTCATCTATAAAACAATATAAACAATGATTTCCTGCCGGAGTCTGTGTTGTCTGGGTATATTTAAGCCAAGAGTGAATAGGTTACTTTCAGGTAAGCGCGTTCCATCGTCGACCACATCGTGGCTTTCCTTCAGGTAAGATGGCAGTCAAGCGCAAACCTATAAGAGATTTAAAAAAAAATGTGTGAAATCATGAATATATACTGTAGCAATTCTGAAAACAGTGGTTGAGAGTCTGATCCCCTATTCTGACTAAGACTATGTGGAGTTAAATTATTACTGCTTGCTATATCATTCTCTGCACATTACATCCACTAAACACTGTTTTAGGCTATCACGGTTTATTTCATAGTTTAAATTGTCACTTACGGGATATCTTCCGTGATTGTTTTTTATTTTGAGTTACGGATATCGGGAATTCAAAATAAAAAACAATCACGGAAGATATCCCGTAAGTGACAATTTAAATTACATCCACTAGTGAAGTGGATGTGAAAACTTACAGTGGTAAGTTTTATTTTTTATCCTTTTTTGCGTATTATTAATACAACTTACCTATAGGGTATTTTACTAAGAAAATTTTTAATTACTAAGAAAACCATAATGTTGTCTGATAGCAAGGAATAAATAAAAAAAAAACTATTTGAATTATCACTTATTTATTTATTGTGCAGACCTACCACAGTGTTTTCTTTTTAACCCTAAAGTTGACTGGTAGAGAATGCCCTGATGCATTAAGTCCGCCTATGTACCACCACTGCACATGAAGTTTAAATAAATAACCTAATTTAAATGCCTGATTAGTATACCTGCTTATAAAATTGGGCTGTCCTTGATAGGTGTAAGCGTAATTAACAATGGTCCAATTGAAGTAGGAAACGTTTCATGGGTTGGCCAGAATTTTCTCGATAGCTTTGTCGGTCAAGGCAACGAAGTTGTCCCAAGTTATCCTCATTACATTGCATAGTGTGAATATAATGAGCAACTAGTTAACTTCCTGTTGCTTTGCAGTATTGGGGTCATATATTGTGCGAAAGAGAACCCTTCCTGTGCGTTGATGTCAGTCAGTTTCTCCTTATAGATGTATAGATTATTCTGATACCAATCAACTACATTCACGTGGATTTTTTTTTTGACTAACGTAAGTGAAGCCACAAGCGAGAGCTATTACAATAAAAAACGACAAGATACACGTTAAAATCCTCATCATTTGTCAGTAAGGTCATTGACAGCTTCGCATTGGCCGATTTGACTTGTCTTGTTTCAAATCAATAGATATTGATCAATACCTAAATCTTCGTCCAAAACTTCATGTTCTGATCGATTGAACAAAAAGAAATGATATAAAAGTTTTTTGATCAGTGTTTTTAAATGTAAGCCCAGCACATGTTGAGGCATGCGCCCAATAACAATTACTGTCCAGTTGCTACCATTATTATTCTACTATTATCCTGGCTATTCATTTTCCTATTATATATTATTTCCCTATTTTATTTGTAGTTATAAAATCTACTATGTACCTACTCATTCCGCAGCTAGGTAAGGGTGACTACACCTTAACTTAAACCACTTTTTTGCGTAGGTGTGTTGTAGAATTTTCAAAGTTTGACCTTCACGGCGGCGATTTTAAGTGATTCAGCTTGTATATACTTGTTCTTTTAAGATAATTGACGGACTACTACGACGGTTTCCTCTCTGACGTGGAAATTAGGACGGAAAATAATACATTAAGGTAGTAAACTTATGAATGAAGGAAATAGTTTTGTGGAAAGTTACACCGATATCCGTTTGTTTTATTTTAAATAATACTGAAGACTATAAAACATGTTCTAAAGATTCTGATATTTTTGAAAGTTCATACCAAATGTCTGTCTACAAAACATTGCTTCCTGGTATCAAATTAATTCAAGATGCAAAACGAGATTTTTAGTTTTAAGTACTTATGTTAACTTAAGTTTTGTTGAATTGATACCCTCATTTATTTTGCTGTAAGAAAACCCAATTGTGGGTTAACATCACCTGCCCTATTTTTTATTTTTGTAAATGCTGTGTACAATAAAGAGATACATATCAAAGGATTGGCTAGGCTTATTAAAATTGACAGTAGGACCTTAAAAAAATCTGAAATTAATGTCCGGAGTAAAAATGGAAATGTATGAAACATTGAATGATTACAATATAATAACATAAACACTGCAAGAAAGGGAAACTAATGACATACCCGAAATTGATGGGATTAGAAGCCCGGCGTGCGGTGCAACAAACTCAGGGCCGACCAGTCCGTCAGGTCCGACCGGCTCTCGCGTACCTACCGTCATAAACTTTGCATATGTATATCAATTATATGCCATCTCTTTGATTTGACCTTTACGGTTTTGAAAACGTGTGCCTTGTTGGCTTGTCTCAAGTTTTGAAAATGGTGCTTGATGTTTAAATTTTTGTGAGTGTTGTTTCTTACACTTTGCGTGGCAGAAATCAATAATAAACCTGTATAATATTGTTTTACCATGACTGCAGTCTTCCCGTCCGATTATAATTTAGGCGTGTTCAAGGTTAGAGTGAATAGGCTTTTAATAAACTAGTGCTCCTCACCACCAACGAGTGAATCGAACGAACAGAACGGTGAGATCGCGGTCAAGCACTGATTTAAACAAATTTAAAAAAAAAATCTACCTTTGGCTCGCATAGGCTTATCATAGCTTAGATACTCATTACATTAATCATTTATAAAATGTGTTCAAAGTAGTAAAACTTTTCTATAAAATTTAGGGCCATGGCTAGTTTAGACTAACGGTTAGTCATAATCATATTAACTTGGTTTTAAAGCCGGTTGATTTGCCAGACAACCTGTCCGTTCAAGTTTGATTCTTAAGAATACACTTTTAATGATCTTGTGATCAAAGTGCTGATAGATTGTTTGTTTATATTGTTATTAATTTCTTGTAGAAGCAAAGAAATATGTTAGGTTTTTCTAATGCAAGAGAAATAACACGAAAAACTGATGTAAACTAAAGCTCGGTTACTTTACAATGTGTTTACATAATACTTAACAGGTAAACTGCATCTGAATCACTACAACTGCAATTTCATCATCATCATAATAGTTTTACGTTGAAATTACAGAGTCATGAACCATCACTTTTACCATTGACGTCCAAGCCTCCGTGATTCACTATGTGATGAATTACATGTTTTTCTCTCTTCCACACATACCTACGCAGCTTTTTGATCGTGTTTACATTGTTACCAATAACATGGGTTAGAATGTTATTTCGTTCATTTGCTCCAAAAAAATAAACTCACGTGTGTGTGAGTAGGTTACACGTGTTTGGTTTTTTTGTAGCGAAAATCTGTCATTCTTTGATGGTTTTATTGACCTATTAAATAGGTAGCTGTTTATCCCTTCTCAATTTTATACTGTGGCTCGAGCGTGATTTGTGCGTGATTTTTATTTTTGCTAATCAATTATTAAGTTAATTGTAGGTAGGTATATCTATATAACATTTGTGTATGTAATTTTAATTTCTATTGTTGAATAGTTTTATAAAATTTTATTCATTACACTCGATTTTAAATTTGATATACATAGTTATGGATAATGTCTGAATTCATTTAGAAATAATTACTATAGTAAATATGTTGACAAATATTGGTGGGTGTGTGTGTGCAGATCTGTCTCACGGCTGGGCTATGCCCTCTCTCACCTTCCAAACCTATCAATCTTGTGCTATCCCTAGCTAAATTGGACTCGCAAATGTGGTGGTGTGATGATCGCCCGCCAATGTCGCTGTCGACTTTGACAGCGACATTGGCGGACTTTCTCCAGATGTCCAGTGAAGATCTTCGCCGACCAGTAGTTAAAAGTATTGATTTAACTATACTATAATATCTCGTTCGAGCCTTATGTGCTCTCTTGTCCTGCTCTTTTCGTGAATCTTCCCTATCAGGGTCAATATCACTAGTGGTTGCAAGCGCGTCGGCGGAGGACCTGGATTCAATCTCTAGGTCGGGTAAAACGTTTTAAGATAATTATGTTCAACTTAACTTGTATGGTAAACTTAAGAGACGCAATAGGGGTGTACTAGGTATATATTGTTACTAGTTTACAGCAGTGGTTTCACCTGCAGGAAAGTAGAAAAAAAATAGTAACATAATATGTTACTCAGTGAAGATGTATCTAGCTCTCTAGTGATGAAAGTATTCTTAAAATAGGTCAAGCAGTTTTTCAGATAAATAACGTAAACGTAACCTACAAAATAAAAAATTTAAATCTTTCTTCTTTATAATAATAGTTTAGATCTAACCTGTAGGCGTTTGTAGGCATCTTGTTATGTTTTGATGTAGCTCAAACTTCAACCGGGTTACCATTACTAAAATACAATCAAAATTATAAAAAATAATCGCCATAACACGCCAGTTCAGTTTGAAGGTCAGCCAGCATAAACAAAAAATAAAAAAAAATTGTTAGCGGCAAAAACCCAAAAGTCAAATTACGATTTTCGACAAACCGGGTTTTTTATTAGGTTTTTGATTTCATCGTATGAGATTTGTATAATTAATATACATAGATAGGTATACTATACCTACAAAAGACTTTATGATACTGCGTAGCGGATCATTTTTGTGAGTGTGAAGGGAATTTTGTCCCTGCATTTTAAAAATTATCAATATAGACTGGACAATGGACAGCTATTAAACAAAACACTTTTTAGTCTTGTCGATCATATAGTTCACAGTCTTGTGTAAAAGTATCTTAAAAAGTAAAAGTATCTTGCGAAATGATTTGATGAATTCCACACATTGTAATGATTTCAATACACTGACATTCGAATTTTTCAAAATCATTGTTCCCAGGAGTAATAGCAGGCGGTCGTCTCCTTCTACGAAGCAGTAATGCTGAATGGCCCTCTCACTCAAGTCACCGGAATCCCGACCTCAATTTGCAGCCACCGTAGACGTCGGCCGTCCGGTAACCGCCTGGATCGGGTCCAAGTAATCTACAGCGTGCTCCTCAAGAACATGTCAGCAAAACCGTCGTCCTACTGGTGCCATGGGTTCCCTTCTGAAAAGAAAACCCAGGGCCCTGGAACCTAAAACAAAGAAGGCACATAAGAAGAGAAAAGTGGGTTATAGTCCTACTCTGCTCAAGAGCAGGAAAAGCCATTGGAAGATTTCTCACCTACAATAAAAGTAAATCATTGTTCCTTCTCTAAACCGTCATCAGTAATCAATTATACCTACTGTAATACAGCATCGGCTACATTACCGTCATTTCATCATTTAGCCACCTCATGTCTTCATCTCTTCGTGTGCGTCAGATCTTCTCGGAGTTTTACTGACGTCAAGAAAATAAAAGGTGTGTAAAAGGAAACTATCCCGTGTTTCCTTAATAGGCAAATATCGTCATCTAACATCATAATAAGGAAAGGAAAGTGCATTGATCATCAGTGGCTTCATACTAAAGTCTTTTGCGATGCATGTCCAAAACGTCACAAAACGTTTTGGTAACACATTCATTGTGTGTACATCTATGGAGTTTAATTCCCTGCTGGAGTCTGTATTTCCTACTAGTTACAGTCAGCCCTTTTCCTCTTAAATTCCTTTTTTTTTGTAACACGTGGCCCGACTCTAGGAATAACTCCTGTTTCGTGGGTGCGAACACAGACATATGAACTTACATATACAAAACATCAAGACCTGGAACACATATCTATAGGTCGTACAAATATTTGTTCCGTTCGGGAATTTTAAATCCACGACACATTGTGCAGCAGCCAATGGCTCAACCACTGCACGGACCGTATCGTCTTTAAATCAAGAGTCAATAGGAAACTTCCATGCAAGCATGCTCCATCATCGACCACACTATACGCCATAATCATTAGTTACATGCAAGCATTTCTGACCTAGTTTCCTCAACTCCATCTATCGTCAGTAGGGGTCTGATGACGCTCGTAAAATCAGTCAGTCAATTATTTTTATCTGACATGTCAATCATCTACATACTCGTAGATGTAAGGTACGGTACTCAGGGAAGGAAAACGGATGTGCCACCTTATCGGATCTTATCGTGTGTGTAAAAACTTTAATTAAGACCGAAAACTGTATTACGCATCGAACCTGTTGATAGATTTATAGTTTTGACCATGCTGGGTACACGGTTATCAAACTTGAAATAATTGATCTAAAATGTATACGTACTATCCAAAAAAAAAACTATCCAACTGAAATCAGCTAAAATACACCCGGTGCTGGACATATACTTTTCCAAAAGTCTAAAGCACTGAGCGATCATGTGCGTCTCGCATCCTGCAAAGTGTAAAGAACTTTGTAACAACACCGGCTTCAACTGGATTAAATTAATGAAAAAATTGACGCGTAAAAGTTTTTCTAAAAACCTATTACCATAACAAAACAAAAATTGCAAAACAAATATCTTAAGGATTCGAAGGATTCCGATCACATATCTAAACAGGCGTAGGACTGGAAACCCCAAGATAAAAGGAAGCGTGGCCGTCCTCAGCAAACCTGGCGACGTACCGTTTTGGCAGAAGCTACAGCCATCGGATTGACTTGAAGCGAGGTGAAGCTCAAGACTACTGTCGACACCCTCTGCCCCAGCTAGGGGATATAGGATCTTAAGATCATTTAACTACGTTGAAAAGCCAATGCTGCTCAATGGTATATCCCATTGAGCATCCATTCTGGTATGCCCACTGCTGCAGTAATTTGGCAATTCTTCGGGTCTATGTCGATTATTTTGATTCTGTTGCATATCTCTTCATTTCAAATTCGAATATATTGAGAAACTAGCTTCCGCCAGCGGCTTCGCCCGAAAAAAAGTATCCTATATGTTAATCCAGAGTATAACCTACCTACCTACCTACCTAGTATAACATACCAAATTTCAACCAAATTGGTCTAGCCGTTTTTGCGTGAAAGAGTAACAAACACATCCATTCTCATAAACTTTCACATTTATAATATTAGTAGGATGTGTTCATTTAAGGTAGGAAAATTAAGAATATAAGTAGCATTTTCGTTCTCACCAAAGTACAGGTTACTAGTTAGACTGTACGATTGATGTTTTCGCAGGAACTTTAAAAACTACGGTCACTAATCCGTCTTTTGAGTGTTACTGTGACAAATTAAGTGTCTTTGTGCCCTTTGAGCTTCGAGCTAATTGCCTACAGAGGCGTTGGTCAGTAGTGACTATGACTAATAACTTCGCTAATGTATCTGACTATCAACACGTAGCCTTTCGATTCTGGTTTTCCTTTATTTTAAATGCCAATTTAATTGGAAACTAAACTCATGATAATTTAAATTAACTTCCTAAAGGAAAAAGATATTATCAACTGAAATATCCATATCGGCGTTGCTACGTCGCAGTTATATATGGTTGTCATTGAAATTTCTGGTAAAAACAATCTATGTAATATTTTTAAGGGCCTATTAAATAGGGCACTATGCTGGATGAAAAGAGTTTAAAAAGCGTTGTTAATGTTTCTCTTTTAATCTATCAATACCCGCGAAACGAGACACAATAGTAAGACAATAACAGCGCGGTCCTATGAGACCGGTCGGGGATTCATGAATTAAAAAAGGTTAAACTAGGGATTTATATGCCAACACGCATACAGATGTAGTGAAAAGCTCGCAGACATGTCTACGATATTTTAGTTTTGACAATCGGGTATTATAGGTTAGATACTTTGCGAAATTATTTTTTTTATCGATTATTTAGTTTCAAAAAAGCAATTGCCGCTGCTTTTTACATGCTCCCGTTGAACTTTTAACGTTCGTTCAATATTTTTTTTACCCTATACCTGATTGTTTTTTGTTCTCATTTGAAACTAACCTAAGGAGTCTTCTACCCCGACACCATCAATTTTATAGGCTACTAGCTGTCCCCTGCGGTTTCACCCGCATTTTTCGTTACTGCTCCGCTCCCGTGGGTCGTAGCGTGATGAGCCTATAGCATTCCTCGATAAATGGGCTATCTAACACTGAAATAATTTTTCAAATCGGACCAGTAGTTCCAGAGATTACCCCATACATACAAACTTACAAATTTTACCTCTTTATAATATTAGTATAGATATGTATACCTATAGGTTTAAGAAAAAATAATCATCTTTTTCTTCCTTTTGTCCCCTGATACATGGGGTGGGCGCAACATTATTTTTTTTATTCAGAAAAAGGAAAATACTATCATTGAATGCCTTTTCTTACAGATCCCTTTTCACACAATCCATCCATTTTTAGCTTTTCCTCTACGTTTATAAACATGCATAATTATACAAGAATATGTATTTCCGTATTAGTTGCATAAGTTTTATTCCTTTTCACATAACCATACCTTACAGACAAACGATTTCCTTAAAATTTCTCAGTCCTTGTTTAGGCAAAAACAATATATGTGTTAATAAAATTCCCTACGACTCACGCATATCGCTTAAGACGTCATAAACCGTGGTCAATATTTTACACCGCTACAATATAATATACTCAACTAAATACAAACTAGGTATCATCTAATTATTTTTTCTATTGTACATGTTGGACAATGGCTTTTGATTATGATAAACTATTTAGTAAAACGGGTTTTATTTGTCCTGTGTGAAGTTCAGTGTTAGAGCTAAGCTAGCAACTAGCTTATTTTGAATTATTATTGAATGCTTTGTTTGCAATCACGACTTCTGTGCGTGGGGTATAAAAATATTCAGTCTGGCTAAAGTGACAATGAACCCGTGTATAAATGACATTTAAATCAAAAAGAGGCGTTTTGTTTTGTAGTTTTTAGGGTTCCGTAGCCAATTGGCAAAAACGGAACCCTTATAGTTTCGCCATGTCTGTCCGTCCGTCTTCGCTTAATCTCTGTGACCGTTAGCTCTAGAAAGCTGAAATTTGGTACCAATATGTATGTCAATCACGCCGACAAAGTGCAAAAATAAAAATTGGAAAAAAAAGTTTTATTAGGGTAGCCCCCCTACATGTAAAGTAAAAAGCGTTTTTTTTTTAAATTTCAACCCTAACGTGTGGTATATTTTTGGATAGGTATTCAAAAATGAATAAGGGGTTTACAAAAATCATTTTTTGATAATATCAATAATTTCGGAAATAATCGCTCCCAAAGGAAAAAACAATGCGCCCCGTCTAACTTTTGAACCATAAGTTTAGAAAATATGAAAAAATCTGGAAAGTAGAACTTTATAAAGACTTTCTAGGAAAATTGTTTTGAACTTGATGGGACGAACAGTTTTTGAAAAGTTGGGGACACTTATTTTGACGGACGGGAAACTACGGAACCCTACACTGGGCGTGGCCCGACACGCTCTTGGCCGGTTTTTTGAAACTGTTTCTGGAATTACTCGTACAATACTTTTTTGTGCTTTTTTATCTTAGAATTTTAGCTTTGTCTACTAAATCTGTTAACTGATTTTTTTTTACTTGTTAGTATTTCTAGGTTTTAGAGTACAAACTAGGATCAGTTTCAACAACTACCTATGTTTAAAAAGTAGTCAAGCTTTGAGTATTACAGGGAAAAATAGTAGTAGGTGCAATAAAAGAGAGAAAAAAAAGCTTCAATTTAAAAATGTAAACAAATGAATCGCAGATACAGTACAAAAAAAATATCTTATAGCGCAATGACAGTAGGTTGTTAACCTGTATTCGGGTGCACGAAAATCGTTACTCGAATTCGGGCACCCGACGTATTAATTACATTGTTTTACATACGGTTACTAGAACACGGGCATACAACCCTCTCACCTTGCGCCCACGTTCAACGAAACTGCTTCGGATAACTAAAACGAAAGCTACTCGAATACGGCCGTACTCGAATCCGTTCTTTTACAATTAGTCGTTTGTCCGAATTCCATAGGCAATCGAGTTAATGACCAACAGTAATTGCGTCCTTAGATTCCTTGACACTGGTAGCCACGTGCCGACTCAGAACCCACACATGCATCGTTGAGCAATGTAGAACTATTAAAGACCTAGGTATAGCTGATCAATACCTACCTACGTATAGCTAGTATACAGAAATATTACTTACTGTTGTTTATTATTATTTAATAGCATAGTTGCCCCCAGTAATCATTAATTTTCCAAGTAAATGGTTGTTTCCTGTGTATTTATTGTACTCGTACCTACCGTACTGCTGCTACAAAATTCCTGCTCTAACATAGGAGGTCGAACAAAATCATCCTGCATGATGTCAATTCCAAACTACTAGGCCAACAGACCAGTCAAAGTAGGGAGTATGTATCTTTGTTACAATTGCCAACTTTTATTTTCTTCACAGAATTGCTCACAGCGGCTGTAAGGAATTCGAGATGGTTGGCCACTTACCAATCATCTCGAATGTCCTTTATTTTTCGGTGGGAAATTATCTAACGACTTCTCTCGCTCTTGAGGCAGAGCGGGAAGATAGGACAGTTTTTTACTGACTAAAGCCTACTCCTTTGTTCTTCTTCGTTCCAGGAACCTGGGGTTCTCTTTCGCATAACCCATTTTCCCAGTAGGCTTCGACTTTGCTGGGCTCCTACGGTTTTTCTGACATTCCTGTGAGGCGCGCGTGGCCATTACTGATGACTGGGAATTGGTATAGACGGTTACTGGACCTGGATGGCGATCTACCTGTTTCTTGACGTCCACAAGCCCGCGCCTAAGGTGGCTGTAAATCGGGGTCTTAAATCTGTTCCCTCATGCATGCGACCGTCTCCTTCACTAGCATTACCCTTTTGGAGTGCCCCAAGTGCCCGGACACCTGCACTTTGGAGGACTTAATGGGAGCCACCGATGCTGCAATCAACGTAGCTACCTACTGGGCCCAAAAAATTTGACAAGTTTACCTTCGATTCGAGACGACGACGACTAGCATTACTGCTTTGCAGAAGGAGGTGACAGCTTGCCATTAAGAGTAGTACGTCCTGGAGTGGATTGTTGTAGTCTGATGAAAGTTAGAATACAAAGTACAGGTTCAGATTCATGATGAATAATCATGTTATAAAAAAGCTTTACTACTCCTGACGTTTTTTACTACGTCTACGTTTCATTTTCCCCTATGTGCAATGCTTGTATAAATGAATCTGAAATTAAGGAATTTAAATTGACAAATTGCCTTGTTGACTGAAAGAATTTCCTTAAACTTCGTGCTACTGTGTCGTCAGCGACAATGCTGACCAAAATACCCACGGCTTTGTTACTCATCTCCATTATGTCAAAAGCATCATTTAACAGTAGTAGCGTGCTATGACGATGTAATCGCTTTCATGATTCATGAAACTGACCTGTTGACGTATTAGTTCAATAGCAATCATACGACTATGTATCACACCTGAAATCCTTAAAAGGAAAGGCATAGATGTTTGTAATTTATTGCCGTATATCGAGCAAAAACCCATAGGTGACATAGTGATACTACTTGACCCGGTGTTCGAACTCCAGACTTTTGCTCAGGGTTGTGCGTATGTTTCAGAGACTTGCTGTGGCTTTGAACCGCGAAAATAAACATTGGTGGGGTTCCCATAAAACATACGTGATTTTTTTGGCGGTTTTTGCTACGGACCGGACGGAACTCTTTGTACTCGAGTCCGACTCGCACTTGACCTGTTTATTTTGCAAACTTTACACAGATATCACATCGTTGCTTAAATTTGAAAAAAAAAACAGCCCAAGTAATTTCACAGTTTCCTACCTCGCGTGCAACAAACCTAACCTCTTAGAACAAGGAAAAACAATCCATAAGAACAAGAAGTGAACAAAATGTAAAACAGTTTACTAGGAAAACCTAATTAAGGCGCTAATATCAGTGTCGTTGCGTAACACGCTGCACACGTGGTTCGCACGCGGGGTTTTTATCTCGCGCTCCGGAAGAACCAAGTGTCTGTGTTATGTGATTAGCAGGTGTGGCTATTAAGTAAAATGGCCGACTGCTGGGGGCTTGGCGGGGTGCGAGCCAATGACTGACATTCTTTGAGAAACCTTTACCTTTAACCTTTGTCAAGCAGCAAGTGACATTTTTTGAGAACCTGTAGTCCTAGTACCTTTGTCAAGAAACAGCGAGGTATCCTGAGGATAACGTTGTCTTCAGGACTGCTCCTGCTGAAACAAAACACAGCTGCAGCCGAGAAAAATACGATCGTAAATACGCAGTACGACTAACGCACCTCTTTGGTTGCAGGCCGTCAAAAAACGAAAATAAAGCTCACTAATAATCTATTGAGGTATCAATCCCAATTTTTTGAGGGAGGCGCCGCTTACGCGTGCACTTTTGCAGGCTCAATCTGATAGCTAATTAGATGGATTTACGTTGTTGCAGTCTGAGTGATTTCACAAGAAATGCATTATTTATAATAAATTAGTTTTAAGTTAGGATAAGCGCATTTATAGCATTGGGGTTAAAAACCTGTAAAGATAGATGTAAGATAAGGATAAATAAATAAATAATCTCGTGATAGCAATATATTTAAGCAATCGATCTAAACCAACGCAGCAGGTTTTCGAATACTATGACCACTTAATAACATTAATTAGTAGTAAAAAGTCCATCAAAAGATATACCAGTATGTATGTTTTGAAAAAAATTAGTCGCCGTCTCGCAAACAACGCGATATGGCCTTCGGAAAACTACCTGTGTTGTAGTGTTGTTGTGGTTTTGCTTCGTATGAATTTTAAAACGTTGTTACTTTAAGGGGAATTCCCTGATATTCTGCTCGACTTAATTATGTAATATTCATAACATTTATGAAATTTAATGAGAAGAACTTTTCCCGTCTGTGGTTTCCCTAAATATTCCTATTTTGGAAATTGTTATCGATTTTGTGTTTATGCCTAAAATAGCTTTGGTACCAAAATATTAAATAAAAAACCAGCATAGAAGCCTAAAGGCTTTGTTACTGGTTTAGGTGGCAAAAACTACTGATGTTAATCAAAGGCCTTATTCTACGGCCGGAGGTATGAAACATCAGCTTTATATCAATCATGTTATCGACTAAGCAATACATACCTACAATTAACTTGTATGATTTTTCATCGCGGCCTTTCCCAGTAAAAACCTTACACGAGTCAGAATCACCTTATGGGTCGGTGCGCCGTAACTCTAACGCCGCCTCCTCGGCAACAAAAATAGCCGAAAAACTGGTATATAACGTATTTACCGCTGTGGGATTTCCAATATTTTCCGTTAATTGAATTATTTCATGCAAATTTTGATAAAAAATGGGATTACGATTGTTTTTATAGCCGTATCTTGTTTCGTGAATGAGGAAAATCATTCATCATATTAAACTGAGGCGCTACCAGGAGCTTTTAACGCGGTCCATTTAACGACTTAAACTGAACTGTTGAAGGGAAGAAGCACAGAACATATAAAGGAAGTATGTTCTGTGGGAAGAAGCTATATTGGATGTATAGCTCCATCCCTCTTTCTCCTGTCATTTTAATATGTCATGGTAAGGGCCCTGTTGATACTTAGCTTTTCTATACTATATAACTGAAAACTTCAGGCTTATTTTATTGTGAGGTCATGTAGATAATTATGAAACTACTAATTATACTATATTGTGATCAACTGATCACCAATTCATCTTCTTATCCGAGATCCGAGGCTTCCAAAGTTTCAAACTTAAAATAAACTCGAACACTGCCTACATTGGCTAAAACGCGTATAGCGGGGATCGGGAGAGGGGCGAGTGGGACGTGCCTACGCCCACCCCAGTATGGCCTAGGGCCCAGCCCTGAATTTGAGCTATTGGTTCGTAATTCTATGATGGCCGCCAAAAATCCTAATTTCACACAAAAATTAGGCATGTCAGAGTCAGGACCCTGAAACCTTATCTAGGTTTATTTTTCCGGGGGTTGACTCCGCCTATCCATACTTCCTCCTATGTACATTACATATACTGGGATCAAAGTATACCTAATATTATAATATTATAACCGTCTTCGAAAGAGTTAATGCAGCTCTGGAACGCAAAAGGCAACAGAAAGATAACAGGTGGGATGAAGTCAGTAAAAGTCTGACACCTCTTTTAATCGATTTAAAACGAAAGGATTACTATGACGATTTCTGATGGCTGGAGTTCATGCTTTTGCAGATTTCAGAACTAGCAAGAGCATAAAACTCTTATGAACCTAAAACTCATCACTTTCACTCTCACAGGACTTTTTTTTCAGTTGAGAATGCATGAAATAACTCTTCTTGTTCTGGGTGGAGCTTGAGGAGATATCAAACTTTAGCTGTCTAAACCCACCTACGCCATTTGCCTCTTGCGTTCCAGGACCACGGTAGCCCCAATCCCACAGGCTGCAACGACCTTGAAATCTCACTTTTTCTCTTTAAATTAGCCGATGACTCCTAAATTGTGGTTTAAGTACCGTTCTTGTCTCACGGTCTATCTGATTAGGTATATATTAATAAGGCAAAACCACAGGAAACTACGGCGCTGGTGTTTTCCTCAACCTTGGCAGTGAATATGTTTTCAAGGTCCGAGTACCGTTAGATTACGTCTTGGAGTGACTCAAACACATTATGTATAAAAAGTGTTGAGTAAGTAATTATATTTCTTGGAAATTTATGTAAATATACAAGGAAATATCAGATATTACGCAGATATCTTGATTTAACGTGACGTTCTAAAATCGGATGATGTTTTTAGGGGAAATGTTGGGTGTGGTCAAAAAATTTATAGCTGGCCACATTTTCCGGCTTTTTTTCAGCATGCGAATCATCAGAATGACTTCTCCCACTCTTGGGCAGAGCAGGAGAGTGTGTCAGACTCTTACTGACTAAACCCCTACCCCGTTCCTTTGTTGCCTTCGATCTGGGGGACATGGTGACAACCTTTCGGATTTTCTGTGTTCCCAAGAAGCTTGTTGCTGACATCTCTTTGAGGCGCGCGTGGAACAAGCCAGTCATACTTTTTTCTTTTTTTTTCTTTGCTGCCTGCTATTTTAAATATTTAAGTGAATAGGTTGATGTTTGAATTTACTAAGTTAACAGTAGGAAGTTATATCAACACATTTAACAAAAAGGGTAAACATGGACCATGTAACCCATGTCATCACGCGATATCACTCAACATTTAGTCCGTAATTTTTTCATTTCTCTGTTAAGTTTTATAGGAATCCTTTCTCTCAATTTTATGGCCACCAGACCCAAAAATTACTCATTGTGATTTATTCTGCTTTTATCTTTTGTATTGTTACAATACTGGTATAAACAAATAAAAATTCAGATGTCAGGATAGTAAAACTGGATTAAGAAAAACACAAAAACAAATTTTATTACTGTAATAAAAGATGGCTACCAATTTGCATTGTTAATGAAAAAAAAGTTGCTCAATAACTTACACTATCAAAATTAAGTTTACAGATGTGGTCTCTAATATTTATTTTAGATTTACCTTATCTAAAAACTCTATTTATTTACATAGATAATTTACATTTAAAAAGTATTTAAGTGACTATAATTACAGTAAAATAAAATAAAAAATATATAATATCCTATTATAAATAAAATACACGTCTTCTTCCCCAAGACTCTGGAACGAAGGCAAAGAAGGAACGGAGTAGGTTTTAGTCTGTAATATCTGACATCTCCCTCCCGCTCCGCCTAAGAGCGGGAAAAGTAATTCTGATGATTACCCAACTTAAAAAAACATCATAGGTCAAACTAACCAAGGAGCATCGAGTTGCCCACTTACTGGGTTATAAAGATCTAGGTAGAGGTAGGTTAGGCAGCCGCTCCACGTCAAATATTAGTACCTATTTAACCACAACCAGTTACACTGGCAGCTGTCGAACTTTTTTTGCATTTTTCAGTACCTTTAAAACTTTTTCATCGAGATTCTTTCACTTCAAGAAAATGTTAGGTACAACTTTATCCTCCTTATAAGATATTCTCGCGTCAAACGCGTGAGCCAGATTCTTAAGATTGCGTACTTCGCCAGACCGACGTCATCAGAAAGTGCCTTACCATCGCAACTGCACCTTTTGACGTCATCTCACAGAATTGGGAATTTGTTCACCAGCTTTTTAGCACACACATGAGGAAAAGTATTCTGAAGCTGCATTAGATTTTATTCAAATGTGTGCATTTATCCTTAATACTTCTTATTTTAGCGATCTTAACGGTTCAAGTGGCTTTTGTAAGGTAGCTTTTGAAAGGGTCAGTGCCTACGCAGAACCAATATAGGTATAATGCGTGAATCATTATTACTTTGTCCTGTATACATGTAAATTATAGGGTCTCAGGGTTGCTAGTTTGTTCGAAAGAGTCACCGTGGTCTTGAAAAATCGGTGCTAAATCTCCAACACTTTTTTTTTGCTCCATCCAGAGCAGGTGGAGTTATTAGTTTATTTTCCAATAAAAAAATGTAGAGATTGAGTTTAAAGTTGTATGATTACTTATTATGTCTGTGCAAGTGTACACGTCATATATTTACGAAATACTTTGATTTGTGTGATGGATTAATATTGCTCGCGTGTTGTAAAACTTCAAGGTATTCAAGGTGCATATTTTTTATGTCTCGGTTACAAGTATATTTTGATTCAACTTTACTAAAGTTAGCATAGATGGGTGTAACCATAATGGGTTGTAGATATTATTTCAAAAATCTGCCAATGGAAATAAACAACTATTTATTAAACAAATGAAATACTTCCCATTATAATCCAAATCAGTACGGCAGCAGGCTTCTTGAAGAATGTTTTTTATTTCAATGAGCAGAAGCAGTATTTAAAATATGATACCCTAAAGACGCATATCGTCCAAATAGGAAATCTATTAAAATTAAGCACTATGAATATAAGCACGAACCGGCTAGCATGCAACAAATGTAATTAGTACAACAATCTGACATGGAAACAGCGGACCTAATGACTGATGGATACACTAGGTATTCATTCTGAACTAGACTCAACCGGTATGACTTGATTATCTAGTTTTTTTTTTGCAGTAATAAGCTACAAGGAGCCTGTTTGTTTGTCTCTAGACCTAACGAAGAATGTTTATATTACGTAAGGCGACCTTCACGGCTGGTTTTTCCCGAGAGAAGTTCAAAAATATTGTTTCATTGCGAGCTCACAGGTTGGCTGATTAACTTGTACCTCTACTTGCCCGCTAGAAGATCGGCCCAAGGAGATATTGCACTATTGTCCGAGTGTCTTTTGTTTTTAACCGAGTTCGAAAAAAGGAGGAGGTTTAAATTTATGAATCATGTAACCTTTATAGAAAACTAAGATTAAAATTGACACAAAGGAAACCTTATAATAAAAAGAACATACAATTAGCACCCTTTTAGGACTCGGCAATGTCTTGCGGGTAATCTGGAATGGGCAGAGATTGCTTGGATACAAAATGGGATTGCACTTGCTGCAAATATAAAAGTAAACAAAAATTAAATACGTGCTTAATAAATACTAAAGTACCACGCATAATTATATTACATAATGTATAAGTTGTCATATATGTATAATTTGTATAATTATATTCGTAAGCAAGAAAAGAAGTGCTAATACGAAAGCATGATCACAGCGACAAGTAATGTTCCTTCGTAAGCCTTCAAACACAGGCCTACTGCCTATGCGGGAATTTTAATGTCTTTGACGGGAATCGTACCCACGACATGCAGCGCAGCAGTCAACCCATTACCAACCGTGCTGTCATCGTTTGCCGACAACACTTAATCTATCACATACCCGCAAAATGAGACACAATAGTAAAACAATAACAGTGCGGTCTCA
Organism: Mythimna separata; assembly: GCA_030763345.1. Classification (NCBI taxonomy): domain Eukaryota; kingdom Metazoa; phylum Arthropoda; class Insecta; order Lepidoptera; family Noctuidae; genus Mythimna; species Mythimna separata. The sequence continues at coordinate 495,009 of CM061172.1, forward strand.
TAGGACCGGTCGGGGATTCAAACATTAATATCTGAACATGGTAGATCCAACTCACTTAAGTAGTTTTAGACACGAGTTTGTCACATGCTGTGGTTAAGTATAAAAAAATGCGAATAGGTATCATGCTTTTGTTAAAGTGGACACGTTTTAGATGCCGATGCATGACGAATAGCCTACTTCTATTAGCGTTAGAAGGCGTCCCGCATGTTGAACCGGTGACCTGATGAGGGACGCGGAAATCCGATGTATGCGATACGTACAGTACTGGTGGTGGTAACACTTGATGAACATTTTTCGGCTGAAATAATGATGATGATGATATTAATTTACGACCGAGTTCTCAAACCAATTAAACTTTTTGTTGCGCTTTCGTTTACTTTAGTGAATATTCAATGAAGAATGTTATAGTGAAGAGAATTTGGATATTAGTCCATTACTCATAATACTACACTAACGATTATCTCCTTTCGTTCAGTTCATCCTAAGGTTGTCAGTAAAAAACTGACCTGTGCGACCATGTAACAAGATCGCCCATTGTACACTTTAGTTGACGTGCAAATATTTATCCTATATACATTATGTACGATAATATATACCTATTACAAATAAATAAATATAAAAAACCCTTAGCTCTGTTGCATTCTGCCAGGGCCTTAAATCTGCTATTAGAATTGTATCAAGATTGTTGATTTTTGGCTACAATTTTGACAAGTTTGGTAGTTTCTTTACCAAACTGTCAAAATTCTGATACAAGCAATTATTCATAATTGCTTGTATCAGATTTGTATATGCCAATGATCGACTATTCTGATATGAGTCTATATATACTCGTAGCAGACTTGAAGCCCTGTATATAAGTGATCATTACGGTAGATATTGGTTAATTTATCATCATCTGCCTAGCCTTTTCCCAACTACATTGGGGTCGGCTTCCAGTCAAGCCGGATTTAGCTGAATACCAGTATTTTACGAGGAGCGGCTGCCTACCAGACCTCCACAACCCATTAACTGGGGTAGCACGGTACTTCATGGCAAGACTAGAGTCAGATTTACTGGCTTCTGACTATCTGTAACGACTGCCAAAGATCTACAAATGACACCCGGGACCTACGGCTTAGTGTTAAGATGGTCACCCATCCACAGACCAACCTTGGCAAGCGTTGCTTAACCTTGAAGATCGACCTGTGCGGCTGCTATTATCTAGCCACGAGCTCCTCAGATATTGGTTAATTCAAACCTTATTATATGAAACTTTGGTCTACAACGTATTTTATGAGTGGCATTATAGAACAGTATTGTACATATATGTTATGTCTGGTTCATTTACATAACCGAAGTTTTTTAAAACAACACTGTGTAGTGTTTTTCATCTGTCTGTTGATGTGTTTGATACATCCGGCTCTAGCCAAGGTCGATCAAAATTTTTGAGATGGTAAATATTAAAAATGTTTTTATCCTACGATTTTTGTTAGTACCAATACATTTTACTCGCGGGTCGCGACTTACAAACAGACACATCCATTTTATTTTAATCTACACAATACCTAAGCAATGTATAGAGCACCTGTGGCGTCCAAGCAATGTACAAAATAGTAAGAATATTGTTGCTTTTTTCAAAATTTACATAATTCCCAGGATATTAATACAGTTCATGCTAGACAATGTGTAAAATAAATTGATTTTGGTCTATAATTTATCAATGTTAACCAATACACACATACGAGTAAAATGACAGGTGTACTATTACTTAAAATTAATGTGAGTAAAGAACGAAATCTGGGAAAGAACAGATGAAATTTAGAGCATCCCAGCACTAGGTCCGTCGACTAGGCCAGTCGTCACTTTTTCAAATTTCAAAGTAGCACAATTTTTGCCTGCAGCCCTAGCAGGCATTTCTACTGGGTCCTCTTTGGTTTTGCTGAAATCTCCACGAGGCGCACGTGAAACACTAAGCGACGTTAAATGAGTTAATTACATATCGTGTTACATACATTAAATAATATTAAGGCTGGTTTTTCAATAGTGAGCTAACTTTGAGGAATTAAAATGTCGGTTTGGCGGCTTTAGTATGGAAAATACAAATACTTAAGCCAAACAGCCGCCACTGAAATTATTCACAACGTTTCTTAATAAATTCAATAAACTTTCAGACTAGCGGTCAATGAACCCGTTATATTATTCAGTTGAATATGATTGAAATTAAAAGTTATTTTTTATATAAAATGATAGAACTATGTAAACTTTATATTGTTATAATGGTATTACTATAGGAAGTTAACGTATTTTATTATATGTCGATACCCATCAAGTTTGAGAAGTCATTTGACCTTGTATATAAGACTGCCACATAATTTGGCAATACCGCTTTTACCCCAAGTTGTTTTTACACAAAAGTTACACGTGTCTCAATTTTTTTTTTTCCCAATTCAATTTGAAAAGACACGTCTAAATGAATGGTGGACAATGCCAACTTCGGCCGCCTACGAGTTAGAAGTTAAACATTTATTTTCCGATTTATTGACATCAAAGTGAACGATTACAATTTCTTTGGAGTCGAAGCAGCAAATGAAACCTTGTCTAAAGCTGATTAAATAAATAAATGGGTCAGAGCCATGCGTAAGTTAAAATAGCTCTAATCTGTTTCACGTGGATTCCTGTTGCGGAATACGGAGCTAAGTGAGGAGCGGTGTGCTTTTTGTGGTTCTGTTTTAAAATGTTTTTTTCTTTTCTATTGTTGTTCTATGTCTTGTCTTCTTTCTTTTTGTTTTCTTTTTATGGTGGTTTTAGGCTTATTTTTTTTGTTCCTACTATTGTCTTCGTAACTTATCTGTATTACATTATTGTCTTTTTTCGGATTTTAACTCGCGACCTACTCGTAAGTTGGGGCCGTTACCACTGAGCCACTTCTGTTTTTAAATATAATAATAATTATATTATTATTCAGTGGCAAAGGTGTAAAAACACAGCAGTCAAATAAATAACTTTCACATTTGTAAAATGAATATTGAATAATTTTCTCAACCCGGCGTCCCTTTCATAAAATTAAATAGTTAAACATTAAAAACGGTAAGTTTTACTTTGATTTACCAAGCTACGAACCAAACTCTCTTTGACCTTTGAGCTTCGTAGCGCTCTTGTCTATTTTCCTTAGTAGGTAAGTATTAGTGAAAAAATTTAAAAGAAAATCCATTTTAATTTGTCTACAGTTATTTCCTCAAGTTCTTCGGGACTTATCTCCCGTAACGAGGACTCGATGGAAAGATTTGTAGTGCAAGGGAAAGTTTGTGTAATACAATGTATGGTTTAACCCTTGGTTGACTGGTAGAGAATGCCTGAAGCATTAATAAGCATTATTATTTTGTACGACTAAGAAGAAGAAGTGAGAGTTATTTCTGATCATTATATCAGCCAACGTTACTCTTCACGAGGATTTGTATGACTGCTTCTTAACAGTTTGACCTTGGGGTCAAACGGTTTAGAATCCCCAACCCAATCCAGCGGTCTTACCAGTAATTGGGCGATAGCGCTTGTAATTTTAATAGTCTTCCCGATTTATTTAATTACAAGATGTGTTCCATGGGATTACCCAGTGGCAAATATTTGTAATTTTTATAAACATTTTTTGCTTTGTTTAACCCATTTAATTCATCAATCCCCGACCGGTCTCATGCGACCGCGCTGTTATTGTCTTACTATTGTGTCTCGTTTCGCGGGTATTGATAAGTTAAGAGATGATTTATCAAAAACTATTCTTTGGCAGATATTCATATTCGTTACAAAAGAAACCCACGTGCAAAAATATAGCTTGGGCGGAGCACTGCCGTATTCTCAAGAGGGCGATTGGTGGGTCGAAGAGTGGGTTTTAGTCAGTAAAAGTTTGACATGCCCTCTCGCTTTGCCCTAGAGTCTGAGAAGCCTTTCCATGATTTCCCGCCTAAAACAATACCACAATTTTCAGTCAGTCATTTATTTGAGTATGCCTAATAGTTTGGGTTATTCGTTGTGTCTGTTTATGATAAAGTATGTATATTTCAGCTTTAGGTATTATGTTTGTCAAATACTTGGGGGAGGCGTATGTCCAGCTGCAGCGGTGGGCATTCGCTGCCCCAAGTATCGCTACAACGATCGGTCCTGTGCGACTCGTATCCATCGGATTTCCACCACCTTCACCAGATCGGTGGTCCATCTTGTGGGCGGCCTGGTAATGTTGCGTCTTCCAATACGCCGCCGCCACTCCAGAACCTTTCGGACCTATCAACCATCTAATGTACCCTACCCACTTCTACTAAGTTTGGTCATTCTTCGAGCTATGTCGGTAACCTAGGTTCTTCTGCAAATATCTTCAATACTGATAATATGTAGTTTCAAGATAACTTCTGCATTATGACCAGTTTATTATTGCTAGTGGATGTTTATAAGAATTATGGCTAGCGTCCAACAAGTTGTCAAGATTCAACTCAAGTCATTAATCTGCATCGTTTTGTTTAATTGCTACGAGTAGTGCATAACTACTTATTATTCTGAGCGCGTGCAATATTGAATCTATTTAACGATTTTTTATATAAAATGGGATTTTACACATTGCAATATTTTTATAGCTTGATTTATTCACTGTCTTATTCTTTGGCATTAAGCTAAATTTTGAAGGTCACGACCGCCGAGACGAAACCCAAACATACTCTTAACATATTGAAGCTATAAAAATCATAATTGACCGTAGAATTTACATTCGTAAATTATTCGTTTACTAAGTTTTAATAAGTCCATTTGTAAGTGGGTCTGCTAAACGTGAACGATCGCGTGCGCAAATGTGCGCTGAGCCGCCTGGGCCGCTAAAATGTCGCTCGCGAAACTCATTGCATTCCTAGACGCCACGAGATTCGTTTGAATAAATAATTTTTAATTTATTTGGTTACGTTTTTTGTCTAGTTTTTATCAGTGCGCTCGTACTCGTACAAAATGGACGATAAACTAAAAACCTGTTATGTTTATACTCATTACTTTTCATCTTTTTTTGAATAATTGACATCAGGTTCGGAGATGAGTACTCAAACTGGTTTCTGAAACGTGTTGCTTTTGTGTGGAATTAATTTGTTATTATTATGTGTTATTATATCATTATTGGTCATTAACATTCGGGTTATAGTTTGTAATTATATGTCAGCGTCAGAGATTATGTTTGAGAAGACGAACTTATAGCGTATTAGCGGAATCTGTAAATTGGGTAGCTTTTTAATGATAAGCAAAAAATATTGGCATACTTAAAACTGCTCATAAGTCTCTGAGAAAAAAATCATTCCGATAAGTAATTTACCGAGTCTTTCAGACTTTCAGACACGTGCACAAAAATTAACTGCGAGGTGTGCACTAAAAAAGTATTATGAGGATATACTTATTAGCGGTACCGCCGGCAGACGTTGTCCTGCTCGAATATCAGAAAAAAACTTAAGAACACGATTGCTGCGCCGCTTACCGGATCTAATATTATTTTCAAACCATCCAGAGATCCACTCTGGATCTACTTCAAATCGTTCAAGCCGGTTTAGGAGGAATTAGGTGACAAACACATGTACAGAAGAATTATATGTATTAAAATCACTGCATCAGGCAATTTAGATCTGAAATGACCCGCGAAGCGCCTCGCGAAATCGCGACTACACCGAATAGGTGTAGTCGCGACTTCGCGAGGCGCTAGTTCTCGTTTTTTTTTTAAATCACACATAACGTTTTTACACTGTGACAAGCGAGACAAATATTTTATTTGGCTTACTAGACAGTAAGCCAAATAAAATATTTGTCTTTCTTTCTTTCAAAATTCGTTGATGTTGTCGATAAAAAAAAAAAAAAACAAAAACTAAACACTACAACCTAACCACTCACGCGACTTTCCCACAACCACACAGCGGCACGGTAGCGCTCCTCCCCCATGGTAATCCCGTGCGCCGCCGCGCCGCGGGTTTTCCTGCGCGTACGCAACACGCCCGCGACGCGCGAAGCGACGTGGTGCAAGCGGCCATCGACCCCAGATATGCACTGATATCACTTGCAGTCGAGCCAAGTACCGGCGACTTATCAGTAGGTAGCTTGCGTTGGTACTTTAGCCTAGGATTGTTTTAAAGCGGGTTTGCATTGTTTGTCAGACAGGCCGTATGATGCATTTATATATCTGTCAAACTGAAGTTATAAGAAGTGTCAGTCATATTTACTTAGTTTTAGGACTTATTGAAGAGCATCGAGAATCCTGTTTCAAGTTCTAAGAAGCCTTTGAGGCCATGGTTTCGCTTCTGAGGCCCTGAAACGAAGGCAGAAATAGAACAAAGGAGTGGGTTTTAGTCAGTAAAAGTCAGACACGCCCACTTCACCCAAGAGCGGGAGTAGACATTTTGATTAATTTCCATCTAAAAAAAAACCCACCCCTCAATTTTTCATTGATTTATATGGCCGAAGAACGTTTGTTAGGTCAGCTAGTAGGTATAACATTAATTTTGGTATTCACAATAAATTATTTTGGCCAAAAACTTGATAAGTAAAATATACGTAACTAATTTATATGCAATGAACTACACGTGTTTACTTCCTTCCAATCTGCTGCTAAGACGACACGACCATTGACAATAAAACAGTACAATAAACCACGAACTGACCAAGAACAATAGTAATTATAACAATTATGATTACGTAGAACACGTCATTTTTCACGCTGCACGTGAACCGGGAAAACACTTGAACGGAAAATGTTTGTCATCTATACATATAATAAAATCGTAGGAAAGTCAAAACTGTACATTGAATATTTTTTTAAAAGAATACTTGGGGCGTGATCTACAATCGATACCGAAGCCAAAAATATAGTTTTTAGAATTCATGTCTGTTTGTCTGTTTGTCTGTTTGTCTGTTTATCTGTATGTCCTGGCTAAACTCAAAAAGTACTGCATGGATTTACTTCAAATTTTGCATGAATATTACTGAGAGGTCGGGAAAACAAATCGGCTACATATTATCACGCTATCACCTACGGGGGAGGACCTGTGAATCTTTATTTTTCTTACGCAATATGTGGCAGCGTGTAATCTAACGACGCATATATAAATGTTGTTTTTGAGTAAGCCATGCTATTATTTAGCTTTACAATATAAAAACTACGCCATTTAAGTAACTTGGGCAGAAAAACATAATTTAATGAATCAATGTTAGTAGTATAAAGGAAATTTTAAAGCAGCGCCATCTATGACATTTCATAAAAATCAAATCAAGTTACATATTAACACTTTTTGGAAATTTATAATTTAAATTTGATCATGTTGGCAAGGTTAGTAGTTAGTTATTCTTAAAATTCATAGATGGCATTGTGCATTTTCTTCATAACAGTTGTATCGTATAGTTCGTTTGACAATTACAAGTTCCAACAAAACCCTCAAAATCTTGAGCAGAGTTGAGGAAGAAAATTAAAAAAAAATGCGGTGTTAAGTATTACAAAAAAGTGATGTTCATTGATGATGAAGTGACATTGAAGCACATTTATCGCAAGAACGTGACAGAATCCAAGAGAACAGCGTGCGGCACAAATAGAATAAGATCGCCTGTGTCGTGACATAAATCAACTTTCGACATCTGATGATGAATCCACGGTTTACGATATCGAAGAACAAACGGCTAAATAAAGAAGGAAGTGGATTTATCTACAATATCGTGATTAACTACGCCGCCCATGGAGATATGGTTGCCTTAGAAAAAGTTTGTACCCACTGCCAAGTCCGCAAATGGAAAAGGGGACTACTTGGCGAGCATTCGAAGACCAGCCATTTTTTAAAATACATTCGAGCTTATGACAGCCCCTTCCAGATGACTTCGTGTGGTGAACAACAAGCAAGTGTTGAAGTAGACACATCCTCAATTTGGTTTGGTCTGTTCAAAGGATTGCAAAGTATGTTGCATGACGTTAATCCGCAAATTAGCAACTTCAAAGCAGGGCCCTTGCGTCGGTGCCTGAGAACGAGCGCAACTACTTTAAGTTTGTCATCAGAGCAGATAGAAGGCCGATCACAGCCCATCCAGGGTGGTATAATGCTCCAACGACGAATGAGGTAGCTGTTGTGTTAGTCGATCAGGAGTGTGATAAAAGAGACATCGTTTTACGCACGCATGATGACCGGCTTCGAAGGATCGGCGAGACTCACAGTGCGTACGATTCTCTTCAATATCCTCTCATTTCACAGACAGACAGACAGACAGAGCGTTTGGTATTTATAAGGTACAACTAAAGAAAGCTCAAAGCTGAGAACTACGTCTATCTCTATGCAGAATAATACAAATGCTCATTCATGGTCATTCTCCCCTCTACCTTCACAAAAGGTCCGTGGTACATGGACGAGAGGACCCAAGATGCATTTTGTTACGTGCGAAAGTTTGGTCGCCCGGACCTCTTCACTATCATCACTACCAACCCAAAGTAGCCTGAAATAACAGCTCAACTCCTTGCAGTGTAGGCTTCGTACGACAGGCACGACTTGATCTCTCGCGTATTCCACCTGAAGTTAAGTTCAATTAGAAATGCTAATTTTTAATGCTCAGCTTGGAGACAATGCACGTGTTCTGGAATTTTACGATGTCCTTCTAAGTCATGGCAAACGCACACAAGAAGAGAGAAGTAGACAGGTGGTGCTGCTAGAGTCTCTCGGTAGAGTGGTACACTCTCTTGGTAGTACAGAAGCGGACTTAATGCCTTAGGCATTTTCTACCAGTCAACCTTTGGGTGATACAAAAAAATAGTATCCAGCGTAGAAGAACTCATTCGCCGTGTGTACGGGGAAGTGTATACTGCAGTCAGTCGTATACTGCACCAGTAGAATTCTTGGGCGTGTGAGTAGGCCATTTAGATGCCCATAAATGATCACGCTGCAGCAATTAACGAATGCATTCTCTGGGAAATTGAAGGGAATGATGTGGTCTACACCTCGATAAACACTGTTGTCAAGCAAGATAACGCTACACATTATCCCGTGGAATTTCTGAACACCCTGTCAGCAAGTGGACTTTCAGTGCATATCATCCAGCTGAAGGTCAGTGTCCCAATTGTGCTTCTTCGGAACCTATCTCCTCCAGAGCTGTGTATCGAGATTCGCCTTAAAGTCGTCTCACTCCACAGACACACCATTGAAGCAGAAATTCTTATGGTTGTGGCATCGGCGAGGCAGCATTTATACCACGCATTTCCCCCCTACCTTACAACTTCCCGTTCCAGTTCAAGCGCGTACAGTTCTCAGGACGAGTTGCTTCTCACAAAGGCAACTGTACGGTGCTTGCTCCCGCGTCACCAGTCCTGATTCTCTTTACATTTTGGCACCTGGCAACGTAATTTATAGGGAAGTGTTGTAAGGTACGATATCTTTGTACGTATTTTTACACTTTTGTGTCCTGGAATGGAATACATTCCACACATACATCACCATCATCATCTGCCTAGCCTTTTCTCAACTATATTGGGGTCGGCTTCCAGTCAAGCCGGATTTAGCTGAATACCAGTATTTTACGAGGAGCGGCTGCCTACCAGACCTCCACAACCCATTAACTGGGATAACACGGTACTTCATGGCAAGACTGATATTCCACACATACATCATTTTCTCTATTTCCTTTAGTCACAACTTATGACTGAACTCAGCAGGATTCCCATATAACTCTTTAAACTTGCTTCGCTTGCAAAAAAACATATATTTTAATGCTATTTTAAAAATTGTTTACTTATAATGCTATAGCGACATCTTAAGTATTTTTGGTGCTGCCTTCACGCAGACGACGTCGCGGGCAGCAGCTAGTAACATAATAAAGTGAATTTTCCTGCCATCGCTCGAGACACACCTACCAACAGTTCGTCATTATCTAGCGGCTGGACAAAACAATTGCGAGTGGAATCCCTGAAGGGTGTGACCAACATGCATACGCATTTCACAGCGGTTGGGTATTTGGAAATATCGTTGTTTGTGTCTGTTTGATTGATAATTTTGAATTTTCTCAATGAAATAAGTGATGTAGGGAACTGTATTATGATGAATGCATTAAAAACTTCGCCCTGAACAGCTACATTTACAATAGCTGGAATGAAGCCACAGGAACCTGTGATATCATAGTTACTTGACGAATGACGTTTTTCCAAGTTGAGCATTTTTTTATTTTTTCGTCGGAAAATTATCAATATGACTTCTCACTTCTTTTCTGGACGGAGCGAGAGGGCGTGTCTTTTACTGACTAATACTCACACCTGTTCCTTCTTTGCCTTCTTTCCAGGGTCCCACCGGGTTCTCTTTCGTTCCGCTCAGGGCCCCAGTAGCTGGCTTTGACCCTGCCGGGCCCCTACAGTTTGCTAACATCTTTTTCTCGCAGAATATTACGCATCGTCAACATCTCGGGCACTGTCCAGACGGAGAGATACCCATTGCTAGGTGTCCGCAAGCTCAAGCTTACGGTGGCTAGAAATCAAGGTCGGGTGGACCCTAAGGCTGGGTCGTTAGGATATTCAATCCCTAACATTTATGGTCGCCTCCTTCGCTAAGACGGACGGACGGACGATAGCTGGAACGGACTCACAGGATCTGTGACATCACAATCACCTGACTAATTAGTTTTTCCACGTTGGGTAAAATGGCAGGAATAGGAACGTAGGTATTCACTCTTTTTGGATTGGCCACTGGAAACTGATTACACTAATGCATATAGCAATGTCAAATATCAATATTTTTATAAAAATAAATAAACAAAAACGAAAAAAAAACACAATCCATAAAGTATGATATTAGAGGAAGTTCTTAAAAAGGAATCGTTTGTGTTGGCAGTTTAAAGAGGAGGAATAAAACGCATGCGATTTTTTTTGTATCACATAAATCAGTGGTTGACCGCAATTCCGCCTGATGGTAAGCAGTCATGCAATGAGCAATCGTTGATGGTGAGGCGCGCTAGTTTATTAAGAGAGTTAATGAGTATAAATATGAGAGGGACACCTCTACCTCTCCATCCACAAGTGGGCCACAGGTAGGGCCGTGGTAAAGGTAAGCCCGTGTCCCCCAGATCGAAGGCAACGAAGGAACGGGGTGGTGTTTAGTCAGTAAAAGATGACACGCCCTCCCGCTCCACCCAAGAAGTTATTCTGATGATTCCCCTTAGTAAAAAAAACCATTCACAAGTATACTCATTACTACTAAATTGTAAACACACTTATTGTCACCTGTCATGTCAAGGCAAGTGAAAATATCACTTGTGATTCCTTCGGCGTCACTCGTTAAATTAACTTTTACTTCGGTTTCTCTCGTAACCCTTCAGCGCTAAATACTGGCGTGGCGAAGTTCCAACTTTTCTATTAATGTATTTTATATGTAGATCTAGATTTGCATATAAAATACAGTGTCTTTTGTATGCTGCAATGTAGTACAACTTAGATGTTACTTATATGGATTTTAATAAAAAGTGCGTCTGGTAACCGTCGAATGAATTAAACTGTTAAGGTGGGCGCAACGTTAGAATTATCCATACAAACGTAATACCAAAATCATTTGCAATTTAAGCATATTTACACCATAATATGATGTTATTCGGATTCAGACAATAATTATCTAGGTTCCTACATCGTCTTTTTGTTGAAAAATTTACCCCAAACGAAATTTAAGCGAATTTAAATTTGCACATTTTCACAGCGAAAATGTCATGTTTTTATTTTGTTTTTTCTATATTATAAACAACAATATTTCAAAATATCTTTCCGTAGGAACACAGATATTATTATCAAGTTATAAATACTCGAAACAATATTGGAAATACATTAATTTTTCATTCATCATTTTTGGTATTACGGAACCTCTACCAAATTTCCAATAGTTTGTATTGCTATCACAGCAAGCAACTGTCAGTGTGCGGATGATGACTTTACTCCAGTCGGTGTGTCCAAGAATTGTTTATACTATCTGGATTGCTCCCATCAACCTCAAAAACGTATTTTATTTCGTCTCAACTCGAGATAGCGCGCGGTCTCCGCAGGCCTCTTAAAATAAAACTATATTTTAATAAACGCATCCATTGGATTCCCGCGACTCTCACTTGGTCATCGGTTTGCCTTCTGGGAGGCCTTCCATCGCTGTGTCTTCCGGACAGGACAAATAACAGACGCAAAGGAACGGTTACACATTTAGGAGAGGCCTGTGTCCAACAATGTATGTCTTTCGGCTGAACGATGATGATGATGTTGAATAAAACTCATCATAGTGTTTGGACCACAGAAATGTAAATATTGACTTATTATTTAGAGGACTGACTTTAAGAAGAAACTACCAAGAACAGTTTGAGTACCTATCTTCATACATCTGTCCTAACAGACGGCCTACGAATGCATGGGCATTTTTTATTACTAAGTATAAACTAAACTTAAACAGGAGGGCAACTTATTAATACCTATACCTTGTAATATTAGCAACCTAGTGTGAATTATCATTAACTTGAGATAAATCACTTTAATACCGCTATAACTATTCACCATTATAGATTCTAATTAGCACTGCCAGGAGTTTACAGGTCTAGCTGCGCATCATTATTTATGGTCCAGGTTTTCAATCGGCCAGTATTTTTAACCGATTTCAAAAAGGAGGAAGCTCTATGTATTTTTTTTGCATTATTGGCTTTCTAATGTTCCTACTGCTGGGACTCAAGCCTCCTCTCTAGGAGAGGGAATTCTGTGTTATAAATTTACTTTAATTTCGGAAGTCGGTGTTAAATGACGAAGAGGCCAAATTATTATAGAAACAGCTACTTCCAAAATGTAAGTTTTTTTAACATAGAATTTATTTTTTGTAAAAAGTTTTTATTTTGAGCTTTTTTCTGGCGCGCTTAAAAAAGTTCTGCAAACAAACTTTTTTACTCGCGATTAGTTCGATTTTTTTATCAACAATCTATTTTTATTCTATTCTCTTACGCAAATGCTCTTAAATAAAACTAATGACGTATTCGTTCAAGTCTTGCGTTTAAAGAACTGGTTTGATTTCACTTTTTTCCCTGTGATTCCGTTGTATGACGTAGTGCCACAAATTATGTGTATACGTCAAACTAAGACCAGGGCTCTTGTGACGTGGTGGTCCACTTTATGGTGAGGGTTGCCAGCTTATTGACGTCACGATAAACGAGACTTGTAAAATAATAATAAAGTATTGATGCAATCAACTCACGTGATTTTTAAGTGATGCAAAGATTTCAAGATGGCCGCCTAGAGTGATTAAATCAAAACGTGGAATCATGTTTCTGATTTTGAATTCTTGATTTTAATATTTTGGTTTTTGCTTTGCATTTTAATGACTTGGTTAATACTTATGTTTTTAGAGTTCCGTACCAAAAAAGGATGAATAAAATGGGACCCCATTACTAAGACTCCAGTATTTGTCCGTCTGTCCCGTAACCCGTGATAGTTATAATAACAATATTAGGGTTTAACAACTAATACTAAAAACAGAATCAAATAAATATTTTATTCAAGTGGCCTCCCGTACAACCAACGTGTTTTTTTTTGCCGTTTTCAACTAGGACGGTACGAAACCTTTCGTGCGCGAGTCCGACTCGCACTTGGCCATTTTTTATGCATTCGATTAATACGTAGCTCATAGGAACAAATACGTAGAAAATACGAAATAATTAATAAGTAGGTAAGCTCTATTTTTAATTATTTCGAAATTATTATATTTCAATAGATTTCGAACCGGAAAATCCAGTCCTTATTTATTTAAAATTTGTGCACATTATAGGTAAACATTTTAGGCATTTTTAACTTTCCAACCAAGTCATTTTGCTAATAAGCAAATCGGTTTTGTAATTTGATTGACTAAAGTCAGTTTTTAACCCTTGAGACCAAATTGACATAGGCAAAATGTCAAACTTACAATAATAATGATGCCAGTTCTTTTGTGTTGTGACCAGTGTGACAACCCACGTAATGTCTTTTAGTCTCAGAGATTAAAAAACAGACTATACATATATCTGCGTAAGACAGGCATATGTGACTTTTGGGTTTTGGGTGCTATTGGTTGCCTGAATTAAATGATTTATATTTTTTTATTTTATTTTTATTCAAAAGTTTTTATCAAGTAATCCTACTCATACAATGTAGATATTAATATCTATACATATACAATACGAGTATTATAAAAGAAAAAACTAGGTGACATATCAACTCAAAGCCGAAACTATTGAGACCAGGAGAGTGAAATTTAGCAGAAAGTTATTTTTTATTTTTTTTATTTATTAAACGCTTTATGCACATATAAGTACAGAGGTGGACTTAACGTCTTAGGCATTTTCTACCAGTGAACCTTTGGGTGATGCAGAGAAAAATAGTGGTAGGTGCAATAAGAGAGTGAAAAAGCAAACAACAAAACAAAAAAAACTTAACTCAAAATTAACTCCGTAAAGTTTGTATGAATAAACCTACATTCACGCGGGCGAAGCCGTTGGCAAAAACTATTTTACTTATAAAATTAAAACATCTTTCTCGCCGGCTGATCGACGCATTGCGTGATCAGTTGGCAGGCTCTTTTCCCAAAGAATTAGAGTTGCCATTCACCGTGGCAATGCTGGCAGGCTTCTGTGCACGTTTCCGGCGGGCCCGGATGACAGCGATGTGGAGGAGTACTTCGTCATCTAAGTGTATTTGTTTTTGTATATACGTATGAATGTTACTTCAGTTATTTATGTGCTTATATCAATATTTACCCGATACTATATATAGACACTAAATATATACGTACGAGTATTTACTCCACTAAAAGGCATTAGACACTCATTTACTTTTTTCTTAAATCGGTATAAACAAGTGCTTGACTGCGATCCCACCTGGTGGTAAGTAGTGATGTATCAACGATTTGATGTTAAGGCGCACTAGTTTAAAATTCAAATTTCGTATGCTAGGTGAAAGTGGGGTTCACCAACTTACTGTACCCTTTTTTTTTTAAATTGTATAAGCTAGTGCTTGACCGCGATCCCACCTGATGGTAAGCAGTGATGCAATCTTAGATGGTGAGGCGCACTAGTTTATTAAGAGCCTATTCACTCTAGCCTTGAAGAGACCCAAATTATAATTGGACCTTAACCATCCCTTAGGTCTACTTACTGTCCACAGACTAATACACGTATGAAGCTTGGTGTCCGTGGACAATAGGCCTTTCTTTGCATCTCAAAAGGTATGTTAACGCCTTGTTCAACAAATTTTTTTTCTAGTCCAAGCATTACATGATCTACAATCTAGGGGTTCGTTTTTAACCTACAGTTACAGCTTGTTACGTAAAACTAATCAATAACAATTATTACTCATAGAACATTAAATGCAATTACTACAGTATCTACCTATTTGAAGACTAGTTTTTCCCACGGCTAGCTCGGGCTTATCACTCGGCAAATGCGCATATTTTCTTAAGTGTATCTTTCTGTGAAAGAACAATGTTTATGTAATTAGACCTTTAGTTCTAAAGATAGGCTCGTGTCTATCAGGAACGACTACCGACCACCGTAAGGGCCGCTTTGCAGACGACGAGCCATGGGTAGCTCGCCTTCCAGCCGGTAACGACCAAGTCTGGGTCGACGATGCACTGGCTGCTGATTGGCTGAAAGAGCTACCGTACCTCTCGAAATAAAGGGTAACTTAAAGAAACTTGTAGTTTTTAGTCACTAAAAGGCTAACACAATCTACCCTAGAGCGGCAGAAGTGAAGATGATTTCCTTCCCCCAAAAAAAGAGATAACCATTTCGGGCTTTTTAAAATAGAATGTGCACTTTAACCATCAACGATTGCATCACTGCTTACTATCAACTGGTATCACAGTAAAGTACTAGATAACATCAATTAAAAAATACTAATTACTTTGTCCCTACATTTAACTTATATACTAACAGCACATAAAAAATAATTACAATTGTATATTATGAATAATAACATAAAAGGAAAACGTTTGTTTACGTGAAGTCTCGCAGATCCTCGCGCGGGTCAATCCATGACGCTGCCTTCTCAATGGACGCTAGGAGAATGAGGAAAATGCTACATATCGGCTAGTGATCTTAAATGACTGATTAAGATTACATGTGTCATGAATTTAAGTTGCTGGGGTATGGTTATGGAGTTTTAAGAGCTTTGATTTTTATTTATAGTTTATCTTGCTCGCTGTTTCTCTCTTGCGGGCGGCGAACAATAGGTAACTCGCCATGATGATGGATCTATACAGGTGTGTAGCTAGTATAGGGGAATAGGTTAAAGGTATGCCTATATGTATAGCTCCATCCTTTGAACAGTTTAGTGTAGGTTGTCATGAATCGTGTTAAGAGTTTGTAACCGAAGGGTAGCTCTGATCTCTTTCATTGTGGTCCTGGCGGACTATGTGTTTGCGCACTCTCCTTGACTATTTATATCTCTGTGTTACTTGACCTCTTTGAGATTTTTCTTCTTCTTTTCGTGGCAATGTACTCTAACAAAATTTCTGACAAGTATTGACTCGTATAGGTCCTGAAAAATACAAAATCTGAAGTTCAGTGTTTGCGATTTATTCATTAGAAAGTAACCTAATAGATTGTTGCTTCTCTTTCCGAGTTTTACAGCCTAGTCGTCATTTTAACTCAGACTGAAGCTGATCAATAAGGATCATACTGCACTTTCCTACAAGGAAGTAATAGTAGATCGCGTAACAAAGGTAGCGTTGCCTCCTCGAAGCAATTACACGAGTAGGTACTGTAAACACAATTACTTCAGATAACACTGACAATACCACAAGCCAGTGTTACTCAAACTGTTTACTCATATTTATACCAATAAAGTATCTAAAGTATGTTTTAAAGCCTGAGACTAAATTGACACAGGTAATGTCAAACTTACAATAGGAATGATCCCAGTTCTTTTGTGTTGTGACAAGTATGACAACCCAAGTAATGTCATTTCAGTCTCAGAGATTAAAAACAGACTTTAAGTGTATGCAATGGCATCATGAGGTATTTAAAAAACTGGTAAGAATAAAAAGTAACAAATAATTGACTAGTAATTGGCTTGCTGTCGTCTATGCTTGTTTTTATTTTTAGTTGGTCTTAGCTGTAAGTTCTCCAAGCTGTAAGAAATAATTAATAAATAAATATCCACACTCCATGACAACACTTTCTTTTTTGTGTGCTCCGTTTTCAAGCTAGGTTGATTTTCTTTATGTTTGACCCATTTAGAATAATATGACATTGAAATAAAGGTCGTATCAGATGATGAGTAAGGTCGTGGACTTATCAACTTCTGAACATAATGTTGTAATTCTAAGGGCCTGTTTCACAATGTCCGAGTAGCCACTACTTCCCGAATAAATTCAAAAATGGAACAGAATTTGTATGAAATTATCTGCCAAGTAAGATATTGGCCACTTAATCATAGGTGGTGAAAAAGGCCCTTAGAGTTTATTTTCATATGGAGCGTACCTAAACTTTAGGTGCCAATTTTAGCATTGAAACACTACATTATCTGTCTGTAAAGTTCCCTGTGTTGGGACACCGGTCGCCTTTCTGTGAAAGAAAGAAGTTTTTATGAAGTAGGTGAGCAATAAGAGTATATTTTCCAAAATTAACATATATGGAGATGAAACGGGGGTCCAAATTTTGTACAGAGAAACTAACTTACGCGGTTCAAGTCACTAGCAGAAAGCTATAAATTATACTCTTTACATTTTTAAATACTTCTTAAGTAACCTAACAAAAAAAATGTGTGATAGATTATTAATATTATTATATCACTTGTCCATTTCTGTTAGACGTCAAAAATATTTGAGGACCACTGGAGTGACAATACGTCAATGTTTTATAGCATGCAGCCATTAAGTCTAGCGGCTAGGTACCGAGGGCGGTACGGCCTGACTTCAGCCTGATTCACTCCAATTCTGACGTCCATTGCGGTTTGCAAGTAGGTACTTTTACATGATTTGTTTATGTTCTACACTTATTAGGTACACTGTCTTAGAAATAAAATAAATGTAGTAAAATACTTATATTAAAATTAAGTATATTGTTATGTTTATAGTTTTTATATTTAGGTCATATGTATGTTTGTGGTTTAATAACATAATACGAAGAATGGGTATCATCTGGTGGGTTTATGGCACTATTTTCAATGATATATTACTGGAAACACATGTGTTCAGTTTGAAGATTACAATGTAAATAAATGTCGTAGGTAATTATAATATCGAATTAGGGTTTGGTAGCTGTAATTAAATACCATTATAATAGGGATTTAAATTCATTTATTTCTGGAATGGCGTGACGATTTGAACTCCTACTTAAAGTATTGGCTAGAAGTTACTAAGACCAGAGAAGAGTAGAAGAATAGAAGGGAGGCCTTTGTCCTACAATGGGAGAGAACAGGCCCATAATAATGGTAGGGAATGGGCAGCACGCTGGCCCAGTGTGGATTGTAGGACATGTCTTCAGTTTTTTGTTCTAGGACATGTCGGCTTCCTCACGATGTTTCTCATCACCGTTTTAAGAGCAATGGTGTTGAAATAAATTATATAAAGTTGTACGCGTGGCTAGGTCTGCACGCGCGGCCTATAACTCGAAGTCGGGGCAGTTACCACTGGGCCACCATTGCTCTTCATAAAAAAGCAAATACTAACAAAAATCTAGACGACCTCAAAGCTA
The DNA here is from genome assembly GCA_030763345.1 of Mythimna separata. Classification (NCBI taxonomy): domain Eukaryota; kingdom Metazoa; phylum Arthropoda; class Insecta; order Lepidoptera; family Noctuidae; genus Mythimna; species Mythimna separata. The sequence continues at coordinate 513,684 of CM061172.1, forward strand.
AGCGAGAATGCCTGTCAGGGCTGTGGATTGTTCGAAGAAGTTACCATGACCCTTGCAAAGGGTTACTGACATTATAGGTTTTAGTCAGAATAAAGAATTGTCAGTTTCAAAAAACCCGACCGCAAAAACTGTTGGTTGTATTTAATTAGTTCAATCATAGAATTGACGGTTGGGTTTCAAAGAAAAAAAAAACATTATAACATATTGCTTAAAACCAATTGCGCCATTAATAAGTTATTGAATTAGACTGATGGCCAGATTTTCGTCTATTTCGCATCTGGCTATATGTAAGGTCTATCAAACTAAGATCTACGAATGGCATTAAGGATTAGTCTTGGTTGGCTTTTACAAACGGTAACTTAAAGACCTTATTTTCATATCGGGCATAAGCAAATTTCAGGCGACATTACCGATTTTAACGTTGAGATACTACTTTATCAAAATTAGCCAGTCTGCAATGTTCCCTCTGTTAGAACACTGCTTTAACGCACTGCTGCTGGAACACGAAACTCCTTGAAATGATATTTATTTTGCAAATAGTTTTTTTCCAAACTCTTTTACACGTCAATTTTTTTTTGTTACTAGATGAGGCCGGTGTTTCCTGACTACCCTGAGAAGAAACACCGAAATAAACTCGGGGGTATATAATGATGTGTGAATAGACTGATGGTCAGACTTTCTGATGTCTGATCAACTGTAATGACTATCAAAGTTATACAGAACAACCGGGACCAACGGCTTTAATGCCTTCCAAGACACAGGGTGTCAGTAATGTCCTAGATAAACCGAAGCATGCATATGTACGTATTTACATACATGTATAAAATTCACATTGGTATTTGGCCGGTTGCGAACCCCATGTATGATTGACAGATGTCTTAACTACTGGATCATCGACGACGAGCAATGGGTAGCTGGCCGTCCAACCGTCCAGACCTAGCCCAACGCGCGTAAGGCACGTAGTGTTCCACGCCGCTCAAGGAAATGTCAGTAAATCGTAGGGTCGAAGCCATAAAACGAACCCCGGGGCTGAAGATAACGTAAAGCAAAGAAGTAACAAAGGAGTGGGTTTCAGTCAGTAAAAGTCTAAGGCGCCCTCCCGCTCCACCAAGAGTGGGAGTAGGTATAGAATGATTTCACACATTAAAAGAAGAACTTTGTGCATGTGAGGTTTATGCCTTAACCACTGGATCACACGTCACTATTTCATGAACGACAGAAAATTTTCAAACACAATAAGTACCTACTCAATTATATTGGTTGACGGTATAAAGTGGTGTTGCGGTAACTCCCCAACTGGACTCATTCATAAAGAACTAACGTAGGGTGGTGAGTATTACTAGTTCTCTACGCAATCTAACCACGCCTTTATGCATAGTAAGCTGCCGTGACGTCAGACATCTTTCATTCATCGAACTATTCATTCAGTATCATTTTCCTTCAAGTTGTGCAAGAATTGGCTTCAGCATTTACTTATGTCAATGTTAAATCATATCTGTATATTTTTATTGGTATAAACTAATGCTTGACTGCGATAGCACTTGATGGTAAGCAGTGATGCAATCGTGGATGGTGAGGTGCACTAGTCTATTAAAGGCCTATTTTTTTTATATTTTAAAACTAGTGCTTGACTGCGATCCCACCTGATGGTAAGTAGTGATGCAAACGTTGATGGTGAGGCGCACTAGTTTATTAAGAGCCTATTTAATCAAGCCTTGAAGACTCCTAAACTTTAATCGGACGGGAAGACAGCACAGGCAAATTATTCCAGGCCTTCGATGTACGCGGTATAAACGCGAGGTGAAACACTCAGTCCGGACCCTATGGACCAGACCTGACCCTACAGTCCGAGCTGACCGTTTCGCCTCCACCTTACCGAGTATCCGACCTTACGTTATTGTAACCTCTACAGGTTACAATAAAGTAAGGGTGGATACTCGCCGTTCGTTGGGTTGTCCGGTAGTAGAAAGGCGATTGCAGAATCAACACTAAAAAATGCATCCTGTATAACATCAAAAGGCTGGCTACGCTTAATAAATTATCTTATAAATAATAATTATATTTATAACTGCTTTAGGCTAGTGTGTCTTAGTGGATTACCCTGAAAAGATAAACTGAAACCATTTCAGAAGTCAGTCTCTTTTAAAGTTCATACAGTAAACATGTTTTGGTCAAACCATATGAGGACCATGTATTGAGGTTTCTAGGAAACGGTTTTGTACTGTATGGATTTTGTGTCCAGAGACAATTCCAGCATTTGTCAGATGTTGTAAAACTGAATTTATTAAGTACTTAACGGTTTGATGAACTTGGGCGTTTGAAAAAGGTCTTTGGATATTGTAACACACTTTCAGTAAAATTATTTGTCAAAAAGTTAAAAATGGCATAGCTTTTTAAAATCAAAATTCTAACTCACTGATATATCAACGCAGACCTGAAATTACTGTACAAGATTTTCTTTTATGACGTTACAGAGCACTAAAAGAGGATTTTTTCAATTTAAGCGGTAAAAAGTATATTTCAGCAGTAAAAGTTGTTTGATTTGTAAATCAACCAAAAAAGGAACAGGAATGGGTTTTAGTCAATAGAACACTGACATTCCGTTCCGCCAAATAGTGAGAGAAGGCATCTTGAAGTTTTGCCTCCTTAAATGTGTATATTTTTTTGGTTTTGAAACATTAATGTTGGCACCTGTTCGCGGTGGTTCACGATAGCACATTACAAAAGGCAAAGTACGAGTTGTTACAACTTTAGGAACTTTGCGAACACGACATTTTGAAACCTATCAAGTGTACACGTGGCCTTTTTCAATTTCATAATGATGTACTTTTTGTGAGTTAATCTTGGAGACGACCGAGTTTTCGTTACAGGAAAAGTTTACGAAGAATGTTTTCAAATGTCCTGAAATGGCGGTCATGCAGTCAACAAGCGAAGTGATCTAAGAAAAGTCGTTTCTTTCTTCCACTTGAAAAGTTCAGCGTCCGGCCGTCCGGTCCGAAAGCAACTGAAAGAACGCAGGCGTGGCTTTAGTTAAGGTAGTAATTAGTCCTGTAATTGGCTCAACGTATCTTATACTAGTAAGTAAGTAAGTCATTTATTTCTAGAAACATGAGTAATTGAGTATACATATATGGCATGCAGGTTGTTCATAAACAAAAAAGATCTGTCATGTTCGGCCTTTGCGGCATACAAATATAAAAGTAAGAACAGTTATTCAATGGTATTAAAACAGGGCTAAAAAACAGTATTAAATTTTCACACAAACAAAAAACTTAATTTAAACAATGAATTATAAATTTGAATTAAATTATCCCTGTAAATCTAAATTGTCAAAATAATAAAATGTCAAAATTGTAAAATGTCAAAATAATTGCAAAATGTCAAAATTATAAAATGTCAAAATTATAAAATGTCAACTTTACAAAATGTCAAAATTATAAAATGTCAGTAAATATTTGTTAAATTCGTAATATTACACTTTGTCATTCATAAATTCTAAAATACTGTAATATGCTTTCCCAACTAGATATAATTTTAGCCGCTTTTTTAGTATGTGTGCGCTTAATTCCCTCCATCCTTTAGGAAGTTTATTAAATATTAAAGGCGCCATGCAAAATACACTCTTTCTATACTGTTGCTATCCTTGTGTTATAGCTGTTCGTTCTCCTAAGAATAAACAAATAAATAAAGATCCGCATGCTTTCTCGCTCCGCCTTAAAGCGGGAAACATTATTTTATGATTTTCCACCCCGAAAAAAGGCTGCATTGTTTTATGGAGGTACACTTTTTCTAAATACTACATTTCTTGTGATTTTAGACCTGTAAGTTCCCTTAAATAGTTATATGTTACATTGTTCACTACTGATGCAATTTAAACTTCAAAAAATTAAAATATTTTTATATTTATTTTTGTATATGTGTATATAATAAGGTTTAGTAAGTATAAAAGTATTTATAGTTTAGTTAATATTCAAGTTTGTATTATTTATTGTTGTAAACAAATAAAGAATTGACAAAAAAATATGCATTCTTTTTGCTACTACGCATTGGTCGCATAGCTATTTATTACTGCGAAGCACACCTCCACACAATGTTATAAAATTCTAAGAAATATCTCAGATAAGTACTAGTACTTAGTTTACAAGAATCACTGCAGAGATCAAAGGGTGTGCACAGAATTATAATAATTAATTGCGTTCATTATAAAACTTGCATCACAAATATTGATTTATATTTAGATATAGAAGACTTGGACTTTTTATTTATTTATTTAGAGATAGACCAACGACTCGTTTCCTGGTTAAACATTAAAAAAAAACTAGGAAAGTGCAAGTCGGTCTGCGCACTGAGGGTTCCGTACTAACTTACTTATGAAAACAGTTCAATTTCTCGAAGATTTTTTAGAATTTCAATTTTGTGCCATGAGACTTCGCTTTTTGTTAAATTTTCGGATTCTAGGGCAACGGGAAGTACCCTATGAATTTTGATTTCCTTGAGTGCGTCGTATTGTACGTTTTTTGTGACATAAACAGCCGTATCTTTTTTCCGTTAACATACTACATAGTTTGATTTTTGCACAGCTTAAAGGGTCCGCAGACCTAACTCATTGGTTTTATTTTCAACTCGATACCTTCACGCGTTTCCAAGATAAAGGGTTTTGATACGCCGACAGACACACGGACAACTATGTGATCCTATAAGGGTTCCATTTTTTCCTTTTGAGGTACGAAACCCTAAAAATAGTGCAGTAAAAAGTGAAGGTAAAAATTATGATTAATTTGTCATTTACAGGCTTGCACAGCACAGCACTTGTACAGTAAATTATAAAAAAAGTCGTGTATAAACAAAATAAAATTAGATTAAAACTTATTGAAGAGTTGCATTGAATTTAATTAAATTGAAAATTACATTGGTAGGTATGCCAGTGAGTAAATATAGGCAAGAAAACATTGTGTTCAATTACTAGACAGAAAATGAAACACGTTTATTAATAAAACATTTACAGACCATTTACAGGCACTTTTGAATGGTCAAAATGTCAGTCGGTCAAAAAAAATGTGTAGATAATATTATAAGAAAATAAATTAAATAAAAAAAAGTACATTTATTACGCTTGGAATCCTGCCCTCGTTCAAAGTGTGGCGATTCTTCGGGTTATGTTGGTAACCTTGGTTCTCTTGGTTCGAAAGGGTTTCCCGGAACGAAAAAGGCAACTGAAAGAGCACGAGGGGTTTTAATCAGTTAAAGTCTGAAATTCACTCGCTTCACCCAGAGTAGGCAAACCAGCCTGCTATACTTTTTCGTAGCAATCAAATTATTGTATTATTCGTGTATAGTAGTAACTAGCAGTAATTTCATAAAAAAATCGTATCTACTACTACTAATAAATGTGTGTAAAAAGTGTATATAGTGTATATTTTTTATAGTACGTACTTTCTAGTCACCTATTATATTAGAGTAGAGCTTTTAATTTTTTTTAGGCATTTTGTTTCCCTGTATTAGTGTACTGTTGTACTAAAACTGCAAAAATACATTGTACATTAATATGTAGGTTATTACCTTCATAGTAACAATTTACAAATGATTAAAATAACCCATTAAATTTTTCAAAACGCTGTTTGTCGTGGCTAGGAAGGTTTTCAACTCAGGTGTTTCAAAACCTGTTTTTACTTCTTGCGGGTTTTTCAAAATTGACCGAGAAACCCGTCTGATGGTTACAAATGACTTATATTCAAAGTACACTTTGTGTTGTTCGTGATTATTGTAACGATGTATAACAATGATTAAAATCATTAGGTTCAGTTATCTTTCAGTTGTGGTTAATTAAATATTACAATAATAATATTATTTTCCCTTAATACTAAATGACATTGTTAACGATTTCTAAAATTTTCAAAAATACATTATAGCTTATCTCGTTTGGTATTTATCTTTTGTAGTCACGCTATGAAAACAATTAGTGCTACTATATTTACGTCATGTACTGATAACAGAATTAAATTGCGTAGGACAATGTTAAATTCGTTAAGTTTATGCTTAGAGAATAATAAATTAAATTATGTGCTTTGACATGTTGTTGGCCATCCACATAATAAGTTTAAAGCCATAACCATCTCAACATAAGATAAGCATAAAGTTATTTAGTCATCTCTGTCGTGGTTTGCCTTGGCGACAACCACTGTTTGCATTGACATGCATAACGTTGCATATGCAAAGCAGCATGGCCTAATAAATCGCGAAAAAAATGCATTGGACTATCACTCAGTGATCTTGATTAGCGCCGCTGTGGCCGCGTCCCGCGCCCCCCGACCCGCCGCGCTGCGAATTTATCAAACGCATCTGTAAACAAAACAGTACACCAGTAGCGTGGATAGTCATAAGGCGCGCTCACCGCCTACCGCCCATTCCGCCGCGAACCGCCGGCACCGCCGCACGTACCGAGCGACCATGATCGATTACGCGCGCCCGCTCTACGACCAAAACATGCCCTGCGATCTGTACTTCCCTTCCGCTTCACCGGCGCCCGCGCGCCTCGATGACTTCCAAGTCTTCAAGAAGGGAACTGCTTCTCACATCTACGGAAACTATTACTCCAACGCTTCTTACGACGCTTACGTGGAGCCCGAGATCGACAGCGCCATGAACGTGTACCACAACCTGGTCAGCAGCCGCGAGTACCCGCGGGACAACCGGGATGACTGGAAGTACAAAGTCGTGGACGCCTGGAACGAGGACGACACTGTGTCCTGGATGATTGACACAGTACAATGTATGGGTTTTTGTGAAAATGAAATACCGTTCTACAACTTCAGAGTTAAGGGGTACGAGCTGAGAGCCATGAAGAGGGAGGATGTGCTACACAGGATGGTCCACCCGAGCATCGACCAGGTCACATCGAGGCGTATTGCTGACAGTGTGTTCGAGAAGTTGCACAATCGCCTAAACGAGGAGATCATGCGTCAGTCCTCCATCATCAGGTACGCAGACGTAGACCCTTACCACAGCCACGAGTCCACCAACACAATGCTCGACTTGGACTCTCTGGATCACAAAAACAGACTTTACACCTCCGACTACACTCCTAACGACAGCACTCTGCTGCATCAAACTGATTCGAGTGATGACACCGAGGACGTGTTCCGCCTGTCAGAGACCGCGTCCCCCGAGTGCTCGTACGGCAGTGATGGAAGCAAGTCTGGAGACGAGGATGATAAGAGAAAAATATTCAAAAGACCGCCAGGCAGGCCGAAGGGTAGCGGCAGGAAGACTTTCAAGCGCCCGAGGAGCGTCTCCGTGCCAGAGTTCCTGAGGAACCTCCTGCTGGACTCCAAGTACTGCCCATCCATCATCAAGTGGGAGGATCACTCTCAGGGAAAGTTTAGGTGAGTTTTGCCAACGTTCATATATTTTTTTGCGTATAATAAGTTACGAGGGAGTTTGCAAAAAAGTAAGTTGTCGTGACTTGGAGATGTGTTTACGGGGCTCACATCTCGCTGCTTCGCTAATACATTATTTATCACGTCCGAGGCACGTGGAGGCGCACTGGTCAACAATAAACTATTTTACAGCTGAACTATTGAAGTTGCAATGTGCTCACTAGATGCTTATTGATCATTGTAGTAGTGTATTTCAGTCTTACACGACTTATATGTGTGGCGGAGAATTGTCTTCACAAGTTAATGTTTGCAACGGTGTCAAGTATAATGTGTTCGAACAATTTTATCTTTCTTATTGGAATCTACTAGACGATGGAACTACAAGTTTGCCATGTAAACCATCCTTTAAATTACCATAATGGTCAGTAAACTGGCCACAAGAACTCCTTCATTGTAAAGAACTGCAGCTAACATGTAATTAGTCATTGGCATAACGGGCGTTCAATCTTCATTTGTGGCGAGTGATCAAGGTTTCACGTAATTTCACATGCAGGGTCGTCCTGTTCTATATGCAGATGATCATCAGCCTGCATAACGCATTCAATTATTTCTTTATCCCCTTTGACCTTCCATCAATCGTTAACTCAATTAATGTTGGATTTCATATATAAAATCTTTTTCCGGCGCAAGAAAAACGAATTGAGAAAGAAAACTATTCTTGGAAGAAAGTTTCAGAGACGAACACTTTTCGCCCACAGTGTCCGAGCGGGACGCAATCTTTAAAGATATTTGGAAGATTCTAAATTTAGTTGTTGTGAGTTCATAAGCTGCTGGTACTTTGTTAACATTTAGAGCATATCGATCAACTGCATATCTGCATAATAGTATTATTATTTCATATAAGAACATAATTGGATCTTGAATGACTAGAATTATTTACGTTAAATTTATAAATTATGTGAATATATACATATTACATCATTCACCAGTTCTTGTTTTTTTTTGTTTTCATCATATAATTTTATAATCGTTTCGATAAAATCGAAATGTCAAAAATATTAAAAGAATAAGTTAATTTAAATTGACTGCTTCCTAGTATTTTTATAAAGACATTTAAAACTTTGAAAAGTAACAAAGGCGTTCGCTGTAAAGCCTTCGTTCTATAATTTTTACCCTTTTCTGTAACACTTATAAAGACAACAAGCGCCTGGCCTTGCTTATCGCCACAGAGGTCATTATTAAGGATCATTTGACACGCGATCGCTTCCAATTAATCAGCAATTAAACATCTAATTGCTCTATAAACGATACTACTGTAATATTTTGCCAAGAAATTAAAAAATCTCAAACTTGTGGCTACTTGAAGAAGTATCCTTTCTTTGTTTTGAATACTGCTAAAGTCAGGAAAGTTGGTAGTATCCTAATGACAAGAGCAGTGACTGTAATAGCCATTTAACGACTGTTTTATAGGGCCACTCACCTCGCCAATGTCACGGTGGTGGCTTGCATCTCGGTACGAATATGATTCGACAATGTAACCCGTATTGTCATCATTTAGAACTAGATTAGTAACATACTTACCGACTCGTGAATTTTTTACTCTTATGGTTATGATTTATATGTTGTCTTGAACAGAAATTTCTTGTTCATCTTTAGTATTCAGCTCAGTCATCCTAAGTTCTTCCAAACCTGTTCAGTTTGCTTGTTCTCCAAGTTCGTTGGCTTTCATATTCACTGACCCAACGCCTTTAAAAGGATCATCCAAATAAATCATCGGCTTAGCAAATATTCTCGAGTCCTCACAATAACTTATTCTGAGGTTTTGTTTGTTGTTTTTTCTGTCGCCTCAACCTTGCGCGCCGGTTCGATGCCGGCCTCGCTCAATGGTTCACATGTTGATGATACAAATTGCCCCATTAAAATTCAGTCTTATTTCTACCATGTTTAAGTCTAAATTATCTTATTGTAACTTCTCAAACATTTTACTACTTCATTTATCAATGTATGGATCATATTCTGTTTCATTATGGTACTTATGATAATAGACGTTAGACTTATATTTCTTTGCACTAGAGCTTGAGTTCAATTCATGTTTCAGTGGGAACGTTTCGCTTTACTGGTTAGTTACAATACTTTGAACTAAGTGTCATACATTTTTGCGTAAATATTAATAACTTTGTACACTAACGACTATCTCAAATAAAGAATATAAAATCACTTAAAGGAAAGAATTCAACTTGTATCTCTAGGCAGAAACTACTTAAAGATTCATAGTTTTCAGCATAATGTTTTGTTCATCATGTTCTCAAAGGTCAACTCAGTAATATACACTAGTATTACCATTAAGAATGACTGGATGCAGTTTTTATTGCTCGACCGAGGTGGACTGAAGATCTCACAACCGGTTTCTAGCGTCTATGTTAGTTTTTACTAGATTTAGGATCAGGTTGCATTAGAGAGGCGGTGGCGATTTCGCGGCTACGTCACAATGAACGATGCGGAACACGTATTGAATGGCGTTGCTACAATGTTTTTGTTTTTAATGCAAGAATGTTATAGTACATTGAGCGGAAACTATATATTGTTAATGTAATAACTAGTGTTACATAGCATTACTACGATTCTATCATACCAAGCCCGCTGTCGCCACGCCAGTGCATTCCCAGCCTTAGAGCTGAGTGCGAGTTTACTTTACGATAATTAATGCTGACTTCATGTTTACTAATCAAATATTTTATGTGCATAACTTTGATTGCCATGAACTGAAGAAGAAAAATTATTATAGTTGAGAAAAATTGTATATAAAGCGACAAAGACTTTGCCAAACAAAGAAGGTGGTCAAATCTATTATTTGTAAGGTTATTTAAGATTCACCAGTCTTAGAATGCAAGAGAGGTAGGTTTTAGTCAGCAAAAGTCTGCTTTTACTAACTAAAACTGGTCTTATTGGAGTGAGGAGTGTCAGAACGTACCTTATTCTAATAAGAGCAGGTGAAATTATTTGATGATTTAAAATCATCGCCCCCACAAAAGCACTCTACTACAATTTTTCATAGCAATCATATCACGTAGAGGAGTAACTCTTCAGAATCTGCGAACATCAATGAATCTAGTACTCTAGTACTAAAATCTGGCATCCGCTTCCAAAGTTTATCAACAAACGAGTAAGTGCAACTGTTGATAACTGTGTCAAAGATCAAGACAGTCTAGAGAGTACACAGATAACACTACATGTGTTGGGGAATTCCTGGTCGCAGAATGCTAACGAGGTGACCATTCACTCCGCAAATTAAATTATTAAATTGGCTATGTCTTTGTAATGTTTAAATTGACTGACTGACTCATTGGGATGTAATTATTTTGATAGTATCTATGACACTTACTGTCTGCTTGATAATTTATTGTTATTATTTAACTCCAAAATTTAAAAAAAGATAAAGTCTATGCGATCTATAAACATAGATCTCTATCCATCTAAATGAGACGCAATGATTTTATTATTTTGCATCTAGTAATGCACTTTCCATTAAGTTAACATTTTGGTAATGTTTTAAAACCACAGTGAAATGATTGAAATTAGCGTGGCAGAGTCCAATTTGTTTTATCATAAATCCATCAACTAACGAACTAACTACGTCGTTAATTAATCAGCACGATGTTACATTCAAACGAGAATTCATAATAGAATGAAAACTGACCAAAAAAGTACTAAAAAACACAAGTAATAAACTATCCATATAAGGTCACTGAATGGTAAATTCAAGTAAGCATGTCAACACGCGCGTATTACATGTATATTGGTTCTCAGAACTTTAGTTTTTTTGTCAGTGTTATTGTGTTATTTTACGATTGTGCGTTTTTGCCCGTCTCGTCTCGACCTCGCAGTTTTTATAGCTCGAGACTGGTTAAAGCGTTAGGAAGCGATTTAGCATTAAACTTTTAAATGCTACCTACGATGTGAATGCATATAAGGAAACCTTCATTTTCATTGAATCTTCATAATCTACAACTTCATGACAGATAACTGGTAAACAAAGAATATATCAATGTGTAACGAATTCTATTACATCTCCCTCAAAATCGTTTTCCCTCTGGCAACAGCATCACTTACGCTCATTCGATATTACGTCAAAGTTTTACTCGTGCCGCTTTGATAAGTATCACAAAATGTACCTACCCACTTATAATGGAACGAATTCCGGGAACAGTGCTTTCCTACGCGTTTTCCTTGGCATTTCCCGGAATTTGCCTCCAATAATCAGAAATACTGGCCAGGTAGAGGAAAATTCGTTGACCCTTCAAGTAGGCAGATTACAGCGGAACGTGTAACGATTTAATTATTAATAGAAAATTAAATGTATAGTTCATAAACGAGAAACTTTATAAACTTTCTTAAACCATAAGATAAACCGGACTCAAAATATTCTAAAGCTCATAAAAAGGTAGTCTAAAATCTAGTCCAAAACTCAATCAAAAGTGCATTGTCAAGTCCCCAAAGAACTTTAATAGTAAAATTGTTTGATCAAAGTTTAGTGTATGTTATGAAGTAAGACTTTCGGTTGTGCTGGCGAGCTGTGGGGCTGGCAGCGCGGAGGGTAGCCGGGCCGCAACTAGGGCGCCCCCCTGCACCGTAGTACTATTATAGATTTTTTCTTTTTCTTCCGGGGTTGCTACGCACCGCCAAGGCCGGTGCGAGCTTCCGGTTACTTTGCTGGGATACACGTGGACGCTTGCCTATTTTTATCGATAAAATACCCGAAGAAAAATGTTTTGCTTACTTTCCTCAGGGTAGTTATTAATTTAGATATTTGAGGGATGGTGTAATTGGATACGAGGATTTTGTTATTTTTGTTACGTAATAACTTTTTTAAAGTTATTTTTCTTTGTTTAGGGTGTTAGGGCTTTCTATCAGTAAAGTTTAGTTTAGTTTGAAAACAGTGCAAAAGTATTTTTTTAACGTAATATTAACTACTTAGTAAAAGCTACTTCCTGAACATAAAATTGAAGCCTTGCTTAGCTTTGTAAGGCGTGTTAGGTTTCCTAAATAACACTTACTACTACAAACTAACTTAACTTGAAACTAAAGTTAGTTTAAAGTTTCACTTTGAGAAATTTTAAACCACATAGTCGTCTAATTATTCAAACTATTCTGAACCTTATTAACAACTATTTAAAACTTCGCACAAAAAAGTCTAGCTTAGTCATCTTACACAACAAAAAAAAACAAACTCAAAATTATTAAGCAACACCAATAAAGTTACAAGAACAAAACATAACACAGATTACGAAACAAAAAAGGCACAATTGCAGTGTTCGACGTTGGAGTGGCGTATTTACGCAGCCCTGCGCGTCGCCATGGCAACGTTCCCGGGAAGCCCACAGTCACGTGTCGCGGGAACTTGTTTCCGCTTTTCGCGTTTTTCTTTTTCTCTCGTTCCACGCGCATTTTTTCTCCCGCCCCCCACTCCCGGGGGGGCCTTACTCGTGCAGCCACCCCAGCCCCCCGACAGCTCGTGTACGCGACTTAATTGCGTCTGTGAGTGTGGTCCACAAAAATTAGAGCGCGTGTAGCGATGCTCACAGACTTCCTTTTTTGTATTTTTTTTTCTTTACATTTAATTTTTTCGCTACTCTGTTCGGTGGAATAATTAATGTTGCGATAAGGGATGAATTAAAATAGGTGTTTTCTGCCGATTTGATTTAGGTATTTTATTTTATAATCAATTTCAGGAAAAATACGCGTTCTATCATTCCATTCTATTGTAATGACATCATTATTTTGTATTATTATTTATTTTAAAACATGAGCAGTTTTCAGTGTATCCTTAAACTATATATGTATATATTTAAACGTTGAGTTCTCTATAGGTACCTATTGTGTAAAAAATAACAAATGATGCCAATTTTACAATGGATAAAACTGGTTATCGGGGCCAGTTAATGAACAAAAGAAAAAAATGGAGCTAGTTTAGTTCGATATCAGTAAAAAGTTCTTTTTATAATTAAATCATCAACACCAAATTTGGCGTTTACTGATAAACTTTTTAATTACGAGCTTTATCACTTTAAAGTAAAATTATATACTTTATCAATGAGCACAATTAAATTTTTTTTTTTTTAACAATAAAAAATATAACGAGAGGTCGTAAAGGCTGCGACCCATATGTGTAAGATAAGCTGTAATCGTTGACCTTGTTACTAAACTAAGCACTGTTTGCACGGCGGAGTTACAAGCCAATTAGTACAATATTATTGTGTTTACACCACTAATTAATAACATATAGGTATCCGCGCCAACGTAATATTCCAATAAATAAATATATCTCATATAAACAACTATAAATACAATAAATAACCATTTCAAATGCTGCGGGCAATTAGCAACTAAATATATATAAATATAATTAAATGTATAAACCAAAATTATTATTAAAACTGATAACCCGTTTATATAACAATGACATAAGGGATAAAAGTCATATCGGCGTTAAATATAATATATCTGAAAATATATTTTAAATACGTAATTATAATACTGGGTTTTTCCTATAAATAAACCTACTGTTAGATGTGTAAAAGAATTGTGTGCCCTTATTAAAATACAAACAAAACCCATTGAATATTAAAAAAAAAAACAAATAATATTTCATGACTAATATACTCAATTGAAAATATCATTATGTTTGCCATGACCAAAATGTGAAAAGAAAAACTAAACAAAAGAAACCCGAAAAATTCTAAAAAGAAAAAACACAAAACAATGTTGCACCAAGCACCTTCTGGCTCATTCATTACTCTGTGCCCGGTTTGCACCAAATTCCCTGTAACATTTCTTTTTCGTGAAAATCTATTTATAACTAGGGCAGCCTCGTGCTACCTACTCCCACCATTATGTACCTTAACTGTATATACAGAGGGCGTCATTTCGCATGTACTAGGCGTCTTGGTGCGTATATATGTATTTTTTCTCATAGTGGCTCTATTATATTGATTAGTAAGTCTCCCTTCTTCCGGGGCGGCCAGTGTCTTTTGCAAGATTTTTTTCTTTTAGCTATGTCTTTGTTTTTACGCTACTGTTTTGGTAGTAAATGTGTATTTACTTGAGCTCAAGTAGAAAGGGTTGCGTGTTTCCTTTTAACATAATTAGTGAAGGGTTTCTGGGAGAACTACTTAGTGTTGTAGAAAACGCTGGGAAATTAGGAAAATGTACTGAGTAAAATTTTTAAAGTAAAATTCACAAAGAACTTTCTAAAGTAAGTTCAGTGACTTGATTAAATGTTTTCAAAGTAATGTGAAAGTATTTTGAAAAGTTTAGATGCAGTTAAAGTCTGTATATTTTGATGGATGCTGGTAGAAGTACCAACGCAGCCTATTTTGGGCGGATACTGCTCTTACTTACTTCTTAGGTAACACAGTGGTATAATAAGTGAAAGTTTGCAACCACTTGAGCTTTACACGGTGATGTTGACTCTTCCAACGTTACTTATAGTGAAAGACAAAACAAAATAAAAATAGCTACGGCTTCACAAGATATTTACTTGTTAGAAAATATGCGTTGATTATGCTACCTATAAAATCGATTGCGAAATCATTTTAGTTTCTTATATATTATGTGTCTGTATCTTTTGTCATTGGGCGTCTTTTGTCAACAAAAAGAATGTGACGTAGCTGGTTTTCCCAATTTAAGAACAATTAGATAAAGATTTATCTCCCATAAACAATATTAAGGAGTATATGATACTCAACAAACGATAACCCTATGCCAACTATTTAAAAAACAGATACGCTCTCACCCACGTTTTCTTAAAACATATTATTTTGCAGATTGTATTTTGTGCGTTGGGATTCCCCCGCGGCTGATTTCGCACACATCTATAAAACACGCACACACGCTCACCTGTGGCGTGTAGGTCGCATGCGCTGACGTGTGCCGCAGTCAGTTATGCAAATCAACTTCATTAATAATGTCTAGTTTTTTGTAACGGTATCATAAATTACGTAACAACGAATATGTGATAAAAATTAGAATTCAAAAGCTACACTCTAATAAGGAAAATGGTTCAGGTTTTTTCTCACCTGCAAAAACTTTGTGAGTCATTTTGATTGAACGTAGAACCAGATCGATCTAGTAATCGTTGCAATTAAATAACTCAGTATACCTGCTATGTATGACTATGTAAGAATGTGCATAAAAGTTAAGTGATGTAACTTATTTACCATCCTTGTTTGTTGTCGCATATTAAAAGCCATCGATAAATATATGTATCACAACAATTTATAAAAACCAAGGGCGAGTGTTTATATCGATACGTAGATATTAATAACTATGATAAAGATATCGACTTTATCAAACTTTATCAAATTATCAGACATGAGTCCAGTTATTTTCGTTACATAAATTCTTATGATTTTCGCTGTGTAGTGAAGCGAGACGTAACAGTCTTCCTGGGATGTCGAGTCGTGGTTCATTGCTTTTTACGATGCGATTTTGTAACGGCAAGACGGTGGGAAACATTCTATCTTTGCTGAAAGTCATGTTTCATGTTTTATCCGCGACGCGCGACGTAGGACTCACCGCGGCGCGGCGCGTGCGCCGAACTGAGCAACTACAAAGAGTCGTTTACATTTGAGAATTTATTTGTATTTTTTCGCGAGCCAATGTGACCGCTACCCAGTGTTTACTGCCTTTAAGTAAAAAAAACGTCTTGTTTATACACTGATTACATCACTCAATAGTCTCTTCTCACTAACATAGCTGATAACTAACTTATCTCTGTCAATAATATGAATCATACGCAGCTAAATGATTAGCACTTCTATCTCTTTGTATAGTTGATAAACTTTTGTTGAACTAATAAGATTAATATAACAAGAATTTATCGGTAAACCGGTTCTACAAGTCACACTCGTAAATTGGTGTTACAACTTGGAATGAAACCAAAACAATAACTATTTCAAATGTATGTGTTGATGATAGATAAATCTTGAGTAAATAGTCTTGTTGCTAGGTAGGTATAAACTCTAGCGTCATAGCCGTGCAATAAAGCATTGCACTTCGTGTCAAGTACGCAAGTGCAATATTGACAACACTCATTACAAGTCCTCTGTTTAATTCAACCACAAATCAACAAACGTCAACACATAAACCAGCTGTTTGCAAACTGAAAAATGCAAGCTTAACACCTTATGACGCGACTTTATTGCAAAAATACGGGTCACGATATAAATACCGTTCACTATAGCAATTAAAGTGGCAGTGTCTGTCCAGCGGCGCCAGAGCGAGACAGCTTGAGGAAAACGTGAAATAAAATAGTAAACACAGCGATATCGGTATCATCGCTATCAGAACGCTTTGCGATCGAACGATCAGAGATTATGCGGCGACGTCACTTAAATTTCGACCTGTTTTCACTATGACGGGTTTTTCGTTACCCCAATTTTTCATCAATCTTATCAAGGTAACAGATGTAATCCAACCTTAGGGTTAAGTAGGGTCATTTAACATCAGTAATTAGTTAGTAAACTTAGTTATTTACTATGGTAGCGTGTGTTTTCATGGAATAAAAAACAGAACGATGACGCAAAGCGGATTCAAGGTGTTTGTAAAAAATGGCAACACGTGAGCTGCGCAGTTCGAATTTTAAACAGTTGAAAATGGAACCAAGACAATAGTTGATATAACTGAAATGCATTACTACTGTGACAGAGATAGTAAACGCCAATTGGTACGAGAAACATTGTATGAACACGTTTACAATATAATAGTACAAATACACGATATAATGATGTATGTATACAGTCTGTTTCTATGTGTGTTGGTGTTGTACATACTGTTTGACCAACTGATTTGCATTTTCTCGGAAGTCATCTCAATGACCAGTTTGAAGCATCCGTATCGTTGACTATTGTGTTTCATTATGCTAATTAATATGCTAATATTATAATTCATGGCACGACTTATTACATACCTAAACGTTTTGAATTTTGAATGTGAGTTGATCTTTTTTCTGTGTTTCTGAGAACTGGTTGGTTTAGTTTTTGATTTTTGGTGTTGATGTGACGTAAACTTGTTTAAAAGGCGGATTTAAGCAGAAATCCTATGCATTATTAATTTTTAATAACAGATTTCAAGAAAATGTTTTCGACATTCATATTTCAAGAAAAACTACTTTTGCCTATCAATCCATTTATATTTAACCATTTGCTGTAACCAAAGCCCATCTGTCGGCGACTGTAGCTGAACAAACAGACGCATCACGACAGGTTTTCAGTTGCTATGAGATTTTAGTTTGATTGGAAGAAGCAAAAAATGCTATTGTTGGCACATTCG
Organism: Mythimna separata; assembly: GCA_030763345.1. NCBI lineage: Eukaryota > Metazoa > Arthropoda > Insecta > Lepidoptera > Noctuidae > Mythimna > Mythimna separata. The sequence goes on from CM061172.1 coordinate 531,389, forward strand.
ACACTCTCTTTTTTCAGTTAAAGCTCTGAAAATTAAGTTTTCGAAAAAAATCTCTGACCGTTCTAAACAAAAGAATACCTACTTATTAAAATTAGTTATAAAGCTAATGGGCAAACTAAAGTCATGGTCTCATCATTGAGTGCAAGGTAAATGTTGCGGTTAACAGAAGCTTAGGTAATCATTAAAAACAAAAGCACCTCAAAAAGAAATCAAACTGTTCGCGAGCATCTCTTGTTTACGTACGCAACTACACACAATACCTGGAACGCATAAATTCAGACATGTTCAGAATTTAAAACAATCGTACGGTACATTAGTACACGCAAAACAGAACTTTAAAGCGAAAGCAACAAAGTCAAAAGCTGTCTGAACGGAGCATGTGTAGCTCCTTGCCAAAAATTTCCACCACATCTTTTAACTAATGTCTACAGAATGTTGCAATGAAACAGCTTTTACTACACTTTGGTTAACAAATAACGACTTTCTGGACGCTCTACCTGTGAAATAAGCAGGAATTGTATATAGAATCTAGCTGAAAGAAAAAGTAGGCAAGGCATGAGCGATAGAGGTAGATATATAGTCCAGTAAACGAATGAATCAGATTTCGAATAACTAAAATTATAACTATGTGTAGGTTCCCAAAATGTGTTACATGTGCAAGGTGATTCACTAAATATTATAACCAAATTAGAATCAACAATCACAAATGGTCGCCCTAAATAAACCTATCAAGTTTCGCAAATATTCCTAAAACGTAGTATTTCTTAAACAGAATTTCTAAACTGGTCATTAATTAGACTTAAAATAACGGAAAGTTATTGAAACGTCTGCCCAATTAATTGCTTATAAGTAAAAGACTTAGGACTTGATGGATGTAAGTGTTGGTGTAACTGCCAATATGGACAAACTTCATATTGCCATTTGTGTTGAAAGGGATATATATAGTATTGAGTAATGCCAGATACGCAAAAGGAATCAATTGCTGCATTGGTTCTATGAAGCGATAAGATATGACAAAACAAGCATTAAGTCATATCAAAGAGGGGTTACTCGTATACTAGTTCTCATAATCCGCTACTACAGAAACTCCTGAAAATTCGCGAAGACTGAACAATTTTCAGGGTGTAATGTAACAATTCTATCCATGATAAAATAGCAACAGCAGAACAAATTGTAGAAACAATAAAAATATTAGCATCTTACATTGAAATAACAAAACGACGAAATAACTACTGCACACTAATTTGAATTTTGGAAATGTCCATTTCTATAGAACGAATACGTGGAATAAAAATGAACATGTTAAGAAGTCAGATTTAAATACTACTAAATATATTACGTATACAGTCAAATTTTATTTAGATGTCACGTCCACCAAACTCCGAGATATTTATTCGATAACCCTAATGATTCAAGTCGTTAACACGTTGATAAGGCTCCTGCAATCAGCTATCTACAAGTTGCCGACCCTATGATACAGGTTCATACTATTAACGATAAAGTCCTGGAATTAACTTCGTAAATTCTATCAATCGTAACTGAACACACAGCTGCACAGTTTCGGGAAATCAAATAAAAAAAGATTACGGCTTGCTACTAGAATTTATTGTTCACAATTTCATTGTTATGAGATATAAACAATTTACAAAATTATGATTCATCGATCACATAAAATGCATATGTTTTGTTTAAATGAATTAAATAATTTAAAAGCAAATTCCCATTACACAAATTTACTAGATTTTCTCTCTTTACTAGAAGAATGTGGATGGCATCGGTATGCGTCAGCGTTACTCAAAGCCACAAAAGCGTATTGACGTATTGGGTTTCATGATCACTACAATAATAACAATTTTATTATGAATTAATAAATTATTATGGCTAGCTTTAACCAAGTACAACATGAGTACGTTTCCTTCAGTAACTTCAGAGCCATCATCACCATAATAAACCTTCTTAATACCTTCACAAAATAAGTTTTTGGAAAGGTATTAATTAATCACGTGATCAGTTTTCTCTAAAAATCTGTTCTGTTGCTCGGCAATAAACATTAAATGGATAAACGAAACCATAAACGTTAATAACAAAGTATAAATCCAAGCACCTCAATTCAAAATTATTTATGCGAATATTTATTTACAAGTTTATAAACCAAAATGAGAACCGGTTGTTGGAACAGGTCCAGTTTATGGTTTTGAAAAAAATAATGCTATACACAAAGTTGCTTATGTAAATGCAGCAACCAGCATGCTAATGGCTTATCTGAACGAGTTTGACGCAGTCTGCGCGTAGCGTCAGCCAGACTGGATAGCAACTGACCGAATTATTAAATGTTAATACACTTATCACAAACAACGTTAGTAGTTTCAGATAAAACATTATAGTATTTCATATCTGAATTGAACTCAACTAACAAAAGAAAAAAGCCGTATTTTTTATGTGCAAATGATGCCTATTCACACTATATATGAAAATGTGTACCAAGAATCGTGTACAGTGTGCAAATTAATCGCAACATTACTGAGATACGGTTCGTCCCCGCGGGTATGTCCCTTCCACCAGTCACAGATGTGAAACAAAAAGACAAATTCACAGGTACTCTATTTGCACGCATATATTTGCATTTTAAACGCACCGTTTGCCAAGGCAAGTTCTGCCAAGGCTACTATCTGTCAATGCACCGATATTATTGTGATGAAATGTATAGAAGAATGACGTGAGTCTATTGACATCTTCAGCTGGGTTGATTAAAAGATATTAGCAATTTCTACAAAAGGATTCATGTTTTATAAGACCGAGGATAATAAAGAGAAAGTTTGTATGTGCTGTCAAGCATGTTGTCAAGATGAGATGATTTGTAATGATTGCAGGCTGACGACAAGGCTTCTGTGTTCCTCGAAACTGATGTACAATTTGATAGGCTTTGTTATATTAGACTTTTTAGTATCTACGTTTAGATTTTGTTGAGGGTTAAAAAAACAAATACAGAGAAGAAGTAGATATAATACCAAACACATCAAGCACAAACCCTTGATTTGCATACACAGCAACAAAGGACGAGCACCATCAGATAAGTTTTGGTAAAAAATATAAAAAAAAAACCAAAGGAGGTCTCCGAAACTTGTTTACGAAAGTCAGAGTCACGTTTTGCAAGTTTACTTATACGCGGGGGGTACATCCGAGAGGGGGGTCAAACAGGTTACTGTTTAAGTATACATATACATGCTATGTGTGTGTTATTATGCGTCATTCAAGTCCAAATGACTCTTAAATTGACCAAATTTTGGGTTCCTGTTTTGGTATTAAATATATTCTGCGAAGTGATTTTACTGTGGTCGATGGTCGATCCTTCGCAATGCATTATGAGCACTTAAAATTGTCATAACAATTTGGTTTATTTGAATGCAGTTTTTGATGATATCTCATATGATATCTTATAAATTTGTCCAATCGTATTCCTTCATATTCAAAGTCTGTATCCTGTCCTATACCGTCGCTCGGCTCAATATGTTCAGTAACACGGTACCAATCATCCTCGCAGTATTTTCACCGTACATTTGGTATCCATGCGTGTCACGTAGGGTCACAGTCGATCCTTGGCCCAACTGATGCAGCGATACAACACAAGGCCGCCAGCCGGCCTCGTTCGTACGCAACGAGCATCCAAATTCGTATGAATCACATTTTTTATAGTTCATACCACGCTTATACAAGGTTAATGATATAATACACTTGTTGTTTTTTTGAAATGACATCCTATTGTTTAAATTAAGAGAAGAAAATGTCGTACAATATACAAAAACTACTCCATCTGTCTACATTGTTCTCAACAGCCGAATTCATATCCTTATTAATGAAAATTATGATACATGCCACAAGTTCTAAACATAATTATTGTTATTCAACACGACAACATGTCTGACAAATTGATACGATTAAGTGATCATAATAATTATGCAGCTGCATTTCCTGTTACATTGTTGTAGAACTACGGTACGATATTTGGACCAACAAAATTAAGAATTCGGAATATCTTAACGAAAAAGGTTTCAATGATATTATAGTAGGTATCTGCTACACAATTTTATCAATTCATTCATTCATAGTTTTGTAGGCAACAGTGCAATAGACGCAATAGATCTATTTTTAGATTAACAATAAGCACTAAACAGATGGATTTACGATTAGATTACAAAAATGTTAAGTAAATTAGTCAATAAACTTCAAACAACAATGTCGGAAGCGAAGCAAATGATCAGTTATTATCAGCTAAGGTTCGGTGTGGCAATCGATCAGGATGTGGCATTGTGTCCCAATGACAGACCACTGTAACAGAGAAAAAACGCAATTATAACAGATGAGTCGAAGAAAAAACGGCTTCGGACACGCCACGCCAATGCCACGGCTGTCTTCCAACAGTTTTATGGAGAGCTATAAAATAGACGCTAACACGTAATTCCCTTTGCGATATCGAATCGTTCAGTAATTTGCATTCGACCTAGACTTTCAATGTTAAACGCTGTTTAACGCAAAGGGAAAGTTATAAATAGATATTTTCTGCTGATCAAATACCCATGATTGGAGTCGATGAACTGAGGATACTTATTCATTGTTTATGTGTACACACAAGTTGACATAATGACAATAATAAGATGATATAAATATAATTTCTGCTTCAACAATACTCTAACAACTGCTCCGATTAAGCTAATTGTTAATAAATTATCATAAACTAATGTGCAACACGAACATACAGCAGGAGCAAAAGTTAATGATATAATAATTTAAGCAAAGAATTCTGATTATTTAAATAAACAGTAGGCCACATTGAACAGTTAATCATTTGTCACGACGTATTGTTCTGCGAGCGCATCACTAGGGCGCGATGCTACGCCTCAATAGATCATGCCTAGTGTATAATGTATTAGATCTTACATCGGCGTCTGTATTGTGGCTCGCTTGTCGGTCTCCTCGTCACGTTTGCTAACTATGCCGATAATGACTGCAACAAGATATCCTTGACTCTGCACACAATTATCTGGACACTTTGCATCAGAACTTGACACGGTTGCTTATACACACACTTTTATGCCACAACAACTATATAAGTCTTACCAATAAAGGCTGAGAATTCATTTAATGAGCATTAAATTATATGACGAACTGTGTTATTATCGTTTCCAGTTGAACTTGACTTAATTATAATTGATTATTCATCGATGTTATATAAGCACTAGTTGATCGTCTAATAAAAATACTTTAATATTCCATAAAACTACTAAAAACTGCACTTCATGAAGATGTAGAGCTCAACGATTCTAAGGTTGCAGTTTAGACCTTGATGTTGAGCGTCAAAGATTTATTATCCTTTGGTTTCTTGAATGGGGGTCACGTACAGACAAAGGTTGCTTGTCTTCAAGCCACGGCGACACACTTCCGAGGAGTGCAGTCACTACACATAGGGTGTCGTGCTTTGGCTGACAATTAAAATATTTATTTAACTCTTTCCAAGTTCACCAATGAATCACAACAACCGACACAGAAGATAATGTTGTATTTAGTAGTTGTATTTCCAAGAAATAAATTGACGTGGCCTACGATTGTACAACCTTATAGATGAAAATGAACCGATGCACAAACCATAAACGCACAATAAACCTTCAGAACAAGATTCAGAACATACAAGTACCGGTGTTTTATCGTTTGCCAGTTAGTTATACGTAAATAAATATATTGAAATATATAGATCCCACACAATACCGTAGAGCACGTGTCTTGTGACAACGTTGCTAATGCATAATTCACAGCGCATTTCGTTAACATAAATAGAATTAGACTAATACAGTATTTTTCATTGCAGGTTTGTGAAACCAGACGAGGTGGCGAAGCTGTGGGGCCACATGAAGCAGAACGAGAACATGACGTTCGAGAAGTTCAGCCGCGCCATGAGGTACCACTACCGGCAAGCAGTGCTGGTGTCCGTGCCCACCGCGCGCCTCGTCTACCAGTTCGGCCACAAGGGACCCGACTTCAAGACCGACAACCCCAACTTCGTCAAAGTCAAATCAGAAAACCTAAGCGATATGTCCTACTCTTAGTTTAACTTAAGAAAGAATTAGGCTAAAATTTGTTGAAAGTCTATGCTCAGAGTAAGATAAACAGTGATATGTCGATGGTTACGTGCGAGTATAGTAGAATCTTGTCCTTGGAGAGTTTGGTTTGAGGAGGAATTCGAAAATACAGTAATAGTAAGTAAGTCCTTGTTGTTTGAACAACGGTAGAAGAATACGGAGAAGATGATTGTTAAAGTATTGAAAGGAGATGATTAATGATTTATCTTGTAGAATATGTCAATTGATTTTTCCAAAAAATCGTCGTTTCATCCAAGGACATTTTTGATGAAATGAATAGTTATAATCAGGTTATTTGGAAAGAAATGGGATCACCTCCAAGCTACGGTGGTCTGAGAATGGTCTTGTTGAGTATTTGTGTCACGACCATCGTTTTAATTAGGATATTTATGAACTGCTTTGATATTTAAAACAGATAACTACTAACATTTTTGATGTTACTAGATACTAGATTATGGAAATACAATCTATTAACAAAAATTGTACTTAATTATATATTCGTTTCTTCTTATGATACCAATTATATTATAATATATTCTATGTAGTAAATTTGACCATAATTTTCAATTGGAGGTGGTCTCAAAGTTAGGTGTTTTTGAAAAGTTATATGAATGTAATTAGCTAAGATAGGCTCAATGTTCGAATCGAAATAGTTTCAATGGTTGTACTCGTGGATGTTGGATCAATTACTTGTTGGATATACATAATTGGTTGGATACCGATCTGTTGGATGCCGATCGGCTGAACGTCGATCGGTTGGATTGTCCCGTCAATTAACACGTACCGACTCGTTGGTATGTCCATATTATTTTTTTAAGTAATTTTATTAGTATTTTATTCTCGATGTACGGTTGTACTGTCGAACAAACATTTTGATGGTTGTTTAACGTAGAAACATTACGAATTTTTGATAAAGTGTTTTTAATTGTTGTTACCGTATGATACGTGTGTGTAATACGTAGAGTGTTATGATAATGTGAACATTCCAATTAATTTATAAAACCTAGGTTTTTAGTGTCCAGTTATTTTATAATAATGTTAAGCATATTTCGAGTTGCCATATGTATTGTATACGTAAAACGATAATGTACTTAATTTCATAGTTTCTTTAAATTCATGTCATTTCTCAAAATCTAATATTTTATGATAAGGTTCATCTCTAATTGTAATTTAAATAAATTTTATACTGTTATTTAAAATTTCCTTCTCAGTGTTAGTTTAAAATTAAAAATCTTAAGATTTAAAAAAATGCGCGTTTGTGCAAATAAAAATAAAATGACAAAAGATCTGCAGGCCAAAGATTAGTTTTGATGAAAAAAAGTTTATAATTTAAGATTTAAAGAGTAAAATACATGTTTTTGACAATTTAATTTTAATATTTTCTAGTATTTAAGTTTGCGACTCTCAGGCACACGCTGTGATGTAAGATAAATTTAAACATTGTTTTTTATTGTAAATAGTTCCTTTCAGCCATCACCACTAACAACTCTCCAGTCACCAGTTATGTAGATAGCCATATATTTTTAATATGTATACAAAAATCTGAAATATTAACATTTTAACTTTTCATTCTTCCACATAAACTAATATATTTATTGAAGTACAGATAATTATTAATATAAGGTTGATTTTATGATATTTTATTTATGTATCGTTATATAAAACGAAGTACAAAAGCTGTGTCTTAACAGAACAACGATTTAAACTCTCTTTACAATAACATAGTCGGATTATTTGAATTTATTAAGATCTAAGTTATGGCTAGTCTATTGTAGTGAAACATGATATTTTACGTAACTTTTATATGGACTTACTTTGGAAATATTATAACCAGGAACTTTATTTATTTTCTTTTACTTAAACCGCATTTATTTTCTATATTCATATGTAAATAGTCGATTTTGGTACAGACATCTGCTATTTAAAAAAATGTTTGCAATTTAGCACAGTTTTTCTTCCCTTTCGAAGCTACAACAGCCAATATCGCTTAAATTGTCCAAAGTTGGTCCATATTTAATAGTTTGAGCTACAAAGGTGCATAATTCCAGTTATTAAGTATTTATAGGTGTTAACCGTTTTAAGCCTTTATTTATAAAAATGTAACCATGTCATTAGTTTGAACACTGATCAGCAAATTTTTGATTCGAAGTTTCTTATAGAGAATTCGAGTTTAAAATTGAAATACTAATCAGTATGTAAACTAAGCATTAATATAATGGTTAGCAAGTTTTATAAACAAGGCTGTTTGTTTCGTATTATGTTCATTTATATTAAGAATTTTCTTTAGTTTTAAGAATGCAGTAGTTGTATGATTATCTTGCAATTGATGAAAAGACAAATTTTTATGTATTATTTCTTAAGAATTATGTGAAAATAAGAAGAGAAATATACGATTTATGAATGTGAATTAATCCACTGTTTTAATCACCCCTCTTCCCCTAAAAACACAAAAAGTAGCCTAAAGAATGATACTTCTAAAGAGTACCAACATAAACTGTAAGTACCAATGTACATTTTATGTTGGTACTGAACTAACCTAACTTTATTTCTGTAACAACGTATTTCTTTAATCAGAATTATTCAACTATCCTATTTTAATTACGATGGAAGTGCTGTTACTTTATTTGATGCCGAAAAATCTGTATTTTCACACGAATACAGAACACAATTTGGCCAATTTCATCGTCCCTACATTTTCGAACCCCTGAGAGTAATAATAACCCTCTCTCAGCGTCAGGGGTTAAAAAAACCTCAAAATTCCTGCTATTCCTGAAAAAAGAATTAACCAGCTGATACCACACTTATTTCAGGATTCTGAAAATAACAAAATCTTCCTTATAGTTTTGCACCAGGAATATTGTTGTATTGTATTCCTTATCCAGCCACCGCATAAATGTATATATGTATTTTAATTGGATTAATAATTATTGCTGAAACTAAAAACCCGAAGGTGTTAATTAATACATACCTATATATAAATAATAATATACATGTACAATAACTGCGTGTTTTTGGGAATTTCTGTAACCGCATTCACGTCATTACTTGATAGGTACCTATACCACAGTTATTCGATTCTTCCTTGTATGTTGTGCTTTATACACTGAGTTAATGGCTAACTAACTATATTATGTGCTTTTCAAAAGCCTATTATACAATGGCATGGTACAGGAGTCTTCTTTTCGAATCGACAGTAAACTCGTCAATCTGTTTGGGCAGTAGGTGACTACGTTAGTTTCAGCATCGGTGGCACTCTTTAGATCCTCTAAAGTGCTGGAGTATGGGCACTTGGGGCAATCTAGCAGGTCACCCATGTTTTGGGCAAGGCCATTCGATGATGAGGACGAGGAAGGCCATAGAAAAAAGGATGAATTATGTGTGAGGAGTGATATAAAAGGAACGGGAGTTAGTAGTACCGTGATTGGTGACAGGAAAGAATGTAAGAAAAACGTATTGCGTCGACCCCAAGTAACATGAGCTACGGTAGGAAGAAGATGATGAAGATGATTACGAGTATTTTTGTTCTAATGATATCGGCTTGATATGTTGACATTTGCACTAGCAAATGTTGGTCCATACAGAAGTAACGTGCACATTCCATACAAATAGGTACAGCTGCAGTACTGGGTCACATTGGTCATGTAAAAGGGACTTCCTCACGTCCCAGTCGGCGAAATCCCGACCCTGATTTCCGGCTACCTTAGGCATGGGCGGACGATGAACAATGAATAGATCGCCGTCTAGGAACCGTCCGTACCGAGACCGAGTCGTCGACGGCGATTTTACGGGCGCCTCAATCTGTTGGCGCTCAGCAGGGTCTAAGCTTACTGGAGCCATGGATTTTATAAAAGAGAACCCCGGGGCCAAGAAGAAACATAGTAGCGGGTTTTTAGTCAGTAAAAGCCTTACACGTCCTCCTGCCCCATTCTAGAGTGGGAGAAGTCATTGGATACCATAGTTATAAGAAGTTGGATACCCTTTTTCATAAGGAATTTGAAAGTAAGTACCTTCCTACCTATCCTTTTCTAGAAGTAGGTAGGTACAAAATACAGGTACAAAAGTTGCTCAGAATTAAGATAGCCGCTTAAAGGTTAATATTACTACTAGACTGTTGTTATCTTAACAAGCCATCCGTTTCCATAACAATGCATTACATCATATCACTAGAAATTATATTTATGGTGTCTATAGCGCCATCTATTATCAAAGAACAGAACTATTTCATGCGTTCAGTTCATGATTGTACTACTACTTGTCAACAGATGTCGCTTGCATAGTTTTATTGTCGTTTCGAACTGTTTACATAGATAGCGTTAAAAAAAGTTCAGAAACAGAGCAGAAAAATAGTATTCCTTTAAAATGAATAGCACAATTATTGGCTTAAGAAAATTAAGTTGCAAAAGCTTTCCAAGTTAACGTTTAACTATGAATCCAAAATATTGATGGGAAACCAACTAGTTTCCATCCGGTTTATTACTTCAAATTGAGTACCTAATGATAAATCAGAAGGTAGAATATTATGAAAATGACAACTAAGGCCATATTTGTTTGCAAATTAATTTATTCACGTAGGTACTTACTTACATTCCAACCTTATTTGGAGTTATTGTTAGTTTTTATATCACTATCATATAGCTGGCTGGTATAATAATATATTGTAACTGTACTGTTTGTATTAAGAACAAAATAAATACTTCACTTCGATCTATTGAATAGCGCGGTTTTAATTATAGTTAGCTATATTATGTTTTACGCCCGTTTTCAATAACCTACCGCAGTTCATAGATAGATAGCTATCCCCAATAAACAGTAAGATTATATCTATCAATCCACAAGTTTTGGTAGAAAATGATAACCGTCGGTAGGTTATAGGAAAGCAAGTAAGGGCAAAGGGATAGATTTGTTTATCTTTAGTAGCTGCAACTTTACATAGATAGGTAGCTTATTGAAAATGGGCGTAAGTCGAGCAACTGGAGTCCAAAACTCTCTGTCTATTTAGTATTTCAAGACTCTCAAACAATTGTACGGTCAATTACTTGTGGCTAGGTAGAAAGTTAGCCATTTTTTGGCCAAATAATTATTACTGTAGGTATAATAATTATGGTCATTGAACGTAACAAAAGTTAAAGAAAGAAAGAAAAAGTATTTTATTTGGCAATAATATTTTACACAATTGTTAGGTTTTCCGATATTAGTATATCAATATTAAGTTTTAATCGATAATACTGGCACATTTTATTTGTTATACTGCTAACACTAATTAAAAAAACAACGGTCATAAACAAATGACGGAGGCGGGTCGGCGATTATGGCGGGAATGAGCATCGAATACGAACGCGTTGAGTGGTATTTGAAGAAGAAATATACGGATACTTACCCTTCAGATATTTCATGTGAGTTTTATTATATCATTTCTAATAACTCTAACATTTCAGAAGTGGGATAAGCCCGCTTACTGCCCACTTGATTTAGTTTAATCTGTTAGCCCGTTGAGCAGACGCCGGCGTCCGTACGCCTATAAATTGTCTTTATAGTATGTCTGTAATTACGGTACTCAAAAGATTAACCTATCAATACCCGCGAAACGAGACACAATAGTAAAACAATAACAGCGCGGTCCTATGAGACCGGTCGGGGATTCATGAATAAAACAACAGTTTATAAAATTTCTTGATATTTGAGTAGTTACATGGCCAACGTTTACAAGTTCCAGAAACGATGCAACGAACTAGTGAGCCTTCTTCGTGACGGCGCCTGAGGACGCCTTTCCATGAAGAAGCTGATCGGAGTGCAAGCAGACGGAGTCGCAGTCGCACGCGCCGCACGGGCGGCAGCTGCCGCAGCCGAGGGCCGCGCGCCGAGGGCGCGCCGAGGGCGTGGCAGCATCCGAAAATTGGAACAGGAGCTGGAGCAACATCGGGAACAACTTCGTGCTCTGGAGAGTAAGCTGAGCCGGGAGCGCAGCCTTCGGCGACGCACGTCACCACCAGGTGGCGCTGAGCGCGGCCGTCAGCGGTTGTCGAAAGACAACGAGTTGGAGCGGATGCGGCCGCGAAACAGAAGTTCGTCTCGTGATCGCCCTGCAGTGAAGAGGTCTCGTGCTGATGACGACGCATCTGCGACACCACGGATTACACGGTCGGATAGTCCAACTTTTACATATAAAGATGTTATGAACTTTATAAACAATATTAAGTCTCAATCGCAGCCGATAACAGCGACACCACCGCCACAAAATACTAATAATTATAGTATTAGTCCTAAAAATATTTTGCCAGATTTTGACCCTTCTTTAAAGGGTCAGCAAATAGATATTTGGCTTAAAAAGGTAAATGAGTGTGCCACTGTTTATGGCTGGGACGAGAGAACAGTTATACATTTTGCTATGCAGAAACTACAAGGATTGGCCAAAACATGGTATGAGAGTTTGAACTCATTACTATTTACTTGGAGTGAGTGGCAACATAAATTAAGATGTGCCTTCCCGTTTGATCAAAATTATGGCCAATCCTTAGAGGAGATGCTTAGGAGAAAAAGCAAGTTTGATGAACCTCTTGAGACGTATTATTATGAAAAATTGGCTCTTTTGAACCATTGTGACATTGATGGCAAACGTGCGGTGGAATGTATAATCCATGCTTTAAGTGATAGTACGATGAGGTCTAGCACCAATGCGATATGTTGTACCCAACCTGATCAATTGCTGCAGTTTCTTATGAGCAATAAGGACACTGCGCAGCCCTATGATCGTACCCAGTCTATAGGTAAAACTTTTGGTGCATACATGATCTTCCACCACCAATGAGAGTCCTGAAAACAAAGCAAACTTTTAAATATCAGCATAAAAAAAACTACTTTAACATACACAACTTTCACAGAAATAAACATTACTGTCACCTCATAGTTATGGCCCATTCTCTTTGGCTTGGATCTTCAGCAGCGCTGTGGTTTGGTATTTCATTGTCCTGTCCCTGTCTTTTGCGATTTACTGCTATTAGCAAGTGTTTTTCCACATTGTGCATAGTATCTGCAAAAGAGAACATTATTAATATTACTTAATCATAATTAATTTTTAATTTCCATAACATAATAAGTTTTGTTTTTCTTGTCAGCAATAGTTTAATGTTTATTTGTTTTGTTTTTCTTTTAAATCCAATTACATTGAATATTATTTATTTACTTAGCAACAATATGTATATATATATTAAACTTTTTTATCTATCCGTTCTGGGAAAACTTTTTCCATTGAGAAACAATCGGGTGAACACTGAGTTACATATTATTATTGGTCCTCGAGGTCGGCTTCCCTGAAGTCCATGACGTGTATATTTCGACACAAACACATAAAACTGTACACTAAACACAATTTTATGAAACATCTCACAATACTTCCATAGTTCAATTTGAATTTTCATTGACATTAACAGTCAGTCTTATCGCACTCGCAATGGCGCGTAGCGTCATAAAACGTCATATTCTATCCCGTCACCTTTGCAACGCAACCAATGGCAGGACGCGAGTAATGTTGCCACTTTAATCTTTATTGTATTCCTTTTTATTATATATTTATTTATCCAACAGTACACATAAAATACAGATTAGACATAAGGTGGTAGGTCAAACATACAAATTATTTAACTAAGGAGGAAGGAATCCGATGCCGATTATTATTAAGGACGAGATTGCTCGACTTTCAGGTGAAGCGTTCTTCATTAGGTACCTATTCTGGATATGGTGTCCGGATATTATCAGGTGCCAATAACCGAAGATTCGAAACCTCTCACATCATTTCATTTGTTACCCCGGACGGCCAATACGAATTTAAACGCATGCCGTTCGGATTAGCAAATGCGCCCGCTGTTTTTCACCGGAGTGGTGGTGGTGAGTGGTTGGGCCTTATCGCGTAGTTACTGAATTGGGCAACGATCGATATAGACTGGCCGCTATACCTGGGTTGTCTAGTACCAAGAATAAACGCAAAACCACCGTCGCTGCCGACCGTATGTTACCATGGGATCAAGCAGCTGCTCTAGAATCTAAAGTCTAGATGTAAATGAGGGCAGTGATGATGACGTTGATAGTTAAACTGTTAGTGATAGCAATGAAGCCACGGACATTTTACTATCTAAGTTTAAATTAGTTTTAAAACTACCTTACGCCACTATCGACCTCGTCATTACAACCATGAAGGATAAGTTGGGAAAGTTTTTTATGAATATTTCTATATCGGATAATTACTATAATGATCAGTTATTACTTTAAAAGGAAGTAGAGGATATATTACAAAGCAGCATATTAATTTTAATGAACATTAGAAGCTAATGTAAATTTATCTATAGTACGATTGATTACTCGAAGATTAATATTTTCTCTTAATTATTATGTTAATTACGAAAAAGGAAGTTTGACGAGTAAAGTCAACTCGGTTGTGAGAAGGATGGTTCACAACTTCCGTGACTCATTTTTGATTTATGTAATTATTAGGTACTTGTGAGAAGGAGGGTTCACAAGTACAGTCACCTCGGCTTGTGAGAAGGAGGGTTCACAAGTACAGTCACCTCGGCTTGTGAGAAGGATGGTTCACAGCTTCCGTGACTTATACAGTTTATCCTATTTATGTATTTATTGCTTGTGAGAAGGAGGGTTCACAAGTACAGTCACCTCGGCTTGTGAGAAGGATGGTTCACAGCTTCCGTGACTTATACAGTTTATCCTATTTATGTATTTATTGCTTGTGAGAAGGAGGGTTCACAAGTACAGTCACCTCGGTTTGTGAGAAGGATGGTTCACAGCTTCCGTGACTTATATAGTTTATTCTATTGATGTATTTATTGCTTGTGAGAAGGAGGGTTCACAAGTACAGTCACCTCGGCTTGTGAGAAGGATGGTTCACAGCTTCCGTGACTTATATAGTTTATTTTATTGATGTATTTATTGCTTGTGAGAAGGAGGGTTCACAAGTACAGTCACCTCGGCTTGTGAGAAGGATGGTTCACAGCTTCCGTGACTTATATAGTTTATTCTATTGATGTATTTATTGCTTGTGAGAAGGAGGGTTCACAAGTACAGTCACCTCGGCTTGTGAGAAGGATGGTTCACAGCTTCCGTGACTTATTTTATGAAATGGATTTATAGCTTGTGAGAAGGAGGGTTCACAAGTTAATGTTGGAATGGGTTGTGAGAAGGAGGGTTCACAACTTTAGTTATTATTTTTCTTTTGGGAATATTATTGATGTATTTCATGTAGGATGCTTTGCAAAGAATGTCTGTAATAGAAATAATTTTAAAATATATGTGAGTCGGATTCGATGCTATCACCTATGCTGGCCGAGAGTTAGGTTGTATTGTAAAGCAAATTTTCTTACGTGCATGAGGACATGCACGATGTCAGGATGGTCGAGTGTTAGGTTTTCCGATATTAGTATATCAATATTAAGTTTTAATCGATAATACTGGCACATTTTATTTGTTATACTGCTAACACTAATTAAAAAAACAACGGTCATAAACAAATGACGGAGGCGGGTCGGCGATTATGGCGGGAATGAGCATCGAATACGAACGCGTTGAGTGGTATTTGAAGAAGAAATATACGGATACTTACCCTTCAGATATTTCATGTGAGTTTTATTATATCATTTCTAATAACTCTAACACAATAGACATAAGTCAAAGTCCTTTGTTGTAGTTGTTATCACAATTTCATAATCACCGCGACCACTCTTGTCAGAGATATGGATTAATCGAACATTATTTTATCTTATCTAAAATAACATTATACTAACACTTAACTAGTACTAGACTAGTAGACTAGATTTATTATTATTAGTATAGGATAATATTTATATGTTGCAGTTTTTTTTTTGAAGTGGGGAATCATCAGAATGACTTCTTCCGCTCTTTCGTGCCCGACTTTATCTGACTAAACCCCACCCCGTTTCTTCGTTGCCATCAATCTGGGGATACCGAGCTAACCTTTCGGAAATCCGATTCATGCCCCCAGAGGCATCGGCCCTGTTGGGCCCCTTACAGTTTGCTGACATCTCCTTGAGGCGCGCGTAGGAGAGTACCTACGCGGCGTTGACGATTTGGGCTCGGTTTGGGTTGTTACCGGACACAGCTAACTAACTGTATTAGCCATTTAGTTCACAGTATCAAAAAGGAACCATATAATCTAGTTTAGGATAAGTATTTCGCAATCATGACGTACCTACTCAAAAGTTTAAAGTAAGTAGGTCTATGCTGTTGTCTTTTCCTAAAAGCTTAGGTTGGGTTAGGTTGAATAGCTTCTAGATATCTTTGATTAATCTAACATTGACTGTAATTAGCAATGACAACTTTAAAACTTGGCAGGAGTCCGTTGATAAGTGAGCGATGAAGTGATGGCTGACTATTTTAAATAAAAATAAAAAACCTAATTGACGAGTTCAAATGCATTAGACAAAGGTCCAGGGACAAAAACGACTAAGGTGGGAAGAAAAAACTCACATTTAAATTGTATTCTTTTTTACTTAAATTACCTTCTTCATCGTTTATTATGTACATAATCTCATTAACAAAAATAACAACAATAATCACAGTATCATTCGTCATAGGTCATCGTTCAGTATTAAATTAAAGGTATATTTACACTAGAAGAGAGAGATGATAATATGGTTCGTAGTTGTGTACTCTATCTACACAAATATTAACATTTTTGTTATCAGCTTACAACAATACTACACTTATGATTACTTTTTCGTTATTTTCATTATGTTTATTTTCAAATTATTTGTTGTAAAATTACCTAAAAAACATACAGCCACACATTGCTTTTGAAACATTTTCCTCACTTTAAATTGGAACAGTTTTTATAACATAAGTTGAATCGCAAATCTAATCCAGATTTTTTTTTCTAGGTCCTCGGTTTAAATCTCAGCCAGTGTCCTCCTTCTAGCAGCACGTTAAAAGTCTTCTTGTCTAGCTTGGCAGGGATTTTGGTCTTCTCACAAGGAGAGATTACCATATGCTGCAGGATCTGGTACACCATAACCTTGACTTCACAGAGAGCAAATCTTGACCCTGTGAATATTTATATTTGTTAAGATACACATAATATAACTCGCATCACCCTCTTGGAAACTTTTATTTGTTTACGCAAAAGCAACTCTTGAATTTCAATTTTATCTCTTTCCTTTGTATTACTATAGGATCCAAAGTTTATAAGAATATCGACCTATGAATATCTGAATATTCCATTTTATTGTCTCTCTCGTCAATTATAATAATATTATCATTTATTAGGATCTCTTTATTATTTAATTTGATTAAACTTTAGAATTCTTTGTGAACTTACCAATGCAGTTTCTAGGTCCAATACCGAAAGGCATGTAAGCAAACACAGGGATGTTATGCTTGTTATCGTCAGAGAAGCGCTCAGGGTCGAACTTCTCAGGGTTAGGGAAGTACTGCGGGTCACGGTGGATAGCATATACTGGTATCGCAATTCCTGTTCCTTTGGGCACCTGTCAAAACAAAGTTTTTAAACATTTAGATAATCATTGTAAACTTTACGTGTAATTTTGTCGAAATATTAGATTAACTTACAATGTAATCTTCTGCTTCATCGTTAGGTTTTCCCAAGTTGTAATCCTTAGTGCAAACTCTGTCTAGAGCGAGACCAGGTGGCCATAGACGCAGGACTTCTGTAATATGAAACATTAGGAATTGGTAAAACAGATAGATTACATGTTTTCATAATTCATAATACACATGTATAATTATTATAATAATATAAGGTTGTTAAAAATATAGCACAGTCCAACTAGAATACACTGCGAGGCATGCCAATCACAAGCATTATTATTATAACTTTTATCACATGTTTACTAGCAAAAATTATTTATAGTTAATATCACAATAATTATTGTGTTAATTACACAGTAACACAAGAAATAAAGCTAATAATAATGTCACTAGAATAATTAAAGTGTCATTTAAAAAATGAGATTGTCAATATACATGTAAACAATTATTCAAGTAAGAATAGAAACAGAGTAAGAATAAAATATGATAATGAAATTTGTTCATTTCACTTCAATCTTCTTCCTGCCCTTATCCTATTATACTTGGGGTCGGAGCCACACGTTTTTCTCTTCCATTCTGTCATCCGTCAAACTATCACTAACTCCCTAAATTCGTGGTAAATAATAATAAATAATGTTAACATAACAGAAAAAGATAATTACTAATTAATTAAATTCTATAACCACACTGAGTTTAAATTCTTACTGTAGTACGCCCAAACTAAGGTAAACTTTTAAAAGTATTTTTTTTTTTGTTAAAAATAAAAAAATTGAATTCGCTATGAACGTCATCATCATCTGCCTAGCCTTTTCCCAACTATATTGGGGTCGGCTTCCAGTCAAGCTGGATTTAGCTGAATACCATTATTTTACAAGGAGCGGCTGCCTACCAGACCTCCACAACCCATTAACTGGGGTAATACGGTACTTCATGGCAAGAATGGAGTCAGATTTACTGGCTTCTGACTATCCGTAACGACTGCCAAGTCGTTATGAACGTATTCCACATAAAAGTAAATACGAATCACGAAAACCTTACCAGAGACGACCATGTCCATATACGTCATGTTCTGGATGGAGTTGAAGTCGAACTTGCCCCCGTTCTTAGCGTCAGTCTCCTTGATCTCTTGCGCCAGTTTCTCCTGGACCTCAGGGTTCACCGCCAGTTCATACATCAGGAATGACATGGCAGTCGAGACTGTCTCAAAACCAGCTAGGAAGAACAGCACCGCTTGGGCGATTAGGTCGTTGTCTGACCACACTGGAAATAAAATTTGATTATGATTTGAAAAAATGTAGGCGCTTTATCAGATGATGTAGCTACAGAAGAAAACATACAGCAGCAAGTTTTCTTTCGCTATGTTTTTATGAATAATTTTTTGTTACATCTGCCAAATAATTATTATAAACCCTTAAATTACACACCTCTGTTAACTTGTTTCTGACCAACAGCAGATTCTGCAACGGTCGCAAATCCAGCAGCCTCATCATTCGATTTGGTCTCTTCATGGGTTAGTTTACCTAGAAGTACATTTTGATGTGTTGTAACATGATATTTGTTAAATTTCTACTTTACCTAGTTAACGATGACAATGGTAAGCTCAAAGAGCAAAATTGCTGTATGAGCAAAACAACCTCAAAACGCATAATGACACGTGATAATTATAGAAATAAATTGTATGTGGACCATGATACATCCCGGTAAAAACAAGAAAAAAATGAGACCAAATATGGATTAAACAGCTGATTATATTTTACAATATTGATTTAGGAGATAAAAAATCAGATTGTATACCTTTTTTGGCTTCCATAAGCAAGTGAATCATGTCGGGTCTGATGATATTTCGTACCTCACGGTCATTCATGGTCTCTAAAACTAGGTTTTTAAAGAATGTCTTCGCCGACTTGGGAAAGAAATCAATCTTTAAATACTGAAAAAAAACCATTATAATCATTAAGCTATGCTTTACTAACTAACGAAGTTTAAGAAAAGTTTTGATTATAAATTGAACTTACTTTGGCCACAGATGATGGTACAAGAAGAAGTGCGAAGAACATTATCATGGAACGGAAGGTGAGCTTGGTTGACGCCTTGCCCATGACATAGAAATCGTTGTCCTCGTCATTATGGGAATCCACCTTCAGACCGAAGGCGCAGGAGGCTATGACGTCGTTACCGTATCGAGTCGTCAAGTCTTTGCAGTCCACATCAATGTAGTCAGCTGTAGAAAATGTATAAGGTTTAACCGCAACATTGATCCAAACTTAAGTTTTAAAATGTGTAGTAGTACTTAAAAAGATGAAAATAGGTTCAGAAATAATTTTCAACAATAAAAACTACTTTAAAATTTTGTTGTGTTGGTAGTAATGAATAAATTATAATAATTAAATAAGAAAAATTGACAGTGTTTGAGGTGGAACTAGATTTGTCCAACCTGTCCGCAGTCTTTATAAATTTTCAGATCAGGAAATAATAACAGAAACGTATTTAAACTGAACGGTTAAAACTCTTATTTTCATTAAATTGACATAACAAAAACTTACTTTTAGATTCCTTGATCTTTTTCTTTAGAGAACGCATCATCTGGTCACCAACCTCCACCATGAAAGGTATCATCAGACGTATCTTAGAACTTGTAAACGCTGGACTCAATGTGGAGCGCATGTCTTTCCATTCTTGTCCTGTGAGTGATTAAATTGTTTTAGTCAAATTACGTATAATGTCTACACTAGATTTAGTCCTTGGAAATGTCAATAAACTTGCGAAAAAGTTTTTATTTTCAATTGAATTAATCAAATGATTTAGAACTGTTTTTAGTATTAATTTTAAATAATTGCGTACCTTCTAGAGCTACCAAACTTCTGGTGAAGAAGGAATCGCCGGACCTAAACACGGCGCGGTGATCAAGGAAATGTTCAAAATCTTTGACACCAATCTTCTTTATAAGCTCTATGTCCCGAATCACTACCATCTCTTTCGTGAATTCATATCTGCCCACAAATCTGTCGAAAGAAATTAAATGTTGTAAGATTTTTAACAACGTTACAATTGTTAATTAGACATGATAGAAAGAAGTCAAGGAGTAAGAAAGTGTCTGCTATCTAGAGGTGATATAGGTTGGGCGATCGACATTATTGTCAATGCGTTTATAATCTGAATAAGGCTATTACTTGAACATGGAAGCTGACACAATAAAAGAGCGGTCCATCAGTTGAGGTAGTACAGTGTCTGCAACGAGTCTCTTATTACAGTTAATCATTTAGTTATTGGGATAAAGAGTATTGGCAAAATCCTGTTAATTTTATTGTACAAGTTATAACCCAGTTGTTAGAAAAAATGATTTGTAAAAAACATTTTATAAGGTTTTTGTCCAGAAAATGTCTTTTCTACGCCGATTTTCAGTAGAAAATTTTGCTTAGTAACAGTGTGCAGAATACAAAACTGGCGAAGCGCAAGAACTTTACTTTATTTATGGTA
Organism: Mythimna separata; assembly: GCA_030763345.1. Lineage (NCBI taxonomy): Eukaryota > Metazoa > Arthropoda > Insecta > Lepidoptera > Noctuidae > Mythimna > Mythimna separata. The sequence continues at coordinate 552,562 of CM061172.1, forward strand.
GAAATCAACTAATATGTAAAACAGCTCTTTGAGCTTTTTCGACTTTTTAGGTCGTTGATGTAAGTTAGAGATAGCGTCGGGCCTAAGATGCTACCCTGTGGAACTCCGAAAAAAAATGTAGGTATGTTCACTTAAAAGTTTATCTAATTTTACGTACTGTGTTGTTTGCTTGAAATAAATCTCGGGCAATTTCAACTGAAGGTCCCTAACTCCTAGAGTCAAGATTATTTTAGCAGGATTAAAATGGAAACAGTGTTTGATGCTTTAACAAGGTCAAAGAATATTGCAATATTTTTCTTCTTATTGTCAACATTAGTAATTACTACGATGTTGATTTCCTTCTTCTTTAAAAGAGATTACTTGATAAACAAAAATACAACCAAAATCCATGTTTTGGTCAAAATAAATACATATCATATCTCATTGAAAAAGAGCTAGAAGCTGAAGTATTGGTTACTTTTTCTCTCATTTTAATGGGGCTTTTTTACTGCTGGCGAAACGCCTTGTTCAAAGGTACTTTTGTTTGTTTTAATTATAATAGTTTAAAAATCAAGTTACCTATCATTAGGGAATACGTTATAAAGTTTCACTAGGTCATCGACGACGTGGTCGATGCGGAGCAGGATCCTGGTCATGTTACCCAGGAAAGGGACGGGCGTGAAGTGGTTGATGCCATTGCGACTGAACGTCGAGTAGATCTGCCTGTAGTAGATGTATAGCACGGCGAGCAGCACAGCCACCCAAATGTAGATGTAGATCATTGTCTGTAACAAAACAAAGGGATAAAAAATTAAAATTTGACTAAATTGTATTTAGTTATACTGACATTTGGGGGCGCTTACACCACAAGTAAGCTGTTAGAGCAAGTGAAAGTGTCAGACTATTAAGACCGCGTGTCTTCCTTCAGTTGACTCTTACGTTCCAGAGCTATGATAACTCTTTAAAACAATTCAATAATTATATTACCAATCAAGACGTCTAAGTCGTTGTTTTACGGGTATACACGTTGGATTTTTGAGATGGGGCAGCGAGATTTTTGTTACAGAAGAACAGATTTTAGTCCATGAATTTCTAAGAAAGATTATCAGATTTAAAATAAAAGTATTGGAATCTTTTTAGGATTTAAACAAAATGCCGGCTTCCTACCCGATTATAATTTAGGTGTCTTCAAGGTTACAGTGCATAGGCTCTTAATAAAATAGTGCGATATACCATCAACGATTGCATCACGACTTACCACCAGGCGGTATAGCAGTCCAGCTTGACGTTAAAAAAACCGATCCCATCATTCTAATCAGCATCAAAAAGTTTTAGGACCAACTGGACCAATTTAATTCTGACCAGTCAAAGTCACAACTTTCAAAAAACTTTTCTAATACTTCATAGGTAATTAATAAGACTTCGATTAGATAGCTTCCAAATACTTTAGTTTACAAATACAAATACAAATACAAATACAAATAATTTATTTGCTTGAGTATGGGTAAAACATGAGATGTTGAAAATAAAATAGTCGTTCTTTTGACCATACCCTACCATTAACGGTGTACAAATATTACAGACTTAAAAATCTAAACATTTTATAAATAAATAATTACGCATGCATTTCATTATACAATTGATATTTTGAAATAGTATAAACACAAACGCACAAATTTTATTACACCATAATTGCATTATATTAATCACATTTTTCATTTATATAATCTTTAATTGAATAATAGGCTTTACTTACGAGATATATTCTAAATTTATTTTTAAAGGAGATTAAATCATTAGCGTCCTTTACAAATTTGGGTATCTTATTATATATTCTAGGGCCCATAGAAAATGCACTTTTGTCGAACATAATAGTTTTGTGGCTTGCTGCACAAAGTGTGCTGGCATGTCTAGCACTTTTCAGTGTTCTATATTTGTGTAAATTTTTTCTTACGTCTAAAGCTAATTCAAATATGTACAGTGAGGGGAATGTTAAAATTTTTAGATTTATGAAATGAGGTTTACAAGTATCAGTGGGTTTTAATCCACAGATCGCCCGGATGCATTTCTTTTGGGCTTTAAAAACTGTTTCTCTCTCAGTCCCGTTACCCCAAAACATTATACCGTATCTTAATATTGAACCAACATAGGCATGGTAGGCGGATAGGAGTGCATTCTGATTGACAACTTTTCGAAGCATATACAAAGCATATGAACATTTACTTAATTTTGTACACACATGTTCCATATGTGTCCTCCATGTCATGTCAGAGTCTATGTGTAATCCTAAAAACTTTGTAGTATTTATTCTTTCTATGTTTACATTTTCATAATTTATCTGCAATGTATTACATCTTGATTTTTTGTTTTTGAAATTCATTATATATGTCTTGGATAGGTTTATTTTAAGTTCATTTAAATTCAGCCAATCAACTATAGACGATAACGCACAGTTTATATCATATTCATGTCTGTTAGGGTCTTCAGATACAAACATCGCTGTACTGTCGTCAGCATAAAGAACCATGGGATACTCGATGGACTTGGGAAGGTCATTTATATATATTATGAATAGCAAGGGACCCAAGATACTCCCTTGGGGTACACCCCGGGTAACTTTTATTGGTGTTGATAAGTATTTCTTTTCAACTTTAGTGATATGGCAAATGCTAGATATTTCAGTTTTTTGTTCTCTATCACTTAGATATGATTTTATAAGATCCCTAGCATTCCCTCGTATTCCATATGCCTCCAATTTATTTAATAGTATTTCATGGTTGACGCAGTCAAAAGCCTTTGTCATGTCCATATAAAGAGCTGTGACATCTTTTTTGCTATCCTTACCTTTTAGAACCGTTTCGAGAAAAGTATATAGCGCGTTGTTAATAGATTTATTTTTCCTGAACCCCATCTGTTCTTCTGCAAGAACTTTATATTTTTCCATATAGTTATACAGGTTGTTATAAATTACTTTTTCAAAAACCTTCGATAATATAGGTATAAGAGATATAGGTCTATAACAGTTCATATTTTCTCTATCCTGTTTTTTAAATATAGGAATAACAATTGATAATTTTAATTTTGATGGAAAGACACCTTCTTCAATGCATTTATTCATTATTTGACAAAGTACCGGCGCTATTATGTCTGCTACTACCTTAAGCATTTTAGTGGATATCCCATCATACCCTGTACTGTTTGTATTTTTTAGTGATTTTATTATTTGAGACATTTCTTTTGGGTTACATGGGTTCATAAATAGTGAGTTTGAGTTATTATATTTAACTTTGTGATGTATATTATTAGGATTAATTTTATTTGGCACTTGAGACATAAAAAAATGGTTGAATTCATTAGCTATTGTGAGCGGGTCTGTGATTAGTACGTCATTTACATTTATTTTGTCAATTTTTTTGTATTGTTGAGTAGCGTTTGTTTTATAATTATTTACGATTTTCCACGTGGCTTGTGCTTTGTTTTTTGAGGATTTAATATAGTAATCGTTCTGAGATTTTTGGGTCAATTTAATTATTGTTTTTAATCTTTTATTGTATGTCTTATATGTATCTTTTAGTTTTAAGTTTGAAGTTTTTCTGTACTTCCAAAGTAATTGACGTTTACGCTTGGAGCAAGTTCTGATACCTTTTGAGATCCACTGTGGTCGTTTGTGAATAGGGACTTTGACTTTTATTAAGGGAAAACAGAGGTCATAGAATAAACGTAATAGGTCGTGGAATTTGTCAAAGGCATCATCTGGCGTTTCTGCACTGTAAACTTCCTCGAAGGAGAGGTTTTTGATGCATTCAACGTACTTACCTATGTTCGAGGAGCTATAATCACGTTTATAGGTATACCAATGTGTGATTTTAAAACTTTCTTTGATTGGATATTGTAGCAGTTGAGCGGTATGATCTGATAGTGCTAGTTCTAGTATTTCATACGTGGACCCTTTTTTATTGCATATAAAATTATCAATACATGTGTTGCTACTCAAACGCGTGGGTTCATTGATCATTAATTTAAGATTATAACTAGCAAGTAATTGTTCAAATTCTACGGTTATTTTATCTCTTTTAAGTTTGTTGATGTTAAAATCACCACAGATAATTACTTTTTTATTTTTAAGGCATGTTTTATTAAGAATATCATTAAATTTGGAAAAAAATATATTAATCCTTTCTAGTTTGTTGCTCGGGGGCCTGTAAATGCTAATTATAATTGTGTTATGCTCAGGGAGTTCAATTGCACTACATTCTATAATATTTCTCATTGTATGTTCTTTTATATCATAGACTTTAGCCTTTAAACTATTATGTACCAAGATGCATGAACCTCCATTTCTTTTACGTCTAAAAAAAGCTGAAATTAAGGAATAGTTGGGAATTTTCAGGGAATATGTATCTTCATTTAGCATATTATGTTCCGTGATACAGAGAACATCAACTTTTTTATTGTTACTACTCAAGTCCTCCAAATATACCGTGAGTTCATCAGATTTATTTATTAAGCCATTTATGTTCTGATGTAATACATTTAAATGACTATACGCGAAAAAAATTCATTCTTTTTGGTGTGCTTGATGAAGTGCAATATTCTGAAATGTTATTATTTGTTTCTATAGTCTGGGTTTCTGTATGTTCGGGTAGACTACTGCTTAAAGGATTTATATTAATATTATTGTCTGTCTGTGTAGAGCCGTTCACCATATTTTTTTTAGTTTTTGTACAATTGTACGTTATTAATTTTAGTTTATAATCAATACGCAATATCTCCCTTAACCAACATCTACATAAATTGAGACAAAAATGTATCCCTCTAGGTACATGCCTTTCATAATCTAAATCCAGATATTGTGCATTTTCAAATTTACTACATATAAATTTCAGTTCGTAATTAAGTTTCTTCACATTTAAGAACCTATTATATGGAATTTCCGTAAAAATCACGTTTGTGTTTGTAACAGATTCAAGCCATTTCATAGTGACAAATTGAAAATCGCGCGGGTTAACATCGTTTGTTCCGCCAGCTATAACTATATAATCGTCCCTAGATAACATTATAATTTCATTTTTATAACTGTCCAAAACTTCGCGTAGCCTCGCCCCTTGTTTCCACATACATGTAACATAGTAGTCATCTCCAATTAAGCGTTGTAATAAATTCTGGACCATTCTTCCTTGGTGATCTGCCAAAATAATGATGTTCCTTCGTTTTTTCAGTGACAAGGTTTCTTTCGCTTTCAATGGACTCGTATTTCCAGTAGATTCAAAGTCGATATCGTGATTCGACAATTCTTTGCATGTGAATTCTTTGTGTTCCACACTTTCAGTTGGTTTAATTTGCTTTGGTTGTACAGTTATCGTTTGCTGAGACTCTAAATACAGATTATTCATGTCGCTAGATGGTAATTTAGGCCTTTTTTTATTAGAGTTGCAGTGGGTTTTTGATTTACTCTTCTTTTTTCCTGTGTCTGGTGTTTGAAGTATTGCATTTTCTGTTAATCCCACTTTTTTGTAGACATCTATTATTTTCTTGCATTTATCTAACTCTTTTTTCAGAGTTGTATTTTCAAAATTTAAATCTTCTATTTCTTGGTTCGCCGTTTCTAATTGTTCTTTTAACTCGTTTACTTTAACTTCCATTTCGTGTGTAGTTTGGCTCTCAATCGAAGTATCAGGTAAACTGCAAATTGTGGCTTCAAATATTGAATTTTTTGTTGTAGTATTTCTGTTGCTCAATGAACTTGAACGTCGACGTCTCCGAAATGTGATAGAATCTCTTGGACTATCCATATTTTTGTTGATTCCTAATAAGTTTTGAAAACTTAACAGTTCACAAAAAGTCACACGTGTAGTTTGTCTTATTGATAAGATAATAAAGTTATTTATGTATATGCTTGAAATATTATACAATACTAGACATCTTAGAAAAGTGGCACATTATCACCAGTCATAATTCTTCCAATGGATAGCTACTTGAAACATTGCGGACACGCACGTGTCATCTCAGTCGTTATGGAGTGTTTGATGAATGATGATGAAGTAGTAGTACTTATTTGTTTGTATGGAACTTCTAAAGATTAGACTATACGAGAAGATGCAAACTAGTAACACGGACACCCGATTGCCTTTTTCTTTAAGTACTATTTATCACAACTGGTCTCAGAACGGTTTAAGAAAACCTCGTGAGGAAACTGGCATGTTCTACAACGAAAAAAAATCGAGGACTTGCTAGTGCCATCAACCCACTCCTGGCAACTTCCACCTTGCGTTTCTAGTGCGGGTCCTCTCCTAGAGAGGCGACCGATGGTATTCCTCTGTAGACCTAAGAAGTATGCTAGTTCTATTCAAATCAGGTACTTATAGGAAATAACTATCAACGATTGCATAATTGCTTATCATCTGGTGGGATCAAAAATCAGATTGAGACACTTATAGCCAGAGTACCTATTCCAAGTACATCAAAAAACCATTCCAGTACCGACTCAGAATAGTTTGATGGAACATTTTAATCAGAACTTATTTTTTTCTGGATCAAATTCAATATTTTTATTTCATATAGGCATACATGGGCAATTGGGCACTTATAAAACGTCAGAAGTGAACGGTTCTAAATGGTCGTTTCCTGTGGAGAAGAATTACCTAATTAATTCCTGTAGCAAGAAACTTCATTGTTACTCTTTAGAAAAAAAAAATATTATGTATCGTTTTAGTTGCTTAATAATCTTTATTAAGAATATAGTGTGAATGTAACTCCTTTGGGTTTAAAGGATCACTGAAACAATCAATTACGGTTGATACAATTTGCGTGAATATGTACTGATGAATATAAGTGGATGTATACTCTTCTTAATTCTTATATGAATATGTATACTCTTTTATTGATTAAAGTAAAAGATACATTTTTGCGCAAACTTACATAAACACATACATAAACGTAAATATTGTTGATTGCAATTGACAGTTTTTGTTTGGGCTATCTCAAAAAAATTTTGGAAATCGGTAGGAAGGTAAAAAAAATCAACTTATTTATTGTGAAAGTTCTATGGTCCTATGACAAGTTCCGTTTTATATCTCCAAAGTTAATTATAAGATCCTGACAATTTTTCTATGTGACTAGTTCTGGAGTATACTCTTTAAATAATTTTCTAAAATTCACAGTAGACCGCGAAACCGTTGAACAATTCATAAATAAAAAATATGGAAAATGATGAAATATGTTATGTTTTTGTGAATAACAAATAATTAAGAAGATATATGTTCATAATAAAAGAATATAGAACCTCATTTTTGAAGTCTGTTAAAAATAATTTGATTCTAAAATTTTTGGTGCACATACGAGTAGGTTTATCATAGAACCGATGAGAAAAAAATAGTTATTGTCATTACTTACTATTTCGTCACAATAATAGTTTTAAACAAACAACACGATAACTATATCTAATCTTCAATAAACAAAGGTACCTTTAAACGTGCTACTCGGAGCACGAACAAAAAGTATCTGAGCGTACGGCGGCAGCGCAAACTTATAACATTATTATGTTATGTTATCTGTTAATACGCTTCTATTTTTGTCTTTAGGATTCCTTACGAGTAAAGAATAAATGAAACCCTTTATTGCTTATATTGGACATAGCTCGTGGTTAGATAATAACAGCCGCACGGGTCGATCTTCAAGGTTAAGCAACGCTTGCCTAGGTTGGTCTGTGGATGGGTGACCATCTTAACATAACGAGTTTCCTCCGTGCCTCGGAAAGCACGTTAAGCCGTTGGTCCCGGCTGTCATTTGAAGATCTTTGGCAGTCGTTACGGATAATCAGAAGCCAGTAAATCTGATTCCAGTCTTGCCATGAAGTACCGTGTCACCCCAGTTAATGGGTTGTGGAAGTCTGGCAGGCAGTCGCTCCTCGTAAAATACTGGTATTCAGCTGGAAGCCGACCCCAATATAGTTGGGAAAAGGCTAGGCAGATGATGATTGGACATTGGAGTAAAAATAAATAACAAAAGAGATTCAATTTGTAACTATTGGGCTTACCACTAGCACAGGGTTCACCACGGATTTGCCTGCACAGGCTGGTTTGTTCACGGAACACCATGCATGTGGTTGGTAAACACGGTGTTCAGATTGCCTGGTGCGAGTTGGTTTTATCGACACGTTAAAGACATTCGGCGCTCCGATTGGCCCGCTCCATGTTACTATCCAATCAGAGAGCCAAATGCGGTGAAATTTTTGATCGCGTTGACGTAAAATAAGTCGCACTAAGACCTCTAAGTACAATCCGTGCCGTGTGTGACAATGACAGAACTTATTGTTGTGAGGGCTTCGAATATTTTTTTTTTAATCCACCTTACTAATTCCTTAACCTAAGGAGATCCTATGAATTTATTAAGTCAGTAGTTTTAAAATAACATATTACCTACAACAAAAAAATATATTATTTCATTCGGAACCCTTTGCGTACGAGTTCGACTTCCACTTGATATTTTCACAAATTATCGTAATAGGTATTTACATGTTATCTTTCATTGATAATACGCACAAAGAAGCTGATTTTGGGAACCGGTAAATACCTAGGTATTTTTTTGTGTAGGTAACAACAAACTTGTTGTCATTGATTCGTAAACTTGTTAAGTCATCGTAATCCTAACGTATCAACAGATATAATAAAGTCCCTATAATACAACATTTCATCAAAAATAAATACATTACGATAGATTCAAACAAATAAAATATTGCACCTCACCATCAATGATTGCATCACTGCTTATCATCAGGTGGGATCGCAGTCAAGCACTATTAGTCTATCGGTTAAGGTAATTAACTAAATGTAAACAATCTTGGCGTCTTTTTATCTAAAAGTCGTCTACAAATTGTATGTAATAATCTTTGCAACTAGGTATTTACCTAAATCGATGTTAGCTAATAAAATAACTTTAAATAATCTTAAATGTATAATATTATATATACGACCTCTTTAAATAAGAAAAGACTTACCAAGATTGTTTACCTTTAGTTAACCACCTAAACCGATAGACCATAGTGCTGTATTCTGCTGGATCCCTACGCTACGGTGACAATCGGACGCCCAGCTGGTTTTGAGAGATAAGTTTTATGTGTGAAGTGTTATTATTACGCTTACATATACAAATATGTATCTAGTTGTAAAATTAAATAATGCATGCAGGTGACACTAACTGCTGGTAGGTTTCGATAGTTGGCTTGCGACCACCCACTGAGCAAAGACATACCGCCAAGCGGCCTGGCCGTGTTCCGATGTGATGCTCAGTGTAGCCAGTCTAGAGGAGATGGGTCGAAAAAGTTGTTTCAACGCATGCAGACTGTAGCGTCGCTATAGTTACGCTGTAAATAATGAATATTTCAAATGTCACGGACGTACATCTTTTATTCTGTATTATTGTAATTTCTTACTGTGCCTATCCTTGTGCGACTTTCACCTTCCACTCTTGAACTGCTATATGTGTATCGTGTGTGGACTTCTCACAATATACCTCAAGCTAAGTACATACGGGTTTTATTCATCTCCCGTAAATACCCACTTCATTGGTGACCCCGGAAGAACATCATGAGTCAGCCACAAGGAAACGAAGCCAAAGGACAAACGAAGGATGCTACGAGCTACGATGTGTATCGCGTCGGCGTGCGGGTACCCCCATTTTATCCGGAAAAACCGGCGTTGTGGTTTGCGCAGCTAGAGAGCCAGTTCGTGCTCGCGAATATCACAGCCGACGCCACGAAATTCCACCACGCTATTGGAAGCCTGGATCCCATTTACGCATCCGAGGTAGAGGATATTATCACGGCACCGGCAGCGCCGAACAAGTACGAGCGACTCAAAAGTGAGTTAGTGAAGAGGTTATCTGCGTCGAGAGAGAAGAAAGTACAGCAGCTCCTGACTCATGAGGAACTTGGTGACCGCAAGCCCTCGCAGTTCTTGCGACACTTGCGCCACCTGGCGGGACCGAGCGTACCAGAGGAGTTTTTACGAACTATCTGGACCAGCCGTCTGCCGAGCAGTACGCAGACTATTATTGCCTCGCAAGCTAAGACAAGCCTAGAGGAAGTGGCCGAGCTGGCTGACCGCATACAGGATGTAGTGCCAGCAACTCCGCAAGTAGCAGCAATAGCAGGTCAGATGGCGACACCAGGGAGCAGCATGGACCAGATGAGTGGTCAAATCGCCGAACTCACACGACAGGTACAAGCCCTCACGTCGCATGTTGATAGGTTATCCCGGTCAAAACAAAGGTCCAGCAGAAGTGCCAGTCGGGGACGCTCACCTTCAAGAAGGTCAAACTCGAACTATAGGAAATTCCCAAACTGCTGGTACCACTATAAGTTCGGTGATAAAGCAATGAAATGCGTCAAGCCCTGCGACCAGTCGGGAAAAGCAACAGGCAGTCGATAATGGCGACCGGCGACTGTCGTAGCACTGGTCGCTTATTTGTCACTGACCAAAACACCAAGATGCAGTTTCTCGTCGACACCGGTAGTGACGTCTGTGTATACCCAAAGTCAGCAGTGAAAGTGCGGTGTAATAAAACTAGCTACGAACTATGTGCGGCTAACGGTAGTGCGATAAATACCTACGGTTACGCGTATTTAAAATTAAATATAGGTTTACGCCGTGACTTTGCTTGGCGATTTATAGTGGCGGACGTGACAAAGCCGATAATAGGCGTAGATTTTTTGTCACACTACAACTTAATTGTAGATGTTAGAACGCAGCGACTAATCGACGCCTACACTACGCTTGCGACCCCTGCTTTGCCTGCTCGTCCTTCTGACATTGTTTCTTCAGTTAAGGTAAGAGTTGGTGACACGACATATCACGACATACTCCGGGAGTTTCCTGACATAACCCGGCCGTCGGGTATACAACGTACACCTACACACAACACCTTACACTACATACGTACAACACCTGGACCACCCGTATCGTGCACACCGCGTCGGTTGGCTCCAGACAAATTAAAAATTGCTAAGGAGGAGTTTGAATCTATGCTTTTGAATGGTACAGCCAGACCCTCCGACTCACCTTGGGCTTCACCCTTGCACCTGGCACCAAAAAAGAATAATGGATGGCGCCCGTGTGGTGATTTTAGGATGTTAAACGCGCGAACAATACCTGATAGTTACCCAATTCCCCACATCCATGATTTCGCTCACAACCTTTCTGGATGTCAAGTATTTTCAACGATAGACCTGGTCAAGGCATATAACCAGATACGCGTCAATCCTGAGGACATTCCGAAGACGGCGATCACCACACCGTTCGGATTATATGAGTTTCCTTATATGACGTTTGGTCTACGCAATGCAGGGCAAACTTTCCAGCGTTTTGTCGACGAAATGTTACGAGGCCTGGACTTCTGTTTTGGGTATTTAGATGACTTTTTGGTCTACTCAAAAGACCAAAAAGAACATGAAGACCACCTGCGTCAGCTGTTCTCCAAATTACAAGACTATGGGATGGTCATAAACACGTCAAAATGCGTATTTGGAGTCCCACAGGTAACTTTTTTAGGTTACCAAATCACATCAGGTGGCACAAAACCATTGCCAGAAAAGGTTGAAGCGATCAACAGCTTCCCAACTCCAAAAACGGTACGAGAACTCAGAAGATTTCTAGGGATGGCAAATTTTTATAGGCGGTTCATTCCAGAGGCTGCTCAACACCAGGCACCGCTGAACAAGCTTTTAGAAGGCTCAGTAAAAGGCTCGCATCCTGTCAGTTTCACAGCAAAGGAGGACGAGGCGTTTATAGCTTGCAAAACAGGTCTCTGCCAAGCAGCAATATCCATCCGGCTTGTGTTATATCATAGAGGATAAATATGGACGAATAGGGAGACTAGCCGCGCAGGGTAGCGGGATCCACGGCACCGAGTGAGTGCTGCTGGCCGATCGTAGGTAGTTGGGAGCCAACATAATGTTTCGAAATCAGATCCCAGAATGTGCTGGTTGGCGACCAGATTGAACTAATCCCAGAATGCATCATCATGCTGGTTGGCGACCAGACGACAGGGCCTTGTGGACATTACACAGCCGGTCGAATAATGATTTTATAGACATTAAAATAAAGTATTTTTAATTTTATGAAGATCGTCGACGAAATATTGGGGAGTCTGGATCCATGGTACCCGTTTGTGTGTCGGTCTGTGAAAAACGTATACACAACACATCCGTACATGCTAGCCTCATATCCTATAGTAAAAATTAGGTACACTGTAGGTATTTATAAATATAAAAAGGGTCGAGTCATCATGATTGTTCTAATACTCGTATAATTATATTATTCACATGTCTTGCTAATGCTGTAGGCATAAGACTAGTTTTAAATAATTACTTATCACAATTAAGATGTTAACAATTCCTTTGTTTTTTGTTGCCAATAACTAGTTTGCTCCCGCCTCTGCGTGTGAGAAAAATCCAGCAAGATATTTTTAAATAATTCATGAATCCCCCACCGGTCTCACAGGACCGCGGTGTTATTGTCTTACTATTGTGTCTCGTTTCGCGGGTATTGCTAGGTTAAACGTTTTTGTACTTTAGGAATTACTCTGAGGAGCTCGTGGCTAAATAATAACAGCCGCACAGGTCGATCTTCAAGGTTAAGCAACGCTTGCCGAGGTTGGTCTGTGGATGGGTGACCATCTTAACATATCGAGTTTCCTCCGTGCCTCGGAAAGCACGTTAAGCCGTTGGTCCCGGCTGTCATTTGTAGATCTTTGGCAGTCTTACGGATAGTCAGAAGCCAGTAAATCCGACTCCAGTCTTGCCATGAAGTACCGTGTTACCCCAGTTAATGGGTTGTGGAGGTCTGGTAGGCAGCCGCTCCTCTTAAAATACTGGTATTCAGCTAAATCCAGCTTGACTGGAAGCCGACCCCAATATAGTTGGGAAAAAGGCTAAGCACATGTACTTTAGGAATTACTCTTGCATTGTGGGTGCGTTAACAAGCATGTGAACTTACATAGACAAGACACCCAGACCGGGTACAGCTGTCTGTAGGTCACACAAATAAAATATTATCTTCCTTGTGGGAATCGAACCCACGACCCATAGCGTAGCAGCCAATCGCTCAAGCAATGCGCCATTTATGCCGTCAATAATAATTGAAATTTCTGATCGAATAACATGTGTAGGTTATTTTTTCCGTATTAAGTTTAATGATAATTTCGTTAAAGTTTAATTGTAAACAAAACTAATCCAATAAAAAAATGTTATCAGAATGTATTTAGTGGTTAGTTATTTGAGGTGCACTCTGACGGGGTATATACTATACAAACGTAATATTCAGTAAATAAAAATATAAAACGATTGGGCTCGTCCGGGATTTGAACCCGGGACCTCTCGCATCTAGACCAACGAGCCGCCTGGTAACTAGGTCGAAATTATAGCACTGGTTGAAAATCCTGGATTTAATAGAATAAATTAATAGTAACACGAAACTTGAGCAAAAGTAAAGGTCGCGAAAGATACTCGTGCGAACACACTTGCTCGAATCCTTACGAAACCAGGTTACGTGGTTACCTATCAACTGACAATAGGCTGGTTATTAAAATACAATATAGCGTCAACAAATATAGCAAATCCTAAGTTTTCTTGGTTTTCAATTTCTCATCCAATAAGAACGTTTGTCTGTATATTCACCTGTCACTGCCGAATCCATATGCTTCGAAAATACTGAATCAGTTCAGTAGATTCGTTCAGTTGAAAGTCGTCAAAAAAGTGCCGTATTGCAAAATATTGAGAAAGTCTTTCATCAAAGTCATAATTCTCAACATTGATGATAAGTGACGCAAGGACGCAAACAAGGATATGTTATTTACTTTTTCTGTGACTTTATTCATTGATTGATGGTGTTATGGGCTTATCGAATATCATTTAGTCTTATCAAGATTATCATTAGTGATTCAACTCACAGTCAATGTCACTAGGTACAATTATATTATACTAGCTGTTCCCCTCGGTTTCATCCACGGCTTTGGTTGGTGCTCCACTTTCCTAAATTGTATCGTGGTGTAACAAACAGCCTATGCTATTAACATGAATCTTTTTACTCCATACACAAAGATTTTATCTAATCTGACTGAAAGTTTCAGAGATTAAAGAATTTCTTCCATGGTCGGTAAGTCTGCTGTGTATAAAAGGTAAAATGGAGGGCCTAAGACAGAACCCTGAGGTACGCCAGCTTGGTTGCTTATGTCATAAAATGTCGAGTACGGGTAATTCATGTCATCTTAGTTATCGTTCATGAAATAAATAGTTTTTTTTTAATTTAAGCTCGTCCAGCTCATCGTCTCACGGCTTGTTGTGAAGTAAATATCTAAAGCTTACATCATAATAAATCAGTTGCATAATCTGGAATCGTTTGTTTATTGATCGTAACCCACTCTTCGCCCACAAACACTTATATTCACATTATTTATTGTGACATTATCAAACAATTTCTTAGTAAATATACTATCACACATCACTGTTGAAATAATTTCTTTCATTTAGAATAGTCTTTATAATACAAATTTAATCTCAAAACCAATCCCTATTCTTTATTTTTTGCTAGGTCCTTGATTTAAATCTCAGCCAGTGTCCTCCTTCTAGCAGCAAGTTGAAAGTGTTCTTGTCTAACTTGGCGGGGATTGTGGTCTTCTCACAAGGGGAGATCACCACATGCTGCAGGATCTGGTACACCATCACTTTGATCTCACAGAGAGCAAATCTCGATCCTGCGAATATTTATATTAGTTAAGATTTAAGATTCGCACCACTCTCGAGGAAAATGTTTAATGGTTTATGTAAAAGAAATTCTTTGATTTTATCTAGTCTTTGTTTTTTATCACTTTAGGATACATATTTTTTTTCTCATTTATCATTTATTAGGTGTAATTAATATTGTTAAACATAAGAGATAAATTTAAACTTACCAATGCAGTTTCTAGGTCCAATACCGAAAGGCATGTAAGCGAACGTCGGAATATTTTGCTTATTAGCATCAGAGAAGCGTTCAGGGTCGAACTTCTCAGGATTAGGGAAGTACTGGGGATCACGGTGGATAGCATATACTGGTATCGAGATTGATGTCCCTTTGGTTACCTGTCAAAAACAGGTTTTATAATATTTTGCCGTTCTAGATTGTCATTGTAAACTTCAATTGAAAGTTAATCAAAATATTAAATTAACTTACAATAAAATCTTCTTCCGCATGTTCATTAGGTTTTCCCAAGTTGTAATCCTTAGTGCAAACCCTGTCTAGAGCGAGACCAGGTGGCCATAGTCGCAGGAGTTCTGCAAAATTAAACAATATTTGTAAACCGATTTTAGATATAGCACAGTCCAATTAACCTTGACCTTGACGCTTAAAATGTCAAGATATATTTGTGGATAATGTTAAAGTAAGAGGAAAATATAATAATTAAAATTCTGCAATTCACCATGGATACAAATAATAAATAAATGTTTACATAAGACCAAAGGATCAGCACTAACTTAGTAACCCCATTGAATTGTAATTTCTACAGCACTATGCACCCTTAAACGGGTTGTTTTTGGATGCATAGTGCAATTTGTAACAAAAAAGAAAATTTGTTATAAACGTATTTCACACAAAATTTAATACAAATTACCAAAACCTTACCTGATACAACCATATCCATATACGGCATGTTCTGGATGGAGTTGAAGTCGAACTTGCCGCCGTTCTTAGCGTCAGCCTCTTTAATCTCTTGCGCCAGTTTCTCCTGGACTTCAGGGTTCACCGCCAGTTCGTAGAGCAAGAATGACATCCCAGATGAGACCGTTTCAAGAACAGCACCGCTTGGGCGACGAGGTCGTTGTCTGACCATACTGGAAATAAATAGTAATTACCACTTGAAAAAACGTACTCTACGATAGTGTAGCTATAGAAGAAAATATACAGGGTATTTTGAAGATTTATTGTTTATCCTCACATCAGAACGCCTAACAGCAATTACACTAATGGAGCACATTTAGTCTAGAATCTGCTGCTTTTCAACATCTTGGGCGCGGTGGAGTGGTAGGACTCGGCGGCGCGGCGGCGCGGCGGCGTGGCGCTGGATCGCGTTCACTCGTTTTACGTTTACGTAGCATCAGTAGGCCAGGACGCCTCCAGAATTCCACACGTACCACCTCCCACATTTTGTTTTAAGATGAGTTATTTTCGATGAGTTATTAAAAGGATTTTCATATCATCTTCACGGTTATTTATCTATAAGTCAAAATCGTTATGCATTTTATGTTTTTATTGCCTCTGCCAAATTATAATTAAGTATTATTAAGCCCTTTAATTACACACCTCTGTTAACTTGTTTCTGACCAACAGCAGATTCTTCAACAGTTGCGAATCCAGCAGCTTCATCATTGGACTTGACGTCTTCATGAGTCAGTTTACCTGGAATTACATTTGAATATTATATTTTTTCATAATTTAATTATGTGCGGAATTTTAACCTTTAGATGATGATTTGCCCTGGGGATGATGAGTATTCACAGGTAGGCTAAAAGACTTCTTTTTAAAAATTGAATATAATTGTGTCAAAGGCCATAACGCATTGTAGTCATAAAAGGAAACATATTTAATCAAATATCATAATTTAAAATATTGATTCGTTATTGGATGGGCGGATAAAAAATTTAAAAAAATATAAATATTGATTAAATCTAAATACCTTTTTTAGCTTCCTTGAGCAAATGTATCATGTCGGGTCTGATGATTTTCCGTAATTCGCGTGTATTCATGGTTTCTAAAACTAACTTTTTAAAGAAGTCCGTAGCCGTCTTGCCAAAGAAATCAAGTCCTAAAAACTGAAAAGTAAGCAATATATTTTATTTTTACAAACCGCAGCTACTTAATAATTCTCTTTAAGTTTTGATTATATCAATCGAACTTACTTTGGCTACAGATGATGGTACGATGAGAAGTAGGAAGAACTTAAGCATATTTCGGAGGTTAAGCGTGGTTGTCGCCCTGCCCGTGACATAGAACTCGTTGTCCACATCATTATGGGAATCCACCTTCAGGCCGAAGGCACAGGAGGCTATCACGTCGTTGGTGTACCGAGTTGTCAGGTCTTTGCAGTCCACGTCAATGTAGCCAGCTGCAGAAGCAACATTGATTACAAAATTGAGTTTAAAATTGTGTAACTCGTACTTTGTTACTAGTTCAATGAAATTAAAAATTTAGACAACAAACCATAATTATAAAAACATGTGTTTGAAAAATTCCTAACATGTCATAATATTGACAGTGGTTGAAGTGGAACTGGATTTGGTCAGTAGTTGGGGCAGCAGCCAAACGCCCGCAGTCATCAACAAATCAACAAATTTTCTGATAGAAAAATAATAATTGTTAATACTTACTTTTAGATTCTTTGAACTTTTTCTTTAGAGAAGATATCATCTGGTCACCAACCTCTACCATGAAAGGCACCATCTGCCGTATCTTAGAACTTGTGAACGCTGGACTCAATGTGGAACGCATATCTTTCCATTCTTGTCCTGCAAGTTATTAAATTGTATGTTTTAGTCGAAACGACCCAATTGTATCCTCAAGATAATTCTTAGAAATAATAATCCTGTTGTCATCTTTTTCTCAATTAAATGAATCAAATGATTTAGAAAAGTTTTTAATATAAAGCCGTAATCTAAACTAGTACCTATTTTAAGGAAGAAAGACTTATTTTTTTTTGCCGACTACTTACTAAATTGGAATCTTGGTATTATGCTTTTCAAAATAAATTACTTTATATCATTATATCAAAACTAGTTTATGTTTAGTCTATATTTCATTTTGAATGATTCAATTCGGGTAATCAATCATATCATGAATCCAGATAACACGATTTGTAAAATGTATTAAGAAATTATAAAAATTTTAGGATGATGTTTAATCTATATATATAAAAATGAAACCCGTTTTTCGTTGTCACGACATCACATGAAAACGGCTTGACCGATTTGGCTGTTTTTTTTTTTAAATGTTCCTTGAAGTTCAGTGATGGTTCTTACGGAGAGAAAAATTCAAAAAAAAAAATGTTAGGTAAATTAGGGTAGGTAGGGTAGTGTAGGGTAGTGTAGTGTAGGGTAGGTAGGGTAGTGTAGGGTAGGGTAGCGTAGGATATGTAGGGTAGTCATTTGACGGGAGCGAAGCCGCGGGTAAAAGCTAGTTAGTCATAATTATCATTATATAAAACTGTAATTATAAGCTGATTTGTTGCCATAATTACTAAATATTGCTCTTTTTGCTGCATATTTTACAAAATTAAATTTGGGTAATTTTGTATATAAATCTGCGTACCTTCTAGAGCTATCAAGGTTCTGGAGAAGTACGAGTCGCCGGCTCTGAACACGGCGCGGTGATCAAGGAAATGTTCAAAGTCTTTGATCCCAATCTTCTTCACCAGCTCGAGGTCTCGAATTATTACCATCTCTTGCGTGAATTCATATCGGCCCACGAATCTGTCGAAATAAATTAAATATATAATCTGGGTATCTTCAAGACTAAGTGAAAAGGCTCTTAATAAACTAGTGCGCCTCGCCATGAACGACTGCATCACTGCTTACCATCAGGTGGGATTGCAGTCAAGCACTAGTTTATGTTATATAAAAACATATGTCTGGAAGGATTCAGGGAATAAGTATTGGTTGTTTGGAGGTTAATGGTGACGTAGGTGATCACAATTGTCTTCAATGTGGTTAAAACCTGAACGAGGCTGTTACTTAAGCATAATATAATAAGTAAATGATAACTATTTATTTAACAGAACTTTTTAGTTTACCAAGGAGAAAAAACTGATATCGTTTCTTGAGATACAGATTGGAATTATGAGAAGAAAAGAGAACATTAAACAAGAGTAAGATGAGCATTCTGGCAAAGGCAAAAAAAGTGGTGATATTTTCGAAAAATGAATATGGGCCTCATAAAAAAATTTTGATTGATGTTACATTTCAGTGAAGTCATAATAAGTGGAATCAGCATAATCAAGGTTGGGTGGGAGAAGAGAATGAGCAAGAATTAAGGGCGGGCTGGTTTTTACCAGCACACACACAACTTGTTCACACTTGTTTATTGTCATTATAATATTTTGAAAATCAAGTTACCTTTCATTGGGAAAGTCTGTATATAGCCTCGCCAGGTCCTCTATAGTGTGATTTAGACGGAACAGCATATTGATCATGTTGCCCAAGAAAGGAACGGGCGTGAAGTGCTTGACGCCATAGCGACTGAACTTGGAGTAGGTCTGCTTGTAGTAAATGTACAATACGGCGAGCAGCACAGCCAGCCACACGAAGACGATCATTGTCTGTAGCAAAACACAGACGTATAATTATCAAATATCACAAAGTTGTATTTAATTCAACTGACATTTAAGATCCATTTTTTAAACATTGACCTTTTTAATAACTTATGTTTTGTTAATACAAAAATTAACAAATCTAATAAAAATCTGGCGTTCCAAAAACAGCTAATTTGTTTTTTAACCAAACATACCAGTACCAAATTCAATTGGCTGTATGTATTTTTTGTTTGATCACCGAATTTTTAATATTGTTTTTGGTTTGAAAGCGTTTATCCTCTAATAGGTTCCATAGAAATATTGTCGTGACCTTATAATAAACTGTAGAGATATGTAACAGAACTCTTCATTGCCTGTATTGCAAAACTGCCGTAACATTTTATGGCTTAGTTTACAGGTGTAATCGATCACTGATTAAAGGAAACTGAGGAGAGGAACGCGATGAAATTGATCATTGCGGTAGGTTTCTAGGTCATCTCGCCACCTCTTTCCAGGTAGACTTCAGTGGCTGAACTAGTTCGAAGTGCCTCAAGTAAAGAATGCCTGAAAGAAGTTAGGGGAAGCCTTTGCCGAGCAGTGGGAAAGTATTGACTAAGAAAAAAATAGTAATTCGGCGTATAATCTAATTGATTATAAATTCTTTAAATTAACAAGGCATCGTTTAGATATTTTCCATATACTTTAGTTTGTCTAGTCGATCAGATAAAAAAGTTATTTTTGTATATACTTGAAATATTAGGTAATACCAGATATCCTAGACAAGCGGTATCAACAATAATAACTTTGATCATGGAATAGAAATAATATAAAAACTTTTATTCGGCACAGACAGCACAACGTGACTTTTACAGACACATAGAACAAAATCGTATTATTAATTTTAATTTTAAAACAGACCATCATCAATGAATGCATCATAAATATTATAAGAGTGGCCGAAAAAGCAGATGATGAAAAAAGAAGCAAAAACTATAATTGTGTGCCCCACGGCTGCACCAAAACAGGTTCAGTTCAGTATGAATGTCAGACGACTAGTGCCTCATGACAATTCCAATAACCAAAATCAAGTTTTTTTTTCAGGTAGGGCATGATGATTCCTCTGAATGACTTCTCCCGTTCTTGGGCAGAGCGGGAGGGCGTGTCAGTCTTATAATGACTAAACCCTACCCCGTTTCTTCGTTACTTTCGATCTGGGGACACCGAGCTTACCTTTCGGAATACCGATCCATGTCCTCAGAGGCTTCGGTCCTGCCAAGCTTAATCAAGGCTGGGTAAAATACATTGCTTTATATAGCGTTCTTGTGCCTTCTTTCTGGCTTCAAATTACTTTGATGGTACCATTTTTATTGTCAATTTTTTTTTTTGCACCGTTATAGTTGTAATTAATTATAATTGAGATATTATCTCGATTAAAATCATTACCCTTTACTATACTACAATAATTAAATATTGCACAATATTATCAACATGTATTGAAATTGTAATGAAATATTGCGATCAAAAGTTCCAGCGAGGTAAAATTTTATTTTGTTATATTTTTTCGTGTAATGATTCTTATTTTTTTTACGATAAAGCATCCTACGATGTTTTACCGCAAAAATATATGAGAAAAAAATTAAAAGGTACTGGCATTTACTTACCTACTATTGTGTCACAATATTTTTTTTCATAAACACACGCAAGTATATCTAATCTTTAACAAAAATACCATTAAACGTGCTGCTTGGAGCACGAACAAAATATTTGTGAACGTACTACAGCGGTACTAACTTGCAATATATATTATGTAATGTTATCTTCTAATACGCTTCTATTTTTGTTTCTTGGGATTCCGTACGTGTAAAGAAAAATTGGAACCCTTATGCATGGGATATCTCGCGTGTACCTCAGTCTGTCTGCATATCACGGCCTATTTTCTCTGAATGATTAGATTCAATTGAAATTTAGTACACATAGAAAGTTCTGAAACCCAGATACGGGAATGTATTTTAATGTTCCTACGTTATTATTGCTTATGGGGGTCAAAGAAAAACAAAAGAGATTTTCAAACTAGTTTATGGGCCTACCACTTGCAGAAGCTTTACCACAGTTTTGGTTGTAAAGGCTGGTTTGTACACGAAACACTGTGCGTGTGGTTGGTAAAACTCATACAGTTTTTATACGGTGTTCCGTGTACAAACCGGCCTGTGCCAAAAAAACTATGATGAAACTTGCGCGTATGATAGGCCCGTAATGTGTGACATCTAATGAAAAAACTTATTGTGATGACTTCTTATATTTTTTAACAAACATAACTAACCTCCTATTTAGTTGCTTAGTTAGTTAAAATCACAGGCTTAATAAATTCATGGGATATAAGGATATTGTGATTTTAAAATATCATGTAATATTAAAAGAATACAATTCATTCGAAACCCTATGCAATCAGATCAACTCACACTGGTTTATATTGCATAAATAGTGGTAATAGATGTTTGCCTATTTATTTGTTATCTTTCATTGATATAATACGCATGAATACGCACATAGAAGCTGATTTTGGGATCGATAACTAGGTGTTCTTTTTTGTAGGTATCAACAGACTTGTTGACATCGATTTGTATACCTGTAAAGTCATGATGATTTTAACATTAGATATGTTAAACAGGTTAAAGATATGTTAGACATAATAAAGACTTAGTTACGAGTATATAACATTCTATCAATTATATACGATTAATTCATACAATAGAATCGTTCATGATAATCACGGTAGATATACAACACCAATCCGGGTTCTGGTGATTCTTGAGAATAGCCTTTAGGGAGAGAAAAATTAAGAAAAAATAGAGAGAGACTAGAGAGAGGGGAGAAAGAAGAGATACCTAGTACCGAAACATCGATCGCTCTTGTGTTTTTCGCAAGCAGCAAATTCTAAACCTCAACTTTCATAGTTTTATGGCTTATAGCATTTACAGGAAACTTAAATTTCATGTTCCCATGTTGAATTCATATTCATCATTTGCTTTGCATTGCTGTAAGGAGCTCTGATGTGAGGATAAAAAAATAAACAACAAGATTAAACAACAATCATATACCCATATTTCAAAATGTACGTAGGTATTTTATCAATCCGCACTGGACCCTTATGGTGGGTTACCAGCCGTGGGAATAATATAAGATTGATAATTATTATTTCACGACCTTTACTTTGATACCAAACTCGTTATTTTTTTTGTTTCTTTTTTATTTTGTATGTCCTTAGTTAACGTATAACATTACATTTGGAGTCATACAGCCTATGTTATGCGGAAGAATAAATTACACTTTTATATTTGACTAGCTGTCCCCTGCGGTTTCACCCGCATTTTTCGTTACTGCTCCGCTCCCGTGGGTCGTAGCATGATGGTATATAGCCTATAGCATTCCTCGATAAATGGACTATCTAACACTGAAAGAATTTTTCAAATCGGACCAGTAGTTCGAGAGATTACCCCCTACATACAAACTTACAAACATACAAACTTACAAATTTTACCTCTTTATAATATTAGTATAGATTCAAGGCTTTCATATATAGTATAATGGGGTCTTCATCTAACATCTCTTGCAAGACGGCTTAGCTCAGCTGCATAACTATGCTGTTAGAAAGATCCATTCATTTACTTCATTTGTTGATGCTGCTAGACTAGTCTAATTTAGTTATTTTCATAGTTGGTCGCATGTCGTACGGTATCTTACTATCATAGTACGTGGATAGGACGGGCTGCAGACATCGACTCAATTTTTATGCTACAGATTTTTTTTAAAATGTTGTTTTACGTTGTCGTTGATTTCATTAAAGTTGACAGACAAAATCTGCCGTTAAGCTACTATAAAAAAAACAAACGCCATCTTCAATAAAAAAAAACTATAAAACAATTGGGCTCGTCCGGGATTTGAACCCGGGACCTCTCGCACCCTAAGCGAAAATCATACCCCTAGACCAACGAGCCGCCTGGAGACTGGACCGAAATTATAACACTAGTTGAAAATCCATGGTTTTTGACTTCTGATTTGTAAATGACCATGTTTTGAAGCCTTACATCAAGACTGGCCATACGCACCAGTCAAAGACTTCTTTAGACACTGGTTTGTTGGACATGAAAACGACATGCAAATCTCCAATGTAAGGACTACATAGCAATTTAGTCATAGAGAATGAATAGATAATACAAATGTGTAGAGGTAATTAGCATAATTATCATAGCATCAGCCTTATATTCCCACTGTTGGAACTAAGGCCTTCTCTCTAGGAGAGGAAATGGGCCGTAATCCACCACACGGGCCCAGCGCGGGTTGGTGGATGTCACATGTTTTTTGATTTTTGGTTCTGGGACATGCAGATTTCCTCACGATTTTTTCTTTTACAGTTTTGAGAGCAGTGGTGATGAAATAAACGACACAATGCGCCTGGCTGGGTTTGAACCTGCCTGTCCCTCGTAAGTCGGGGCCGTTACCAATGGGCCACCACTGCTCTCATATAGGTAACTAAAGAATTAAAAATAACATGTTTCTCTGTGATTGTCTTCATTGCGTGTCAAACGCCCCTAACAACAATCTATTGTTATTAGAGCTTATCAAATATTTTGTCTTATCTAGTCTAGCATTAGTGATTACATCAATTACTATCACAAGGTTTAATTTGTTATGAACCTATCTATCCCTTATAGATAGATTTTATCTAACCCGACTGGTAGTTTTAGAGATTAGGGCGTCTAAACAAATATAAAACCTCTTTCTCTTTACTGTATTAGTAAAAATTATGCTCGAAATGTCGTTTTTATTATGAAGGAGGAGGAGTGAGAGCTATCTCTATCTGCTATCTCTCCTTATACGGGCACCAACTTCCACCTGTGCTCTTAAAGAGTTGTAAAAGTTTTCTAAGATTTATGACCTTCTCTGAGAATAGGTAACGCTCCGGACCAGAAACGCGAACTGTGGAGGAAAAGATATCTTCCACCTCTAAATTTCATCTCTCTGACAGAACGTCACCGGGACGTGAACTGCAGTGGCCAACCTGGAAATTTTTTAATCGACTGCAGGCTCAGGTTAGCCGCTGCAGAGATAATATCTGGTCAAATGGGGTATCCAAGACCCATCGCAAATACAGTGCCTGTGTGGAGCACCTTCACAAAATAGGTGTGTATCGGAATAAAGTAACATGAACTCTAAACTAAACTCATTTTAATAAGATTCAAAATAACTTGATTAGTAATAAAATCCTTTGCGATCACATGCCGTGCTATGATGGCACTGGGCGCCGCCGGCCCTTAGTGAGCGGTGAAATGATGCCTGTTTTTTTTTTGGATGAAAACAAAAAGCATAGTCGACGACTTTAAATGCATTTCTCAAAGCATATAAGGACGGTACATTGGGAAGAAAAAACTCGTTTTTATAAAATTATATTCTTTTTTACTTATCATACAAACAATCTTTATTAACAAAAATAAAGCTATGACTAAATCACAGTATCAATTGTATTTATTTAAGCATTCTACTTCAGTATTAAAAAGATATATTTACACTAGAAGAAAAACGAGGCGGTAATAGGATTGTGTGACTGCATTGTTAAAAACATCAACATCTTCGTTATCACCCTACAGTAGTGTACTGCTGGCTAAAAACTTATTTTAGTACATGGCAATAAATATGTATTTGAAACAATAATTATAATTATACCAAAAATAAATTTTTGTACAATGGCCCATCAACAAACAATAATCTAAGTCACAAAAAAAAATATAAATATGACCAGATAATACTAATTACACTACTCTTCTTGGATGGTACTATTGACAATGGTTTTATCATATTTTTTTTTATTTTCATTAACCTCATATTCACGTTACCCAGCCGATTCTATATTATCACATATCGCTGCTGAAACATTTTCCATACTATACATATAAATTCTAGGTCCTTGTTTTAAATCTCAGCCAGTGTCCTCCTTCTAGCAGCAAGTTAAAAGTTTTCTTGTCTAACTTGGCGGGGATTGTGGTCTTCTCACAAGGGGAGATCACCACATGCTGCAGGATCTGGTACACCATCACCTTGATCTCACAGAGAGCAAATCGCGACCCTGTGAAGAATTGTATTAGTTAAAATTAAAATTTATATATCTCGTATCACTGTCTTGAAAAATGTTTATTGATTTACGCAAACAAAAGTCTTTGATTTCTCAGATCAGATCAAATTCAGTTCACATCTTGTCTTTCTTTTATATAAATATCACTATTGGATTCTAAGTTTAATATCATGAAATAAATACGTAAATCCCCTAAAGCTTGTTTAGACTCTATTGTCTCTGTTATCGATCGTTATTTATAATTTAAATTAATTTTTCATTGTAAACTTACCAATGCAGTTTCTAGGTCCGATACCGAAAGGCATGTAAGCGAACATCGGAATATTATGCTTGTTTTCTTCAGAGAAGCGCTCAGGATCGAACTTGTCAGGGTTGGGGAATAACTCCGGGTCACGGTGAATAGCAAATACTGGGATCGAGATTCCTGTCCCTTTGCGAACCTGTCAAAGAAAGTTTTACATTTTTTTAAATACTCTACCCTTTCTAGATTAACAAACTAAACTTTGCCTGTAATTTTGTTGATCAAAATATTAAACGAACTTACAATGAAATCTTTTTCCGAATTCTCATTAGGTTTTCCTAAGTTGTAATCTTTAGTGCAAGCCCTGTCTAGAGCGATAGCAGGCGGCCATAGTCGCAAAACTTCTGCAAAATGAAACAATTGATTAGGTAAATTACACAGTGACACAGAGGATCATTACGGACTAATTAAGGCCAATTATTAATTTTTTACTGCAGTAGCAATTCCAAATACCGTAATACCGAAGCAAACAGTCCAAAGTACGCTTTTAAAAGAGCCTGTCTACCAAAAAATGAAGGTCCCAATACATTACCAAGTAGTAGGCCATATTTTAAATGTCTTAGTTTTGATACATATATACGGTTTTTTAATTTAATTTCAGAACAAAACTCTTTGATAATTCCGTACATTGAAGCCACACGTATGATTGTTAACTTTAAGATATTTCAACTTGTTCCATAGCTATTTATAATAATATATCATGGTCTACATAGTCAAAAGCCTTAGTCATGTCAGAATAAATTGTACAGATTTTTTATACATGGGATATCTTCCTTCCTTCATGACTCTTTCCGCTCTGGTCAGGAGTGGGAGGACGTATTAAATTTTAACGGACTAAAACCCACTTCTATCTTTCTTATCTACATCTACAGATGGCGGGATGTTAGCGAGTACTTCAAACATGCACGTGAATGGTGAATTAAAAGATAAATTGTTAAAATTTGGTATAGTATTAGTTTTTAGTTAACAGGCAGATTGTATGTCCAATTTATCAAACAAATCAATATTATGTTTACTTTCCAAACCACCCACATGTAATAAACGTATATTAACAAAAGAGAAATACATTAACAACGTATCCTTCACAATATTAAATAAAAATCAGCGAAATCTTACCAGAGACGACCATGTCCAAATACGGCATGTTCTGTATGGAGTTGAAGTCGAACTTGCCACCGTTCTTAACATGAGTCTCCTTGATCTCTTGCACCAGTCGTTCCTGGACATCTGGGTGCAGCGCCAGTTCGTACAGCAAGAACGACATCCCAGAAGAAACTGTTTCAAAACCAGCAAAGAAGAACAGTACTGCTTGGGCGATGAGGTCGTAGTCTGTCCACACTGAAAATAAAATGTAACAACAATTTCAAATAACGTATTTTATCAGATAGTGTAGCAATGGGTGAAAGAATTTAAAGGATGTTCAAACTATTTACCTGAGTCAAACTAACAATAAATGTTACTTATTTCGCTCAAGTCAAAATTTATAAATTCATGTGCAGCATAGATGCATCTAGAAAGTACTTAATTAAATCTTGTTTTTAAACCGTTAAGTTACACACCTCTGTTAACTTGTTTCTGGCCAACAGCAGATTCTTCAACAGTTGCAAATCCAGCAGCTTCATCATTGGACTTGATGTCTTCATGGGTCAGTTTTCCTGAAATTACATTTACATATGTTTTTAATATGACTTGTGGTAAATTTTTACCTTACTTACTTAATGATGAGGATGAAATACACTATAAATACTAGCACTACTACGATGTGGCAATTTAATAACTTGTTTGTGATAAAAACAAAAAAAATATGCGAATAAAAAGTATTAGGTAGATGATTAATTATATTTTAAAATATTGATTTGCTTTTTTAATGGCTGGAAGATGACGAAAGAATTAATTTGTGTAGATACCTTTTTTAGCTTCCATAAGCAAGTGAATCATGTCGGGTCTGATGATTTTCCGTACCTCGCGATCATGCATGGTCTCTAAAACTAACTTCTTAAAGAATAAGCTTGTTTCCTTGCTAAAGAAATCAAGCTTTAAAAACTGAAAAAAAAAATACAATAATTAAACAAACTATTTTACTTTATTTTTATAAACACTAGCTTCTTTATACTTTTTTTAGTTCTGATTATATCTATTGGACTTACTTTGGACACAGCTGTTGGTATGAGGAGAAGCGCGAAGAACGTCAGCATAGAACGGAGTTTAAGCTGAGTTAAGCCCTTGCCCATAGCATAGAATTCGTTCTCCTCGTCATTATGGGAATCCACCTTCAGACCGAAGGCGCAGGACGCTATTACATCGTTGCTGTAGCGAGTAGTCAGGTCTTTGCATTCCAAGTCAATGTAGCCAGCTGCAGAAATAATTTAAGGCTTAGAATATTGTAAGTTTAAAATTGTGTAATTTGTTAATAGCTTCACGAAATTTTAATCTACCGGACGACTCAATACACATTTTTTTGTCGTTACTGTCAAAACTTCAGTTGGCTTAAACTACTTTTAACTACAAAAATATTTTTCACCGGTTAAAACAACTTCAAAATTCATAAAAATTTACCGAAAGCTTGAACTGTTGGATTGGAATTTTTAAACATTTTTTAGTTATAGACATTTAAATTGTTTCACAACGTCTTAATGTTTCATGTTGTTGTATTTTGTGAAACGAATGCTCACTGGCAGTGTTTAAGCCAAGGTCCACCCAGAGAGGTTCAGTAGGTTTGGGGTTGGTCTAGGTCCATCTCAAATACTTTGCCTAAATCTAGCCAAATTGTTTGTACCGCAGCCAAACTTGGTCCACAGTCGGTTACGAGATTTCCAGATTGAGAAATACAATCACAATATGGTTATTTAACAGTAACAATTCATAATTTCAATTACGAAGAGTTTTGACTATTAACTAAAAATAAAACTTACCATTGGATTCTTTTATCTTCTTCTTAAGAGAATACATCATCTGGTCTCCAACCTCAACTATGAAAGGCACCATCAGACGCATTTTGGAACTTGTGAACGCTGGACTCAATGTGGAGCGCATGTCCTTCCATTCTTGTCCTGCAAGTGATTACATTAATCGTTTCAATCTAAATTAACCTATCAATACCCGCGAAACGAGACACAATAGTAAGACAATACCAGCGCGGTCCTATGAGGCCGGTCGGGGATTCATGAATTAATCATTTTTTTCCACAAGATAGTCTGACCAAGCAATAGCGTGGTAAATTTAATACTAACTGAATAAACCAAATGATTTAGAAGTGCTTTTAGTACGAAAACCATTTTTTAATAACTTTGCATACCTTCTAGAGCTATCAAACTTCTGGAGAAGAACGATTCACCAGATCTAAACACGGCGCGGTGATCAAGGAAATATTCGAAGTCTTTGACACCAATCTTCTTTATCAGCTCGATGTCCCGAATCACTATCATCTCTTTCATGAATTCATATCTGCCCACAAATCTGTCGAAACATTAAAAGTTTAATAAAATGTGACTGAAAGGAGTCAAGGACTGAAGTGATATCGGTCGTTTAGATATGATAATTATACTCGTAGGTGATCGACACTGTTGTCAATGCGGTTATAACCCGAATGAGGCTGTTTAGAGGTCATACGAGTACACAGGAACGGCATGTTGCCAATGGCCAGAAGTATCTGCAGCCGTCGACACGGGACGACGGCAACCATCGACACATCGGCGTTAGTCTTCAACACTGTCGACGAAACACACGAAGGGTATGTTGTCAACGACAAAGTCGACGGCCGCCGTCGATATTCCAACAAAAGAAGATCATCGGTAGCGTCTTGTGTATCATATGTCACTATAGGTTGAAGGCTGCCGCGGTTGCGTCTAAGGCGCCGACGACGCGTTGATGGCTGCTGCCTCCCCGTTTCAACGGCTCTGCCATTGGCAATATACCGCTCGTATGTATTCTATCTGCACAAGGCAACTGGCATCTGCGTAAACAAGCATGAGCTTGAGCAGGAGTTAGAAGTTGAATTGTGGATGAAGATTATGCTCTGTTATACGAGTACTGTGAACGAGGATATAATGAATGCGAGCGAAATATATATATTTTTAATATCTTAATAATCGAGCTACCTTTCTTTGGGAAAGTCGGTATATAGTCTCATGATTTCACCGGTGACGTGTTCCTTACGGAATATGGTCTTGATCATGTTGCCCACGAAAGGGAGGGGCGTGAAGTGCTTGATGCCATTGCGACTGAACGTCGAATAGATCTGCCGGTTGTAGAGATACAACGCGGCGAGCAGCACAGCCACCCACACGAAGACGATCATTGTCTGGAACAAAACACAGACATACAAAATTATAATATTACAAATAGTCCAGTGCTTCATAAGTTCATAGGCCCAAACGTCGCCAAAACTACCGGTCCGGTGCGGTAAAATATTGTACAAAAATAAACACAAGCAAGGCAAGTATCCAATTAACAAAGCATAGATTAGATAGCTTCTAAACAATTTAGTTGGTCTTATCAATAAGAAAATAAAGTTATTTTTGTATATACTTGAATTATCAAACAATATTAGACATTGTAGAAGAACGGTATACTATTAGCGATAACAACTTATCTAAGTACCGAGGGCTTTTCAAAAGACAAACTATTGTTACAACACTTCTACGCTATGATCATGACACTATTTCTGTGGGGTCAATTCAAGAGGATTCTTTCAAACGACAAATACATAATTTTCAATTCACTAGCCTACAGTTGTTG
Source organism: Mythimna separata (assembly GCA_030763345.1). NCBI lineage: Eukaryota > Metazoa > Arthropoda > Insecta > Lepidoptera > Noctuidae > Mythimna > Mythimna separata. The sequence goes on from CM061172.1 coordinate 583,020, forward strand.
GTCTGGTGATGAGTGACATTTACTGACATGCCGGAGGTCGTGAGTTCGATTCCCATCCAATCCAAATGTTTGTTTTATGAGCACGATCATTTTTATTGTTTCTAGGTGTAATTTAAAGATAATATGTAGGTATGTTTTTATAAATATTTAAGTATGTTTATCACTTGTTTATTAGGTACCCATAACACATGCTCTGCTAAATTTGGGACTAGAAAGCTTAAGTTATGTGAAACGTTATGAAATATTATATTACACAAATGTACACGATTGACCGCAAAAACATGAATACAAAAAAAAAAGGTACACCTAAACATAGGAACACATCCTGTTTGAAGTCGGTTAAAACTAAATTGAATCTTTTTGTTTTTGTGCACATATATTATCGTAGAACGGATGAACAAAAAACTTAGCATTACTTACAGTTGCGTCACAATGATTGTTTTTAATAAACACACGATAAGAAGTAGTAAATAAAGACACCTTTAAGCGTGCTGCTTGGAGCACGGACAAAATTACTGTGAGCGTACCACGTCAATGCTAACTTATAATATAATATGTAATGTTATCTCTAAATAAGCTTCTGTTTTTGTTTTTAGGATTCGGTACGTTCAAATAAAAAACCAACCCATATGTGGTCTCGAGTAAGTGTTAAGTCTGTCTGCGTGTCATGGTCAATTTGCTCTTAATCTACTGGATCAATTGAATTATTTTAGTCCACAAAAGAAGGAAGCATTCCCGTTTCGGCATCCAGATTTTTGGCACCAATAGATATTATTTTGGATTGGGATTTTGTATTGGCTACTACCATCCAAAATACCTCTCGAACTACTCTCTCAAATACTCTCAAATACTCTCTCAAGATATTGAGGAACACGTGGCTGGATAATAATTGCCGCACGGGTCGATCTTCAAGGTTAAGCAAAGCTTGCCAAGGTTGGTCTGTGGATGGGTGACCATCTTAACATACCGAGTTTCCCCCGTGCCTCGGAAAGCACGTTAAGCCGTAGGTCTCGGCTGTCATTTTGAGATCTTTGGCAGTCGCTACGGAAGAAGCCAGTAAATATGACTCCATTCTTGCCATGAAGTACTGTGTTACCCCAATTAATGGGTTGTGGAGGTCTGGTAGGTCGCCGCTTCTCATAAAATACTGGTATTCAGCTAAATCCGGCTTGACTGGAAGCCAACCCCAATATAATTGGGAAAAGTCTAGGTAGATGATGAATAATAAAAAATATTATTTATCGCTATTAGGGTCAAAAAACCGGCCAAGAGCGTGTCGGGCCACGCTCAGTGTAAGGTTCCGTAGTTTCCCGTCCATCACAATAAGAGTCCCCAATTTTTCAAAAGCTGTTCGTCCTATCAAGTTCAAAATAATTTTCCTAGAAAGTGTTTATAAAGCTCTACTTTCCAGATTTTTTTCATATTTTCTAAACCTATGGTTCAAAAGTTAGAGGACACACACAGTGTTTTTTACTTTTGGAGTGATTATTTCCGAAATTATTGATATTATCAAAAAATTATCTTAGTAAACCCCTATTTATTTTTAAATACCTATCCAACAATATACCACACATTAGGGTTAAAACTAAAAAAAAATATATCACTTTCCACTTTACATGTACACCCTAATAAAACATTTTTTTACAATTTTTATTTCACCACTTTATCGGCGTGATTAATATACATATTAGTACCAAATTTCAGCTTTCTAGCGTTAACGGTCACAGAGATTAAGCGAGGACGGACGGACAGAAAGGTCGAAACTATAAGGGTTCCGTTTTTTCCATTTGGCTACGGAACCCTAAAAATGGGAAGCCAAAGAAAAGATGCATGCATTGTGTGGGCAGTGACATAAAAGACAAAGAAGTTAGTGATAGTGTTACGGGTGACAGGACAGAATGGAAGAGAAAGACGTTTTGCACCGACCCCAAGTAATACGGGATAAGGGCAGGAAGAAGAAGAAGAAGGGGTAAAAAAAATAACAAATGAGAAATAAAAGAATTTATAATTGTGAGGGCTTCTAATCAATACTAATAAAATAAAGAGATAAAGTTTGTTTTTTGTTTGTATGTATGGAATAATCACTGAAGATTCTGGTTCGATTACATGCTCGTAAATGTATATATTAATAGAAAGCTGCTTACTTCATGAGTACTATAGGCTATATTTTATAATAAAAAAGTGGACTAAGTAAATTCAGAAAAACTTTCACACGGGCGAAGCCGCGGGCAAAAGCTAGTATTTCATATTGTTTTAGTAAACGTAACTAACTCATCCAAGGTGAACCTGTACAGAAAGTTTATTGTTTCAAAATAACATGTTAAAATAAAAATAAAAACTGGTCGGTTCTGTTTCGGAGAGTTCTGTAGAAACTTACTCGTACATATGTAAATAGTTCAATTTCCTTACCTATCTAAATTTTAATTCGCGTATCGAGTCTCGAAGATTTATCCAAATAGTAAAATAGTATTTTTAGTGCCGTTATTACAAAACCTACAGCTTTCGGACTGTTTCCTATATTTGTACTATGAGACCTTGCTTAATATCAAATTTCAGGATTCTTGGTTAACAGGAAGTAGTCTTAGTAATCCCTTATGTTTTGATTTACCAGCGAGTATTAAAATATGCGCCTAAGCAAAACATAAACGGCTTTATCTTTAAATTCGTTAATTCTTAAAAGTTTAATATTTACCGAGCTGCTAGGTACCCCAAGCAGATTTGAAATACTCAAGACACTTATATTCATTTCAGCTTCATACCTTCCCGGATTTCTAAGAAAGTCTTGACAGACGGACAGACAAACAACGATTTGATCTTATAAGGGTTCCGTTTTTACGTTAACCATATAAAATATGATTAAAATCTCTTCTAAACCCTTTATGAACGGGTTTGACTCACACTTGTCTATATCTTACAAATTGATACGAATAATCATCATTAATAGACATTTTCTATTAAAAACTAGCTTCTGCTAGCGGCTTCACCCGCGTGATAGCAGGTTTCTTCACACAAACTTTGGCCTCCATTTCGTTCCCTTAGGGGGTGAATATTGGTGATTCCTCTCTCAGTGCTCGCCTATGTCATACATAAAAGGAAACCTTGTGCACAATTTCACGCTCCTAGTCCCAGTAGTTTCGGCTGTGCCTCAATATGCGAGTACGTCGGTCTGTCAGTTTCTCCTTTTATTATCATCATCTGCCTAGCCTTTTTCCCAACTAGATTGGGGTCGGCTTCCAGTCAAGCTAGATTTAGCAGAATACCGGTATTTTACGAGGAGCGGCTGCCTACCAGACCTCCACAACCCATTAACTGGGGTAACACGGTACTTCATGGCAAGACTGGAGTCAGATTTACTGGCTTCTGACTATCCGTAACGACTGCCAAAGATCTACAAATGACAGCCGGGACCTACGGCTTAACGAACTTTCCGAGGCACGGAGGAAAGTTAAGATGGTCACCCATCCACAGACCAACCTAGGAAAGCGTTGCTTAACCTTGAAGATCGTCCTGTGCGGCTGTTATTATCTAGCCACGAGCTCCTCTTTCTCCTTTTATTATACATATAGATAATAGAATATCACTCATTATACGTAGGAGGTATCGAAATAAAGTTAAAAGGGGCACTTCTGTTATCTGCCATTGATAATAAGCACGAAGGCGATTTTGAGAATAATTAGTAAGTAGGTATTCTTTTGTTGATAACGATTTGTAAACTTGTAAAGTCATCATGATTTTAACGCATTTACATAGATAATAAAGTCCTAATTATAAAACATCCTATCAATTAATTCATGAATCCCCGACCGGTCCTATGAAACCGCGCTGTTACTGTTTTACTATTGTGTCTCGTTTTGTGGGTATGTGATTGGTTAAATACGATTAAATCAAACTATAAAATCGTTCGTGATAATTAGGGTAGGCATACAAACACCCTCTCTCTTCATTCCTCCCTTCCAAAAGGTACATCAAAGAGAGTTAGAAGAGTAACCCAGTACGGACACATCGACAGGTCTTGTGTGTCTCGCATGGAAAACTTTACTTTTTAAAAGGATACTTGTAATCATTTTGTACTTTTTTAGCATTTGCGTGAAACTTTACAATTTCATCTCCCATGTTTAGTTCATATTTATACTTTACCCATCTTGTCGGAATGTGCGAAGGTATTTTACCAACCCTCACTGAACTCATGTGGTGAATTGCGGTCAACTGCCTCTCCTAGAGCAGAAATCTTAGTCCCATCAGTTGGAACAGCTAATGTTATGATACGTATTTTAACCTTTAATTTGACACCAAACTTGTTACATTTTTTTTTTTTATTTACTTATTGTTTTACAGCAGTCATACTCGTATAATATTACATGTGAAATCATATAGCCTACGTTAGTTATGCGGAAGAATCATATCATCATAAAATACGTATACGATACATGTACGTACACCGTGTCTCACACATCGACGCGTGAACGCGTACATACTTGATTCTATGGGCATGCCGCCCGTCATTACAATCTTGGCAGTAATTCCCCTCTTTGAGGAGTGGCTGGAGACGCGTCACAGTGTCATCACTACCACACGCAGGTCTTCATCGGACATAGTAAGTTCGAGAGGTTCCTGTACTAGAATCAGCACCTGCCACGTTTTCTCTTCACCACCCTAGGTTTCTGGGGGGAACATGTGGTATTCCTAACGGTTGATACCGAGTCCCCCCCAGAACGAAGGCAACGAAGGAACGGGGTAGGGGTTTAGTCAGTAAGAGTCTGACACGCCCTCCCGCTCCGCCCAAGAGCGGGGGAAGTCATTCTAATGATTCCCCTACCAGAAAAAAAATAAAAATAAAAACCACCCTAGGTTGACTGGTAGAGAATGCCTATACACACAGGCGGACTTAATGCTAAGTTCGCCTGTGTACCTTCTATGTTGCATAAAGATTGAATAAATAAATAAACCAGGTGAAATACGAGTAAATCCGGGTTTTATCACTGTGCGAGTTCCCGGAGAACAGGGTGGAGCATACAGTGGAGGTGTGCACCGCTTGGGTGGAGCACCACCGTGTCCTTATGGAGGTGTTCAGCGCCGGTGAGTCCCTGTGAAGCAGAAGCCAGCGAAGAAGACGTCCGCACAGGTGAGGGAACGGACGTTAAAAAGACAGCGTCGGGATTTACCTCAAAGTAAATAGAAAGGTCATAAAAAGGTCCTTTTTATTTATATTGTGTTTTAATGAAAAAAGTTGATTTAAGTAAATAGATTTAATCACAATTCAAATATACATGGTAAGGGGTAAATTAAAATAACCATTATATAAACATATTTTGAAAAAAAAAACACCGGGCAAGTGCGAATCGGACTCGCGCACTGAGGGTTCCGTACCAACTTACCTATGAAAACCAGTGCAATTCTCGAATCGAATCTTGAAGATATTTCAAACAAATCATGTGACGTTGCTACAAATTTACAATTTTCTGATTTTTTTCTATCGTGCCAAATTTCAAGATTCTAGATCAACAGGAAGTACCCTGTGAGTTTTGATTCCTTTGACAGTGTCGTCATGTACGTTTTTTGCAACATAAACGGGCGTACCTTTTTTTCCCGTCAACTTACAAGATTGAGTTTTGCACAGTTTCAAGAGACCGCGGATTTGAGTATATAGTTTTAATTTCAACTTGATACCTTCAGGCGTTCGCGAGATAAAAGGTCTTGACAAACAGACAGACGGACAACAAAGTGATCCTATAAGGGTTCTGTTTTTTCCTTTTGAGGTACGGAACCCTAAAAACAAAAGGTTTTTTTTTACGCTGAAAAAAATCCACTACTGGGGTGTCCACAATCACGTACTAGATCCATGGTATCTATTTGTGTGTTGATGTTTGAGACATAGTGTATACAAACATACACTGTTAGATTAATATCTCTAGAAGTCGAGTAAAAAACACTTACACAATCATGTATTTTGTAAACATAAAAAGTGTCGAGTCATCATTACTGTTATAATTTACTTAAAAATTAATTAATTTGTTTACAAATACTTATCACAATTAAATCGTGTGAGTGTTTTAGACGGATGTAATCTACCGTCCTAACACAGGCCACACTGTCGGGACTTGTTTTCCATCCACGGATTGTATCTCATCCACGTGACAACACATTTTCAATTTAGCCGCGAGCCATCTCCTGGCGTGGACAAATGAAATCATGATCTCGTATCGTGTTTGATGTAGTTAATGAATGAAATCTATTTGTACGTAATAATACCTCGTCTAGTTTTATTGAGACAAAGAAAACTGATGAAAAGCGCGAGAAGTCACAAATTAAAAAGTTTCGTTTGATATGATTTACGTCTACGAGTACGTTCTAATAAAGTTGTACATAGGCTACAGTCGAGGACATGCACAATCCTGAAAAAGGAACACAATCATAGCAAAACATAGTCATAGAGAAAATCATCCATCAAAGTCATCATTCTCAATATCGACTTTAAATAAATGACGCATGGTCACAAACAAGGACAGGTCAATATCCTTTTCTGTGACTTTCCTCATTGCGTGTCAAATATCAGATTGTTGGTGTTATGGGCTTATGAAATTTTGTCTTATCTAGACTAGCAGTAGTGATTACATCAATACCTATCACAAGTACAGGACCGATTGTTTGTATACTGCAGAGACATGGGCTGGTGCTGCAAAATGCCATCTAGCGACTTTAGAGTCAGTCGAAAGATGTGCGATAAGGCTAATTAAGTTCAATCTACAAAGGCTGGAGCATAGGTGTAGGGTAACCGGTCTTTCGGTATTTTACAGAATGCATTTTGGAGAGTGCGCGAGAATAACATGACTTGATCGCCTCGTCGTATATTACACCGCGTACATCGAAGGATTGGAACCATTTTCAGCTGCAGTATTTATGTCCTATTATAATTTAGGTGCCTTCAAGGCTAGAGTGGCTCGTAATAAAATTACATCACTGCTGACGAGTACCATCAGACGGGATCGCAGAGCAAGTCAAGCACTGATTTAAATTATTAAAAAAATCATGTTGATACCGTCTTGCTGATTTTGAATATATTATACCATTAATCTATACTTAGGGCCTGTTTCACCACCTATGATTAAGTTTCGAGTATCTTACTTGACAGATAATTTCATACGAATTCTGTCACATTTTTTAATTTATTCAGTGAGTAGTGCCTACTCGGACATTGTGAAACAGGCCCTTATACTTATCTATACTAATATTATAAAGAGGTAAAATTTGTAAGTTTGTATGTAGGGGGTAATCTCTGGAACTACTGGTCCGATTTGAAAAATTCTTTCAGTGTTAGATAGCCTATTTATTGAGGAATGCTATAGGCTATACTATTACGCTACGACCCACGGGAGCGGAGCAGTAACGAAAAATGCGGGTGAAGCCGCAGGGGACAGCTAGTTTAAAATATTAGGGTGTTTATAGCCAGCGCGGCAAAAAAGAAGACATTCTTGATGATAAAAGAACAGAAGGGTGGAAATAATAAACATATTTTGTCACATAATTTATTTTTGTTCTGTAACGTTTTTATAAAAGTATATTATGTATTGTAATACGACATTTAATAAAATTTATGACTAAATAAATCTAAAACTAAATAACAATATCTACCCGTAAGCATGTCTTAGTACTAAATATTCTGACATATTGACATCTAATCATTATAGATCATCAGTTTCTTGTATATCCCTACTTCCTTGGTCTAAATCTGATCCAATGTCCTCCTTCTAGTATCAAATTAATATTTTGTTTGTCTAATTTAGCAGGGATTGTTGTCTTCTCACAAGGGGAGATCTCCATATGCTGCAGGATCTGGTATGCCATCACCTTAATCTCACAGAGAGCAAATCGTGACCCTAAGAAAAAAAAAACTCGTTTAAATATTTTAAATTTCTTATCCAATTCTCTTGTCGCAGGTTTGCTGAAAGAAATTTCTTTTAATTGCAACAACACAATTTATTATTTTAAATTAGCGGTTTTTTCGGGTTATTCTCTCTTTATATCTTCATTTTTTTTTTCGAGTATTTTGTGTATGTGCATAAATAATAAGAAAAATTGTGGACTCACCAATACAGTTTCTAGGTCCAACACCGAAAGGCATGTAGGCAAAAGACTGGATTTTATGCTTGTTTTCATCAGAGAAGCGCTCGGGGTCGAACTTCTCAGGGTTGGGGAAGAATTGCGGGTCACGGTGGATAGCATATACTGGTATTGCTATAGCTGTACCTTTTTGTACCTGCGATAATACATATTTATAATATTATAGGTAATTATTTTCATTATAAACATCATAATTCATCCATAATTCCTGGTTGTAAAACTTACAATAAAATCTCTATTCGCTTTCTCATTAGGTTTACCTAAGTTGTAATCCTTAGTGCAAATTCTGTCTAAAGTGTCTGCAGGTGGCCATAGTCGAAGGACTTCTACAAAACGAAAGAAACAGATAAATAAGCATGAGCATAATCAGTTTATCAATGTTCCTACTGCTGGGATTCCGGTCTCCTTTGTATGAGGTGGAATGAAGCGTAGCCCACCACGCGAACCAGTGTTGGTTGGTGCATGTTAATATATACTCGTATGACTCTGACTTTTTGTTGATTTTAAGACATAACGGTTTCCTCATGGTTTCTTAAATACCGTTTGACAGCATTGGTGTTGAATATAATGCCCAAGTTTCGACTCATAAAATAGATTATGCTTCACAAACAAAAACAATATGAATTTGGGACCCAATTAATCGTACAATTTTAATGCTTTCACTCGTAAGAAAACATTAACCAGAAATCTTTTCCCCACTCATTTTTATTTGAAAAACAATCAAACCTTACCCGATACAACCATATCCAAATACGGCATGTTCTGGATGGAGTTGAAGTCGAACTTGCCGCCGTTCTTAGCGTCAGTCTCCTTGATCTCTTGCACCAGTTTCTCCTGCACCTCTGGGTTCAGCGCCAGTTCGTAAAGTAGGAATGACATACTAGTTGAGACTGTTTCGAAACCAGCAACGAAGAACAGTACCGCTTGGGCGATGAGGTCGTTCTCAGTCCAGACTGAAACCATCATACTAATATTATAAAGGTAAAATGTTTATATGTACTCGTATATTGGTTGGTCTGAGGGTATCTACAATCTGGTCACATTAACTTAACGCATCTCTGAAATGCCAGCATCCCACCGCATTCCCTTAGCTCACCCGGCAAGTGTCAGGTATGGTCAGCATCGTTGTTATCGATACGCGCGTCGATAATTTGGCTAGTTCTCTGTTGTTGGTATATTGTTCTTGGACATTATTTCATCAACGCCAAGCGTCAAGTTAATGTGACCGAGTTGTACTGCTAAAAGTCAAAATGTATGAATTACACACCTCTGTTAACTTGTTTCTGACCAACAGTAGACTCTTCAACAGTCGCGAACCCAGCAGCTTTATCATTGGATTTGATGTCTTCATGGGTCAGTTGACCTGAAATTACAGTGTGCTGAATTTTGATCTACAAGGAGGTAAACAAAAAAATGTTACGTGCACACACAAATGTGCTCTGATCAGCTGAATCTTTCAAAGATAAGTCGTATACGTAACTTAACGCTTAATGGATTATTTTAGAGTATGGAAGAAACTAAGCGGCTGCCTGAAAAGAACCAAGGTAGAGGACAATCTCCTGCTACGAAGTGCCTCTATTAACATACTAAAACTCCAATCAAAGGCAGAATTGCCTGATCTCATAGAACATTCGGTCCTGGAGCACTAACAGTACGAGAGGTGACATTATAAAATACTAAACTACCAAGGGAAGAAAAGAAAAACAATTCAATATACCTTTTTTAGCTTCCATAAGCAAGTGAATCATATCGGGTCTGATGATTTTCCGTCTCTCACGATCTTCCATTGTTTCTAGGACTAATCTCCTGAAGAATGTATTTGATTTTTCCGAAAGGAAATCGAACTTTATATACTAAAAAATAAAAATATTATAGGTACAATATATTATGAACAAACTTGATATAATTATATTAACTATATTCAGCCTATTAATACCACGTGGTAAAATCTTGTTATTACAAAGAATTGAATACTACGCTTGATCGATAGCGATTTGTGATGATCAAACTAAAAGATATTTGGAACTTTCGATTGATTTTGCACCTCCGATTCCGATTAATTTTTATCGCAACTTATATTGGAGGTACAAAAATTTATATACTTATCGCGTGGGGAATTACCGTCCCCCGTATGAATGATTGATAGACGTCAATCAATCTTTCGCCTTGGTTTTGGTAATTAAAATGTTGTGAACGCTTTTCATTTATACTAATCCGTTTTAGTAGTATTTCATTTGATGGTTCTACTCGCACCGTTACCTCTGGCTTTGAATTCGGTTCCAATATAACCTCTTCTGTTACTTCCCTAGTTTAGAAGTTTACTACTAGGATTATTATGCTGTTTGTCTACAATATAGAATAGAGAAAAATACAGAGGCTCTCGTTTTTCATAAAACCGGTTTACCATATCTGCCAGCCAGGCGGGTAGGCCGATAGCAGTATGGTTGTTAGAATGCTCAAACAATGCTGTGGCCCATTCTCTGGTGACTGCTTCAGCCACTTCTTACAACAACTAAAGTAAGTGATGGGCTGGTACTATTCTTTGCGCCCAACACTTAGTACAATTGATACATACGAGTACACAAAATTTGTTTTTTTTTTGCGTTAGCTGAAAGCTAGTCAAGTGAACTTACTTTAGATATGGCTTTTGGCATGCTCATAATCGCGAGGAACACCAGGATCTGGCTGAAAGTGAAGGTGGTTGACAGCTTTCCCATGGCATAGAATTCGTTGTCCACATCATTATGGGAGTCCACCTTCAGGCCGAAGGCGCAGGAGGCTATCACGTCGTTGGTGTACCGAGATGTCAAGTCCTTGCATTCCACGTCAATGTAGCCGGCTGTGGAAACACTTTGGGTTAGTAGTGAGTTAGTGTAGAAGTAACATTGATAGAATATGTCGTTCAAAATAGTATTTTTTTTCCAAAATCTTTTGTAAGATAATGTTTTTCTTAAGGCGGCCGCGACGTTAGAATTATCCATACAAACGTAATACCAAAATCATTTGCAGTTTAAGCATATTCACAACAGATGATGATGATGATGATGATGATGATGATGATGATATTGATGTTATTCGGATTCAGACAATAATTATGTAGGTTCCTACGTCGTCTTTTTTTGAAAAACTTACCCCAAACGAAATTTAAGCGAATTTAAATTTGCACATTTTCACAGCGAAAATGTCATGTTTTTATTTGTTTTTTTCTATATTATAAACAACAATATTTCAAAATATCTCTCTGTAGGAACACAGATATTATTATTAAGTAATAAATACTGGAAACAATATTGGAAATACATTATTTTCCATTCATCATTTTTGGTATTACGGAACATCTCAAACAGCAAGCAACTGTCAGTGTGCGGATGATGACTTTACTGCAGTTAATGTGTCCAAGAATTTAATTCTCGAGATAGCGCTACACCGCGCGCTATCTCGAGTTGAGAGGAAATAAAATACGCAGGCCTCTTAAATTTTTAATAATGCACAGCCAAAAGTGCTAAGACTAGGGGTGTGAACTTTTTTTTATGACGTAGACGAGCACTAAGAGAGGATTTCTCAAAATTCACCCCTTAAGTTTGTTTGAGTTTCCTCAAACAAACTTAGGGGGCCTACTTTCTTTAGCAGAAGCTAGTAAAGTATATAATAGAAAAACTTACATTTGGACTCATCAATCTTTTTCTTCATCGAACGCATCATCTGGTCCCCGACTTCTACTATGAAAGGCACCATGTGTCGTATCTTAGAACTTGTGAACGCTGGACTCAATGTGGAGCGCATGTCTTTCCATTCTTGACCTGTGAGTGATTAAATACATTTTGATGAAGACTTAGATCTTTTAGGATTTTAATAGTTGGTTAAAAATTATAATCAAGCTACACATTCATCATCATCATCATGATTATGATTCTTCTTCTTCTTCGTCCATTCCTGCTCCCATCATCTGGGGTCGGATCTCTCTCACAATTCTGCTCCAGGACACTCAGTCCTGGGTTATCGATTTTGGAAATTGGGCTTCCTTGAGGTCTCTTTCGATATTAGACCACCAGGTTGATGGCAGATGGACTTTCCCTCTCTTTTGTTCGGGTAATATCATGATGATGATTATTCTTAATGAATCAAACCAAGTCTATAATAAATGTAGGCGTACCATGTAAAGCTATCAAACTTCTGTTGAAGAACGTTTCACCGAATCCGAACAAGTCGCGGTGATCGAGGAAGTGCTCGAAGTCTTTGACTCCGACCTTCTTTATCAGCTCGATGTCCCGGATCAACACCATTTCTTTCGAGAATTCATATCTTCCCACGAATCTGTCGAAACAAGGTAATGATTGAGGGCACTTCTAATTTCAAACCTAGTCAGTCTTAAAACATGAACGTCCAGCAGACTTACAAAAAGAAATTATCTAAGAAATGTAGATGAAGGCAGTGTTAAGATTTTCACATACTTTCGTTTGACATATAATTTAAATATTCATAAAAAAAAAGGTCGCCTTTGTACATGAATTGTCAAATTGCTTTATTTAAAAAAAATAAAGAATTAAGAATAAACTAGTGCTTGACCGCGATCCCACCTGATGGTAAGCAATGATGCAATCGCTGATAGTGAGACGCACAAAATTAAGATCCTATTCACTCTAGCCTTAGTAAATAGCCTAATAATCACTCTAGCCTTAGTAAATAGCCTAATATCTGATTCTGCTAGCCTCTCGGCAGATATTCGTAATATTCAGATCGATGTTGTTGAAGTTACTAATTTGCTGCGTGGCTTAGATACATCAAAAGCAGCTGGTCCAGATAATATCTCTCCGAAACTCTTAGTCCAATGTGCGTCTACAATTGCTAAACCTATCTCAATTCTATATAGCAAATCCTTACACGATTGCATAGTGCCTCAACTATGGAAATCGGCATTTATAACTCCTGTCCATAAAAAAGGTGTAAAAACTGACATAGTTAATTACAGACCTATATCTAAATTGTGTATAATTGCTAAAGTTTTCGAAAGGATTATTTATAATCAACTCTTTTCGGCTCTTAAAAATTCTTTTAGTTCCTTCCAGCACGGTTTTTTAAAAGGGAGGTCTACAGTAACTAACCTTTTACTTCTTAATGATTATATTACTGATGCCATGGACAAGGGCAAGCAGGTTGACGTTGTGTACACTGATTATAGCAAGGCTTTCGACCGCATTAATCATAATATACTATTAGCCAAGTTAAACAAAATAGGAATACACGGAGATTTATTAAGATGGTTTGCTTCTTATCTAGAAAGAAGGTCCCAAGCTGTTGTGCCGAATAACTATATTTCTAGTTGGGTACCCATCCCTAGCGGAGTTCCTCAAGGCTCGTTACTAGGACCTTTGCTCTTTCTTATTTATATCAACGACATCGACTCTTGCCTAGCTTCATCCAAATTATTATGCTTCGCTGATGATATGAAAATCTATACCATAATATCATCACCTGCAGATGTAACAGCACTTCAGAATGACCTTCTGCGCCTGGAAGAGTATTGTCGAAGAAGTGAGCTTGATCTTAATCCTGCTAAATGCTCGGTTATAACATATTCACGTAAACGCACTATTATACCTTCAATGTACACCCTTGATGGTACGCTATTGCCTAGATGCAATATCATTCGCGATCTCGGTGTCCATCACGACAGCAAAATGACCTTTGAAGCTCATATTAATGCAATCGTCGCGAAAGCATCCAAATCTCTCGGGTTCATAATGCGTCTATCCAAGGGCTTCTCACAAGCAAAAACTCTTAAAATCTTATATTGTACCTTTGTGAGAAGCCACTTGGAATACGCTTCAGAGATATGGAACCCATGCTATCTAAAGTATATTGACCGTATTGAGAGAATTCAGAAAAGGTTTATTAAATATCTCTGCTTCCATCAAAGAATACCCTATAAATCGGAAAATTACCTTGATCTCTGTAGGAAATATCATTTACTACCCCTTAACATTCGGCGCAAGGTTTCGGACTGCGTTTTCATACTAAAGACTCTTAATAGTACGATTAATAGCCCTGACATATTGTCTAAGTTTTATTTAAATGTTCCTTGCAAGTCAAAGCGCTTTTATCCACCGCTGAGAGTGCCACTGGCTTCCTCGAACTATAGGCAGAATTCGTTTGTGTTGCGTGCGAGTAGGAGCTTCAATGAGATGTGCAAGCAGCACGACATTGATCCGTTTCTAACAAGTGTGTCATCGGCGAGGAGGTGCTTAACCCTTAACTTTTTTAAATGATTGAACATTTTTGTGTAACTTTTGTTGAGATTATTGATTTCTTTATTGTATTGTATCAGATCATGTTATTAGTGTATTATCATGTATTTATAACTCTTTTCCTTCTGGCGATAGGTACTATGTTGTTCACAGTTATATATAATATTGTATGTTTCTATACGTGGAGACCTGTTATTGGCTGTCTAGTTCCCATATTGTTACTAATCTATTGTATTTAGCTGTTGGTCTCCCATGTTAATAAATAAATAAATAAATAAATAAAACTTAGTTAACTTAGCGTTAATAAAATATCTATGTAACTTTGATTTTCATTCATAATTATATATTGTATTCATCGTATCACTACAAAACTGTTTTACGTCCGTAGTGGCACAACCTCAGATTCAATTGATAACCAGCGTCTGGCACTAGTTGTCTGGCATTCATGCGGAATTGAACCTATTTGAGCGCAGCCGTGTGATACACAATTGATTTTTTTTTGTTTACATAACAATTGTTTGTTTGCCTTTTTCATTCTTTTATCAAAATTATCTTAATTCATGAATCCCCGACCGGTCTCATTGGACCGCGCTGTTATTGTTTTACCATTGTGTCTCGTTTCGCGGGTATTGATAGGTTAAAGTCTAGTTACCTTTCTTCGGGAAAGCTGTTATATAGTTTAACGATGTCTTCAACGGCGTGATCCAAACGGAGCAGCATCCTGGCCATGTTGCCCACCACTGGGACGGGCGTGAAGTGCTTGACGCCATAGCGACTGAACTTAGAGTAGAGCTGCCTGTAGTAGATGTACAACGCGGCGAGCAGCACAGCCACCCACACGAAGACAATCATTGTCTGTAACAAAATATGGGCATGAAATAATGTAACTATTTTTATAGCATCAATTAGTTAGTTAGCCCGTTGTGTCCCACTGCTGGGCGAAGGCCTCCCTAACCTTTTTCCATAGCATCAGTGATGTAAGTAAAAGAGTTTCGAACTGATAATTCCTTGGGATCAAAGCCAAGATCAAGGCAAGGCCGGGGAGGAAGGATATAAGTTCCCTTGGTTGTTCGGCCGCCGCTTTAGCATGCTTAGCATTACTGCTTCGCAGTAAAAGCCGGACGGACCTGAATCAAGGCTCGATACGAGAGGTCACCGCGCCGATCGTCCCTATGAGGACACGCGGCGCTCCGCCCAAGCGGGGTACACATCAACAGAAAGCTGCACTGTGTCCTCGGGACGGTTCAAAATCATCCGAGCGATCCGAAAATACTTCTTCCGCCTGAATCAGGTACTTCCGAAACTCTTCATATCCGATGAGGACTTGCATCATGCTGAAAGTGAGGATACTGTGACGCCTTTCCAGCCAGTCCTCAAAGAGAGGACTTATTGCCATAGCTACGGCGTGCCCAGAGGTAGTAATATTATTACAGTATAGATTACTAACATAGAACTTATGAATAAACGAAAAAAATTGGCATTACTTACTTTTTCGTCACAATCCTTGTTTGCAAATACACGATACAAAAAACGCGTTATTTAATACCGACACTATCAAGCGTGTTGATTAAAGCGCGAACGAAACGTCTCTAAAGCGATCCACTATCAAACCAAGCTTGAGACTATTTTTTATACTATTCTTATGTAATCTTTATATACACGCCTGAACCAGCTGACATGTACAAATATGGTATTAGCCGTTATCACTTACACTTTTGTACTATAATGAATAGATATTTATAGAAGCCGGACTCATACATTTTTGTTTGTTACCAGAGATAGTGATGTTGTTAAGTCATCATGAATTTAGCATATTTTTCTAAATATGTCTCTAACTTTACAACATCGATTTAATGTGATTAATTTGATCAATTAGACTAGATAATCAGAGTCACATTAGGAGATTATTACTAACTAGCTGCTTCCAGAGGCATTGCCTGTGTGAAAGTAGAAAATTGACCCAAAGGAGTATACTCCCGGGATAAAAAGTATCCTATGTCCTATTCCAGGACATGGTTTACCAGTGTCACAAATTTTATATTATTGAAGAAGTAAAACTTTACAACATTAGTGTGATTACTTAACCATATACGGACCGTAGATAACCATGCACGTATTTACAACAATTTGTGGGAAATGCCATATTGTCAATGAAAGATGTACCATTCAGTTCGATGTCATCATAATCATTGCAGTCGTAAGTCGTCCACTCCTGGACATAGGTCTCCTCCAAAAGTCACCACGTCCTGTTATTGCCAAGGCCATTGTCTCCCGCAGTCTTCCCAAGCGAGTTAATATAAAACTATTAGCAATTTATTTTGTCTTTTTACCAATTTACATTGAATTATTTTAGTGTTCCCAGATCGAAGGCAACGAAGGAACGTGGTGGAGTTTATTCAGTAAAAGTCTGATACGCTCTCCCGTTCCACTCAAGAGCGGGAGAAGTCATTCAGATGATTCTTCTCTTGAAAAAAAAATCACAATCTATTATGTAATAGATTGTAAATAAACAGCAAAAAACGATTACCACAAAAACTGCAGAGACTCGTGAACTAGTGACTCAGTGCGACGCATTAAAATTAGTGTGCGAAGCGATTCGTTTCCTTATATGGTTATAAGATAAGACTCACAAACTTCGACACTCACACCTACTAAACCCAAAGATTTCTGGTAACCTGATAGTTACCATGGGCAATAGGAAATGCCATTAATAAAATTTTAGGTGCTGTAATTAGGAAATTAAATAAAAGATAGCAGGGATTTTTCAAGATTAATCTTCCGCATTTGATACAGTTGATCATAATCTACGTATTGGATAAATGGATATAACCCTTAACAATGAAAAGATAGAATTAGTTGGAGATGTGAAATTTTTGGGTATCTGTTAGGAAGATTTGTTGAACTGACAAAGAGAACTAGTACTCGTATAGACTATCTACTATAATTATCTGAGTGTTTTGCGTCGTGGGCATTGAAAGATGAAATAAACGTGAAAAAGTTAAAAATGGTACATTATGCTCTTGTCAAATCCAGACTTCGATACAATTCTGGGAAAAAGCTACGGTTATAATTCTCACCGAGCCTTCATTCTCTGAAAAATAACAATACGTAGAATAGTCAGAATTTCACAAAGAGAAGGTAGGCTGTCCATCTCATTTTCAGCGTTTAAATATTCCAATATTTACATTGCCCAGATTATACATACATGTCATTGTGTCGATAGTTAATTAAAAAAAAAATCAGAAAGTCTGAGGACGAGAGAATGAGATTGACTTCCGAAATTAAAGTTATTATCATTGAATGTATTTACTCGTAGAGCCATCGTATTTTTTTTTGTATTTTGAGGTTAGGTCTTAATTGTAGGCTCCTTCCTTTCTTTAATGTCCAGAGCCTAAAGTTGAATTTGAGGAATACTCAACTTCTAAAGTTCAAACTCGAGGTTGGCCAATACCAATTTGAAAGCACATACCGTGGAAACTAGGTTTGTAATTTCACGTAGGTCTCCAAGCGGCTCGTTGGTCTAGGGGTATGATTTTCGCTTAGGGTGCGAGAGGTCCCGGGTTCAAATCCCGGACGAGCCCAATGATTTTGACTTTTTTTAATGATAATTAATACTTTTTTTATTATATTAGAAAATTAGTCGCTCCGCGCACTAGTTTTGATGAATGGCACTCTAGTTTAAAAGATTAAAACAAATGAATTTCTTAAAATATAGTAATTGGTTGAAACGAGGCTCACTCTGCTTAAGACACGTGGATTTTTTCAATAATCTAACCACATTTCCAGGATAAAGCAATCCAGAGGCAAATAAAACTGGGGTGGCGGGCAAGAGGCCTATATGTTGCCTTTTATAGTGCTCTATTTTCGAGCCCACTGTTGTACTTAAGTGTTCGCGATCTCTTCGTTCATCGTATCATGGAGTTCTAAGATAGCAAACAAAACAGTCAAGAAAAAAACAAAACAACTGAATTGAGGACCTTCATCTATTTTTGAAGTCGGTAAAAAAGGGAAAGTTACAAACATTTAACTTTTAGCGTGTAGTGTACAAAAATTTAATTTTTGCGTGTACTTTTGTTTTATTGCCACATTCAAAATAGTTTCCATTGGTTTATTGTATTCATCTTGTGAACGCGTTGTTTACCTTTCTTGTAAAGACATTATTCCTGGTTCTGCCTGTGTACATGGTAAAGCCGAGGATAAACCAATAAATAAATAAATAAATGGTATTTCACTTGTTATGCAAGTCTTTCGCCTCTAAAATACCTTCCATACACACTCGGGGCTTGCATTGGTAAGGCTCTTCACCTATTGAACTTTAAAAAATAACCATAAAGGGATATTAAAAAAATCTGCCATTGAATCATTCGTAAATTTGGCAAATCATTGATGTAGCCATTCATCAAAAGTCAGGGATTATAGACAAATAAAAATAACAAACTTATCACTTTGTTTCCAAGCTCCTGATTATGATCAATGAATTAAATATGCTTACAGGTAAATTACCTACCAGGTGAGTAATAGTATAATTATTTAACATTGATAAAAATTACATCAACCTAATTAATCAGGTACGTAACATGCACAATCATTGCATTGTATTTGGGCAAGCTGTAATTATGGCGGTAAGGGGGACTTACCGCTATAATTTTTTAAGGAGTGGCTGGAAAGACGTCATTGTGTCCTTTCGCATCACGTAGGTCTTGACCGGACATTGTATGTTTGGGAGGTTCTTGCACCGAGGTTCCTGCATCGGATTTGTGCGGAA
Source organism: Mythimna separata (assembly GCA_030763345.1). Lineage (NCBI taxonomy): Eukaryota > Metazoa > Arthropoda > Insecta > Lepidoptera > Noctuidae > Mythimna > Mythimna separata. Next base: position 602,148 of record CM061172.1, read on the forward strand.
GAAACGCTCGGGTGTCACTATTGTGATGATCACCCGGAGGATAAGGTAGAGCATATGGTGGGGGAGCAAGGAGGAGTGGCAGGTAGTGGGTACCATCTGCGAAGTAGTAATGCTAGCAAAAGGGGTGGTGGCACGTGTGAAGGTCTAGCCCTCGCAATTGAGCCGCCGGATTCCCGACCCCGATTTCCAAACACCGTAGGCGCGGGTTTGCAGACGGCGAGCAATGTCTGAACGTCCGGTAACAGTCCGGACTAAGCCCAAGTCGTCGACGGCGGGTATTGTTCCATGCGCCCCTCAATTCGATTTCAGCAAACAGTAAAGGTCCGACAGGGTCGAAGCCTACTGGGGCCTGGGTTGATGAAAGAGAACCCCAGGACCCTGGAATTAGAGTAAAGAAGGAACAGTCGGTTTTAGTCACTAGTGACACGTCCTGCCGCTCCGCCCAGAGTGAGAGAAGACATATTGATGATTTCTCACCTAAAAAACCCTTATATTTTTGAACTTGATTAATCATAGAAATAACGTGATGAACGGGGTAGCATCTCAACAACAACAATGAACTGAAGATATCACAGAGGATATCCAATGCTAAACATCTAATGGGGGGCTAACGAGAGCATCCGCCTCTTGGCGCTAAAGTGCTTGAAAGATATACCCCACTGGCCTATATAGCCACTGGAACCAAGGGCGTCGCCAGCTTATGACAAAGGGGGGGCCATGGGGCAATATTATGGATGATAAAAAATATGAACGCCGAGAGCACTTTGCAAGTCTTTGCCTCGATTACGATTTTTTTTTCAAGTGGGACATCATCAGAATGACTTCTCCCGCTTTTGGGCGGAGCGGGAGGGGTGTGTTAAACTCTTACTGAATAAACCCCATCCCGTTCCTTCGTTGCCTTCGATCTGGGAGGACACGGGCACACGCCCTTCGTTATTACCGGTCTGCCGGATGGCGAGCTACCCAGTGCTCGCCGTCCGCAAGTCCGCGCCTACGGTGGTCGGAAACTGGGATCGGGATCTCGGCGGCGGCGACGGCGTGAGGGCCGTTCCCTCGTGCGCTCGCCGTCGGCAGCCTCCTTCGCTAGCATTACTGCTTCGCAGAAGGAGGCGACCGCCCGCCAACTCTCCTCGCTCCGGACTATGACCTGTACCAGGGCCCGGCGCGAGAAGTCGCCACCGCCGATAGCCTCCACGGGGACACGGCGGTACTCCGTCCAACTGGGCACATCTTTACCCTGTGCTCCACCGTGTCCTCCGGGTGATCCTCACAGTGGTGAATCCCAGACGTACTTTCTTCCTTGATCCGATGCAGGAACCTCCCGAACTTACCGTGTCCGGTGAGGACCTGCTTCATACGGAACGAGAGGACGCCGTAACCTCTTTCCAACCACTCTCCAAAGAGGGGACTTACCACTGCAAAGACGGCGTGCCCAGCACTGGGTTGCAACAGTCACAGTCGCCATGCCACCCTGAGATCCCGCCGGAAAGAGTTCCGCCATACCGCGGCTTGTCGTGGCAGCGGAGTTTCACCCCGGCGTTGCATCTCCACGCGCAAATCGTGCATGCGTGCAAGGACTGTTGCCTCCAGATCGCACGAGGAGGGAGGGAGATCGTGCGGTATCCCGCACCATCCAGATGGCCATGATCCTCTGGCAAGGGTTCTGTTTTGCCACCGGTCGCTTACCCAGTGACGGCACCCAAACCACCGCTCCGTAAAGGGCCATGGAGTGAACGATCCCCGCGTAGAGCCTCCGGCAGGCCACCTGGACCCCCTAGGTTAGGCAGGAGCCGCTTCAGAGCAGCCCCAATCCTGTCCAGTTTGGGAGCCAGACGTCGAAAATGCTCCTCGAAAGTCCACCGGCTGTCGAGAACGAGTCCCAGGTACTTCATCGTACGACGCTGATGTGGAGCCCTACCAATCTTTGGGAACCCGGTGGTGGCGCGGCCCGAGGTCCATAAAAGCGCATGGTCTCGGACTTGTGCAATGCCACCTTGAGCCCCAATTGCTGGATCCTGTCTACGACTGTCGCAACCCCGCGTATCGCTGTTTCTTTTGCTGACTTTTTTCGCAACAGCAGTAGTTCCCTTAAATTTATAATTTTTGCAGTTTATAATATAGCTGCATAAGTAGGTATAATTTCTGCATTTATTAATAGTTAAGGAAGTCAATTGCTCGCACTTTGGTCGCTTTTCGGCTAGCTACATTTGATGTCTAGGGGGGGGGCAGCTGCCCCCCCTGCCCCCCCTTGGCGACGCCCTTGACTGGAACTGAAGTAAGGTATTTCTTTAGTATCTCTCACTTTTCCGGCCGGTCTATATTACTGTGACTGTGTATTTTGTGTGACGTCAACACCGATGGTGATCTTGCGCCGGCATGTTCGTTCATTAAAAATAAACAATTTTGAGACTACACAGATAAACAAGTTGTATATTGTTATACACTTTAGATTCGATTTTTGGGTCAACCGAAATGTTATTGGGCTTTTTCTCTTGAATTTGTAAGTAGCAACCCGATGTCGCTGTGCTTGGAATTTCCTTGCGTGATCATATCAGAAATGATGATATCCACCAGCGAACCGGAGTGATTTTAGTCAGGTAAAAATTTAAAGTTCAGGCACCTTTTGAGTTTCTTCCCAAAAACAAAAAAAAAATCTCTTAATATACATCTTTGCCTCAACTTCATTAATTACTTAAAAATAAACTGAATTAGACTTGACACATGCGTGATAGTGATAATATTTTTTTGCAGTTGTTGACAAGCGTTACTTACCAAATATAGATATGGCGAGTGTTTATAAATTATTTCCCTGCAACTGAACTTCTAGTAATCAGCAGAACGTGTATATTTAAA